>JAVJGG010000054.1:21673211-21724931 GCA_035590195.1 Aviceda cuculoides | reverse complement strand
AGTTTGTCTCAGGTTTTAGGTGAAGTGAAATACAGACCTGACATTAAGTCGAAGAGAGTTCCTCTATGAGACCAAGATTTCCTCTAGAGAACTTTATGAGTATCTCATTCTCAAAGTGCAATGCACTGCCAGAGAAGGATGCATAACAGACTTACTGGTGTACCTCCTTAATAGGCACACCAAACATTTATGATGGTCCCTAAAGGTTCAGCAACAATAGTTCCTGAATGACCCCATACCAAATTCCTGCTCTCTTCTAGGTATTTAATATAGCAACAGACACCACCACTGAACACTGCCAAATCAAATCCCACCCCATCTCCGAGCTTGGTTTCCCCTAGACTCTTTGCTGGATTTGGTGATTAGATAGCGCACCGGCACTGACATGAAGTTGCACTCAGTTCTCAGACCCAAATCCTCCTTGCTAGTCACAACGCCTCCTACATAGATGCAGAATTCGGCAGGTACAAGTTCCACAAGAAGAAGTGAGACAATTGACAATTAACAACTGAAAATCTGCCATTGTATAACATCTCTTTCATCCTGAGCCTCCCCGTGCCAAGACAGATCAAGTATTGATGTCAATCAGTACTCAGTCCTTGGTACCCTGCTTGCTTCAGTGGTATTCATGCGTTTCTTCTAAAATGTTATGCTGCCCTTAAATTCTATGTTGTTCTGGCAAACTGACTTGCAAATGTTTCAGTCAACCCAGTGCCCTGTTAGGTAGTCAGTGCAGTTTTGACCTTGCAAAGACCAACACTCATTGTCCAGTGGTGCTGCCTTGTGCCACAGAGCTTGCTTTGCTGTCAGCAGCATCCTGCAGGTCTCGGGAAGGCAGGCGATGCTCCTGGGAGCTGCTCAAAGGAAGCCGGCACCGGTGACTGACGGGAGTCCTGCTGCCTCCAGCGGGACCATGCCCACACAGGCATGCAGCCCAGGAACAGCAACAGCAGGTCCACACTGGACTTACCAATTAATCCTTCTTCTTGAGATGCAGTAAATAAACCAGCTTCAGAGTTCAAAAGCTGACACTGAATATTCATTTGCCGCCTTGTAAAAACTGCTGTGAAGTCAGTGAGTAGATCCAAGCTCACGCACTGTCACTGGTGTGCCATTTGGGAACCACTGTCCTCAAAAAAACACCCCAAAACACCAAGGTATTTTAAATATGCATAATACATCATCTTTGGAAAACTAAGGGAGGAATAAAATTCACCAGTGGGTAGAAAGACTGAGTTTCTCCCTCCTTCCCTTTAAAACTTCTCTATTCCTTCAGCCTTCTTTCAGCTTGCAGAACGCAATCATCCAGCCTACTTCGCCAAGCAGAAAACCCAGCCTAAGAGCCTGCCTCTTGTACCTCTGGTACTTACTCCAATGAGTTACTAATGATGCATCTCATCTAAGGAATCAGACAGCAAATACAATCTGCAAATTGTGTGAAACCCTTTAGTGAGTGTGGGTAGAAATTTAAAGCCTCTCACACCTCCAGATTATTTAAAGGATGTATTATTATTTTTTTATTATTACTATTTTTTTCGCTTTGCAGACAAGGAAACCAACATGCAAATGCTCCTGCACTGCTGCTTCCTGACCCAGCTGTGCTGGAAACCCACAAAAGCCCTGACTTTAAGATTTTAAAGGGAGATGAAGGAAAAGGTGAAAGAGGAAACAAAGGAGGGGTCACCATTTGGGGTGCTCTTCACTTCAGGGCTACATGAGATACTAAAAAATTCAGGTTTTAGCAACTATTAAGGTCATCTAATCTCAAGATTGCAGAATTGGTTTTGGCACATCAGATGCTCATGAATCTTGCTGAAAGTGCTGCGATGCCCATTGGGGTATTAAATATTTATCTTTGCAGGCTTTTAAAATACAGATTTTCACTGTGCCAGAAGAAAGGGGTTTTTTTTATAAGTATTTAAATATTAAATTGAATAACAGAATACTAGCAAAGAAAAAACACTTTCTAAATCATCCTAAGAGAGGTGAAGAACTAAATATATACAATAAGCATATTGTTTCCCCATTACTCTTCATATCTCAACCACATCTGCAATTCGTTAGCTGCTTTCTGAACATAAATACAGTCCTTGCACTGAACAGAGTATATCTTAGGAAGGCAACAAACTGGTGAAAGACAATCAGTTCGAGTTGACAGCAGGTAAATCTCTTATTAGTAAAGACAGTGAATGAACTGTTTTGGTATTTTTTCCTGGCTATTTTTGTTCTATGTTTAAAATTCTCCAGTGGCGGCATCCACTCTATTTCTTTCCCTTCCCAGCCCACTGTCATGACAGTAGAGCCAGCTGAATGGGATATTCTTGTCTATCCCATGTATTCCCCTCCATGTGAAGTGCTTGGCTTCTTCCCTGCTTCCATTCCCTCTCGGGTCTTCCAAGCTAGGTAGATGTGAGAAACCCCACTGGCTTCTGGCACCTGGCAAGTTTTTGTTTGCGTGTTTTACAAGAAGCCCTTACCATAACCCAAATGAAATGCTTCAGAACAGCTTCATCAAAATAAACCAATTTCCGAAAGACTCATTGCAAACAAAAAACCTCTCAATAAAACCCAGAAAGACCCAGCACCCCACCAACAAGGCAATGCAGGTACCTGAGTATACACATAAAAGAAACATTCTTTTGCTCAAAATACACATAAAGAGCAAAAACCCTCTGCTTCTTGGTTAACTGAATACACATGCTGGCATGACTCAGAAGTGATGGCAGACCTTCATGCCAAGGTCTCAGAGTAACATGTGATACATACCACGGTTCATTCATCATCAGTATTTCAGAAGTATATATACACACACACCTGCATCCCCCTATCTGCATATTGCTAGCAACTGTATTATAAAAGATCCACTTCATGTTTTATTGTTGGGGTCCACCCCCCCCCTTAATTAATTGACTCAGAGGTTTTCTTTAAAAAAACAAAAGCACAAAAACCAGTAGAAACAAAACACCTAGTGTCTGCACTAGGTCTCTCTCAGGTACGACGTAATTCTTAAGCCAGGGCTAGCTGAGTTAGCAGAATCGCTTTGTTCTCTAGCATACTAATACAGCATCATGATTCCCCAGCTCCCACCAACAATACTTACTAGCCTAGAGACAAAGCGCTTCCTTCGACCTGAAAGAGCTTTGCTAATGCACCCTCTTTTCTCCTGAACTAACACCTAGCGTCAAAACAAGCCAAGCTGAAAACCAACGTGCAGCTCTCCTTGACTAAGAGTCTATGAGCTCAGTAACATAGACATTCCTGGTAATGCCAGTTGGTTAAGTACCTCTACTTGAGGCTCACAGATAATTGCAAATCATAATTACTGGCCTACTATTATTTCAAAGTAATCCAGATGCCAACTTTTGACTTACAGTAGTCTACCTAATTTCTTTTCTCTGTTAGAGAATAAACAAATAACCCTTGTATCATGTTATACATTATTAGTATTAACTTTGAAAATAAAATCTTACAGTTTTCTGTGCCTGGTCAGACCCTCTGCTTTATCTTAAAATCAAAACTCTAAAAAGCATGTTTTTAAATAACCATATCTGAACAAAGATAAGTGAAACATGATTTTCCTATCTGCTTGTCTCCAGACTCTTTCCAAGAGCTGGCAAAGAAAAACAAGTTTGGAAAAAAACCAAAGTTGAGAAATACAGCAGGAAGAAAGAGATTTAGGAATTGTATACTGTATTTGGATCACTGCTGTTTGGGATTGGGAAGATCAAAGATACTACCATGAACACTGCATGTCTGAGAGAAGTGAGTAAAAAAAAGTCATTTAAACCATGGTATGTCAATAATCTTGTATGTTCACTTTGACTGGAGACTTCACATTTCCTGACAGGCCACACAAGACATTGTGCAAAGAAAATACACAGGGAAAAAAGGCCACCTTATCACACACTGCCCCATGAAAAGACAGGTGAACAGAAATCAAAACAGAGGGATCACTGCTCAGTTTTACAGTTCTGGGGAGCATATGTTTGCATGGCTGCAAATCTAATTAATGTTTCAGGGTTAATGATCTGTAGCCAAAGAACCAAACCCATAAATGCTGTAATCCAAACCCTGCAAAAAGCTGTAAACCTCCCTCGCAGTGCAGTTCTCATCTAAAACATCAAATCTAAAGCTCTCCAGCTTTAGGTGAAGGAATGAATGAACCGTGGATCACACTTCTGCTCTTTGGCATTGCAAAACCTTCACCACAGGGTAAGGTTCTGCTCTGCAGCAGGTTTTCCAAGAGGAACTCTGGAAGGAGCTTTGACAGGAACACAGAACTGTGACAAATCTCTGCACGTAAGCAAATGCCACACTCTAGCTGTTGCCTCATGTAGTGCTAAGCATGTACCTTAAAAAAAAAAAAAAAAAAAAAAATCAAGAAAAACACAGCAAATACAATCCCCTAACTAGACAGAGGACAAGAGATCAATTACACATGACTGATGGCAGAATAGCACTAGAAACTGGATGGATCATAAGGGTATGGGTAGAAAAGATCCCAGGACAGGGAGAAAATAGATTAGAACATCAGTTTGAGAACAACAAACTAACACACATTACAAAACCACGGACTGATTGTTTTTCAGATCACACAGCTGTTGGTAGCCACTATGAACATCTACGTTAGAGCATGTTTGCCTTGATGATTTAAATCTGTGCTACTAATTTCTTCTCTACTTCTGAGCCTAGAGGACTTGGTTTTGAACAGTTTCCCTTTGCTTCCCTTCATGCTTTTCCTTTTTAAAGGTTATTATCTGTCTGCAGACATACGTAAATCATTACTGTATTTAATAAGGCCTTTTATCACAGACAACTGAGCAGGCTTGTGCCTGAGACACAGCATGTAGGTCACATAATTAACTGTTTGTTATGCAGCCAACACAATCTTAGAAATTCCACTTACATTTTCTTTAACAGTTTTAAAATAAAACAAACTGTCAAATTATTTTATGCCATAGAAGACCAAGTATCATAAAATATAGCCACTCTATTGTGAGAAAGAAGTATGTTCCAGTATATTTGCCTGCTACACATCAAGCAAGCTTGCATTGATTCCAGATGAAAATATTGGAGATGATCAAAGTTAAACTGAGTAACAAAGGAAAAAAGAGATCTTATGCAATTTATGAACAAGCAACCACTTTCACTTAATAGACATGAATAGACTATAATGAATCCATTTTCTCAGAGAAATACTGACAGTTGTCACCTATAAATTCTTAATTACAATAAGTTCAAAATGCAGAATCAAAAACATACTAGTAAGATTTTTCAACATTTCCAGCTTTCTGTTGCAGTTCATGTTGTATTATTTGAATTGCTGAAAATGTGCATGCAATACAAAAATAAGCCCACAGATATTCAGGCCACAACAGAATTCAGAAATCCACTAATAATAGCTATTTCAAGCAGATAATTATAAACTAATGTGGAATAAAATATGAGGGCTTTACAAATACTGTAAAATAACCTTTATAATAAATTACTTCTCTAGAGCAGGTCAATATTGAACTTTCTGCTCTCACAGTCCCTTACTCATTCTCCAAGACACTACAGTCTCATTTCTTCCAGACTTGCAGACTCCAACACATAGGATGACAAAAGTCCCTCTCTTTTTTGAGTTTAATACTTCTGTTTCAGTGTTTCCTGCTGGCTCACAGCCAGAGGTCAAATCTGCTCTATCAAGGAAAGAAAATGTTGCAAGACCATTGTGCTGGTTCAAGATTTTTTGAATCCCACTTTCTTATTCATTACTGTATTTCTGAATCAAGTAAAAAATGTAGTCAGTTGAGCAAAAAATGGAATGGATACTATTATTCTCTACTAATACCCTTTTGCTATATGTAGTTCTGAAGAAGAAATTAAAATCACCTTATTCTTTTCTCCAGTCTTCTCAGTAAAGAATAGGCTTTGATTTTAGATACTTTGCATATACCTTAACTTCACACCCTAAAGGGATGGATTTATGGACTTTGCTTTGAGCTAAGGGTGTTTTGGGTTTCATTTTAATACAGTGAAATAAAAACCAGGCTTCCTCAGTGAAGAAAAGGCAGTCATATTTTTCACCAGAAACTAATAAAGGATGATAGTTGCAATGATGCTCAAATTAGGGTCTATCTTGCAGAGTAACTGAACTGTTAGGATAACTCAAGCGGGTTTCGTTACACCACATAGATGCTTTGTCAGTAAAGACAAGCCCTGCAGGAGTTTACAGGGCATGAAAGAATGTGTGCATTCATTTCTTAAAAATTAATGCTCTGCACTTGTTAACTTTAACCTTAAATGTTGTATTTTTCTGAGGGCTTTTCTGCAGGCCGATGTAAGTGGTTCTAATGCACCCAGCAGCACTTTATTTAGTACTGTGGTGTATAATTTCAAAGGTAATAGCATGACATCCAACTTAAAAAAAAAAAAAACACCCCCCCCGCAAAAACCCCACCAACAAAAACCCCACCCTTTAGGTGAACTCTTGACCCTACTGAATCAATGCAGAAAAACCTTCTGTCTTCACTAGAGTCAGGATTTCAGGTCTCTTTAGAAGCAATATCATTAAGAGTAATTTGTTTTCTGCAGAAATTATGCTTACAACAGGATCCAAAGACAACGAAGTTAAATCACTGTTGATCGATTCCCACTCTTTGAAAAAGACTCAAACATGAATTGTTGAGTCCAGAAACCTTGAGCCTTGGTGGGCCTCCCACATTTGAGGACCCACTTACTGTCACACTGCCTCCTGCCTCCCTGCAGCACTGTGGCGCGATCATCTTCAAGCATATGGAATAATGCATACCTGCACAGGAGCAACATAGCATTATGATGTATTGCATATCTCATGTTTTTAAATCTCTTATGGATAAATATTACCTTCCACTCCCTTTTCCCTTTGAGGAAATGCAAGAAATTTTGGCAAGGAAGACTACTCTTTTTTTTAAAGTGAAATTTAGAGCTAGAGTTAATACCAAAATAAATATACATGCTGGCTAGAGCTACCTAAATATCGCTCTGTCATTCAACACACTGTTCCATTTTAACTGGTTTTTAAATTAACTTCCTCCATAAATGTACCTTTCAGCAGGTCCACAATGGACAAATAACCCACCAACCTTGTACCATGCTGTTTTCAAACTGTGTATATACATATATAACATATACATAACATACATATATTTATGTATTTATATATATATACACACACACAAAATATGCACTCTGCACTTTTTTTCATTAAAAATCTATGCAATGAAATGCATACTAGATTAGTATGCAGACTAGAACAGCCTATTGCCCTGAGTTGCCCTAAACTAGCAAGCTAATGTAAATAATTGAAGATAAATACAAAAATACCATTTGGTCAGTTCATTTTGTAGCAGCAAGATGATGAACAGACATTCAAGAGGCAGTTCATGACCAACAGGCTATTCTAAAGCTGGAGCTGACATAGGCTATATATTCTTTTAGAGGTGAAATGGTCAGTCTCCAGTGGGGAGTATGAAGGACTGCAAGCTGTGATTACCTCTGCAGTGTATTAGCAAAGCTGCCGGCAAGCTGATGGGGAAATCTACCAGCAATATCAGCAGAGGCTGAGCTAAACTGGGAGCTGCCTGCACGCCAAATCCATCAGCCTGCAGAACATCAACAGGAGCTTTTTCCCTGTAGGACATGAGTATGATGATGACTGCTGCTTCTTCCAGTTTCTGTCCACTCCTGAGGGCTCCTTTGTCAACGATACACAAAGTACTGCTGGCCCAGAAAGAGTTTACTGTGCTGCACCAGAACACAGTGAATAAATTCACATTAAAAACAATTAAAAATAACAAACATTAAAATATTAGGAAGTGCAGATTTGTATACAGCAAGAAGTACACAGACCCCAGCCAAGAAAAACTGCACCGTGCATCTCCATGAGAAAAGGTACTGAAGGTGACACTGGCACTTCAACCTAGTGAAGCAATAGAAAACTCTTCTTAAACAGCCGCCACCGGAAGAAACGGCACCATTAAAAAACAAAAACAAACCAACCGAACAAAATATCAGGTATATTCATGTTTTCTCAAACACAGCCAGACAGCAGTTCTTGGTAGAGTAGCTACAATTTTTAAAAGCACTGTTTCACTTCGGAAATGGGTTCCTCTTACTTGGAGGCCACGGAAGCACATTCCGTGACCCACAGATGCGATTTCAGAGGCAGGGCACACTGGCTCCCGCGCTGTCTCACCCAGCTGGCAGCCAGGGAAGCTACCTCCCCATGGAGAGAGCAGTCACTGGCGTGCACCTAAACTGCCCATGCGACCTGGCCACTCATAAGGTAGGAAATGCTTCAAGGGAAAAGTGTGACCCGCACAGCTCCATCTGCATGATTTATCCTCCTGTAATGTAATTGCTATCTATGTTCTTATTACTCCAACAATAATTCCTGGTCAACAGACCTGCAGCAGACAAAGTCACTGTCAATACTGGAACTTTACAGGCCAAGAAGATATCTTGATTTGATTTGAAACGAAAGTGTTCCTATTTTTTATCTTCTCTTTTCCCAGTACTGTAGAAATCTGGCAGCCCAATGCAAACCTTTTGTACAGTATACCTTAATAAAGCAAATACTTATAATGCCCTGTCATGATTTAACCCAGCAGGCAGCTAAACACCATACAGCCATTCATTCACTGCCCCCGCCCAGTAGGATGGGGGAAAGAATCAGAAAACAAAAGTAAAATTCATGGGTTGAGATAAAGACAGTTTAGTAGGACAGAAAGGAAGAAAAAAAAAAATTAGTAGTAATGGAATTAGAATAAACAAAACAAGTGATGCACAATGCAATTGCTCACCACTTGCTGACTGATGCCCAGCCAGCTCCTGAGCAGTGGCCCCCAGCCAGCTTTCCCCCTAGTTTATATACTCAGCGTGACATCTTACAGTATGCAATATCCCTTTGGCCAGTTTGGGTCAACTGTCCTGGCTGTGTCTCCTCCCAACTTCTTGTGTCCCCCAGCCTACTTGCTGGCTGTGCAGTATGAGAAGCTGAAGAGTCCCTGACGACTGCTTAGCAACAACTAAAACATCAATGTGTTATCAACATTATTCTCATCCTAAATCCACTGTACCATACCAGCTACTGGAAAGAAAATTAACTCTATCCCAGCCAAAACCATGACATGACCCCAAATTCAAGACATAATTATTGCATTACAAACCTGGAAATTAATGGCAAATTTTAAAGCAATTTCATTCTCTTTCATGTGAGGAATGGCTTTGTGATACACTTTTCTAAGGAAGGCTACAAGTAAAATCTCTCCCTGCACCTGTCTCCTGCTGTTCAGTCACCCATGTCCTTGCACAATAGGTTTGCATCTAATTAGATCCCAAAGATATGTGGAATTTCTAGGAATGAAAGACATGTAACATTTTGCAAGATCTAATTATAAATTTTGAAGGGCTCAAGAAATTAAACTACTTTATCCCATATATTTATATTATATATATAACAATTAAACATATTGTAACTTTGTAAACCATTAAAAAAGTAAATCCCTTAGATTTGGGAAAACACTACATCTTCCACTGCCCTGGACTAATCTTCATATTTGATTAAACAAGACTCCATTTAGGGACAAGGTGGAAGCAAATATCCTCTAGATGGAAATCTGTATTATGATGTACCTCACACATCATGACATTATGACTTATAACATCACCTAATGACACAAAAGATGTCAGTAGTAATAAGTATCAATCACGGAGAGATAACGAATGAGCAAACACACTCTCCAAAAGTTCTAATGTACAAAATGAAAAAGACACTATTTAAAAAAAAAAAGTTGATGAGATGTATCTTAGTGCTTTAGTCTGCTATTTCTAAAACTGCTTTTGAAGCAGAATGGTTTTGAGCACCTGCATCACTTACCTGCAGCATCTCCATAGCTGGGAGGGTGACTTAATGTTGTTAATGGCAAACAGCCAAATTCAGAAACAACCAACCGGTTTAGAAACTGATGTCCCCATCACTCACCATTGCTACCCAGAAGCTGCAAGGATGGAAAGATGGATGAACTTTTCCTATACTATAGCAATTGTCAAGACTGATCTCTTTTTGATTATTCACTGGATGTTTCACATGGAAGATCTGTGCTTTGACTCATAGTTTTGAAAGCTAATAAAATGACTACCCAGATGGTGCAAGGGGGAAGAGACTTAGGGCACCTTTTTGTTTTTGAAAGAAACAAGGAAAAAACCCTAACCCCAAACTCCACTACAATGTTTACTTTGGCTTTAGGTTGGGTGTTTGTTTAGTTTTTTTTAAGATTTTATTCCCAGAATATCATTTTTCCCTCTGAAAGCCTAAGATAAGCCAATACCAAAAGACAACAATTTTTTTTTAAACTATGTAACTCTTACTCTATAGTTCTTTTATTTAAACTATTTAAGAACATCATTTAAGGAAGATACATGAGCACTGAGCATAATCTGTTTTCCTGCATTTCGTTAAGCCATTTCCACACTATCTCATCAATGCAAAAATCAGTATCTCCAAAGACACACTTAGTTGTCTATTGTCAGTAACTTAGTGTTAAAAGAACTATGTACACACTGTTTAGGCTAATACCCAAAATACAAAATTCTGCTGTTCACAAGAAACTTTCAGCTACTGGCAATAAGATTCTTTGAAAAAAACAAAACAAAACAACACAATCAACTCCCCTCTCCTGACCGAGGTGCTATTCAAATTGTTAAGATGAAGACCAGAACTTTTCTTCCACTCACTGTTATAAATTTACAAACACTGGTTATAATTATGGCTTAAGTTGCAACTAAAATGATTAGCTACTAAGGAGTTGAAAAATTAAATTAAATTATCAGTCAAGAACCTTCCAATAGAGAATATGGACATTTTAAAGCTACCCTACAAGACCCTGGAAAAATTCTACCCAAAGCAACAAATCTGATGTCCCATGGTTAAAAATTAAAGACAGAAAACACAGAGCTTCTACAACAGTCAGGGAAACAGGGACTCGTAAGACAACAGCAACCCCCCTAGCCTCATTATGAATAATTAAAAGCACTTGGCTTGTTTACTTTAATAAAACTAAGCTGAAGAAGAGACATAATTGCCTGCTATAAATGCACTAGAAAACAGCTAAACATAGAATAAGAGGATAAAAAAATGCCATCAAGAAGTTTAGGTTAAAATGGTTTTGACCATCAAAGGAAGGTAATACTTGAATCAGCTTGTCAGTAAGACTAGTCAGGGCAAAAAAACCCAAACCAAAAACGTTTGAGAAACTTGAAATGGGTTTATGGGTTTATATATCGTGGTTCCCTATAAGGGTACAGGAATGGGTTCAAGATTTCTTCTAGTCCTCTACCCTGTAACAGGTCCTATTTCACAGGAGATGAAAACTATAGATTGTTTTTGAAAGAAAAAAAATTCCTGTTAAAAAAACAAGCAGAAGTACCATTTTGGAAGAAAAACTGTTGAAGATGCCTAATTCTTCTTTTAATCTTTTTTTGGAAGATGGAATAAACTCCTCAGATTTCATTAATTGAGTATATTAATTGAAATTAATTGAACTGAGGCTTTTTGTAGTGTTTCATGTGCTCATGAGATTATATGCAGGACAAGGTGGACTGTGAAACTGCTGGAAAATGTTGAATACTCCCTGTTTGCACCAATAATTTTAGAAGCTAATCTGACTGTGAGAGAGAATTATGGACTTCAGTGCGAAAATATGATCCTTTCTTGGAATTACTAGACACGGCAAAAACTCCTCCTCTCTGATTAAGTCTTCACTTGCATCAGAAATCAGACTTATTTCCATCACCAAGGAGACATACTGATTATATACAAACGGTCCTGTGTCTAGTCAGGATATTTGCTTCTGGAGAAGACCAGAAACAAGCAAATGTAGGATGTCTCCAAAACACACGTACCTGCCTCCATAGCAAGAAAAGCAGCAGAGAGATGGATATTAACTCTTTGGGGGGTACATAGTATTTTGTAAAATTATTTTGATAGTGCTATTTACAGGCCACTTTCATGACAGCCACAAATGGTCTGACAAGTCAGCTTGTCAGAAACATCCCTCACAACACTCAAAAAAGCCCAAATGGTTAATCCCTAGAGCCTAGGTAATCTGTAGGAGTTCATCAACAACTCACTTTCCATGTCTCCAACTGTGTTTTCATTCACCTACAGGTAAGTCATTAAATTTAAATACCTGGTATCAGCACCTCCTACCTCTACCCCTCTTGGAAATAGTCTCCTTCTCTTCCTTTGAGATCCTCAGCATTTGCTGGTTTCTAAAGTAGAAAACAGACTTTTGGAGCAACTGCCTAGTACTTCTGCAGGTATAAATACATTCTTCCCATTCTTAGACATCAATACATGGCTGAAACTACTCTAAAATGGCAAGGCTGGAAAGTGAAGCTCTGCTGAACAGACTAATGCGGACAGGGAGCTGGAAAATCCATGCTTAACACAGCTACATTAAAGCTTAGAAGAAAACCACATTTAAAAGGAGAGAATAAAGGCAATGTCAGGGCAAACAGGCCAATTCTGAAAAGATTCTGGATAAACTGAGTCACATGAGCTTACCATTTTTCATTCCTTCCTAGGGACAGAGGTAGGTTTCCCAGGAGGTTCAGTTTTGTGGGTTTTTTTGGTTTTTTGTTTGTTTGTTTGTTTGTTGGGTTTTTGTTTGTTTGTTTGTTTTTTACACACAGGCATCATATTTTACAACAATGTAAAAAGAGACAGCCTAGAGGAATTTACAGTCCAGGATTGGTAAAAGCATCTTTTTACCTCTCTTGAAACTCAATTAGGAAGGCACAGGTTGCTCTATAAATTAACCAGGAAGGTTATGATCTGCCTCCTGGGAAGTACCAATTCAAAACTCATTTCTAGTTGTGCATGTTTCATATGCAGAATTAGGATCCTTGTCAAGTGCAATGAGCCATCTCCTCAGCAAATTCCTACCAAAATAAATTACTGAAATCAAGAAGCTGGATGTAATTATTCTCCCCTTTCTCTGCCTTCCCCTTCTCTTTTATGGCCTTGTGACAACAACCTGCACCAAGATGCCAAGGATATGAAGCTCTGAACTGCATCTTAAGCGTATGATGTATATAGAAACATTTGTTGTTTATTGACAATTTTGAATGCTTAACTGTGTTGCTGCTTAAATCAATTTTCTTACAAGAATTACATGAATTATATGACACACTTTTCCCCAAACTGACATTTTTGCAGTAGTTGACTCTGGGGGAAGACAACTACTTCAGCTTTCCACAAGGTGGCATTGTTCCCTTTGCTGAAAGACAGCATTACTCAGTGCGATTGAGGAAATTTAATTTTGTAATTTAATTTTTTTTCAAATGTAGTCGTGAATAGGTTTAAGTAAGTTTAAGATCTCCAAAATATCTCTAACAATGTTTATTTTAACAAATTCTTCCAACAGAGAGTTTAGAGTTTAAAAAAGCTTACTTCTCTTATGCTGAAATGAAGAATATCTGTGCTTGCTGCCACGCAAAAGCAAGCTTCAAACAAATATAGTTAAGGCACATCATGTGGTAGAGAAGAGCCTAAGGGGCTAAAAAAATCTGATTTTCCAAGTCTCAGGTCATTAGTTTCAAATCCTATCAGACTTCTTTCAGTCTCACAGCATTTTGGGTAAAATGGAGTAGCAAAGAATCCATCACCACACCCCCTTCCCATCCATGTGAGAATTAAAGATCCCAGAGCATTTTCCACAGGTAAAGGTTTTCCCTGCTCTTTCCGGACTACTTCCCGCCCCTGTGAGGTATGGCCATGTAGCAGCCGCTTGTCCTGTCCTTGGGGCAGAGACGGATGCACTGAACAACTCTGTCCACAGCCTCTCCTGCTGCAAAGCAACATCAGCACTTCATGAGCTTCACCTGCAGGACCATGCACACAATCACTACTGCCCCTGCACAACATCCCCATCAGGCAGTGACAGACAGCAGGTAATGTGCTTTGACTCAAGTGATTTAAAAAAAAAAAATAAAACAAACAAAAAAACCCCATGTATAGTTTCTCTTCTATTTCTTGTCTTACTCCTCTCAGTCACTTCTGTGAAAGTTTCAGCACTCACTTTTGATTACCTGTTTAAGCATCATCAGCATGGTTTTGCTTAAGCAGAAGAAACAAAACGAGCTGTGGTAGACAAAAGAGGACAAGCTTTTGGCATTGACCCATTTCAGAGACACTCAATGGGTATCAGTTCCATGAATTTTGAGCTTAAAACAGCAAGCCAGAGAGGGGAGGGAGATGATGTCACGAGTTATTTGTCCACACAAATACTGCCACAGTTCTCCATGCAGGAAGGACTCCTAATTCTACCCAGTACAAATCACCTGCCAAAGAGATATATCAAAATACTGCCTCCCTATAATGCCTTCTGTACCATAAGGCTTATCATGAAAGCAACAGCTTTCTGGTTCTGAGGACTGGTACCTAATGCTCATCACTCCTCCAACTCCATTTATTTTGCTCAGAATTTAGTGCTTGTCATTGTAAGGAGCACAGCTGAAACCCTTGGTTTTTAACTGCCAGCCTGCCAAGCAAAATGCATTTATTTACATCTGATTTAAACATCACGAGCCAAATAATCAAGATGACAAAGAAGTTTAAGTACCCTGATCAGTCTGTTTTCTCTCCTAAAATATACCATTAATGCTATTATAATTATTAACTCTGTTACATACTGTCTTCCTGCATACAAGTAGCTTCTGATCCTGTCAGTCACTACAGGTGTATGGCACAGCCAAAACACTTATTTAGATTCCCTGGATTTCCAATTATAGAGGTTCACATACATCCTTAAAAATGGATGCAAGCACAAGGCAAAACTATCAACAAGACAAATCTGGAGATATGTATACAAGCATTCAAACCCTTCTGCTGCATCTTTCTCCTCAAAAACTTTAGATTACAACAGTGAAGGCTCTGATTTAATTATGGTGCTTTTTCACATAATGGTCTCATTTTTCTCTATGAATTTAATCCTGAAACTAGGTTGCATTCTCTGTTCTAAAATACAAAGTTCCTTGTTCTAAAAAGTAACTACCTTGTTACTAGCTGTGAGTTCAAGCAGCCCTATAAACAAGGAAAAGTACTTAGAAAAGGGACAAACTCAAGAATAAAGAGCAAATTCTGTCACTGAACACCCCAGGAAGCTACCAGCCACGACAAACAACAGAGCCCTCTCTCACTTAGGACAGAAAACTGACTTAGTTGTGCAAGGGGTCAGTTATTACAGTTGGACAGTAGAACCTTGAGCTGTAACATTCAATTTCTTGGCTTATGTGATTTTAAAGCAAGTCACACTTTCCTGACCAAACTGAAAGAAGATTTAAATTTGCAAATTCCTTTAACAGAATTAGTCTTGCATGGTCAACCTACATTATGCCAAGTGGAGAAGTAGAGTTAATTTCAAAACTTCAGGAGACATTCTGCATCTTGCAAGTTATCTTTACAATTGCAAATTTTTGATTGTTATCCCATCGTGGATATTCTTACAGACCTTGGCTTCTGGATCACTGTTGATGCTACAAGAATCATCATCATCAGATTGTGGACCATTTCTGTTACAGGGGAAAAAAAAAAAAAAAAAAAGACAAGATCAATCTTAAAATCATATAAAAATTACAGCACAGCACAAAATGGAGCTGGTCATTCCACAGAGACTTCTGAAGTCATTGTACCTGAGCTTCAAAGAGGCATAGCGTAACGTTGCTCCTTCAAACTCTTTCAGACTTGGGTCTGGGTTCACAGTAGCTGCATGCAGATCCTAGAGATAAAGGCAGTGCTATTAGTATAGTATTAAGTGCTATTAATATAGCATTAAGTACACCACCGTGTTATTTTTTTATTTCAAAGGGAAATTAAATTCTCCCTGCAAAGAAGCAATAGTATTTCTGGCTGAAGTTGGAAAGAGGCATGCATATATTCTCAAGCTGCATTTCATTTAGTGCAGGCATCTTATTCGTTACATCATGGCAGTTGCCCTGCTAGTTTAGACTGAATCCATTCCAAGTGGAAAGATCAGAAAAGGCAGCATGTTTGTGAGCTAGACATCCCTAGCAGTACACCCCGTTCACTATGGCCTAGGTTATGAATGACATTCATGGAAAAATAAAAGGGGAAAAAAACAGCCACTGCCATGCAAAACAAGGGTAATAGTATTAAAGGTTCTAAAATCTGACAATATACTTGCCTTCCAAATGTCACTATTAATCTTTCCCCCATTCAGTACAGCAAAATCACTCCATGGCTGTTTCTAGACACATAATTATTCACACAGGAAGAAGCACATTGATAAAAAAAAAAAAAAGGAAAAGAAAAAAAACACAAGACACTGTTGTTAGCATTGATATTTACAGGATGGGTTAGGGAACAGATCACCTCAAACTTCAACTAATTACTCCACTCTACCATGGCATTTGGAGGAAAGGGGAGAGAAGACATGCCTCTAACGGTTACTTACCAAAACAAATGATTGAAACAAGGGAAGTTAATATAAATTAGGAACAGACAATGAAATTACTCTTTAACTATGATCTTAAAAGCAAGCAAAATGAATCTGAATATGAATGTTGGCCACAGCTGCTACAGCCTTTGATAAACAACAATTAAGGGGAAACATTAGGATTTCTATTTGATTAGCGCTTTCGTTAAAAGACCCTAACACTATTGGAACTAGAAATACTGAAACACAACAATATATACAAGGATAAGATACATACAAGGTAAAAATCAAATATTTCTAGAGAGAAAGCACAAGAAAAGGACAGTGAAAGGAAGGAGGATTAGTAAGGAGTGCAGAGAGATTTCTTGCTAAAAAAGTAGTTTTGTAAAGTCTAGCATCGTTTCTAAAAAACAGAACAAAACCAAATAAAACCCCAAACAAACCACCCACCCTCTCATTTTCCATTCAAGTTTCTCAAAATTTTCAGAGGCATTCACAATCAAGCAAGTAGCAGCGCATTTAGTACTACAGCAACCTGAGATTCATTCTTCTCTGTAAAGCCTGGGAGGAGCAGCTGATGTTGGGGTTGCCCCTCTCCTCTTCCCCAGGACAGAAAACCCACAGTCCTGAACAAGAGCTAGGTGGGACAGATTTGGTTGCTGAGACCCAGAGCCACCTCTTTGTAGCTTCACCCAATCAAGTATTCCTGTAATTAGTGGCCCCTTCTAAGATGAGCTCTCCCAGGTTGTCCAGCTCAGCTCCAAGATGAAGTGGTACCTATTAATATGGCCCAATGCATTAATTTGCAGGGTGGACCTCTCACCTCAGAAGTGTTCTCAGTACATCCCCACTGGAGGAATTATTTGTGAGAAACAACTCCTAGGAGTAACTCTTCCCTAACATGCCTTTGAATTAACTGAGTTGTTAGCTTTCCCTGCTAAGCCCCTCCTCTTTTAATTAGTAGCTGTTAGTGGTTATGTCACCTACAGAAGAACTTAGAGGTGACCCAGGCCTGGGATGAGTCAGGCTATAAGACGACAGAACTACCATCATCAAATTCTGCTGTGATCTCCAAGAAGCTCTTACTGAAAATTAAACCCTAGGGCTTTTTCTCTGCACAGGAAATGGGAAAGAGGCAACAAAATCTCTAAAATTTGGAAGAGAACATTACAAAAGACGAGGATTCACAAAGGAAGTAATTGGCAACACACAGGAGCAAAGAGCCATCTAAAACTAAGTCAAATTTAATCAGCTGTGCAAAACCAAAATAGATTTTCAGGCTTTTGAGGGGGGAGGAATGGAAGGAATGTTCTGGGTTATTCATATTTAGCATTTATTAGCATTTTTGTTAAATCTGCAGGATTTTCGCATAATGCTTAACCCATAATTGCTTTGGATTGAAATTTACTGATTATCTGGGGGAAGAAAAATTGCCTTGCAGCCTATGCAAAAGTAAGACATTTTCGCATTTTTTCCTTTTCAAAACCCTTTTTGCCACTTTTATGCGTTACAGCATCATTCCTCCCTACCCATTTTTTTTTCTGATTCTTTGTTCAACAGTAGTAACTGCTTTTCTTTATGCTAAATATCCAGAGTAAGCTACAACATAAAAATGGCTGACTTGATCTGTTCTTTGTTGACTGCCCTCAGCTGTGAGCCACATTCTACCAAATGAAGCAAAGCTTCTGTATATCACATAATTTAAAAGACAGGGACACAAAATAATGAGGGGAAAAAAAAAAAAAGGAGGATACAAGACAAAGGGTAATAAGGCATTACTCTGGAAAAAGAAAAAAGGTGCTTCTAAGTGTTTATTTGACAAACTCAAAAGCTGAAAGAGCCCAAATAAACTCATCTCAAGACTAGCACATGATGCTTCACAGACAAATGTGATAAACATAAAAGTATTTTTTATGGACTCATGGAAGCCTATTGGGACAGATATGAAATGCTACCCATGCCAGTCTTCGATCCTAGATTATACTCTTTCATCTGCCTAAAACCTATAGATCCCCCAACCTTTTCAGAAGAATGCAATACAAATTCCAGCATGTGGGAATGAGCTAAACCAGCCCTCCCAAACCAGATTATCTCGGCGCACAGGCTTCCGAACAGCTATAAGTGAACCAGCAGTACACAGCTCATACGTGGTCCAACTTGGAGCTGGAAGCTGCCCACCACAACTGCTGCTGCCAATGGTAGCGCCAGGATAAAGGCATTTTGGAGACCCTATTCTAGATCAAATTCCACATCTTCTGTAAAGTGTCAGATTGACCATATCACAAATGCCCAGGTTAATCCTTCACAGGGAGGGAGAGGGGGGGCACTTGGGGTAGGCTGCAGTGCAGCGAACAGGGACTGAAAGCGGTATCACCTGCAAGTGACCTGGAGATGATTAAGTGCTGGCAAGTATTGATTGCGGAGAGATGAAAAACAAAAGATTCACAATAGCTGACACTAGATTACAAATTATTTCATTACCTATCCCTATCTCTTAACCCCACACCATGGTTTATTTCCCTCTTACTGCTCTGCACCAGGGTTCTGCCTAGAACCAGCTGAATCCCAAAGGATTCTTCCTCCAGTTCCCTCTTTATTAAGATCAACATCTGTGATTTCAAGAAATGCAAGACTTTTCCTAACAGTTCTCATTATAGCTCCAGCTATGCCACTTCTTTATAGCAGTTTCAGAATTTGGCAGTGCGCAAAGTCCCAAACCCAATTCACACTCTCATTTTGAACTCCATTACTCTAAGTCTGCTGGTACTGTATTGCAATGCTGTCTTAATAACCACTGAGTTAAAAAATCAGTATTGTTTCAATAATGGTATGCTAGATGCTTATCAATGAATGCAAAAACCTTCAAGAGACAAATGCCTTCACCTTTACCTACAATTAAAATAACCATATAAAACCATACTAATACAAATTTGGGAAACTTGCTTATTTTCTGTATCATCTTTTACACTGCAGTATATGGTCTTGATGCTGCCACAGAACTGTATATGCACAAATCTTTGCTGGATCAAATTCTTTACTGCCATATCAAAACCTAGATGAGCCTACTACGTACTCACATACATGGCATTTTAGAATGACTCCCCAAATGTCTTATTTAATACATCTACACTGCATTAAAATCTGTGTTGTTATAATTCATGCATTTCGTATTCTCCATTATATTGCTGAGAATTAATGATCGTTATTTATAATCACAAACTATTCTTCATTTAAAGCAAACAAAATTGTACAAGGTTAAAAGTATATCTGCCACATTACCAGCAGGTCTGAAATTTTCATTGCAAAGACATTTTAAGCAGAGGTAGAAAAATATTTGAAATGAATATATGCAATTTACCAACTATACTGATTTCTGGGGTTTTGTGAAAGCCATCTACAACTTACTAATTAAAGCCCTGTTCTCCATATTTTAGAATAAGAAAAATACTTAATGTGAAGTTGTATCCCTCACATGTATATTACAGGAATTTACACTGGAAGCATGTGCAGCACTTTACATTCAGCATTTCTGGATATTTTTTTTTCTTGTTTTCTACCCGAATGATAACAATTGCTGTTCTTTCTCCATGAACCCTCTCAGAAATAATTTCCAGCATGCTTGTTGCACAGTACATTCCACAGGAGCTTGACTGATGTAAACCGTAACTGAAATGTTGTGGTCAAGTTTGCAGACCTTATGAGTAGCTTTTATGAGCATGTGGGAGCAATGTTTCTAAAATAACGAACAAGAATGTACATGTTTAAGCCTACACAGGATAAAAGTTTCAGGTCAAGATGGTAACACATACTTGAATGGCCTTAACTCCTCTTAACTTTCATTGAAGTTATTTTGGTGCATATATCAACAAAATCAAGAACAGAAGAAATGTCGTATCTATATAAATTTAAAAATAAATAAATAAATAAAACCTAAGGATCGCCTGATCCAAAACTCAAAGCTAGTACAAAGACTTCCCTTGATTTCATAACACTGTGGACCTTCTTCTAAAAAGTTAGTAAGAAAAAGAATTAATTTCAAACCCATTTGATTTTATATTAGTATTTCATTCCATAGAAGTCTTCCCAGCATACTAAACCAAAGTGACTGCATTTTTTGAAGCATACTCTTCTTTCGGATAGTTTATTTTATTTTTCTACTTACATGACACGCCCTGGATTGTGCCTGAAAGGATTATATTAAAAGGCAGTATCACATATTGCTTTTAGCACATGTGGAAGAGAGAGTGCATTCCTTTCTGTTTCGAGTTAAACAATGACTGCACCACAGTGATCCACTTGCGCAGGTATTTTCTACTGGCAGGACGTTAAGAGATTTACACTTGAAAATACCTCATATTTATTCAACAGAAACTACACTGTAAAGGAACTAGTGTCTCAAATGAAGACTTATATGTCTTTGTGTGATACTCCCACCAAGCGAACAAAAAAGAAAGAAGATGCAAACAAAGAGTCCAGCCAAAAGACTGCTATAGTGTGCAAAAATTTTATGTATCCTGTATCCATACAATGCAGCAACACTTCAGTGCATGCTACAGAACCGCAGTAGTTTCACATTCATCAAGCACTGGCTGTTTGATTCATCTGAGATATGTCTGATTTCATCCTACACATCCAAAATTTAGTATGTTTCATGAGGCACAGCTATTAGAAAATGCACACAGAAAATAGATACTTACGACATATTACCAACAGCGAGCTATACTTTGGGATATTATCAAGCCCCATATTCTACAGCTCGGTTTAGCTAACAGTTAAACCTGCAAGTTCAAGAAGTTATTTCAATTTTCTTTACAGTAGGCAGCCCACAAAAAGACACAATATGTTACCTCAGTTTCTGGAGTAGGAGACGGAGTAATGGAACCAAGCGATCCTTTTCGTGAGCCCTGGAGATCTGTTGGGATGGACACAGGACGCTGCCATTGAGTTGTTCCTGTTGGTATGTGCCAGTAGTAGACCCCAGCAATGTCGTTGATTTTTTTCCAGCCAGGTGGTAAGTCTGGGTCTGTCTGAAATGAATGATCACTCCATATATCTGCTGGAAACAGGAAAAAAAAAAAAAAAGAAAAAAGAAAAAAAAAAGAAAGAAAATGAATCAATGTTACTAAGACACAAACAGTCTGCCCCTGATGCAAGTGATGCACAGCTGGTACTGCTGTTATACAGTTCCTGTGTCAATGAGCACCAGAAAAACCTACTGCATTATTGAGGCTCAAAGTAAGGTGACGAAGCCTCATTTGACTTGGCCTGTAAAGAGAGAGAAAAAATATGCTACTTAAAGAACTGTTCTAATATGACAGCTGTCTAATACCATCAGATAAACTAGCTCTTCTAATAAGGTTTAGTTTCAAGTACACTAAATCACAGCATATAAAGAAATATTTGGACTTGTGGTGTACTCTATCCTCTTCATCACAAGTACCTTCCCTTCTCAATGCATGGTAGCGGAGCACATATTTCTGCTAATCAAAGTCAGCTTATCAAGACACCAATCAAACAACCTGCAGTGGGTTTACTTACAACATCTAAAAGACTGCTTGCTCAAAACAATGAGAACAAAAGAACTGAGCAACCATTTTACACACAACCTGATTGTCACAAACAAACATACTGTTTTCAATTGGTTTTATAATGGGGCAGGAAAATAAAAATCAAAACCTCATCCATAGTGCCAACACAGAGATGAAATACTAGCTCTACTGACAAACCTCCTACTTACTTAAGAATGCACCAGCAATTCATATCATAATTAGAGACATTCCCAGATTTACCTGGGATTATAGATGCATGTAAGAGATGTCACCAGTGGAGAACATGCAATGCTTTTTAGAAAGGAAGCGGAATCACCTATGTGCAAACCAGCTGTATCCCAGCAGGGGCAGTTGCATTCTGCTGGATACATACTTCCCAGCAGCTGGGAAGGGAGCCAGTGCTCTTATAAACTTCCCAGCTAAACTGCTTTGGTGGTGTCATTATGGTACATGCTATTAACCAGCTGCTATGGTCTACTCCAAGAACCACCAAGCTGTGGGGAGAAACAAGTAACATCTTGGACTGATGTTTCCACCAGCACTTGAGCAGACGTGATGAAGGTTGACACCAGCACAGCGAACTGAGCTAGTGAGAAAAAACCCCAAAGAATAAAGGAGGCACCATACCAATGAGCCATAGCTGATCTAGTCCAGCAACTTGTTTCCAACCTTTGGAGACACCCCTCAAACTCTTCAGTGGACAACAGATGAAAACCTGTTGTTATATTGATGCTCTTAATCTCTTTTTTGAATGAAAAGTTTCTTGTTAGTCTATCCTCAAGCCTCTTACTAGGTGTTTTATCACGGTTGCTTATTTCTCTATCTCTCATTTCTTCTACCCACATTTATGTACAAATACACACACACAAATGGCATGATAACTTGAAGTAACTCTTACGCTCCATGGCACAAACCAGACTGTTTATTCCCCTGAGCCACTTAAGAGTTCTTAACTTACCGATTTACCACTTGAGAATTAATCTGACCAAATTTTGCAGAAGAAAAACTAGACAATATCATTACACTTAAATTCAATAATGAGCCTCACTCATGGCCCAATACCTGAAAATCAGCAACATTCATATAATCATTTCCAGAAATTCCCAAATATTATAAACACCTGCTTCTAAATGTCCCCGTTGTAGCCTCTGCATTCAAGTATGTAGTTTCTGACTCCAAGGTCTTACATGTTTTAAAGCCCATTCACCTCCAACCTTGCCCATTTTTGTTTTCCAACTGAAAAATTCAGCTGCACTCTTCTCAACCATATAAAAGGAAAATAAAAGCAAAACATTTTTAATGATTTGACCACATGATGCAAGGAGTGACATGCAAAGAGCAAAAACCTAAACATCGCACTGAAGTATGCATGGCAACACCTGCAAGTCCAGATACACATGGGTAAGTTTATATAACTGGTTCATAAAATTCCAAATACCACAATAATGTCGGTGTTCATACAACTTACATATTGGGCCTTTCACTGCATGCCAGAATAGGAAAATAATAAGCCTTTATTATGCAGAGATCAGTTATACTTCAGATCAGTTCATGTTCATACAGTTTACAATATTAAACAACCATACTTCAACATTACCAGGACATGAAATGTTATTCTCTTCACTTTAAGATAGGCACTGCTTCTGTCCTTGCTATACATACATACGTATGTGTACACATGTATTCAAATATACTGTTAACAAAGTGTTATGCTATGGCTGCATTAAATTACTCCTTTCAAACCAATCAACCAAAGATGCAGAAGACCCAGAGATGCAGAGGAACCAACATACTGTTATTTATTGTTGTAATGACATGCAGTACTAGGAAGACCTAAACAGGTCTTTGAAGTAAAAGCAGACAAAATTCACAGCAGAAAGAAAATTGTTAACCCAGGCTGTGATTTCCTAGTGGCATGAACTGGGAAACCTCCCTAGTTTGCTGACTGTTCTAACAGATGAAAGTACTTGATGTACAAGCCAAAGGTAATGAACCATCCCAAGAGATACCAGCACAAGAAAGATAAAAAAGTAAGAGTCAACATACAAAATCTGACAGGACAGATGAATGCGCTTGCGGCATCAGAGACCTACTACAGGACACCAATGGCTTTTCTTTATTTGAATATGGAATTACAGGTAGTAAAGTAACTTCCCTATGAATTTGAAAGACCCAGTTCAATGGCATGACACCGAGTCAAAGCATCTAACTTTTATTGCACGGGCCAGTGTAAGAATGGTCCCTTATCAGGGCAGTGTTTGGTGCCTAGAAGGAGATGGACGCACCACACCAATACATACATCCTGTTACGGAGATGTAAGGGGGAGAGAGGAGGAGAAAGGCAGCAGGTATCTGTACACTAATCCAATTCTATTGACATGGCATCAAACAACTTGCACAAAACAAATCCAAGAGGAGACAGAACTGAACACACTGAACTTCTTCACCTGAAACTGAGAACTCCTCTCAAGTCTGCAAGGCTTTAGAGGTAAAAACATTACGTGGAAATGGTTCCTTCTAGTCTGTGGATGACTAAGTCCATCGTGCTTCCTCAGTGGCAGATCATTTATGGTGATCAGGAACTTTCCTCCGATCCTCTCCCAGTCAGCCTCAGGAGGTAAAGTTCTACCTGGCATCTTCTGGCCTCTTCCATGCTCTTCTTTACTGATATGTTGATGAAAGGTCAATGAACCCAGACAACATAAAGCTTCTGGGTTTGAAACTATTACCGCTCTGATAATACAGAAAGCATGGCTTACTACAGAAATTTAGAGCATGATTCACAAAAAGAATGTATCCTTTTGTATTGGGGCTGGTTTACCTACCATGTGTATTACAGTAACCCATGATCTCCTGAAAGGCTACACTGTAAGACATTTATGCATAAAGCAAGAGGAGTAAGAAAAACAATACTGAACTAGAATAAAAGAGCCACTGTAGCTAAACTGTATGAGGAAGTAGACACTGGGTTTCTTTAAGAAACTTGGATTCATATTATCTGTAAAACTTATCTTTCTACAGCAAGAAAGAGTCAAATTCTTATCAGTAGAAAGCCTATTTTAAGATGTAACCGATTCAAAACTCTGCACAGGAATGAGGTATATCTTTACCCAAGCGTCATGCAGATTCACACAGCACTGCAGACCTTTGAAAGCTGTCTCTTTTTCTGGAGAAAGACCTTACAGAACAGGGTGGCTCCACTGCCTACACACACTCCAGAGATGAAGTCCAAAGTCGGCCTTCATCACAGGAGACTGGACAGTCAGCTTGCAGCTGATCCTTCACCTCCCTTTCCGTCCCTCTGCGAACATGGGGTGTGTGAGAGCCGTCACGAGCGAGGCAGGCCAGCTCTCATCCCAGGTCTGCCCGCCCTGGCACGGACATGCCGGTGAGTCCTCACTAGCAAGCCGCTACCTGGAAATCTGCCTGAGGTAAGCGTGAGCTGTCACCACCCGCCTTCTGAAATGCAGCACTGCCAGCTTAAAGGTCAACATAGCTAGAAGTTCACAGCCGGTCTTCTGCAGGCAGATTCACATGAAAGGACAGCTTGCAAAGACAGGACTGATATTTTTCAGTTGGAGTTTTGTCTTACTAAAGACAGATGATTAAAGCCTTGTCCATACAGGGGGAAGATCCCCAAAGGGGCTATTCATGGGGATGTTATTGCAGAAGAAGCATGGGCCAATTCTGGCAAAAAAACCATGACAGTAGAAGAGACATGGTAGAATATTTTGAGGACTAAAATAGAAGATTACATAAAAACATGAAAGATGTGATTTAAGACAAGAAGCTAACTTCATCTTATGAAAACTGAAAAACAGAGTGAACTTTACTGGGCTTTCCTGCCTCCACCACCTTCCTGCACCAGGACCTAACAAGTCCCTTGGGAAACCAGATCCTTCCCCTCTACCTAAAGCTTGCTTAGAGTTGGTGCCATAGTCCCTTCTTACGGGGTCCAACACTACAGGGCACAGGGCTGCTCCCCAAAAACCTTTGGCACTGGTCTCTGTGGAACTCAGAGGGAGGAATCCGCTTGCTGCACCCCACCACGTGGCCTCCATTTCAGCTCTTCGGAGACTCAGCCACACCGTGATGATAGGAACGTTTTTAGAAGAATGGGAAAATGATGAAAAAAATGAAGTAATCAGAAGTGAGAACCTAAGGGGAAGGCAGTGCGCCTGCAGTGCATTTCCATTCCCTTTCAAAACCAAATGGGGAATTTATGTTAGCCATTTCTCTTTAAAAAATCAAAATAAAGAGCAAACTCACAAAAAGCCAGTAAGCCTTTAGAAAAGCACCAAAGATTCTGGGTTTTTTAAAAAGGTATAAATAGTTGTTTCAATTTTTAATAAATGGACAAAGGAGTAAAACAGCCTGAAGAGATTCCCACTTGCTCAAATTGTCTGGTCAAGTTTCACTCAGAAGTAAATGCTTGTGTCTGAATTTTTGTCCAAATGGCTGAAACACAGAGACTGTAATAGAAAAAAAACCAAATACAGCCTTCATCCTGGTATCATTATAACTGAGGAGAGCAGTTAAAACTTTGAAAATACTGGAAAAATGAAGTCTGTTACACAAAATGAAACTATTAATTCACTCTTTTGAAACAACTAGCAACAGAGATGTACCTCCACAAAACCATGAACACAGACATACTTAACTTTTAATTCTGGCTAGGAGAGCTTTGTGAACACATTTTGTATTATAAAGAAGCTAGGATAAAGCCCATTTAATGTAATATACTGCTGTTTGTAACTCCCTTCTCCAAATGTCAGCCTCTGCCAATTACCTGATATAAAGCAGTGATAAATTCCATGCTGTAGTCATAGTTCAGCTACTAAGTTTGCTAACATAATTAGAAATTTTAGTAATTACATTTTTATTTCAAGTTAAAATTATTTTACTATCTGAGGCTGACCTATGAAATAGTGCTACTGAAGAAAGATGGTAATAAGTATAAATAATGCACTGAACAGCACGTGTGACTGGTGACCATGCTCTTTGGCAAAACTGGTATTTTTATCACTTATTTTATTGTTGTTTCAGAGGAAAGGACAGTAACCAAATTGCTGCCATTATGAATTATTCTTCAGCCCTTGCTCAATTAAATGGAAATTAAAACTACAGCATTCAGCAGGATCTTTCAGAGCAAACTTGTGCAGTAAATGGAGACCATTTATTTTTCCATCATTTTGCAATGCCACAAACTGTTCCCCCGTAACAGGCATCCTGTGCAAGGCAAGGTCAACACTCACCAAGCACAGGCTGTATCACGGCAGTACAACAGATGCAAATAGTATGCTCTGCATTTAAATGCAGCGCAGCATTCCAGCTGCTGTTCCCAACTCTGTCGGCACCATTCGCTGCTTATGTAATTTGTAGATATTTCACAATTAGAGAGACTAAATACCATGAAGCTGAAGCAGCTTTTAACTAGTTCAGGCTTTTTTCTGCAGGCACAGCTAGAAATCCCTTTCACTGACGATCAAAGGCGGTCTCATTTAGAAACAAATACAGCAAGAAAGAGAATGGCAGGAGCTCTGGAGGCACTTTCTGGAAGAGCAGGAATGCAAAGGTACAGCACAATATATTCTAATTTAACAGCAAGTCGTATTAAAAGTTTTGAGACAACAATTACTCATTTTTTAAAAGAAAAAACACTTAAGTAAACTGTTTTATCAGGGCTGATTTAGTGTTATAACAAAGACAGAATGGAAGAATATTGGCAAAATGCTTGATTTCCTACGGACCAAATTCTGTTACCTAGAAAACTGATTTCTCCACCATCCTTAGCAAAATCTGTATTTATCAGCTTATAGCAAACCGAATACTCCACCCGTCATTGTCATAAGTTGGTTTATCACCAGTCTAGTACTAAAACCTGGCTGTATGATGTTATGCTTGAGCTAAATTAATCAGGATCTCTTCTTGATAAAGACTAGAAATATACCGCATCATTTCAATAACAAGTCTTAACAGTCCCATCTGGAAGAAACATAATCTAGCTCCTTCCCTTTCTGAAGGTAAGGTAGTAGATGGCTCACATAATTACACATTACTTCAGACTGGAAGATCACATTATGTGATAGAAAGAAAAGCTGATAATTGATACCTCAAGGAAAAATGCACCAGCAATGAAACTGTATGGGAGCAAAAAATATGATTTAAAATAGACTGCAATAAACAAGCTTTCTGCTTTCGTTTAGATAAACTAACAAAAATGGATAAAAGCAGCAGCTAGGTGTTATCTCCACTTCAAAGAGAACTTGGTGGTGATGTTAAGCAAGGTGCTGAAGATGGAGACCAAAAAGTCAGCACCTCTCTGCTTGGGTCCTCTCTGCATGAGGGAACCAGAGCATCAAACCTGGTTCACTAGAGGCCAAGCAGACCTACTTCCTGAACAAAATACTCTTCAGCAAGGCAACAGGTGTAATGCAATAAATTTGGTCTTGGAACTGGCCTGTACAGGCCACCACGGGGGGAGTGGTGCTGGGAGGAACTGCTGCTCAGGGCCTAACTGCGCATCAGTCAGCAGGCGGTGAGCAATTGCATTGTGCATCACTTATATATTGCAATTCTTTCATTATTATTATTGTCATTTTATTATTGTTATTATTATCATTATTAGTTTCTTCTTTTCTGTTCTATCAAACTGTTCTTATCTCAACCCACGAGTTTTACTTTTTTTTTCCCCCGATTCTCTCCCCCATCCCACTGTGGGGGAGTGGGGGTGAGTGAGCAGCTGCATGGTGCTTAGTTGCTGGCTGGGGTTAAACCATGACAGTCCTATACTTGGAAAAACAGACATGTATTTTGGATGCACAGCTCTTCAGGTGAAAACAAATCCCACCAACCAGTACGGCTAGGGCACTAAATTATGGCCAAGAAGAGTACTCTTGACTAAGAGGAACCGCAGTCCCGAAGGGCTCAATGTTGGCAGTATATGTGACTTCAAAACAGAGATGGTAAGTGCCATACAGAGCCATCAGAGTGCTGGAAATTCTGTACCTGGGAGGTGTATAATAATAGCACCGATGTCACAGGACAATTTTAACTGTGTCATTTCACAGGTTAAAAGCACTTTTTTTTTTTGAAAACTGTGAGAAAGCAACAAGGTAGAGTCATAGCAAGACAGAAAATACATTAAGGGAAATATGAGAGATATCATTACATTGTTAAAGAAACATATACAGGCCTCATTTTGCATACTTGGAAGCAGCAGCAGATGTAAATGCACAGCCTCCACCCAATGCAAATGCAGCTCTGCTGAAGATAATGGAAGTGTCTGATTTTCAGCCAGTCTTTCCAGCTAAGGAGGACTACTTTCACTGCATGGTAGCAGAATGACCAAGTGAGACCACCTGCCTGCAAGGCTCAACAATACTTGAAAGCACTTGATCTACGTTAACTAAATAGGTTAAGAAATAAAATACCCATTCTGTACAGACATAAAGATAAGAGATCTCACTTTTTTGGTACTCCTAGCTTAGTCATCTCAATTCTTAGGACTGTTTTGTAACAATACTTCTTCTGTAAAGATCCTCCAAAGAAAAGCAATACCATCCAAACACAAGATTTAATCTACCCCCATCTCAAAAGTGTATTTCCACAGTGAAAAGTTAACTGAAAAGGAGTATTCAGTGTCCAGGCTGGAAGCATGATGGTCCAAACAGGAACACACCCAGAGTTTTCAGAATCTAGAAAAATAATCTGGCCAATACTAAATCTACAAATCCACTTCTCAATCTCTGGCCCTCCGATTGCTCACATTCTAGCCATCGGTGCACATTGGAAATGAAGGAATTCAAACTGAAAAGCACCTTGTTTGTAAATAAGAGATCTGCACCAAAGTTTTCTATGTCAAAAATTGCAAAGAATGGGATGGTGACAGGATCCAACAACATGTCCTAGTGTTTGGGCAGCAATGGGAAACCACTAGCTTCAAATCTGATGGCTTTCTTCATTGCTGGGAGGAAGCATAATGAAAGAGCTGGCCCACAATATCACTTGCATGTTACAGATGCCGTCCTTCTGGGCACACAAGGGGAAGTACAAGAAAGGAACTGGAAAGTCAGGAGGATAAAAAGGTTTTACTAAAAAGGAAAGGGATGAAGGAAAGCATTTTTTCCTCTTCTGAACTTCCAAAATCTTGAAATAAAAATGTTTTCTTTCTGCCTTCTGGGCCTAAATAGAAGCAAAACCAAAGGAAAAGAAAGCCACAGAAACTTAGTCTTCCTGAGAAGATGCCAATGACTTCAGCAGATCCAAGATTTGATCCTAAGGGAGCATATTCCTCCCCCACCCCATATGCACACTGAAGATCAAGACAGGCATTGGAAGGGAGGGGAGGACATGTTGTATTAATGAGTGAAAGCAAATAAAATTAAAGGAGGACTCTCCATGAAACAGCACAATAGTAAGAACACAGGCCTTGAATATTTTTATCCCATTTCTTTCCTGTAGTGGGCTCAATGTGCAAGTTTAAGTTGCTCAGTGTCATGGTTTAACCCCAGCTGGCAATTAAGCACCACGCTGCTGCTCGCTCACTCCCTGTCCCCCCAGTGGGATAGGGGAGAGAATCAGGGGAAAAAAAAAAGCAAAACAAAAACCAAAAAAGTAAAACTCATGGGTTGAGATAAAGACAGTTTAATAGGACAGAAAAGGAAGGGGAAAAATATAATAATAGAATTAGAATACACAAAACAAGTGATGCACAATACAATTGCTCACCACCTGCTGACCAATGCCCAGCCAATCCCTGAGCCGCGGTGTCCCCCAGCCAACTCAACCCAGTTTATATACTGGGCATAATGTCACATGGTATGGAATATCCCTTTGGCTCATTTGGGTCAGCTGTCCTGGCTGTGTCCCCTTCCAGTTTCTTGTGTGCTCCCAGCCTCTGCCGGCAGGGCAGTACAAGAAGCTGAAAAGTCCCTGACTTAGTATAAAGGCTGCTTAGCAACAACTAAAACATTAGTGTGTTACCAACATTATTCTCATCCTAAATCCAAATCACAGCAGTATACCAGCTACTAAGATGAAAATTACCTTTATTCCAGCCAAAACCAGGACACTCAGGTTTAACAAAAAAACCCCCACAAACAAAAAAACCAAAACCAACCAACCAAACAGACCCCAAAGACAAATTTTCTCCTTACTTCGCATGCACTACAGCATAATCAACGGTACCACCTACTCCCATAATTCACAACAATGATGGTCAGCAGGTAGTCTCACCTAGGCATCATTGCAAGAAGCATGAATGCTACCTTGGAAAGAAATGCAACAAAAATGCAAGCCACTAGGACAAGTAATTATAAATCAGACAAGCCTGTCTAATTTGGGGAACATTACTCAATGAGGAGTGATAAGCAGCCAGAAGCCGGTCATTTGGCATCATCTTTTCTCACAGCATGCAACTGGTTGTCATGACAACCCTGTCTCCTCCTTGCCGAATCGCTGAACCAGCCGCATGCGTTTGGAGAAAGGAAGATTCTCAAACAGGTTCCACGAAAACATGCTGAAATGTGGGATATACAGGCATACACATAACCAGACACAACCTGTGCCAAAACGAATTGCTGTTTCAATCAACTGTAACATAAACCATAATCAGAAAAGACTGCTTAAAAATCCTAAGGAATCTTGGGATGAATGGCCTGTACTATTTTTTTCATGTGATATGATCTTCATTCTGCTGTATAAATCATGAGGTACTACAGGCACATAAGGCGTTCAAGCAGAGATGACTAATCTTAAGGAAGAGAGAGGAAAGCAGATTTTTCAACATTCGTGAAAAAAAACCATACCACTAAACCCACTTGTTTTGATGTCCTGGCTTCTTTTCCCTTTCAGGCACCAAACCCTAAGCTGTTGACATAAGGACTGAAGTACTAGCACAATAACCAAAAAAAACCAAGGGCAAGTGACTTCAGGAGAGAAGTTCAGAAGAACTGTTGATGACAGTCCTGGACAAATACTCAGGATGGTATTACCTGTCCTCCTTAAGTGGGATAATTTGGGGGCTCTGCGAGGTGTCTGCTCAGAGGACAACATAGCCCGGGGTCCAGAGGTAAAGCCACGAGAAACCAGCAGCACAGCTTATGTTTACAGGAGTTGATACTAAAAGTAGCAGCAGTAGGGAAAAGTGCGTCAGGAGGACCATGAGGAAAGGTCCATGTGTTCCCTCCTGGAATATGGGCCAAAAATAGGTAAGAACAAAAGGACTAGCCTGTTCACCAACCAAAAACATCCAGCCATAAAACAAGCAGAGTCCAGCAAAGGAAGGAAGGAAGACTTGGAGGTGACCTAAACTGCTATCTCAAGGGGACTGTCATGGCAGAAGCTGTGGACCAGGAAGAAGCCAGGCTCTGGGAAGACCCATCCCAGCTGGAGGAGAGTGGCTGCTTAGACAGGTGGAACAGTGGTGGCAGCATGAAATGGTGGACATAGAGGAAGGACCACCTCAGCTGAAGCAAAGGCTGATGAATCCCTACCTGAAAGTGCTGTATTGGAGGCACATCCTACAGCTCTTGCACAAACTTTTCTGTGTGACAAGATCTCTATCTCTTGATCAGTGGGCTGATGAACATTAGGAGAGTTGGGCAATTAAAAGGCTGTACTGGGACTGCTTGGGATGAAGTTAAATTTTCTTTATAGCAGCCTGTAAGGTGCTATGTTTTACATTTGTGACCAAAACAAGTGTTGAAAACACCAGTGGTTTAGCTATTGCTGGGCAGTGCTTGCATAGGGCCAAGACCTTCTCTGTTTCTCAATCTGCCCCCAGCCAGAGACTGGCTGGGTGGGCATCAGTCTGCTGGTAGGAGGTGGTCAGTGATTGTGTTTGCATCATTTGCTTTTTATATTTTATTTTTTTTCTTCACTTACTAAGTGTCCTTTATCTTGACTCATGAGTTTTTCTCACTTTTGCCCTTCTGATTCTTTTCCCCATCCCACTGGTGGGGGAGTGAGCCGCCACAGAGGCATTCAAAGCATACTGGACAAGCCCAAGATCCATGGAGGAACAGGCAGGTACCCTCCAGGGTGGAACGAAAAGGAGTCCCAAACAAGCGAAAACAGCGTAAAAATGAATGCCCTTTTCACCAACTTTGTGCTTAAATGAGACAGCCTCAAATACATGTGAACAAAATGCACCATTACCTTAGAAGATTTCTACCAACTAACTTCCACAGAAGTCAGAATTATTTGCTACTGTTCTAGCAAGTGAGTTACCCCTGCTTATAAACACGTCTTGCACATGACCAGTATTAGTGGGTTTCTTGCTTATTCGAAATGCTAGTTCTCTATTCTTTCCACTAGATGGCAAAAGCTTTTACTTAAAAATAGTAATAGTCAACACACAGCAGAGTGTACCTCTAACCTGTGTCTAAATCCACTGTGACTGCACATTGTGGGATTGTGCCCCAAAGGACCTCCTCACCATGGAGGACTCTGAGCAGCAAATAATTAATCCAGAGGAGTATCTTCTTCCTCATTAGCAAATCACTAAATGTGGTCTTGTGAGTTAACTTTAAGGGCTAAAACAGTCCGGCAGGAATCTGCATCTGCTTTTCTGATTTTTTTTTTTTTTTTTTTTTTTTTGGCATAGCATCACTTCTTTCCACACCTTTCCCCACACAAAGCAGGACTGCAGCATATGATCTTGTGTTCTGGGTTCATACCCTATTTAACTACTTTGTATTGTTTTAAAAGAGGGGTTTTGTCTGGTCTGAAGAAGAAAAATTAAACAGCCATCTCAGCCAAGGGACTGCTGGACTCAAACAGCAAAGCCTGTACATGCGCTGTTGCACCAGCAGACACACTGCACAGCACACCCAGGAAAAGCAATGTGCACATGTGCTGAGTCCAACCTTCCTTAGCCCCACAAAATTTATGTGTCTCAGCAACAACAGTCAACCATTTGGCAGAAAAACAGGGAAAAATCACTGTGGTAGCAGCTCTGAATTTATGTATTTCTCTACTAAAATAAAGAGCCTGGTTCTCCTGTCCCCTCAAAGTGAATGAACATGTTAGCATCTAACCATCCACAGAAGAGACCATTAACAGTTCATTTTGGGCAATGAACAAATATCATCTGGAATAATCACACAAAACAAAGATTCGCTCTATAAAGACTGACACAAAAAGCAGTTAGACACAGACGTCCTTCTGACTTCAAGATGCAAGATGCCTCCAAAGCAGGAGGAGATGCTGCGCCAGTGTATGGCATACAGCAGTATGGTCACCTCAACAGCCTCAACTCTCCACACAGGAACTGCTGCACCATACTGCTTCATTTCCAAGTAAAACCCTGATTTACAAGCATCAAACATTACAGACTTCACTATCTCCCAACCTGTAACTCTTTGTTTTGCTGGGACTGGCTGTAGACACAAGTGGGTCCCATCTCCCTTAGACCTTTTGCTAGTAGATGGTACTACTTAACTTGACACATGCCATGAAAGACAGATGGACCAGATCTTATTCCCTTACTTAACTATGATACACTTGCCATCAAGTCCTGGTACTAAAGAATGGCAACAGGCTTGGACTCCACACTTTTTATCAGATTTGTTTCAACTGAGGAATAGAAAAAGCCTCAACAGTTTAAATTCGGTGACGTTAAAGAGACATTCACTAATCTGAATGACGTAAGCAGTAAGGTAGAGCATGGAAGAAGGAATCTGACTAGCAGTCACTATTTTTTTTTCTCCCTTTAGAATGGGAACTGCTGAAAAAATAAATTTGTATAATAAGTCAGGTACTAGGCAAATGATAATTTTCTTCATCTAAAATTTGATTAAGCCTACTGACTTCAGGAGAGAACAATGTAGAGAAAGGAAGGACTGTACTTCTCTGAAGAACATACTGCATAAATATATTGATATAGTCTGAACTTTCTAGAAATGCTCATTAGTGGGTTTTGTGCATATGATTGGCTAATTAAAAGCCAGTGAAGTTGGCCAGTGGCACAGACATACCATTCAAATGGTAGCTTGACTAAAGCTGCTTTTCTTTGACAGCTTCATTTACAGCACTGTGCAAATGCATTAGAAAAACCTTTTTCTGAATTTAATGATTCAGTGAAAACAGAACATAAAATTGAATTACAACCGAGTTACTCTCTGAAATTAAATGTTGTGCTTCAAGAAAAAGCAAGACCTGCAAGAACAGCCATTTCCCATCTCAGATATAAGCTCTGCTCATCCATCGGTCCATGTGGATGCATGGCACCACATACAATGCGACAGATGCTCTAGGATGCCATGAAAACGATGACTTCATCTTCACACCAGCCTTATGAGGCAGGAGAGCACAAGCCCTGTTTTAAACAAAGCCGAGGCAGGTAGGAGGGATGGTCTGAGATGCATTAAATAACTTGCCCGGAGTCATGCCCAGACTCTGTGTACTTCTGGGATCTGTGCGGGCTCCCTGCACCCAAACACCAATCACAAGATCAAGGTACACAGAGAGAGACCAGCCACTGTCCTCCAGTGTGTCCGCATGCAAGAGTCCCCTTCTGTCCCACACGAAGGGCTGCTTTTCCTGATGTGCCAGAAAAGTAATTCCTACCCCATCCTACCCAATTTAGTCAGTTTAGTACTATAAGTAAAAGCCAGAATGTTACTTTTAACAATCTATATAATGGATTAGTTTGCCACTTTAAAGCTGTAGTCAAATGTGCATTAGAGAACAAACTGAAGGCTCCTTTTTTTTTTTCCCCAACATAGAAGCCGAAGACCTAATATTTCCCCACCTCCAATTCATTTCATGTCACTACAGTACTGAAGGGAGGGGAGAACTTATTATGGTGAAAATCCACTGTTTGATTATTAGAGGCGCATAAGCACGAAATATTGCACAAGCATAGGAAGCAACGCATTGCCCTTCAGGGCCTACAGTTTGCCTGCAAAGAAAGAGGTTAAGGGAGAAGCTCGGGCACATCAGGCAACTAAAGTCTGTGTTGAGGCCTTGTAAGACGTGAACTCAGCTCCACTTCTCAGCCTTCAAGCTTTGAGACTTAAAGAAAAAAAAAAAAAAAAAACCAACAAAAACCAAACAACCAAAACCAACAAACCAACCACTAAAACTTTAACCTTTTCAAAAGTAATCTTGTTTCAGCTGAACTAAGTCTTCTCCTGCACAATGCGTAGAGCCATATAGGAAACGTAACATATAGCATCTACAATGGGAAGGCTTTATGAACAGGAGCTTCTGACAGCAGACGTAAGCACCAGGAGAGCTGGTCACCCCATGTCACCCCACCGTGGGAGAAGGAACCATGCTGATAGCGCACAAGGGACTCTCATAGCCCAGAAGCTTATGTAAGTATTTCACATCACTACGTTGCTATAAGCTTTCTATTAAATCTTTACTCATCCTATCCAGATATCTTTTGGTATTAAGCAAACTCAGAGATATTAATCACCTTTGAAAGCATCCATCTAGCATTAGAAATATAATTATTTTCATTCCCAAATCTACTTCATGGCACTCCAGCCCTAAAATTTTGTATGTAATTTTCACAGAGATGGATTTATACACATAACTGAAGCTAGATTCAGAAATCTGCGTTTAAGCAGACAGAAATGGTACCTCTGACATAACCACTAACAAGAATTAGAAGAAAATTCAGAAAAATAACCGTGTCACCAATCATCCTGGTAAGACTAACTTAGCAAACAGTAGCCAGAAACAAACCTAACACACAACAGCTGGATTCCTATGCCAGGCAACCATTTAAGAGAGAAAAGGGGAGGGATTAATTTTACAATTCTGCAGAACTACAACAGAATTTCACCTGCAACTAGCACCACCTTCAATGCAAAGGATATTAGCAAAATAGCTACTCACTTTGAAAACTTGAGGACAAACTCTCCTTAAGGCTGCATATTCCCAGAATACAACAACTTCAAAAGTTTCCTTTATTGTGAAACCTGAGCTAGAATCTCCCTCAAAACAAACACCTGCTTGGTAGGAATGTAAACATGCCAAAGCACACTAAAACAATACACGAAAGATCTCCAGTATATGATGTACCACAAGCCATTGAGATCTATTAGCATTATGGAAAAGACAGAGCTGATTGTCATCACAAGTTGTCACAAACACCAGAAGGAGATGCACAAGCAACAGCATGGTCTTTCACCCAGCTGAGAATAGTATGTAATCTTTGGTGAAAATGTTACAATTTTTGGACATGCCAAAGGGCTGCAGGTGGTCTTGGGAAGTAGGAAACCTACAGTTACATAGTATGAGAAGATTTCCATTTCTAGATTTATATTCGCATTTGTTGCTGTGCAAAAACAAAACGCTGCAAATAAGTCTTACAGGATTAGGACACACGAGGTGTCAAGAGCTGTTTTTCTAATGCACGGCCTTCACTTTTCAGTTTCCTTCACCACACATGTCAATCTCCTGGTTTTTATTAATTTCTTAAAGTTCCTTTATCGTTACTCTTCTGATCTGCTACTTAAAATCCTCATATACAATGGCAAGCAAATAATTACCTTTTCCCACTCTGGAAGGATCAAGGTCACCAAGTTTTGAAAAGAGCAGCTTGGTACACACTGGCAGTTGAAAAGCTGTATGTTAGGAACTAAGATCAAGACAAAAATCCTTATGCCTACTGTTTTAATGTAGAGTTGAACTTTCCACATGCCCTATTATAAAAATGGATGTAGCAGAACTAGAAAAGACATAAAGACAGATAAAACTGCTTCTGCAGGCAGAGACACTGAGTGTAGTAGGACTCTTGAGCTTGGAAAAGGAATGACAGGGAGCAGGGAAGGATGTCACAGAAATCTGTAAAATCATGAATGGTAGGAAGACGGCAAGGATGGAAAGGAAATGATCATTCACTGTTATTTACTGTTTCCTACAACAGAAAAGCAATGGGCACCTAATTAAATTATTGGAGAGCAATTTTATAACAAAGGGAAGTACTTTTTCACACAACACATAATTTAATTATGGAGCTCATGGTCACAGGATGTTGTGGATGCCAGAAATACAAATGAGACCAAAAATGATTAAACAAATTCATGTTAGAAAAGTCTATCAAGAGCAATTAAGGAAGATAACATTCATGATATACCAAGTCTGAAAGCCCTAAACCCACCAACTGCTGAAAGTGAAAAAGATATAATATGGGAAAACTACTTTATGCTACCCCTGTCTTTTGTTTTTATTGCTCCCATAAGTTTCTGCTACTGACCACTGTCAGAGGCGACCCATAAAGAACTACATGAGCCTAAGGTCTGCTGGATACAGTCATTCTTACAAGCTGATGTACTATCTGGTGATTTACAAAACGGAACTGCAATGCCTGTAACTCTTGTAAAAGTGAGCTCTAGTTTCCAGTCAGTATATTAGTTTGCATTGGAAATAGTGGAATTAACAACATTATTGAAAGACTTTGATAAAATTAACAACAACAATTATATTGGGACAGATTAAAAAGCCACATCTGATATAAGAACCCTCAAACCAATATATCCAAGCTTCCTCCAAGGGATATATATATTCCCAGAAGGAAAATCCACAATAAATTTGTTTTCATAAGTACAAAGGCACACACAGTTTTCTACCCTGAGATACACAATAACCTCATATGACAACACAGATGCAGGGGTTTTGGCACCAAATATTATTATCCTTGCACATTTGTCACCTTCAATTTTATATTAACATGTATCTGAAAGGAAGATGTTACTATTTTTATACTAAATTGTACAGAGCCGTCTAATATATAAAATTTTCTTTATAGGCAAATACATCTGTCAGGCTTAAATATCTGTATGAATAAGGAAAGGGGAACATATTCAAACTACCATGAAGAGCAGTAACTAAAAGCAGATCTCATGTAGTGATTACTGCAGAGCCAACTGCTCTCAAGAGGTAATTAACACCACTTAAACTACGGGCTTTTACATATGACAATTATTACAGTTCAAAAGAGCTCTTATGTCAGTAAATGTTTACAGTCTTGCTTCCTTTATATTATTTGCATTCCAGAAAAATTCAGAAAAATAAAGGAGAGATGACAGCAACATACTGGATGTGAGATGATAGAAATTCACTGTTTCTGCACTGATAACAAATTCTCAGTGAAACCTGCCACCTTCTGAAAACAAAATTAGCCCAGATAAAAGACTGGGGCCAGCACAACATACAATCCTGACATAGCATGTGTAAAATGATAAACCAAAACAAAAATAACTAAGTCAAAATAACCTGTTCTGGTGGCCTTTACACTGACCCTTTTGCAGTAAGGTTAACAGAATGAGAAGACAAAGAGGGTTTCCCCTCTCTTCTGAACTTTGTCTACCACCTTACCCATCAGCAAGTCATAAAATAACAAAGTACGTCCCACCAAAAGACCTTTAGCGTATTACCAAATGAGGTAGTAGATTTGTTCATCATTGCAGAATTCAAGCTGCAAGGCTCATTCCTTTCAAAAAGTTTACTTTTAAAACACTACATACATTAAATACTCCTCTTTTGAACTTATGCTTGTTTTCAGCATTTTTGACAGAATTTTTTTTCAATTTTTTATTGTGTCTTGTGGTATCTGGTACCTTTTAAATCCCCAGCTCCTGGAATCATGAGAAAATTGTAGCTTGTCGTCCATTAAAAAACCAAAAATAAACAACCAAAAAAACTCTCACTACAACCCACAGAATCTCCCATGTCTCCCCCTCCAAAAAACAGCTGAAAAAATAAAATTAAGGATGAAAGCTTAAGGCTAAAAGATAAACTGTGATGCAAAACTGATTCTTGTTCTTGAAGACACATTCTTTTTAGACTCCTCTTTGGGAACAAGATGTATTTGTTTCAAAAAAAGTCATAACTTCATTTTCATTTAGTTTTTAATTGGTTTCTTGGTGTAAACTGAAGCATTTATTCTTATTCATCAGTATTACAGCCTTTACAAATGCATGCTATCTATAAGCATTCTTCTGTAATTAAAAAGAGGATGTAAAATAAATGTGTTCATAATAAAAGAGCAACATCTGAAAACGCCTTCTCCTCCCTTCTGAAGAGCATTTCTGCTTCCAGTGCTCAATCTGTCCACTTGCCCTGTCTGCAGATGGGGTGGTTTGGCAGAGGAAAACAAGAGAGATCTACTGTGCAAATGCTAGATACATTCCCTCACCTACAGTAAAGCTTCCATTGTATACTTGAATACATAAAAAGAGAAGTTAAAAAAATACAACCAGTAATTACTATTACTATAGTATTTCAAGTGTGGTCTGCAGGGAGCACAGCTTTTAAATCAGTAGATTTTGCCTGTCTCGGTTGTTTTTCTTTTAAATACTGTCAAATAGTTATTGCACTGATGTTAGCAAAATTTGGAAGTAGTGAACCTGAAGTGTTGGTCGAACACATAGATAGGATCTCTACCTACTTCTGGCAGAGAGACAATCCACCCCTCTGCATCACTCCTGGTAAACGACAACTCTTCCTGAGTCACTGCTTAACTGATTTTATGTTGGGAGAGCTGAAGCTTGTCACAGATTAACAACAGTCTCTTTCAAGTTAGACACACCTGACAACGCAAAAAAGGCAGGTTTCCTCTAGGCAGGGTTAAGCACTCTGGACCATGCACCACTGTTTTCTGCATCAGCTCCTTGAAACTAAAACCAAAGTGGATGTGGACAGCAGCCACTGAGAGGAACACAGAACGGGGCAACTTCCATGTCACCCTACTCCCGAAGCAGCTTCTTTTTAAGAAACTGCATTTTCCCTGTGAAGTAATTGTAGGATTAGACAACCTTAGGAAAGAGGAGCTTCCCATAAAGAAGTACACTTGGTATATTTAAAGTACAGAAATCTGAAGTATAGTTAGGAAAGTGAGAATTCAACTACGACATGAAATCAAGAGAAATACAGAAAAATTATCTTCTGTTAATGATCATGCATTCATTTTGATAGTTGCAAAAGGGCCTTATTTCCTATACATACCCTGAGTATGCATAGGCAATATAATCTTACAAAGCCCAACACACCCATTTTAGTGGGAAAAAACATTCCTGTGTGAAAAATCAAATAAACTTCTTATTCTGTGCCAGTGGAACCTTAGCCCTGAAATCTCTATTTTTCCGATGTCCTTCCAGCTTTTCAGATCTCTGTTAAAAAAGCGTTAGTTATGTTTCAGCACAATTAACCATGGCAAATTAATGTTGTCAGGAGACTACAAAGTTCCTTAGTCCATCTGCTGACAGGCTCCAGTGGCAAAAAAGGGAGACTCATTATTTTGGTCTAGTTAAGCACAAAAGAAAATAAGGTAATTTGAGTTTAACACCAAATGTTATCTAGAAAGTCTGCTACAGCTACAGAGTGTGACAAATGATGTTGGCTTGCCTAAAAAAGAAAAAAAAAAATTGAACTAAATTTCAAATAATTTTACAAAAGCCAAACTGGATCATCATTTCTTATTAATAGTTTGTTTTTGTAAGGAGCAAATACAGTTATGCTATTTAATTAAAATTCCACAAATGAAGACAAAAAGTTGTGTAAAGGTTTTGTGTGCATTGGCCTTCTGACAAAAGACTGTTTTTCTGACCTGGCCAAATTGAATGATTTAGGACTGGCAAAATGAACAAAAAACTGTCCAAGATATTAGTCAACTTTCTTTGACAGATCCCAATCAAATACTGGCTATAAACCGCATCACATTTGTAACCCCCAAAATTTCACTCCGTATATCAAAAGTTGGTTTACCTTGGACTTTAGGGAATGACCAGGAGTACTGCTCCTGCATTATTTAGACAGATTTTTTTTTTCCCTTCCCTTTGACTGCAAGGAAAATAAAGCAGTCCCAGAGGAGGAATTTGTGACATGTGAAAGAGAAACTAGAAGTCCAGTTCATAATTTGAAACCTATGTAAAAACATCACTTGTCAATTCACTACTGAAATGATGAGCATTCAGAAAGATACCTTTACACTATTAACTGCACGCCATGCACTCTGCAACTTAAGCTGTCAGATACCAGCTGATATTCCACTGAGCAGAATTTTTAATCAACAGATAACAATATCCAGAGCTAAAGTGACATTGTCAACCAGAGCTACAAAAAAGAAAAAATAAGTGTTACTTACAGTTACTAGATGCTCCCGTATAGTTCAACATGTACTGATCTGCTACCAGCATCCTTTAAGTTTGCTATATACATGTCCCAACAGCTTCATATTGTCCTTCTGTCTAGCATCTCCAACTCAAATATGGGAAAACACAGTGCTATGTTTAAATAGACACTTACTTAATTAGTCTAACGAGAAATGGTGCTTTGGGTGGGAGAAAAGAAAAGCCACCCCCATTCAACTGCCGGTAGATGTAACAGAGGAAACACCACATGTTGACCATATAAATGACTGCGTTTTCTAATAAGCAAGGAAAAAACGAGAGGGATGGCTATACAGGAATTACAGCAGCGTGTGCATACAGTGCATTCTCTACTGAATTGATTCCAGCTTGCACGACATTGATGTATTCTCTGACTGACTCTGCTCAGGAGACAAGCTTTTGAAACAGTACTTTCAGCCCACAAGCCTTTAGATATCAATCACATCAAGATTTAATCAGCTCAACTTTGGACCAGAACAGCCTCTCACCCTGCAAATCAACCCCTGGAAATATATTTATGGGGGTTTTTTTCCTCCTTAGCTGCCTATACAAACACAAAAAGAAAAGGCTTAGAAAAATATATGGCAAAGATCCACTCTTTGAAGACGAAACTCTTCTTAAGGCTGCTAACCTGCAACTCCCCGAAGGTGCATTGCAGCAATGGTAGAAATTGATTTAGTGAAAGGCTTCTATTAGTGAGAGCGCTGTTCTCATCGCAAAGTCCCTCCCCTTGCTATAATCAATAATTTAAGCAAAGCCAAGAATCATGTCAGCCAAAATGACCAGGGTAACTTGACTGTCTCTTTCTTGCAGAGAAGTAAAATTAAATTAAAGTCTGACTGGGTATGTATTCTAATTTAATAATTAATTTGGCCAACCTGTGTTGTGCATTTTGGCTTTCAATTTGAGAAGGGGAAGAGGGATGGGATCCTTTGTTCCTTACTAAAAACTTCTCAGGTTCAGGAAAGAGCCAAAGAAACACTTCTAAAAAGTAACAGAAGCCATAACCTGAAATTTAGAGTATTTTATCAGTTATGCACAAACAAAAATGTGCTCTACAGAGTTACAACTCTTAGTTGAATACTATGACAGTGCTACTACACCTATCTCTCAGTGCGCTGCAACTATCTCTGAGTTAATAACCAAAGAAGTGTTTCATATTTAAATTTATCCCTGCAGAATCTCAATTCAAAAGCAATTAAAAACAAAAGAATAGGAAAAATGAATTTTGTTAATATTCAATTATGTCACTGTTTAAGAAAAAAATAGTTTCATTAAGAAACAGTTTCATGAATAGTTCTGAGACTGACTACTTCAAGGTTTTTGCTTGAAAATCATATTAGGTAACAAATTAGTCCAGTGTATCAGATGATGTATGCATAAATGATCAACATAACAAATAGCGGTTAAAAACAACCCCTGCAACACAATACCATATAAAAATGGTTAAAAATGCCCCAGAGACACTATGAGCAGACAGCAAAAATATATGCTTCAGATTTGGGTTGTCCTCCCCCTCTCCCTCTGAGGATTTCTCATCACTGAAGTATCATGCATAAATGTACTGTGCAAACCGAAGGACACACACCACTAGGCTTTTGAAATCCAGATCTCAGACACTACAAGAAACCCACTTAATGTCATTATCTTGAGCTCTATGGCATCCTGATATTGGACATTTACGATCTAATGCTGAGTACCCAGGGGCTCCATACATCTCAAAATGAAGCAATTGAGCCTTAATGGCAAATGTATGTGCTTTCATGAGATTGCTTAAAAAAGGCTTCATGTCCCTTAAGGCAGGAACCATACATCCACTCTCAAGCAAGGACTGAGTTCAGAGCAAGGTCTCTGGAGCATGCCAAGTCCCATCATACAAGACCTCTCCTGGCCCACGGAGATGGCTCAGTACTGCCCTGAATCTACCCACCTTCTCTTGATGCAGCAGGAACGAACCCAAGGCTGCCTGCAGCATCATCTACTCCATATCTCGGTGGTATGTGTTATAGTTTCTGTGTGTTTAATGCCACAGCTTGCAATAGCACAGTTGTGACTCAAGGGACCCACAACCTCAATTCAGCCAATCCCATGTCGTTAGTTAAAGCTGAATTAAATTTCAATCAGCTAAAGCTTTCTGTGTGAGAGCTAAGCACATGAGAAATCAGTGCACTTAGAGACTGGGGTCTAGAGGAGCCACTAACTTGGGGCAATTAAAAGAAACACCTGCAGGTGCAAATATACCAGGGCAGAAACTCGAGGGGAATTTAGGTCTTTGTCCCTCGCTGCACAGACATCTCCTTCCACCAGGGCCTGAATCCAGTCCTAAGCTAGGATTTTACTTTCTCTTAATAGTACTTCAGTACTAAATAACTTCCACCCAGAGCTCCCCTGTTTTTGCCTGCTTTAAGTTTTCAGAACTTCTGTGAAGTAACATTCCAGCCTCAAGCATACATGTCGTGGTTTAACCCCAGCCAGCAACTAAGCACCACGCAGCCGCTCACTCACTTCTCCCCCCTCAGTGGGATGGGGGAGGAAATCAGGAAAAGAAGTAAAACTTGTAGGTTGAGATAAGAACAGTTTAATAGAACAGAAAAGAAGAAACTAATAATGATAATGATAACACTAATAAAATTACAACAGTAATAATGAAAGATATGGAATGTACAAATGATGCGCAGTGCAATTGCTCACCACCTGCTGATCAACACCCAGTCAGTCCCTGAGTGGTGATCCCTCCACCCCCACTCCCCGCAGTTTATATACTAGACGTGACGTCCCATGGTATGGAATACCCCTTTGCTCAGTTTGGGTCAGCTGCCCTGGCTGTGTCCCCTTCCAATTTCTTGTGCCCCTCCAGCCCTCTTGCTGGCTGCGCATGAGAAGCTGAAAAATCCTTGACTTGAGACTAAACATTACTTAGCAGCAACTGAAAATGTCAGTGTTTTCAACATTCTTTTCATACCTAACTCAAAAAACATATCACTGTACCAGCTGCTAGGAAGACAATTAACTCTACCCCAGCTGAAACCAGGAAAATCAGTTAAGTTTCTGGCCAGTTTTTTTAGTACCAGCAAGCACAGTGAGAATTAAAAGTTGCTGACATCAAACCTCCTTGAGTCTTGTTTATTTAGAAAAAGAGAGAGTGCAATTAAGACCTAATTAATATAGTATATTTGAGGAAGTTAGAGCTAGAGTATAATCTCAGTGCACACAATACATCAACAGGATGGTTTACTGAACACATTATGTTCTAAGACCTCACCAGCTGAGTAAGAAAGAGCAACTGCCTCTCAAACTTCTAAATGAGACGGGATATTTAACACTACAGAACTATCCTAAGGACTGTCCCATTTTTGAGGCCTCATTTCTTTTTTGCACACAGCAGAGTCTCACCAGAGCATAAAATCTTGATTATGTTTTGGATGTCACAATATAAGTACAGAATGTTAAATAAGGTGAGTTTTTTTCTCCTTTCAGTCACAATAAATTTCACTCCTATGAGCATGTCACAACCCATGCTGGACAGACCAAGGAGGGGTCATGGTGAGTTCAGAATTCCCTCAGGCTAAATTATGGCGAAACAACACCAAACCATCAGTTGAATGTTTTATTTATGGCAGAAGCAACCTGAAGTTGGAAGGCATAACAGTAAGTGACCAGGTTTCTCATAACAGGAATTGGCATGGAACTGCCTCAGTAAACCGTGTAACCTACAGCAACCGTATACATCAGTTCAGATGAAGGAGATGCCTCCCATTGAGTCATGAGGTTCAGAGTGGACGCCTTTGCTTTCTAGACTCCTTCTCAGAGAGAAGCCCAGTGGTGGCTGGATTGACTCCTAATCCCAGACTTGGACAATGGTTTACGTATAAAGGGATGAGGTGTAGAGATTACAGAAAAAAAAAAAAGAGAGAGAGAAAGAAAAGAGAAAGATTTCACCAGTCCTGGGTCCAGAATTGGTCCAGCCAGCCTAGAGGTCCAGTTTTGGAGGGTGTGCATCCATGGGGCTTCAATTCGTGTCCTTTTATCATCTCTTTGCCCCTCCTTCAGGCTGGCACTTGAACTCATTATGCTGATTAGGTGTCGTGCCTGTTTGTGCTTCCAGAACCTTTGGGAAATCAGTTGATGGGCTTGGAGGTCATCTGGGGAGTAACTTCTCCTTCCCTGCAGGCATGACCATTGTTTGATCTTTGGCCATACATGGTGAGCTGCCCCGCTCAGCACATCGGAACAGGGAACTGCGCACTCTCCAGCATGGCATGGCCTCCATGCCCTGTTGCTGATATCCTGTGCTGATTGGATTCTTCACCTGCAGTTCATCGTTATGCAGGGGGTTTTGTTATGCAGAACTTGCCCCACCATAATGTTTGAGACATTCTTTCAGTTTCTTACAGAGCAGCAAACAGAATAAAAAATAATAATATACAACAACTGTACATCTGAAATAGAAGAGTATTCGAACTAGTGTCATATGGCATTTTTTTGTAACAGAGTACAAACAAAAGTTTAATCTAAAACAATTTTTATGGGTTTGAGCATTCAGGTTTCAAAACAATTTTACAAGACTAGAATTATTCCTTTTTTTTTATTTGCTTTTGTGGTTTACAAAGTTTTAAACAGCACTTGGATGTTTTACATATTTCAGTATTATTTTATTTTTCTGTAAATTTCCCCTTTTCTATAAGAAACTTTTTATATTTGGACAGTTGTCCACATAAAATATTCTGCTACATGTAATCACCTCTTCTCTTACTGTTCCACATGTCTGTGTGGGAAAATATTAATACCCATAAGTGAGGTCTGTTGTCTGAATGGACACTTGTGTTCCACAGTATTAGTGAATTTTGGGTATATCTTATAAAAAAAAAAAATTATTTTCAGGAGATTTTTTGTGGAAAACAGAAGTGCCTTAAAGAATGGCAAGGTAAATATCCCAAAGTTAAATCCTGAGACATTTTGGTTTTGGCAAATCTTACCTATATAAGTTTTTGTTCTTAATATGATAACATGGATTTCCACTAACTGTTAGTGTGTCCTATCCAGCTCTTCTCCTCCCCTATTATGATTAGTAACCAGCAGAGCAAAGGCAGACTTTAAGAAAGATTTGAAAAGAAGGTAAATTATACAGTCAGGAGAAGATTAATTACTCTTCCGTACACGAGTAGTATATGAGAATTCATACAGAAAAAAAAAAAAACCAAACACAACAACAAAAAAAGTGTCTCAGGTTGTGGCAGTTTAAGAAACATATTTTGGGAGGTTTTATGCAGACAGTGGAAACATTTTTTTTGTTTTCTGAACTTAGGTTTAATAACTTCATACACACAAAAAATGTGATGAATTACATGGACCATATCAGGCCCCCCTGGGATCTAATGGGATCCACCTGTCCCAGTGGGGAAAACAGTTCTTTGTTCCTAAGCTGCCAGGACTGATTGAGAGGGCTTTAAACTCAAATTGATGGGGAAAGGGGATATCATCAGGACAGCGGAAGTAAAGCCACAGGTTGGCAAGGCATCACCTGAGGGTGTCAATGTTAATGGGAGCATTTATGCCGCTCGAGAGAACACTGAGGGCTTAGGAACACATCTGAAATGCTTGTACACCACCATGTATAGTATGAAAACCAAACAGGATGACTTGGAAACATTGGTCAATTCCCAGAGCTATATCACTGGTATTAGCAAGACTCGGTGGAATGAATCCCACGACTGGAGTGCTGGGATGGTGCAGGAGTTCGAAATGGACAGACGTGAGATGATCAATATGATCAAGTGAATGCCGTTTATTGCATACAACAATACTCCTTTTATATGATTTCTATATGTCCACGTGCTCAAAGCAGCCCTCTAAATGGTTAACATCCTAAAAGCACACACCTACTCTCCTACAATGATTTGCTACCAGTAAGTGTCCATGCGAATGCAATCTTTGTTGTTTCTCCTTCTTCATCCTGTTTCAGGCACTGGAAGTTGTTTTTCTCCTACAAACCATAACCCTGAACTTGTTTTGTCTCTCAGCTAAGCAGCCTGCAATATCTTTATAAGCCAAAATCTCACTTACATAGGCTGGATTGCTCACACATCCTCTTTCCTCTAAGAATGCTTCCACAGGATGGAGGGCTACAGGCTGTTCAGGAGGGCTAGGCAGGGCAGGCAAGATGGAGGAGTCGCACTGTGTGTAAGGGAAAGATTTGACTGTACAGCCTTTACTGTTAGAGATGATGTGGTTGAGAGCTTCTGGGTAAGGATAAAGGAGGTGGAAAACAAAGCAGATGTCATAGTAACTATCTGCTACCATTCGCTCAACCAAGATGACAGCACTGATGAGTTACTCTGTAGGAGAAATCTCTGGATTGGTATCCCTTGTCCTTATGGGATTTTTCAACTTCCCAGACATCAACTGGGAATACCATACTGCTGTGATGAACAAGTCTGGGAAACTCCTGAACTTATTGAATATAATTTCTTGTCACAACTACTCAGTGAGCCAACTAGGAAAGATGCACTCCTAGACTTGCCATTTGTGAATAGAGAAGGACTTGTGGGAGATGTGATGGTAGGTGCCTGTCTTGGCCACAATGATCATGAAAAGGTTAAGTTTAAAATTTTCTCTGTAATGAGAAAAAATGTCAGCAAAGTTGCTACACTGGATTTCAAAAGAGCAAACTTCAAGCTATTCAGGGAGCTACTTAGCAGAATGCCCTGCAAATCTGCCTTTGAGGTCTTAGGAGTCCATGATTGCTGCTCAGTTTTTAAGAACCACCTTTTAAAAGCACAGGAGAGGCAATTCAAATGTGTTGTAAATCAAGCAAGTGGGGTAGACCAGCTTGGCTGAACTCCTTCTGAAGCTCAAGAGGAAAAAGAAATCAGATGACCTCTGGAAGCAAGGTCAGGCTTTGCAGGAAGGTTACAGAGCCGTGGTTCACATACACAGGGTGAAGACACATAAGGCTAAAGTTGAACTAGGGTTGAAACTAGCCACTGTTGTATCAGACAACAAGAAAGGCTTTTAAAAGTATGTTAATAGCAAGAGGAAGCTCAAGGAAAACATTGGACTTGTTGATGACGGTCAGCTGACAAATAGAGATTAAGACAAAATGGAAGGATTCAATGTTTGGGGTTTTTTTTCCTCAGTCTTTAATAATACTGATAGGCCTTGGGTTGCCTGGTCCTTTGATTTGGAGGACCATGACTGCGGGAACAGTGACTTTCCATTTGCAGACACTGAAATTGTAAGGGACCAGCTGTATTGGCTGAATGTTCATAAGTCCATGGGTCCTCATGGGATTCATCCCAGAGCACTGAAGGAGCTAGCGGATGTTACAGCAAGACACCTCTCAATCGTCGATCAAAGGTCTTGGGAGTCTGGGGAGGTCCTTACTGACTGGAAGCTGGTGAACTTTATTCCAATTTACAAGACACGCACAAGGGAAGACCCAGGAGACTCAGACATGTTAGTGTAACAGTACCCAGAGAAGTTCTGGAGAAGATCACACTGGCTATTATTGAAAGGCATTTAAAGAACAATGTAATCATCAGGCAAAGTCATCACGGTTCCACAAAGGGAAAGTCCTGTGTAACTAATTTGACATCCTTCAACGATAAGGTCATCCACCTTGTGGATGAAGGGAAAGCTGTTGTTGCAGGTGTGGCAGTAGACTCTCCCCTGCCCTGCCTCCCAGCAGGAAACAAAACTTCTCCAGGCAGGGAGAAGAGGAAAAAAAACCCTAAACCCTGGAGGCCGCAGGTTGAAAATTAAACTGGCCAATCGAGATGCGCCAGGTACACCGAGGTGACCCTCCTGGCCAACAGGGATTAAATGACCACAGGTCGGATTCAACAGGGGTATAGACGGGGTCCCACCGCAGGACATGCTGGAATCAGTCCTCCTCGGAGCAGCGGGTCTGCAGTTGGGGACTCCCCCTTGGGTCAGGACGCAAACCGAGGTAACCCCACAAGGGAAGGAGCCCTCAGCTTTTAGGTGAGTGTTATGTGCGTTTTGAGTCATCACTTTTAAATCTCAATAATTCTTGAGTCAGCTGTGTAGTACTAGTTCCCTTTACACCATTGAGCCTGTAGTTCACTACTGTTACCAGAGTTCTAACTAACTTTTCTACTGAAGAATAAATCTGAGCTTTAACACCTCTTGGATTTGAGTGTGTGTGCATCCTGAACAGCAGGTTATTCTGAATTTTAGTAAGGTTTTTGATACTATTGCTCACAGTATCCTTCTCAACAAGTTGTCATACTGGAGGATAAGCAGGTTCACAGTGTGCTGGGTGAAGAACTGGATGAAAAGCAGGGCTCAAAGAGTATCAGTGAAGAGGGTTACATCTGGCTGGTGACCAGTCACCAGTGGTGTTCTTCAGGGCTCTATTTCTAGGGCTGGTTCTCTTCATTATTTTTATCAATTTTCTGGATGCAGGTGTTGAACGTGCCGTTAGCAAGTGTGCTGACATTGCCAAACTGGGAGGTGCTGTTGACTCTCTTGAGGGACAAGAGGCCTTGCAGAGGGGTCTAGATAGGTTGGAGCATCGGGCAATCACCAATGGTGGGAACTTTAACAAGACCAAATGCTGGATTCTGCACCGGGGATGGAGTAACACCAGGCACAAGTATAAACTGGGAGAGGAGTGGCTGGAGAGGAGCCCTGCAGAAAGGGATCTGGGGGTGCTGGTTGACTGCAGGCTTGATAGGAGTCAGCAGTGTGCCCTGGCAGCCAAGAGGGCAAACCCCATCCTGGGGTATATCAAACACAGCATAACCAGCTGGTCAAAAGAGGGGATTATCCCGCTGTACTTAATGTCGGTGCAGCCTCACCCTGAGTACTGTGTGCAGTTCTGGGCCCCACAATTTAAGAAGGGCATGAAGATACTCCAGAGGAGGGGAACACAGATGGTGAAAGGTCTGGAAAGCATGCCCTAAGAGGAGCGACTGAGGACTCTGGTTTTGTCTAGTTTGGAGAAAAGGAGGTGAGGAGCGACCTCATTGCTCTCTGCAGCTTCCTGAGGAGGAGAAGTGGAGAGGGAGGTGTTGAGCTCTTCTCCCTGGGATCCTGTGTCAGGATGCCCGGGAATGGTGTAAAGCTGCGTCAGGGGAGGTTCAGACTTGACACTGGGAAGAATTTCTTTACAGAGAGGGTGGTCAAACACTGTGGCAGGCTTCATACAGAGATGGTCGATGCCCCCTGCCTGTCAGTGTTTAAGAGGCATTTGGACAATGCCCTTAATAACATGCTTTAACTCTTGGTCAGCCCTGAAGCGGTCAGGGAGTTGGACTGGATGATCACTGTAGGTCCCTTCCAACTTTCCTTTCCTTTTTCCTTTCCTCCTCTCCCCTCTCCTCCCCTTTTTTACTCTTCCTTTTTTCTGTCTTCTTTTTTCGTTTCTCTTTCTTCTCCTTTTCTTCTTTTCTATTTTTTCTTTCCTTTTCCTTCTCTTTTCTTTCCTTTTCTTTTTTCTTTTATTTCCTTTTTCCTTTCTTTTTTCCTTTCCTTTCCTTTCCTTTCCTTTCCTTTCCTTTCCTTTCCTTTCCTTTCCTTTCCTTTCCTTTCCTTTCC
>JAVJGG010000054.1:21636293-21659160 GCA_035590195.1 Aviceda cuculoides | reverse complement strand
ATACAAGTAGATTATTTCACAAAGGCGTATTTGATTTCGGGGGGGGGGGGGAGGCTGGCACGGGGGAATCCCTTGACAAAATATCCTGCTGTAATTCAATTAGCTTTTAAAAAAGGGCTGCTCCAGAGATGAAGATGGCTCACTATTTCTACAGCTCACAAAGTTCAAACTTAAGGATAAAACGTACATCCTAGGGCAGAGTACCCATATTCCAGTGATAAATAAAACCATTCTTTTGTCTACCTGTAGGTAAGTTTCTGATTTTTGTTAGCCAGGAGCATAGCTCACATTTTGAAAAAATATTAAGTTTGAGGGAACATGTTTTTAAGACTATGAAAAATGATCAAAAAATATATTTTTAAAAAACTGTAATTTGTTCCTGTACCATCTATTTATGGCTCCCACTAATCTGCATAAATACTCCATGAACACCTCAATTTACATACTGTAGTAGTCACTGTTGTTTGACACCTGGCAACTAAATTAGAGACCAATTAATAAATCACTCCCATCTGCCGCAGCATGAAACACTCTTTCTGTTGTTCCTTATTCTCAGATATCACTGACTGCTTATATTGCACATAAAAACATGTCTGGGGCTTACCCAGGAATGAGAAGATGTAATTTGAGCTAGCTGATGACAGATCATTGCAGCTGAGTTGTGCTGCATCCTTGTACATTTGATATATGACAGAACTGACTGCTGTACAGATTTACAAGAGATTAAATGTATGGTTTTTAAAAGAACATATACATAAACACAGAGTGAAAAGGAGCACTTCACAATGCTACCTGAACGCACACACAGTTGCTAGTGTTCCCTTCTCTTTGATGTGCTGTCAAAGCTGCACACTTCCAACCATCACTCTGGTTTATTTAAAACCAAGCAGACCAAGTATACTCTTTGTTTCCTGAATCACACACCTAGAACAACTTCTAGAACTTGATCAAAACAGAATTTAAACTAAATTTTACAAATTTTCATGCCTGTCATTTCCTCAAGCCCCCGTCAGTGAGTCTAGACTGACTGTAAATTCTTCAGAAGACAAATCACCCCATGCACACTGTGCAAAAGCCATCAGCTTAGGTAACAGTTAACAAACATCCTATAGATAACTTCAGCTTTAGCCACACAATAGATCTAAAACACAACCATCACATAATTTAAAGGAACTTTATAAATGTACTTCTCATATAAATACACCAATACACATTTGCTTTCTGCACCTTGCCTAAAACCAACCAAGTCTAATGCAACCAAAGTCATATCTGATCCCACATAACATTACCAAAGCACATGTTTTAATCTAAAAAACCACGAAATGTCCTGTGTTTATGGACTGGCTGCTTTATGTTTTTTCTGAATCAGTTAAAAGTGTTGACAATCTGGAAGTCACATAAAAAAATAAATAAATAGGGCAGGATAATTTTGACCCACTGCCTGACCTTTAGAACTTATGGAATCACACCCTATCTACAGATTTCACTAGATTGTATTTTACTTCATGCTTCAGCAAATTAAAACAAGCATTTATGTTTTTCATCAATAAATACAACTGCCACAATCTGGAATGAAACTAAAATTTATTCTCCTTTGTTACAATAGAGCTGCTTCATGCAATGTTTGCCAGTATTTTTACCACTGAACAAATTTCTTAAAAAATAATCTTTCTAGATAAAGCTGAAGTATCTGCCTGCCAGATTATCTTTATCCAGTCTCCCATCATTAGCATTTCATTTATCAAAAATATTGTAAGTATAAGCACATAGAAACATTGAAACAAAATGTATTGTTTTACTAATCTGCTTGACAAAGCTCCCCCACTGATTTATGATGAACATTAGCACATTGAGCAATGACTGAGTCAAAGCCTCCAGAAGTCTTTGTGACCCAAGCAGTGTTTGTAAGCTGGGTGCTAAGCGGGGTTGGTGTACGATCATAAGCAGAAAAATGTCAAAATTAACCTTCACTAGACACCATCTCCCCTCCAGACCCCATTTCAAATGATCCATTGATCAAATCATCATGATCAAATGATCAATGAACATGCAAACAGTACCACAAGGCGTGCACAGAACAGAGCAGAACAGGCTGTCCTCTCAAGGGACAGGCGTTTGCTCACTGGCCATCATCCTGCACTCCCAGTCAGGTGCTGGGATGCATGCAGCCAGCTTCCCTCTGCTCTTGGAAACAGATATAAAGGTGAGAAAAAGGAAAGCAGCAAAAGAGGCAAAAAAGAGAATGAGAAATGCAGTTGGGAAAGAGCAGGTCTTGTGTCTTGAGGGCAGAAGTTGCTACCAGACTAGGACTAACTGAAGTGCCAGAAAACATCTGAATGCAGGGAAACGCTTAAATGCACTGAAGAAAACCTAGATTGCATAGTAGAACAGCATAACGAAGAAGAGCCTGTCCCTCCTCCTTTATACGAGACATGGTGATGTTCAAAACGTCATTTTTCCCAGAGGAAGCACATCCCAACTTTCTGATTAAAAACTTCAAAGAAATGCAACTTCTTCCTGTGCCTGTTACTTCAAGACCGAAATTCCAATCACCCACTTCCTGTACCTTTTATTTTGTGCCTCCCACCGACCGACCCTGCCTCCCTCATCCCAGGGGTACCTCACGCAGGCTGGTGCTGGGCTCCTCACCAGCTAACCAACATCCCACGCCATGGGTCTTGCACCCAGGGACCCCGCCGCAGGCAGACCCCCTCCTCCCTGCTTGGGCAGCTTGTGTGCTGCCCGGCCACCGGCAAGGACAACGCTACTGGAGCAGGGCACCTTGTTTTCAACTCTCCTACCTTCTGCTGAAAAGCAAATGCAAATGAACAAGCAGACCAGGAATCATTGAGTTGATACATGTATCTCAGCTAAAGCACGTGAACAGTGGTTAAGTTATAAGCAAGTAAAAATAGGGTATTCCAATAAAAAATATTGGACTCTGGTGAAAAACTAAGAATAATTAGGACATTACCATTACTGGGAATAATAACAAATGGTGCTTATATAACAAATGTTTGTGCTTAAAGGCAGCACTTCAGAAGGTAGAAGATCTGTCATAGCAATTCATTAACGGTTTTAGCTTGCTTATTTTTTAAAATGAATCAGTCTCAACTGCATGCTTTTAACGTTTAGAAACATACGTACAGATTAACATACTTTTACCACTATAATGCGTTTAACACAGAATATTCTCAATTTTCTAAGCATCATAATAATACAACTAACACTATTACTTGAATGGCTTTTACTGATGTTTTTCTATCTTGTCATAAACCTAACAGAGCTAGAAGGAGGAGAAAGAAAATGCCACTGCAAAAAGAAAACAGTGCATGACTGAGATTTATCTTTACCTCTAATAAGACTTTTTTGCATTGTATTGTCTCATAGATAGGAATAGTTTTTAAAAAGTTGAATAGAGAGTTTACTCAAAAAGGCACTGTTAAAAAAAAAGTGCTTGCTCACTCTTTTTCATGTATAAGTAAGCATATTTCATGTATAAAGTGTGTGCCTTCTTTTTCATGTGTAAGTGCAAATTGAAAGCAAAATATGGGCCCAGGAAGAAGAAGAAGAAAAAGAAGAGGAAAGTTTCAAATATTTGCATAGCAGAATCTTTTAAAGGGCATCTGACCTGGAAGTACTTCTGACATGGCTCACAGGGCGTCAGCAATGCATCAGGAAATAGATTATAATTTGAAATCTGAAAAGAGGGATCATTTAAGAATTAAAACCAAAGGAAAACACAAAATAAAAATACCACATTTCAGAAACTCCTGAGAGACATTAAGCATTCTAAACAAACCCCAGAACATAACAGTGAGGATCTTTTGAGCTTTCAATGATATTTGACAGTCATTACAGTATGGAGAGGCTAGTCTACAGCAATGAGAACAAGTAATTAAAAATAACTATGACATTTTTCTTAATGTACGCTTTAGTAGGAGCACAAGTTCACCAATATTCTCCAGTTTTAATCAACATACTGTAGCAAAAACTCCATGACATTAGAAAATCTGGGGCTTTCCCCAATTTCCCAGCTACAGCTTACTCAGGAAACTACAGCAGCATTGGTAAAAATAAAAACAGCAGTAAGACATGATCACATGAAAATTTGCAGAATGAGATCCAGCATATGAAACTAAGAAGCATAGTCTGCAGGGTTGATCCCACAGGAGGGAATCACAAAAAGCAAACTCGGCAGCAAGCTCCTATATGGGACTCTTTTCTGGCCATCTTCTCCTAAGTAAACTATTTTGCCTTGAAGCCTCTGGTTTGGATGTGAATGACACATGCATTGGGAGACAAGGTATTCCTATGCGCTTATGACTATTTCTGCCATTGTGTCTAGGAAACATAGGAAAGAAATAATACAAACCTTTTCATAAAGCAGATTTCCTTCCTGCAAGGTTGTCTGTTGAGTACAAAATGTTGAATGACAAACTCCTGCCATGCGGCTACAGCCTCAGGTTCTGTACACTTTGGCTTTAGTTAAAGCCTAAGCAGCTGAAGAGAACACCTCTGTTATACAATGATTGCAACTCAATGCTAGCTAACTTCCTTTGCTTCAAAGGGTGAATTGCAAGGCTAAAACATTAATTCTTAACTAAGTATGCTAACACACTGTCTTCTCACATCTGCCTTCATTCTTCAACTAGGACCAGCTAAATGATAATAGTTAAACATGTCAGTCAAAAGCATCCTAATAAAGTCTAGATTTACATTAATGTAGCTGAAATCGGAATCAAGACTAGAAGCCTTCTTACGGTCAAGTGTCATCATGCTCCTTCTTGCCTACATATCCACACAAATTCCAGCGGACGTTAAACACTTTCAGAAAGGAAAAGGAAGGAAAAGACTTGAATGAAGTGCTGTGGTAGATAAAAGCAACCGATGATGTTCCTACAGCCAGTGGTTTTCTTCTTCCTGCTCCCTCCAGCAATGACATCTCTGCTGGACTGAGCTTGGAAGCCAGAGAGAGAAAGCTCAGCAACGTCAGGAAGGTAAATCCTGATGGTGGGCAGATCAGTTTTGAGAACACAAAAGCAGGAAAGAAGCAGGGCTGTAAGCAGCTTGCACATGTGCTCTCAAACCCATCTGCAGACTCCTCCACATAAATCTCAGAGCTGCTGAAGATGGGAAGGACCTCTCAAGATCATCTAGTCCAAGCCCTCTGCCCAAGCAGGGACTCACTGCTGCCCTCCCCACTCCACCCTGGCTCTGTCCTTACATCAGAACAAAATCACCACTTCGACCTGCTTGCTAAATGCAGCTTCTCTCATTTCCAGCTATTTCTGCTTCACCTAGTCCTACTGAAATCACCAACCAGTAACCAGCTTTCTGTCCTGGCTCCTCCGTCCCCAAGAGGCACCCTGCCAGCCCCTGCTGCCACAATAATGACATTTTTCCTTTTAGAGCTAATCATGCTGCCAACCAACTGCAACAGCCTAGCAGCAGCGCTGCCTCTGTTCTAGTGATGCTCTTATTAATGAAAATCCATACTGCTGATCTGTCTTTAAATAACGTTATTAAGGAAAAAACAACTTCAGATCCTGCAATGAGTTCTAGCACTCAAGTGGAGTATGCCTTCCCATTTGCCATTTTTTCCCTCCCCCTTCCCACACAGCCAGTCAAATTCCTCATCCAGCAAAAATTCAGAGACAAGATGCCTCCCAGAATCAGATTCTAACAGCTACACAGGGAAAAGAAAAACAATAAAAATAAAAATAATAATGAGAAAAAGAAACAGGCCAAATCCATTGCTCCTTTACTTATAATTTTGTTATCATAGATACATCTAAATAATCAGTGTATATTTGACTATCTGACTGAAACTCTATGTTACAGATGACCTGGGTCATCTTATGCTACTAGAGTGTTCTTAAATCAAGTGATCACTTGGAGAAATAAAGAGCGATTCTTTAATTTATATAAGGCGTAACCATGACATGCAGTCACAACTAATCCAGCATTTAGTAAGGGAAAAAGCAAGATGGCATACTAAGTCTTTTCCAAATTCAATTTTCTACCTTTAATTAGATTCAACCCCCCGTAGAATGGAACAGTCTGGCAGGCAAAACCGGTGTTGTCACAGCAAGAAGATGAGTGTGTTTTATCTACTGGCTACTTGCAAGCACAGATAATAAGGCCTTCTGTCATCGGATCTATACACTCACAGTGACATTTGCTAAGTAAACCTCAGCCTGTCTGTAAATTAAATTCCTGAGCCTTAACGTTCTTTTTTTTTTTAATCAATATATAAATTACTCAATCTCTACAATAAAGATCACACCTCGGACTTATTTGTTAATTACAAATAACTCTACTTTAAATGCACATGCTAATATAGGGCACAAGCATATACTTCATTCTCTCTTACAGGAGATAAAAACTCAGAAATTGTAACTTACATTTCGGCAATTGAGATGACCAATAAAGCAAGAAGGACTTGGTCTTCCATTTCCTGCAACTTCAATCTCAAGTGCCATCCAAAAATAACTCTTAGCAAGTCTGAAGGTAAACAATGTGTAATCAAACCTGATCAGAATTACCAAAACCAAAGCATGATGCCATACGAAGAAAAAAAAAAAAAAAAAAAAAATCTAGGATAAGCTGTCTCAGGGAAAAAAAAAGGTAACCAAAAATGCTTTGTAGGACAGGCAGCCTACCCATATGCTTAATGGAGTAATAGAAAGGAATCAATGGCCACAGATTTGGCACATAAAATAACTTAGACTGATTCAGACCAGGGATTTTTCAGCCCCACATAAATTTAACTTAGATCATTCGGCAGCTCCTAAATCAGGAAGCAGAACCACTCAAAAGATGATCAATTCCTTAACAAGGTTAAGGAAACCCACAGTGTCCAGCACCAGTTTTCCAACTGTTCGTAATGGCACTAGCCCAATACCAAGCTCTTTGATCAGGAGACACAGGTAGTCAAAGTAGGAAAAAGATAGTGACCTATAGGTCACTGCATTATTAACAGAAGGAGCAAGGATGTTAACTGAGCCCCTGCCAGATGCAATGGATGAGTTAAGTTCCAGTACAAATTCTGTGCTAGAGGAAGGGAAAGGAAAAAAAAAATAAAAAATTATTATCATGAACCACCTCCCACACATCTTGTCTGTGGCCCTATTTGCAGCTTGCAAACACTATACTGTTCCTGCAAAGCCCAGAAACAACACTGCATACTCCTGAGCACAATCCACTTCTTCAAGAACAACTAACTGCATGCACATAAATGCAGACATTTCAGCTTCTCTTTTTAAACTAATATATTTTAAAAAATCAAACTTCTGATGGCCTGGCACCATGACTACACTTGCCACAACTTCATCTGCCCTCTGAATTACATGTAATAAATTTATGGCTAGTTACACATTAAGCTCTTATCAAGGTTATCCAGAAATGTTTTTACCCTCAAATTACCCAGACTGGTAACAACAGTTTTGAGCCACCTATTACCACTGCCATAGCTGAGATCTTAAAAGGTGTTTGAAAGAGCATGGTACACCAAAATTGTTTTCTTGTTACTATAAGGTTGTACTTAGCGTCAAATTGGGCTCTAGAGATGAAAATCTGAAAATTAAATAAATGGGAAATAATCTTCCAGCAGATTCTCTACAACTCTATATGAAAAGAAATAAAGAATAAAAATACGTGTATATCAAAAGTGTCAATATAAAGAATGAAAGCCTCCAATTTCATTAATTTATGAGTGTTTGCAAGTAACTTCATATTGCTAACGTAAGTTGAGACCTGTGAGCAAAAATAAAAAAGTCCAAGTCTTAGTCACAGAACAGAGCATTACACTGATTCCCAGGTTTTGCAAAATGAGACTAACAAGGCTCTCAAGGGGAGGAAATCAAGATTTTGCACACTGACAAGATTGCTTCTGTTCCACATACATTAAAAACATTCTGTCTCTCACCTAGGTAAGTTTATTATATGTGCACTTTAAACGATGTCTGGTAAAACTGTCTAAGTTGGACTGACATGTCCTACCCACATATCCCTTGCTCCCAGTAATGAAACAGGATGCATTTCAGAGTACAGGATGCATCAAACCAGAAAAGGTCTCCACATTTCTGGTCTGCTTTTCCATTAAAAGCTGAACTAAAATAAGGCTCATTACACAAAGAGCTACATCTCAGCAAGACTGAAAGTGGCCTGCAAAGCTACGTATTGTCTTCAACCAAACTTTAATGGGACAAATTGGAAATATTTCAAAACATATAAACAGTTTAAAAACGAAGTGTTGCAGTACTCTTAAGCTAATGGAATATTGACTAAAATGGCCATACCCTACCGTAACTCTCCCAATGCAATTATGGTACTAGAATACAGGAATAACCTTAATCTTGGCCTGCTATCGCAAGTAGAGCTCCTTGAGAATGGTGTTGTACTACGCTGAGAAACTTATACCCTTAGTGTTCATATATAAAACAAAACCCCATGCTCGTAAATAAAATCAAAGTATCGTACTTGCTTTATGGTCCCCATAAACTAAACAGATCAATCTGCAATAATGTGGAAGGAGAACATAACAAAAAAGCAACTGCATTTACTGGCATTTATATTAATTACACTGAAGCATGGGTAAAAGTGGGCTCAGTTTCAACGAGCAGCAATCTTGGCTGTAGAAGACATTGAACAAGTGGAAAAGAACAAGCTACTAGTATTAGTGGCCTGAATTTCAACAAGGAGTCTTGGGTGCTTGACGTGCTAGCCAAAATCCTCTACTCCTTTTTCTTACCTATGAACTCAGATTTTCACAAGGCACTTTAACACCAAAAGCAACTGGGGTGCCTGTGAAAAGGGAGAAACACGCAACACAAATCCAGTACCGTGGTGATTCTCCATGGACATGCAAAACCCCAAGTGGGTTACCAGGAAACCTTCAGTTTCAGAGCACTCTACCTCTGGTTCCACCATGAAGAAGAAATGGACCTGTCATGATCTTGGGATAGGGGTACTATTTAATTATGCTAAGCAATAAAACCAGAAGTGACAATATGCATTCAGAGTAATACCCAGTGCTTAAAGAAAGCTTTTTATCTGCAGGCTCTGAGTCAGAATCTATCTGTGGAAATCAGCCCGTGTTTTGGGGCTTCACCAGGATCACCGAAGAGGCCATGAAGTTGTTGTGCAAGTCACTACATAGCTTCCTAGGAAAGGCATAAACCTAAACAAGACAGGCTTTAACGGGGACAGCAGCATATGCATCATTGGGTGCTTCTGTCATTTTCACTTCATAAATCATCTGTATTCCCACCTCTTCCTCAGCTGAGCAATGCTTATGAGGAGCTTTTCAGCAACTTCACAGAAAAGTGTCCCCCTGAGCATCATCTGAGCAGTGCTATAGCTTGAGTCTCATTTACACCAAGATATCTTTCTCTGGGAAGAAAAGGTCAGGAGATACAGAGCAGGATTTTGCAGATGTAGAATTTTACTGGGATGGTTCTACCAAGAGTTGCATGGTAGATACACTCCTCCTTGGGGGTGAGGGTGCCTCTTTGGGTGAGTTTTCTGTTACTCTGGAAAGAGATCCGAGCCAAGCCCACAGAGCCACTCCACGGTACGTTTTCACACCAACTCACCCTGGGCTAACGATAGCAATGTAATTACTGGCACTGGCTGCAAGACTGGAAGTTTGGGGTTTTCAGGGGTTTGCTGTTATTTATAATGTCACCATTCTCATATTTGTTTCCTTATTTCACTGCAACGAAGCTAAGACTTTCCAGCAGTTTCAGCAAGCCACAGCCCCCTTGCAAGACCAGCAGCAGGGGACTGCTCTAGTGCAAAGAAGATCATAGCTGGGCACTGCTTGGGAAGCTGAAGGGAGATGGGCAGAACAGGAATTTGAGCGTTCCTTGAGGGAAATCAAACCCCAAGTTTATAAAATTGACCCTGCTCTCTCTGACCCTCAAGTATATTGAATTATTTATACAAGCAGCTCTAGCATGGGAGATGATCAAGAAGAACCAAGACTCAAACCTCTCTCCTCCGCAGTCCAGGGGAGTGCCTTCCCACAAAGGATTTTTCCTTTCATCCTCATCCTTGATTTATGAACATTTCATCGAAATGGTATTTCCCCAAAAAGGTTTGCTTGGAAAAATAAAATCACCCTCCATCTCAAGTTTCTGAAATAAAACTCCAGTCAGCTCTAATAATTACACTGACAGAATTATATCAATAAACCATTCCAGATGGACCCTAGTCTGAGTCATTTTTAAATAAGAGACGCCTAAAAGTTCAAAAAGAGATAAAAGTCCACCTCCGCCTACCACAAATGAAAGGGATGACTAAAGGGTGGGAGATGCGGTGCCATCTTCTGTGGGCAGCGAGGGCTGGTCATGGAGCTCCAGGCACAAGTGGGTCCTTTCCTCCCGGTGAATGCTGAGGTGCCACCACAGGGCTGCACCTCCGCCCTGGCAGACTCCAAAGGTCAACGAGCGCCAAAGAATACCACCCACAAATTCCTGCATTTCCTCACTTCCAATGTCTTCTGAAAAAGAGGGCTTTTTTTTTTTAAAGCACTCTCACAAAACTGTGCATTTTATTATTATTATCATTGTTTAAACCCTCCTGAGCATTTAATGCCCTTAGAATGGCACTGGAACAAATTCCATTTTCTCCAAAACGTTTTGTTCAGATTTTGATATAGTGCAAAACACTACCACTAACGAAAATAAATGAATTACTATGCTGGGGACAGGATACGCATGGACAACCCATTAAATTTTTTTTTCTAGCATACAAACTCCTTTTTCTCTGTGCACAGAAAAAAATTTTTTAGTGTGAAAGAAAATTTGAGGCTACCTTAACAACACAAACAGTACTGAGTTTTAAGAAGAGCTGCTGCAGCCGATGCAGAAAAGTCGGGTTTATGAGCAAATATTAGAAAAATATAAATAAAGCTCAGAAGAAATTAATGAAAGAAGTCTGTTTACAAAACTAGTTCCTCAGTAGCTGGAGGCTGTACATCCTCAGTCTGTATTTTTCACAAAAAAAGCATGGAAAAGAAAAAATAAAAACCAGGAGAACAGCACATGAGGGAGTGTTAAGTCAGGGCAAGCAGTGCTAGACACAACCAGGGATACACACCCAAGACTGCTTTACTTATTGTCAGTAATCAAGGGAGATCATTGCTCTTTAATTACACTTTTTAGAAGTCTAAACTAGCATGCATCTGTCAAACTCACAGCTTTCAACTTTACGTTTTAAACACCTTGCTGTTTCCTATATATTCAGCACCTGTATTTCAAATACATTTCCTAGCGCTGGGCTTCAAATAAGCTGTTTTCTGTTGAAATTGTTATGCATTTCCTTGAATATAAAACCTTTTGCTATTTTCCTAAGACCATGCACTATTATATTCATTAAATTTATGAAATCGTTCAACAAAACAGTCAGTGACAAACAGATGAAATATTATCTCACCACCAAAGAAGCAATACAACTGCCATACTCCACACAGACCTAATTCTTCCCTTCACAGACTTTATTTAGGTATATATGTATGTACAGACAGAAGATAAAAGACAGGGACTAAGGCTTAAGGCTGCACCAAGTCCTTAATTGTACATTAAGTCTGCAACAACTGTGAATGTGAAATACAATAGCTGAGATGGTGCAATTATTCATTACTTATGCAAAAAAAAACCAAAAGCAAAATTATGTATTTTACCAGCATTTTCATTGAGATCTAATCTGGTATCAGAGATTTCATTATGATCCACATTTCCCAAAGACTGGGCAATTTCAATGCCATTATTGTTGGATGTCCAAAGCACTCATTATGTTAGGCACCGGGAAGTTGCACAAATCATACAGCAACAAAACCAAAAAATAAAGCAAGTTTCCTGGCTTAGAAACCCTGACAAATCAAGGAAAGGGAACACTTAGCTTAACAAAAGCATAAAGCAATCATGAAGTAAGTATTTTGATATATCTGTCCTCAAACAGAGGGAGCTCTGGCGCCAATTGATTCTGACACAAGTTTCGGCCCTGGCAGATGATGGGAACCCCAGTGTTTCCCCAAGCAAACAATTCCACTTCTTCACTGTCTGCAATTGCTCAACTAGGCAACAGGAAAAACATCCTAAGCTCTTCTGGTAAGAATTTAATGCCTATTACCTGTTCTCTCTAAATAGGAATGGGAAAGAATTTATTATGTACCTCCACACTAGATCATTTTAAAGTTCTGAGCCTCAAGCCTACGAATGAGATGTGGATATCAACGCCCTGCAGTATGCCAAGAGGACACTAGTGTCTAGATTTAATGTCAAGTGATTCAAACAGATCAGTCTAACTCTGTACTCCAGCACCTGACCACCCGAGACCTGTCAAAACTGTAGCAACCATTTATTCCCTCCATTCTACTACAGACAATATACAGACATTAATACCCAAGACAAACTCTTTGGAAAAGTAGTCTCTAAATTGGCTCTAATGCACCATTTTAACACATATCTTCATGACATCTATGACTAGTCTGCAGCAGAGAGTAAACATGCTTTACTACTTTGTAGGATTTAGCCTTGAGGTTAGGGAAAATCCAGCGAAGTCAAGTTCTGAATACAGGACCCCACCATGCAGTTCCTCATGTCTGATGGCACAGTCACCATAGGAAGTCCCTGTGCTGCTACAGCTGTAAGCTCTCACTGCAGTTTACTACTTGCACCAGCCAACACAAGTATGTGTGGAGCTGGATGCCTGACATGATCAAGGCTTTTAAAGAAGTCTTCAAACGAACAGAAAGAATACTACAGGAATGAGAGCTTCTTAAGCTGGCTTTGATGCCAAGAAAAGCCACATGGGATCATGTTCTTCTGCTACAGCAGAAAGAAGAGTGAATACAAAAGTTAACGTACCACGGCTTCACCTCAGCAGCCTGAGGGTATCAACAGAAAGTGCACAAGGACCCACAGCAGCCTTCTGGAGTTGGGGCAATACCCCACACAGCTCTCCAGGGAAGGCAATGTTAGCTCATTTCACATAGCCTGCACTGTGGAACCACTGCGGTGTGGTGGCTGCCATCTGCACTAGCATGAGAGACATCTGCTTACTCAATGGAAGGTGCAGGTGATAAATTTTAGCAGTTGCCTTTGCATTTAGAAGTGCAGAAGACAACCTTCAGTAAGAGGTAATGTAATATAATCTAATAGGATACAATTCAGAGGAAAAAACCGACGTGAATAATATTGAACTCAAGCATATAAATAATTTGAACTGGAGACATTAGTTGCAGTTGTAAGCAAATAAAGCTATAGCGTACAGTGACTTTTAGGATAACCTCAAGTAGTTTGTTAATTTGAAGGTATCTAGTACTAAAAACTTGGGATGAGAGTGAAGAGAATAGCAGGTATACTTTTGAACCCTACAATAAATGGAGTTGAAGACCTTGAACACACAGCACACTGCAGTAGACTTGGTCAAGTCACACTGCAAGCCATCTTTTAAAGTTCTAGAAAACACCTTTGCAGTTTAAACATAAATCAATATACTTACCATTTGGGTACAAACACAGGAGAGCTGGCATTGATTAGAATATGTCAGCATCCTTTATAAATACTATTTCAAAATTTATAAACTTAGCAGCCTTCAAAAGTAATAAAGCAACAAATAAATTAGACCAATTGCATACATACATGAGCTGCTTGGCCGATAGTGAGCCCCCGGGTACCGCCTGCCCATAGTGCCAGTCAGCACATTACCGCACGCTGTCAGCTGCTTTCAAAGTGCAGATCGAAACGCTTAACTGAGGGAGAAGAAAAAAAAAGTGAAGATTTAGTATAACAGCTGTACCTTTTTCATTAAAATGCTAATGACCCCTACAAATTTCAGGATAACTACATCTATAAATTATTCATAGTCATGTTGTCAGAGGAGATGAACTGTTGTACTACACATGCAGCACAAATTTATTATTAGCGGTTGGCCTCCATTAATAAGCTCACATAAATTTTAAGGTACAAAGAAGTCTCAGGTCATACAGTAGCTTCTTTTGGCCCATGATACAGACAGAAGAACAAACACTACAAGAAAGAGTTTGCTTTTGGTTTTAAATACAGTTAGGCAGTAAGTGAGATTTAATAACAATGTCATCTTAAATTTTGTGAAGCAATATTAAGTAATAAGTTTATGAACAGTTTGCTATAGGAACAAAACTTACCCGTGCTACATAACATTGATCATTTCGAATCTGTCCCTAAAAACCAAAGTGCCTTTACAGGAATGCAGGCTATTTACTAGTGTATCAGTTTTCTTGAATTACCAGAAATCCACGCAAACAAGAAATGCATGGCACATCTTATGGTCAGTTTGGAATAACAAATCACAAATCCAAAATCTTAATCAAAATGCTACTGAACCTGTCAAATAACTAGTGTAAAATCTTTTAGTCTAAAAGCAAGTCCCATTTTTTCTTTCTTTGGTGTAAGATTTTGTACTAAAATACAGCTTTCAGCTGATTTTCAGCTTCATCTTTTTTCTTAGTCTATCTGAATAGCCTTCATGTTCCCAGATGTCTTTCAACAGGCATTGCATGTCGACCATGCAATTTATAAAGATACATTTCCTTTTATTTCATTCTCTCCCTTGCTGGAAGGACAAAAACCCCAGCAAATTCTGGGAAGTGTTTTTCCTAATTCATTAAGGATTTTTACGGTCTCGGGCTGCAGCTACAAGCACACGCTTGTTCTATCCAAGAAACAGAGAGAAGTATCACGACATAGATGAAATAGCACTGCACCAAAACTGGGAGATTTCCACAAATCTTCAGATATGTCAGTTCCCTGATTGAGCAGAACACCACCTTACTCTTGAATTAGATAAGCCTTTTTTATATATATATTGGCATCCATGCAGTTCTCTGGTGAGCTAGTCTGGGAGCCAACACAGCTGAAAACTCCACATAAAGATGTCTTTTCAGCCAGATGACACTCTTGAACTGGCTCATGGTTGTTGCACCAGGATTGGTAGCTAGTGAGGGCAAGTGGAAAGAATGGGACCATGGCAGTCCGTGCTTAAAATGATTTAAAATGCAATTGCATAACATTGCTACAGCCTCTGTGGATTACTTCTGAAATACAGACAACTACAAGACTGCATGTCTGACAGTGCAAAAAGCAGGTAAAAATCTCCATTATTTCCCAAATCACTGCTGAAAAAGTGTGTCCTGTTCAACTCTCCTCAATGGAGAAAGTTCAGTGAATCAACAAGACTGTACCCTCTTGCAACAAAAAGAAGTCTGCACCACCACACCTACTAATTCGACACATTATAATGTTGTGCAAGGAAAAAAGTTGCAAATGGCTGCTTCTGCTTTCCTGATCTATAGGAATTAAAAAAACCCCACAAACCATATTTATTTCTAGAAAAACTTGTCTCCCCTCACTCCAAATTCATTAACATTTTTACTCCCCTCAAATACCTATGCACCAAGTTCATAATCCATAGCAGACTACAACAGAACAGTCTTTAGCTGTGCAAGGACTAAAAAAAAAATTTACTGAGGGGAAACAAAAATTGTAACCAGATGACAGTATTTACAATTCTTTTCCCTAGCTTGTGAAAGAATTTGATCAGTATGTATGGAGGTGCAATATTACTCATTTTTCATAAATGCATTCTTGTCTTTCTAGAAAGTATATACTTTTCTAAAGTGGTAACACTTACTAAAATATATCAAATGTCTGCACTTGAGACATGCTATTCCTTCCCGACCTACCAGCATGGCACTAGAGGGGGCCTTCTGCAGCATACCATAATAAAAAAAAAACTTGACAGATACAAATTAAAAATCCCAAACCCCGTAATTATGCTCTCAAACAGTTGAACTAAACTGGAGTATGGTTCTCCTAAAGAAACATGCCCACCATGGGAATAAACCACTCTTTAGAGAGGCCAGGTGGGGACCCAAAGATATGACCATTTTAAAACCCTAAAATCTCAGTGGAAAAGACAACATAAAGATATATTCTCATTATAACAGCAAAGATTTCATCAGCTACTGTATAAAATGGGAACTGCAAAGATTTACAACCTAGATTGAAGCCAACTATCAAAAGTCAATTTAGAAGCAAGTGCCACACAGTATGTGAAGTTAAACTGCCTTGCAAAAAAATAGTTATACTGGATTGTATGTACCAGCAGGGGCATACCCCAACCAAGACAAACCAAGATGCTGTTTGGGTTTGGTTTTTTTCTTTTTTTCAAGAACCATTCTTGAACTGCAACCAGAATAGCCAAAGCAACCTGCCTTTTAAACACACCCACTCACCCAGGTGAATCTCAGAGGGACTCCTGAGCTTCAGCAAGCTCAGGGAACTCCCACAGAAATGTCACTGACCTTGTTGGTATCCAAATGCTATAGCTACAGCATCTGAAAAACAGCACTTATTTTCCATATACATCCAGAAAATAGTAAACAAAATGGCAGGAGGTCTCAAATATTCATTTTTAAAGATCCAAGTACAATGCATGTACAGGTTTGGGGTTTGTTTTGTTTTTAAATGTACACAACTTAGATATCCTCAACTGCACATAAACCTGAGTTAAACCTGAATGTACCTAATATGTCAGATCAGGTCTTCTTAGTATTAGTTTTTAACCTGCTCACTCACATTTGTTCTGTAACAAATGTGTTTTGTAACAGCTTTCTGAGGTTTTGATTATTATTCTACCACAAAATTGCTTTTAAAATGTTTTATAGTGATTTTTACATCTGTACAGTTAAATTAAAAATTACATATACACAAAAGCACATACAGCCTTATGGCTTCTCCTCAAGAAATGTTTTGATTTGGTTCTGCCTAAAGAGTTATTTTTTGTCCTTTCTTGATGATCTTCCCCGATTCATTTCAGGTGACCAGCCCCACACTGCAAGCCATTACCGACAACCATGGAAACAAAACCTGAGCACTATCACTGCATACCTGCCACCCAGGGGAGCACCTGAAAGCACTATCCACTTCACCTCATGCCAGGTCTTTTCAAGGAGCTGTGGTGACAGAACTACCAGCTACTCATCATCACACATAATGAGGGCATAAATCATCTTGTGGAGAGGCCTGCCATGACTTCCAGCTGAGACTGTCATCTTCCTAAGCCACCTTCTTTACAGAGCTTCTTTTGTTATGGCTCTTTTACATTTCTTAGTTTTTATAACTGCTACATAAGAGTTTCATTTTACTTGTATTAATCTTTTGACACTACTAAAAAAAAGAAAAACTAAGTTCTGGTGCCTTTTTTTTTTTCTTTTTTTAAATGAGAGAGTCAAACCAAGAGTTGTGTCCGTACAGAAGGCACACAGCATCAAGCTTGCTTGAACTAATTCCATTATCTTTTGTTTGAGGACAAACAACTCATAGTCCAACCTCCACACTTTTAACAGACATTAAATCTTTTTGGGTTTCACCAAAAATTTATTTGTTCACACATGCTGCTACTTAGAGAGTATTAAACGGCCAGCTGATTCCTTGACCTTCCCTGGTTCTCTACAAGCAATGTTTGCTGTAAATACGTGTGTGTTCAAACACAAATATAAGTACATCCATATTGGCTGCTATAATCTCATACAATAGATTGCCAGCAGACCTACCCTCACATGCCCAAGAAAAACGATACAAAAAAAGAGAGATGACTGCAAATTACCTACAGAAGTCATCCAAGTGTGACTGACTACATCATTCAATGCTCGCAAGGAACAGCTACACACAGCAGGGAAAGAAAAAAGGTTATTGCATGATATTTCTCACGGGATACCTACTCAAGAAACTACATTCCAGTACTCTCTGGGTGATATTCTGACAAACAACACAATCCCACCTTTAAAGTCTTGCTTTGAATACCAGGAAATAGCACTGCTAGGGAATCGGTAACAGGAATGCCTTGCATTGTTTTAAAAACACACAGGGGCCACAGGTCCTACACAAAATAGGCCCACTATACCAAAGGATTCAGACACTGAAAGAGGCTGATTTTAAAAAATAAATAAATAAATCAGCCTGTAAGGCTGGTGGCTGACTCATTTTGAGATAAGAACACGTATTTGTATATACACATAAATTTTGTATACATATGTATATATTTGCACATATAATGCAAATATGCTTCCCATAGTCAACTGCTTCTTCTCACTTTGCCTGCAGCCACTCGGAGCATCACCTGTAGGACAACATAAGCGAAACACAATTTAAGCAGGCCAGCTTAGTGTGCAGCCAGGCCATTAGGAATTTGTGCTGCTAATTTCTGGAGGCACATACAGAGGCAGCACATTAATTTTCTGTGCTGGGAACAGCTATCGGATGCTGATCTATCAAGCCAAACTGCCTATTGGAGAAAGCATAATGATGTCTACTAGCCAAATATCTTCTATCATGGAGAGTGTGACAATTTTTGAGGTCATTAATGATTCATATCCATTATTCTTTATCTAATAACTACCACCTTTTGTAAAAAAGGGTATTGTCATTTCAGGGTTGGGGTTTTGTTTGTTTGTTTGTTTTTTAAAGTTTTCTGTTACCCAAGAGACCTATCGAGTTTTGTCTGGGAGTGCTCACGCCCAGGAGATTGTGCTTTCCCACTGCCTGCCTTTGCTGAGGCAGGAAGCTGCCCTGCTTACTGAAGGACTCGCTCCCCATCATCCCCACTCACTGGCAAAGGATAAAAGCCTTCTGGGAACCAGAAAGACAACCACAACCCCATGGGCAAGGGGATGTCCTACCTGCACTCCAGTTCTGCTGCACTCGCCATGGGTTTACCACACTTGGACCTGTCTGATATGCAGTGTAATACAGATACCAGGCATGCTCAGAGACCTGGTAAGTCTTGCCCTGCTCCAAAAGCCTGGCAACTCCACCATTTCTCCTTCCAACAAATTCACGCTACTCTAATTCTTGTTTCTTGCCATCATGCTTGCTTGTAATTCTCTGTCCTGTATACTTTTGGGCTGCCTTTGTGCTTCTAACTTCCCCCCTAACAAGTTCCCATTTGGATGCTTTGCCTCTTCACCGTTTTTGAGAAGTCCTTCATTAGGGCTTTTCTTATTCTTGGTTGTCTTTTCCAGGTACTGTGTCACCTGTCCACTTAGTTGAGGTTCCCATACACTATGAGGGGATGGATGTTATTATTTCCCACTCTGTTCTGGGGGACATCAGCAGTGTTAGTCACTTGGACAAAATTCTGACGGTGTCCCTAATTCATATCTGAGGCTTTGTCATAGAGTCCCTAACTCATTAAAAACATGTCTTTTGAAAAAATTTAGCATTTCAGTACTTCTGCAGCCAGATCATATAGACCAAGCTGAATTCAAGTCATTCATGGTCCCCTGACCCTACTACCCTGCACAGACAATACTTGCTTTCTCAGTAAAACACACCTGCTTTTTATATTTATTTATTCTACATTAAGTTATCTCAATGCAGATTTTGTTCAACCAAACAGTAAAAGAAAGCATCAGGACATTTTATATGCAAATATGCAGTCCATATATATTTTAACACAAAGAAAAACACCGTCTATAATACTTGCAGTTTGTTATAAATAAAGACAACTTCATTCACTCTGGTGCAGCTATCTGAATTGACACCAGCTAACGACCTCAATTTTACTTGCTCTGGGGGGGGGGATTTGTTAAGTTAGAAATAAAGTTGCCCACACACAAAAAAAAGTTCAAAATTAAGGCTGACAAGACCACTACTGCCATGCTTTGAGCCTCTGGGGTTGCAGCAAGGTTGGACTGCATACCATAAGGAAGCCTGGCAAGCTGTGGAGCTGTGCTGGAGTGCAAAGGCATTACACAATCAAAGCAATCATTGCCAGGTAACTCAGATCTTCCTGTAAAGCCTAAAACACGAGGGCGATATTTAGGGTTGCAGTGATGCATTTTAAATCTCATTTACACCAAGATCAGTGAAAAGCATTTTTCAAAGCTGACTGTCAGGTAACAGCAGTAATTCTGAATGAGAGGGTGCTTATGTTCTTCTGAAGTTATAGATGCCACTGTGCTTTTGTTTTCTGTGGGAAGCTTTTCAAGTACAGCTAGGCTTTCTGTTACAGCATTTCATCACTACTCTCCACTTTTTCCCCCACCGTATGTTGTAGGAATGAACACAATATTGCTACTGCCCTTTGAAGAATGGATGCAAAATTCGGAAGCTGAGACAAAACAGAACGAGAAACTCCAGAAAAATGTTGTAATTTCTATATTTGCCAGCTCTCAATTAACTAATGGGATAAGCTACAGCTTTTCTCTCCAAACTGCTGCATCTGCTAAACCAAAAACGTTCGTCAACTATTCAGACAGAAAAACAAAAACAAAACCACTACCTTCTTCATCTAGCTGGTATCCTCCATTAATTACTGAAACATAACTTATGAGAATTACTTCATTTTATTACTCAAGACAAAAATTCCCAGTTTACCCATCTTGCCCATTTGCATCTAAATGCTTATTGTGGGTTTGTGTGGCAGGGTTTTGGTAGGAGGAGAGGGGGCTACAGGGGTGGGTGGCTCCTATGAGAAGCTGCTAGAAGCTCCCTCGGCTCCAAGTCAGACCTATCTCTGGCCAAGGCCGACCTGACCAGCAATGGCAGTAGTGCCTCTGAGAGAAGATATTTAAGAAGGAGAAACTTGCAGCGGAGAGAGGAGTGGGATGTGAGAGGAACCCCTCTGCAGACAGCAAGGTCAGTGAGGAAGGAGGGGGACGAGGTGCACCAGAGGAGGGGATGCCCCTGCAGCCCGCGGTGAGACGGCAGGCTGCCCCCCCCAGCCCATGGAGGGGAGCGGGGCAGCAGATGCCCACCTGCAGCCCAGGGAGGACCCCATGCCGGAGCAGGGGGATGGCCCCCAAGATGGCCAGGACTCCATGGGAAAGCCCGTGCTGGAGCAGGCTGTGACTGAAGGACTGCACACCCATGGGAAGGGCGCACGCTGGAGCAGCTCATGGAAAGGATCCATGCCGGAGAAGTTCATGGAGAGCTGTCTCCCATGGCAGGGACCCCACGCTGGAGCAGGGGATGGATGCGGAGTCCTCCCCCTGAGGAGGCAGAGCGGCAGAGACAAGGTGTGATGAACTGACCACAACCCCCATTCCCTGTCCCCCTGCACTGCTGAGGTGGGGGGTGAAGGTAGAGAAAATAAGGAATGGAGTTGAGCTGGGAATGAGGGAGGGGTGGGGGGAAGCCATTTTACGATTTGGTTTTACTTCTCATTATCCTTGTTTTGATTTGATTGGTAAATTAAATTGATTTTGGTTTTTTCCCAAGTGAAGTCTGGGTTTTGCCCATGACCATAACTGGTGAGTGATCCCTCCCTGTCCTTGTCTCGACCCATGAGCTTTTCTTTATATTTTCTCCTCTTCATCCCACTGTGGCTGGGAGGAGTGAGCAAGCAGCCTGGTGGTACTTTGCTGCCAGCTAGGCTTAAACCACAACAATGATCTAATCCACACTCCCTGTGTTTCACCCTTCTGCAGGAGCACTGAGCACAGCAGAACCCACCCACTGCCCAAAGACCAGGATTACAAGCCAAGGTTGTTTCTAAGTCCCATGGTTACTAGAAAGCCCTCAAAAGACAAGCTGAGCATAAGATAAAGCTGAGCTCAGCTGGTTTCCAGGGTGTTATGACAGAAGAAAAGAATTGTAAAGCAATACAAAAAAACCTGCACCGGTATCTCTTTAAACAGTTCCTTCTGGAACAGTTGTTCCACCACCAGCAGATACCTTCTGTGACTTTCCTTATCGCTGTCCCAAGCAGCCTCCACTCTTTCTATCTTGAAAGCAAAATACCAAAACAAAATCACAACAGTTCTGTTCATATCTTATTACTCATTCCTCCTGTCATCAGAGTTTCCTATTTTTATTTAACCCAAGCGCATTATATCCCCAGTCTGCAATGCAACAGTCACAGCATTAGCTGTTACTGCTCCTTGGGGATCTGGTGGTAGCAGATGCAGTAACAAATGTAGTGCGGGTTGTATTTTGAAATTTCAATGTAGAGATTCTGCTAAAAAAGTTTACCCTATCATTTATATATATATATAAAATATATATTAAAATATACATTTATTATATAAATATGTATGTATTTATATATAAATACATAAAGCTTTTCATATATTTGTATTTTCTGTGTGCGTGTGTGTGTGTGTAACTGCTTCCTGACCATTGGACAAACAGCTAAAATACAACTTACAATTCACAGCAGAGGAACGATGCTGAAGCAAACTGTTACTTTATAAAAATGTTATTTTATCTGTGGCAATGGAAGGCTGTAAGACACTAACACAAGCTTCCTCCATGCTTGACCTTCATCTCAGGTGCAGTACGCTAACTTCAGCAGCCCAGACAAAACCAAGTATCTTCAAGTATTTTTCAGAGACCATAAAACCAGGAAGACTTAGGGAACGGACAATTACCAAAGCTATGGTACAGGTGCTTTGATGGACTGAGGGAAGCACAAAATGTTTACCTCAGAGGAGTAAGAAGAGGAAAGACAAGGAAAGATCCAAATAAACGGTTCAGTGGAAACGAACTGGGAACTTCTCTTTTTGACACAACAAGGGGAAATGGGAAGATACAAATTAACCAAAAGAGTGGAAAATGTCAGATGATAAGGAAATTTCTATTAATATTATCATTAATGATCTTGTCACAAAAGGTGTTAGTGATATCTGCTGCTGACACAAAATTTGGATGCTCTGCTGCAAGGAGAAAGATGGAATCACCAACAGGAAAACTGGATGCTGAGAAGGAGCATAATAGAAATGTAATTAAGTGAAGTAACTGTAAGAGACTGAATTCTTATCTTGAACTATTCTGCCTCAAAGATTGTTAGGTGTGAGGGCTGTGAACTGCTTATC
>JAVJGG010000054.1:21596462-21608997 GCA_035590195.1 Aviceda cuculoides | reverse complement strand
GGGACCCCACGCTGGAGCAGGGGACGAGTGCGGAGTCCTCCCCCTGAGGAGGAAGGAGCAGCAGAGACAAGGTGTGATGAACTGACCCCAACCCCCGTTCCCTGTCCACCAGCACCACTGGAGGGAAGGAGGTAGAGAAAATCAGGAGTGAAGTTGAGCCCAGGAAGAAGGGGGGGAAGGTGTTTTAAGATTTGGTTTTATTTCTCATTATGCTACTCTGATTTGATTGGTAAGAAGTTAAATTGATTTCTGCCCCCTCCCCCCAAGTGGAGTCTGGTATTTGCCCGTGACCATAACTGATCCTTCCCTGTCCTTGTCTGGACCCATGAGCTTTTCTTTATACTTCCTCCTCATCATCATCCCACCAGGGTTGGGGCGCAGGGGGAGTGAGTGAGCAGCCTCATGGTGCATCGTTGCCAGCTAGGCTTAAACCGTGACACATGTGAAGGGATTTATGTGTCTTTAGCATAGAAACCACAGCTGTTAAGTTAAAACAGTGTGATATTCCATTTTTCATCTCACCATTATTCCTTCAACAGTAATTCACATTAACCACAGCGTATCTTTTATCTTAACAGTTGGTAAGAATTTCTGAAGTACTAAATTATACAACTTCTACTTGAGTTAAGAAGGCTATTACCATCTTCACGTCAGAGACGGATAAACTGCAGCTGCCCCAACACTGCACAACACTGAAGTCACATAAGCAACGTCTTTCCCAAATTGCTCTTTTAACCATTAAATATGCATGTCCTCAGTTAGAAACACCAAGCAGAACAGAGTCCTCCTCCACAACCAGCTTTTACAACTCAGGATGCCACACACTGCTTTTGTAACGGTAAGAGATAGCACCAAGTTACAGTGTGACTGGCTCCAGCAAGATGCACATTATCCTTCATTTGACTTCTCCACCTATTCCTACCACTTGCACTCAGTGATGTGGGCTTGAAGCTGTTGAAAAAGAGCATGAACCTAAAACTACATACTACATTTAGCCTGAATGGGGTCTTTGAAGGTTTCCAAGTCAGACTTCTTTTGGATTCAACAACTAGTTCTTGGAAGAGCTAACAGCAGCACCTTTCTTGTATCCTTGCAAATAGGATGGCCATGCCTACAGCTAATCCCCAAACCTTCACTTTATAACCTCCTCCAGCTTCTCTGCCTTAATTCTTCAGAAACAGGGGGGGGGTGGGGGTGGGGAAGAAGTCTGGGAAGAAATGGAACAGAAAAAAAAATATGAAAGGAAATTTTTAGCCTTTTGTTTTGACCTGCCTTATCATAAGTTCATTTAAAACTAAGAGTGCAGTTTTCAAGGCACAAAAACCCCACAGTATCTAAAAAAGTACTTTTACATTAAGAAAAAGAAAGAAGCTGGAACAGAATATCTCAATATTAACACATTTAAAGAGCTGGACAGGAGATTAATGAAAAGCAATTCTTAGCCATGAACATTTGGTGGTTTTCATTTAAGTGTACTGATGTATCACAACTTTGACCAAGCTTCTAACTGCACACATTTCAGGTCATCAGGTAAGTTTAGAAAAGCAGTCATCTCTTTTTACTCAAAAACACCCAGAAACTTAAATTTTCAAGAAAGTCTCCTCATTTCAACTTAAAGAGCCCCTACACAGCACCAAGGAACACTTCTCCAGTACAGTACTACACAGCACAGCCCAGCCTCTTGTGTTGCGAACAAGCTGGAAGGCTTTCCCCTCCTCACTGGCTAAAGAGATCCCTGCTGGGAGAAGAGGATGATGAACCACATAAGCAACATCAATCATGGTCTAGACAGCTACTTTTTATGCAACTCTTTCTGGTTTCCATGCTGTGGTAAGGCCAGATCGACAAAAGGTGTTGAAGGCAGCTAAAGGCACTCTGGAAAAACAAAACACCCCAGCAATGTGAGTCAGGAGCCCAACACAACTGGATGCATTTGCAAATCCTGGGAGGAACATAATGCCTGTTGTAAAACATGGCTATCCTGACAAGGCAAAAGAGAAACACTCCCGAGCACATGCTATTCAAAGCCTACATCATCTTAGGCTGCCAGGCTGCTAATTCTTGTCATTTATAAGTTTTTAAACTATCTGTTAGCTAGTCTTTCAAGGAGAAACAGCCTGGCACTGACTCCAGGTCATTTATGAAGTCTTATCTTGTCTTAACCATCTATAATAAAACAAGAGCTGAGCTGCAAGTAAACAAACAAGCCAGACGAATTTCCCTGGTGCCAATTCCTGGATGTCACAAGATCCCTACAGATGTATCTACCATGCTAGTTATCATCTACATGACCAAACATTAGCTCGCAGCTGGCACTTGCAACACCAGTGCTAACAACCCAGGTGGAGAAATCTCCCCAGGGGCTGTGGAAACTGATGCTTTAGGGACACCTACATCTCAAATCTATGACTCAGTAAGAAAAGACAGATGCATATCTATTTTACTATCAACTGCACATTACTCAAGCCACCTCCCTCCACTTTTTCCCCAAAACACATTAGCACAGTTACCAAATATTTAATATATGCAGGAATCCTTATGTAACCTAGATGTTGGAGCACATATTAAATTCCCCAGCACTGTCAACGTAGACAGATCCTTTCATGATTAAGCACAATGTGGTTACATTGGGAACTGAAGACAGGCACCTTCGCGGCACAAATCCGCAACACCCATACTCCTTTGTTCTGATGTTTTGCAACACAGCTGCCTTAGCAACATAAATCATCTTATTGGTCATTAAATACTATTTTTCCATATGATGTTAAAACTGTTCCACAATAAAGTGTTTTTCTAAGTATAATGCTTTCCCCAAACGATGCTAAAAATACTAAAGTTAGGCAGTTTGATATGACCAGAAGGTTTAAAAAAAAAAAAAACTACGAGAATTTAACACCAACCTTTAATTATTTGTTTTGCCAAAGGGAAAAAAAAAAAAAAAAAAAAATCAGAACTCATCAGCCACATTGAACTTTCCCATCCATTTGAACTTAAGAGGAAAAAGTTATACAGCAGGAAAGGTTTTATTCATCTCTCTCTCTATTTCTGGTCACACAGGGACACATTTCTGGTCACACAGGGACACAAGCAATGCTACTACAGGTTACCCATAGAGGAGGGAGGTGTTCTGTCCTGATTAAAAGGTATGTCTGTACAGAAAAACCTCAAATAACGCTGCAAGTTTACATTTTCCTTGTGAGGGAGCAAAACACAAGAAGGGAGATGGAGGAGAGATGTTTACGGCCCAGCCTGCCAAGGCTGACCGAAATAGGTCCCAATGGCACATGTGCTTGAACGTCCTCTGCTCTGCGCCACAACTTCCCTGCCTCTAGCCCCGTTTAATCATGTACAAAACCCATTAGTAATCTTCCATTGCTGTGCTCCTGCCTTCAACACAAAGCCATGCATTTTCTGAATGCTGCTCTGTATCGAACCCACTGCAGTCAGTAAGCGATTGCTAAACATTTTCGAGTCCAAACGCAGTTACCCTCCTTCACAATATACTGCAGTCTGTTTTGGGAAGAAAAAAAAAAAAGTAGCAAAGTTAATAAATCTTTAGCTTTGGGTAATTTTGCCTCATGTTTTGCAGCTTCTTTATAGCAAGAATATAATTCTTGCTATAAAGACACGCTACTTGTCCAGTGCGAATGTTTTCAACTAAAGAATATCTTGACCTCAATATTTCACCAGTCTAATTCAGTCTCCGGTTTCCCCTTGTCAGACAAGTAGTTTCTCTTGCTTCTTGGATATATATCAATTTTAAAGAAGTACCAGCTGAACCATTAGGACTAAAAGTGAATATCTGAGAAACAATATCCTGAAACTACTAAGGTCACATTGTCTGCCAGGAATGAGCATCAAAAATGCATTCCAACTTGGCTGGTCCTTAGACACTGTCAACCTAAAGCCAAATGAGTTGAGATCCAGATACTCCAAGCAAAAGCAAAGCTGTCTCTAGCTTGTGCTCTTCAGGATGCAAATGATGCAATGTCAAGACATTGTAGTATTTGGGGAGGGAGAAGGCATAAATTCATACAAACAAAGTGACATGCCTTTCAAACATGATTCAGGCCTCACCTGTATCAGAGGGAAGTACTTCAGCCTATCTATCCCATCAGCATCAGCAGGCCAAAATCAAAGTTCTGCAGGCATTAAAGTACTGCTTAAAATGCAAAAGCAAAGCTGAAGAATCAGCTAATTGCTGATTGCTAAGCAAAATGGACAAAATATTTTTCTGGCAAGTAAAAATGTTTTCCCAGAACATCAAAATCCCTGTCATAACTTAATAGCAGCATCTCAAGCCATTCAGATCCAAAGGTCTTTGAGGATGTTGGAAAACGCATCTTTTACAGAATTAAGCATGCACAATGCCATATTTAAGTCCTGACCATGAGCAACCCAAAGTTAGCACTCCTCCTCAATCTTATCTTGGAACCCAATTCCAACAGGTTACTTCGAAGTAGCATACCGTATGTCATTAACAAGGGCAGCAAACGCCTTCCTTCAGAGAAGGAAAATTAATTTCCTACACTGTTCTTTGAGTCTAACACTGGACAGAGCTTACCACTTGAACAAAAGGTTCACCAATGACTCTACATATAAAATCTCAAACTATTGCCATGAAGATTTTAAATACAGTACAGTATTTGGGGAGGCCATCCCTCATCCTTGTTCTAGTATCTTCCCTGTCTACCTTAGAGAGATGCCTTCATTTGCTATGCAGTTCTGCAAGCATAAAGAACAGACGCTACTTGGATCATCGCTCCCAGTCTTTACGGGATGGAGATGGAATAGGCAGCTCCTAACTTACCTACCACAAACTGGGAAGGCTGCTAGCAGGGAACACCTAACACTGCTCCTAGGACTGCTCGCCCTTCTCCAGCACTACATTCAATGACACAATCACTTACCCACAGCGGGGCTACAATGACATTTAAAAAATCAGGGATGGGAGATGGTGTTTGGTATTTTTAAGTAAGACAACTATAAAACACAAACTAAGCTCCAAACCTGGGGGGCTTCAGGTTACACACAACCTGAGTATGAACTAAATTGAAATAACAGCATTTAATAAATAGAAATGTATTATGCAACCTTCCGTATTTCATGTATTGTTATTATGATTACATAAGCAGTAAAGTCCTTGCCAAAGCCTTTGCAGCAAGCAGAGAAAAATCAAAAGTCTGCTGACTCTTTTTGAATCCACCTCCTGGTAAGATACAAGTGGCCAAATATGAAGCTGCACCCACAGCCTGGGAAACTGCATAGCCATGAGCAGTCCAAAGCTCAGGAACTATAGAGAACTCTTCGCCTTTCCCAGGCTGAGTAGTAAGCCAGTCCAGTCATCCTTAGTGCCACTTCCAAAGACAATTAGCAAAGTCTCATTTCAATTAGCTTTTCCAGAGCCATGAGCACAAGAAGAGTACTGTACAACTTCAGAAAGAAAAAGTATTATTAGAAAAGGCAAACTCAGGTGGAGCGGGAAAGGAAACTTGAAAGACCAGAGAAAATGAGAGACAAGAAATCCCAGAGCATCTTTCCACAAAATGCTGGGTACTACTTCAGACAAAGCCAACGCTTGCATTCCGAACGAGGAGCCTTCTCATACTTAGTTGTGTTTAAAGTTATCTTTCTCATTTCTCATTATCAAAATGATTTATTTCTTCCTAGCCAAGACTTATACAGTACACTATATAATGGCCTGATACATCTACATGTCTACAATATCTCATTTAATACCAGCAAGATTAATGCATCTTTTGCGCATTCCTAACTTCCGGTTGTCAAAGTTTTTGTGGCAATATCCCACCACTAGTCTTCCCCAGCCTAGGGGTCTCCTTTGCTCTTCTATTACTTCCCCTCTAGCCAGACCCTTAACTGCTTTGTAACTCTAACAACTCGCTCCTCTAGTTTAGACTTTCCCACTTCACGCCACAATAAATGTTTTAATAAAGACCAGATAAAATCAATGGATTTATGCTAACTCAGGTTTTAAGGTGAGAAAAAAAAAAAAAAGGTCATTTACTCATTTACTCTGGCACAGTCTACCTATGGATAAACTCATGCTGCATTTTGTCCTGTTTTCCATTCATGGTTTTAATTACTTTTTCCTTTAATATCCGTCTTAAAACTTTACATATCAAAAGACTTTCTTCTGTAAACAATGTGCTTCAAACACACTAGGGCTGTTACCATTTAGGAAAATAAATAACTTTTGCACATGTTCATATTCTATTAGAACCAAAACCAAGAAATATGCAAACAATGAAAGCACTTCACTACTCAGCACAGAAATTTAAAATCTGTTTAAAAAAAAAAAAACAAACAAAAAAGCACACACACATCCCCAAAAACCCATGAAGTTCTCTCACTACAAACAGGGCTGATGTGTACACGGAGAATAAACAGTATGTTTAGTCACCCAAGAAAATAAAAGCTTTTCCTACAGCTTGTGGTTCACTTACTCCAAGAAGTAGCAGTGTGCTGAGAACCAAATATTCAAAGTTTGTGTTTTCCCTCCAAACAGGAAAAACAACTCCGAGAAAACACACATTTTCCTTAACAAAATGCACCTGTTAATTTCTCTTCTTTATACAATACCTAACCCAGAGCAATGGCATTTCTAACTCTGTAACCGATGCCAGCACCCACCAAGGCTGGGAATTAGCCAAGCGACTAATTGCAGGGAAGCACAATTGTGCCACAAGCCTTGGGAAGAAGTGTTAAGCTGCTCCGTGCCACGGAAGGGACACGTGAGACCTTCCAGCTTCGTTGGCGGCACGCACAGCTCTTCTTCAGCAATCCCACACAGCTGTCCCAAGTCACACAAGTGTACATTTGTACAAAGGGGTCACTGATATGAAATTAAGCCACCAAATTTAAGACAATTTTGATATCTGAGAGCATGAGAATGAATTCAGCGGAGTAAAGCTCTACTGGTTATATATTCCATGTTTATTTGGAGAAGCAATTAATGCTCAGTATGTTGAAGACTTCCATATGCATGCCAATCTTAATAGTAGTCACTCAAAAATTCACAGAAAAAAATCCAAGTATTATTCTCACTACGCCTGCTGGGATGCCCAGGCAGTATGTAACATCCCTTTAAACCGCTCAGAAGTGTGGCACACATGTAATTAAAACACCAACAGAGTTCGTTAATAATAATTATACTGTGATCCCAAATCTGGTGGCTAGCCATGGCCTAATGAAACAGAAGAGCAATTAGTGATTTACACAAAACCAGGATGCAGGCTAAAAGTTAAGATTTGTTTCCTCTAGAGAAAAAGACAGAAGAACCTAAATGATAATGATTACCAGTGAATATTCAGGCAAACAGATCCTTCTGAGAGAAACAACCTGAAAGAGTCTGGTATACTATCATCACTCCTAGCTACTATACTTATCCAGAGAGAGAGAGAGGGGGGGGGGGAGAGAGAGAGAGAGAATTGACTAGTGGCTTTTGTATCACCAACAGCACTACTCTGAAAATGAAAATGGTAATTATTCCTCATTAAAAACACTCTTGTTTTTAAGGGGGGGGGGGGGAAATCAACAACTGGAAACACCATAACACCATGTTTCTCACCTTTCTTTTCAAGGTATTTTGGGATGACTTTGTAGGTCACACCTGAGCAACCTAACCACGATTGTTACAATACACTGTGGAAGTGATGAAACTTTCTTCAAGGACAGCTTGAGGACAGTGTAAACCCCATCACAGCAGCAGGACCTAAACACAGCATCTACCTACACAATTTCATTTAGGATGCAGGAAAAAAGTCAAAAAGACTTGCTGTTCTCCCTTCTCTCCTTCCACAGTGGCCTGTGATTAATTTCTGAAGACAAAACTTCTTCTTTCTAATATACATGGAACATTTATGCTTGCCTGACTTGATGTGGAAAGGACAGCATAAAAAGATTAACTGGGCCAGGGGAGCAATTATCAAGTTAGATTAATGTGGAGAAATCCACATGACAACAGGAAAACCAGTAGATCTAAAAATTCCTGTTGGCATGCCATTTCTTAACTTTGTATTTAAAGCATCTAATTAAAAGCCGCCAACCATGCTAACATTATAAATACTTTGCTCTTCATCTTTGGTTTCAAGAAAAAGGTTATTTTAAACACAGAAATTGTTATACCATGAAATAGCAACGAGCATACAAAGCATTTAAGAGTCTCCTAAGACTAATCCTGTTCAGAAGCAAGAAAGCAAGTTTCCTGATCTCAATTCGTATAATGAGCTGCCCTTCTGCAATAACAGTTCAATTTCTGAAGCCATCTCTGGTGCCACATAAGATAACAGCGCTACAGTTAGACTTCCCAACAGAGTTGCCTTTTTTTTTTTTTTTTTTTTTAAGTATCTGCTCCCCATCAGAGGGGATCAAACCCACACTTACTTCACTACAGTGCTTTGCCTGTCAGTCTCCAGTAGCCATTTAGTAAAACCAATCTGCTCCAGCTGTATTACTCTCACCTTGCAAAACTGAGAGGTTCCCTGCGATTGAAGGTCCTTTAAAGGAACTGTTTTGCTTTAAGTTTAAGCATTTTATTGAGCTTAAGATATTGTGGCACTTTCTTGTTATGGCTAACAATGGAAAACATCCATTTCAAAAGCACTAATAATTTCACTACCATTTCCCATATGGCACGCCGATACTTCCTACTTCAGATTGTATTAGCCTCCAGAAGAGCCAAGCATTTATGTGTGCACTCCTCTGCTTGGAAGAAAAGGTTCTTCCACCCACAACTTTTGAGAGAGGCAGAAACACAGCTTATCCATAAGCCTGCCACATTCAACTGACAACCCTTTGGAAAACATTAGTTCTTAATTGTCCATTTTTACCAACCAGCTGTGGCCATTTGACAACATTTGCACAGGGTCTCTCAAAGCTTTAAAACTTCCTGTTGCGCTGTGAAAGCATTCGAGTTAGCTTATGCTTCTGAACTAGACACACTACTACATTAGGAATGGCCAAGAAAATGCAAAGGAACATCGCCTGTACGTGAAACTCCTACACCCAAACTCCAGTTTCTGTAAAACAAAATACATTTATTCTCAAACTTAGGTACTTCTAGAATCTTTCAGGTCTAACCCAGACCTCTCCTTAAAACAGACAAGAGGAGCAAAGAAAGAGACCTAGAAAACATTTTTAAGTGGGTTTATATTGTACTTAGTACAGAGCATGCCTCCCCACTGCTCCATGGAGTTTTATTTCAAGGTCAGTGTCTAACTCCTTGCAAGTGATTTAGGCTTATTTTACTGCTGCAGTTTGCAGCCCATTTCATCATCTAGCTCCTCTGTGTAATTAAAATTCCTCTTTCTCTATTTATGTGCTAGCTCCTGCCTCCACCTGAGCCAGCCTTTAGGAGCATCAGTACCTTCATTTTGGAATCACAGAGTATGTGCATTGCTCTCCTTAAAGCACCTCATCCGCCAGTTTTTAAAATCTACACAAATTCAGCTTAATCCTCTACCATGATGGATCTAGAACTTCAAGACTTCCTTTCAAGCTCACCTTCTGCAAGGAGGCTTCACATCCTGCCGTTACAGCACACTGCAAGCAAATGTTTTTGGCACAGGTAAACGCAATCTCAGTTCAAAGAGCAACCCCAAAATGGGGAAAGCCCAGTTCCGCACTTGAACACTGGCTACTTAAGGAAGTTCTCGAGCATTCACTTCAGCAGCCTGGAAAACTCGGGACGTGCTAATACCACCTGCCAAGCAAGAACGCGCTACGAGAGCCCAGTGCCGCAGTGCAACCAGTATCTACCCCAATAGTTTGAGAGAACTAATAATACTAGCTAGGATGAACATCACCATCCTGTGAATTTTCCATTCCTGTACAGCAGCAAAAGCAGTATAGGCAGCAAGAGCTAAAGCTCAACACTAGTTAGGTTTGAAGTTGGATCAGTGACTTGGCCTCTCACAGATCAGCTGCACACTGTTCACTCCTGGTTTTACTGACAGTGTGTTGTGTGGGTTAGCAGTCTTATTTTAAACCTTGGCACACATGTTACTTAAATAATCCACAGATTTAAAACATCCTCAGGACTTAGAGATGAATCTTAACAGCTTTCTGAGAGTAATAGGATTTATTGGGACAAAATTTAAGCGGTTACAAACTTAAATTTCTAATTTATAGCAGAAGCTCATATTTCTTAATTTAAGTCCTAGTGCAAGCTGGAATACTGTCAACTAGATCGAGTGTTATTTTTTCCAGCTCTATATTTACACTTCAAGGATTATGCAGAAGCACAGAGCAGAAGCAGAGAAGCCAGCCAAATGTCTTGACATGAACCTTTTGGGGAAGGTTCAGAGAATTTTGGATTATCTGCCCACAAACACATTTTCAAAGCAGTATAGATCTAGACATCCATGAGAACACACGGAAGAAGACTTTAAATTTAGGAAAATAATCATTTTACCTTGCACATACACAAAAACTTGGACAAGCATTGCAAGGAAGGCGGGTTTCTCTTCTGCCGTGGAAGGAGGCACAGCTGAAGAATTTCAGCCTCGCCCATGTAAAATTAGCTATTTATTTTGGATAAATCCCACAAAATGTTTTCTGCCCAGCTAGCACTCCTACCTGCTGGTTTAGCAGCAGTGGACCAAAGTGCTGTGCTGCAGGATGACAAGTGGCCAGCCACCAACTCCTGTGCCTTTCAGAGGCTGGGAGTGTAGGTCCGCTCATTAAAGCCTTGGGTTACTGCAACGCAAGGATGGAGGCAGCTCTCGGCTTCTGCGTCTCTGAGACTCCCAGTGTCACCAGAGCCATTGCTACCAGGGAAACACTTTCACACAATTCTTACCAGCAAGGTCTGTCGCAAATTTAGGGATGTACATCACCATATCCTGCCTGTCAGCCGTTCCCATCACTGCACCATGTGCATACACGTTGGAAAGGAGAGAGAAGAAATAGCATCACCTCCTGACTTGCTGGCTGGACTGTAAAAGCACTGAGGGATCCCCCTTTTTCTAACCAAAAATAAGTAAGTAAAACCACATCACACCACTGCATCTGTTGCTACACACTGGCTGGCCGAAACCAGAGCATGGAGACTGTATTTCAGAACCAGCATGCAGTAGTGCTGGCTGATTTTTACTCCAAAGCAGGCTAGGAAACAACCAAAACAGGACTCCCACCTCAGGTACAAACCTTTTAATGATGCTCCGAGGGTCCCATCATTCCAGGACTTCCTTGGCATCAAGCCTCACTGGTGTCCCTGGAAGCCTCCCAATCACCCCTCTTGATCCCCCTTCCCTACACAGATCCCTCACTGGGAATACCTGAATTTTCTATGGTCTTCCATTAGAGTTACACTTCAGTGCAAGGGCATCACAGTATCAACATGCTGTTAGGCTGCAAAGACACATTTCCCAGTGACCACTTACACAGTTTCCCTGACAAACAGCACCATCTTTATCACATTAGGACATACCTATACCGGTTTTCATAAGAGACTTACTGGTCCCTAAATGCCCATATGCCTCTATGAGAGAGCCTCCTATGTTTTGGCATATATAGCACCATTATGTTTACCCAACTTTAAATCCATACTTGCATCAAAGGGAAACGTACTTTTTTACTGAAAAAGTTTAGACATGCCAAGAATTGGCAAAAAATGCAGTTAGACAAATGCTGGTGTAACAGCATAAAAAGATTATAAAAATAAGGTTAAAACGCATTTATATAGTCAAGCATAGTTTGCTAGTAGCTCTTGCATATGCTTGCCTCAGTCTTTAATAGGGAGACCAGTTATCCTCAGGGTACTCTGCCCCCTGAGCTGGAAGGAGAGGACGAAGAGCAGAATATACTCCCCTTAATCCAGGAGGAAATAGTTAGCGACATACTACGCCATCTGGACACTCACAAATCTATGGCACCAGATGGATCCATCCAAGAGTACCAAGGGAACTGGCAGAGGTGCTTGCCAATCCACTCTCCATCATCTATCAGCAATCCTGGTCAACAGGGGAGGTCCCAGAGGACTGGAGGCTTGCCAGTGTGACTCCCATTTACAAGAATGGTCGGAGAGAGGATTTGGGGAAATACAGGCCTGTCAGCCTGACCTCGGTACGGGGGAAGATTATGGAACGGTTTGTCTTGGGAGCACTCACATGGCAAGTCCGGGATGAACAGGGGATCAGGCCCAGCCAGCATGAGTTTACGAAAGGCAGGTCCTGCTTGACCAACCTGATCTCCTTCTATGACCAGATGACCCGCCTAGTGGATGAGGGAAAGGCAGTGGATGTTGTCTACCTGGACTTCAGCAAGGCCCTTGACACTAGGTCTCATGGCATACTCCCTGAGAAGCGAGTGGCTCATGACTTAGACAAGTTGTCCTGGTTTCAGCTGGAATAGAGTTAATTGTCTTCCTAGTAGCTGGTACTGTACTGTGTTTTGAGTTCAGTATGCGAAGAATGCTGATAACACACTGATGTTTTCATTTGTTGCTAAGTAGTGTTTAGTCTAAAATCAAGGACTTTTCAGCTTCTCAAGCCCAGCCGGTGAGAAAGCTGGAGGG
>JAVJGG010000054.1:21541012-21570461 GCA_035590195.1 Aviceda cuculoides | reverse complement strand
GGGGGGGCGGCCGGTCCCCGCCGTGAGGGGCGGGGGGGAGGGATTGGGATGTCGCGGCCGTGTCACCCCCTCGCTGTGCCCCGTGCAGGTGCTGTCCCGCCTGGGGGTGGGTCCCGGGTGGCGCTTCGTGGACGTGCTGGGCTTCGAGGAGGAGGCGCTGGGTGCCGTGCCGGCCCCGGCCTGCGCGCTGCTGCTGCTGTTCCCCCTCACCGAGCAGGTAGGGCCCCCGGGGCGGGCAGGGGCGGCTGTTGGGGCCCTCCTGGACCGCTGTCCTTCACAGGTCCTCGGGGCTGCAGGCCTGGGGGTGGCGGCTGGATGGGCTGGGTTCGGGCACTGAGTCTGTGGCTGCCCCGGTGCCGTGTGAGTGACTGGTGGTGCCATCTGTATGGGGTTTCTGCTGTCACCCTGGTAGGCCAACTGGGCTGCACCTGGCCCAGATGGCCCTGGAGTAAAAAGCAGGCTGTTGTCAGCAGCAGTGTCTGTACCTGCCGACTGACAGCGGGTGCTGCTGGCTGCTGTCAGGAGTGTGACTGTGTCATCTCTCCAAGCATCAGATGGTTGGGAGTGGGTTTGGCTTGCACTAGCGCTGTAGGTGGGTGGTGGGTAGTACATGCTGGGTGCTTGGCCACAGCCTCCAAATAGCCTGAACTAAAATGAACTGAGCAACAAAAAAAAAAAGGCCTCTTATTCCAATACTCCCCTTACACTTTGTGTATCAGACTGAGGAAGAAACATGAGCAGTCTTGAGTGTGAAGAATAGCAATTCTGTTACCATGCTGAATCACTGCATCTGGAGAGGCCTAAGTTACTTCTGTATGATTAGTACATTTAGTCCAATGGATGCTAAGGAAGTAGATGAGGAGATGGACTTTGAAATAAAGCATACTTGGCAGATATTTAAGGAAGGATTACAGCCTTTCAGTAGTGATGGGTTTTACATTTGTCTATACAGTGTTCTGATGGAGAGGGATTCATGAAGGGAAATAACGTAAAGGCACAAAGGCTAACTATGGTAGAGACATGCTGAGTAGTCTTATTAAATGGACCAAAACAATTGAGAGAGGATGTAAAAGAGCCTATCCATTATATGATTTCCCACCCCAAGCTATTTCCAGCATACAGAGCAGATGGAGAGGCTGAGAACAGTGTCTTTGATTATGACCGAGTCATGCAGGTAGTCCATTAAGGCTTGGACTGCATCCATTGTAGGCATACGATGCTTTACTGGACCTGTGCCACAAAGATGACTTTCTGGGTAAATCTTTGTCCAGTCCTGGTATTGATTCTCCTACACAACTCGCTTGTCTAGTAGTTTGCACAATAAGAAATCACTGTAGTGAAATACTTAAAACAGTTCCATGTTTACAGCATGAGAACTTCAGGAAACAACAGACTGAGAAAATAAAGGACCAAGAAGTCAGTTCCAAGGTGTATTTCCTGAAACAGACAGTCAGTAACTCCTGTGGGACAATTGGTCTGATACATGCAGTTGCTAATAATAAAGACAAACTGAAGCTTGGTGAGTATGAATGTTCTGAAATGCTTGAGTTTCTTTTTTTTTTTTATGACAGGAAGATTGAGTGGGTGTGGGTTATTGGAGGGACCTGGGGCTTTTATGCAGGCCAAGTTAAGGCATGCTGTACTGCTTCAGTTGGTAAGTGGGTCTTTCAGCTCTTGGAGAGGGGCATGTGGTTTCACCTACTGTCTGAATCGCAGAAGGTAATGTACTTCGATTCCTGTCTGGTAGCTGCAGAGGTATCATTCTAGTGAATGATGTAAGGGGGAAAGGAGACTGGCCAAAGTCTGTAATTGGGAAGTACCATGTTCAAAAGTAGCTATTGACGTTGTTGATGTCAACTGAAGAAAGTTTTTCATGTTGCTTATGTTTAATGTAAACAGGTTTGCTTAGTGTAGCCTGTAAATCGGTCTAAACCATGATTTCTTTTTGCTGGGAAAGTAGAATAGGATGGCAAGAGTCTGTAAGTAGGCTTTTCCTGCAGATGTAATAGTTTTGGTGGTTCTCTTCCTATAGAAAAGGATCTAAAACTGGCTTAGGCAACTGGTGGCTGGGAACTTGCAGGAAACAGAATTACAAGTCCTTGTCAATAAAGGGTTCTCACTGAGTCCATGAAATACTTTACTGTTCAAAGACTAGAGAGCTGGAAAATAAAACTTAATTTCCTTATTCCAAGAGAACTTGAACCCTTTGGGTCGTGTGGGATTCCTCATACAAAGGAAAACGCATATAGAAGGCTACATCTGAGCAGCTTTGCTTTACTCTTCTTGAAAGGATTCTCTGAAATGCCACGCTCTTCATGAGTGAAATAGATGATGCATCATGTCTTTCATGTAAGACTAGAATGCAGCACATCTTAGTACTGCACTACTAATTTATATTCTGGAAAACCAAAGTAAGCCTATCAAGAGCAAGCGCTGTGTTCATTTGAAGACAGTGAGACAACTTAATTTCATCTACCCATATTCTGTTAGTTATACTTGAGTGTCCTTACAGCTGGCACCTTTCTTGAATTTCTTCAAAACAGGACTGAACACCTCCGCCAAATCTGCAAGGGGAGAATCAGAAAAGCTAAGTCCCATTTGAAAGTGAGTTCCAAGACAAGTATGGAGAGTACCCTGAAGCACTTGAAACTCTGGCTGTGTAGATTGTTGTTAATAGCTTCTGGATAAATAGTTTACTTCAAGTGGTAGTTGTAATTTATAAGCTGGAGATGGTTCCAGGCTGAATGCAGTGATTCCTAGTTAGTGCAACAAGCATTGATTACTGTGGGTTGCATCTGCACTGTAACTGATGCTTTACCTTTACTGAATAAAATCTTTGATCATCTTGTGCAGATGAGGGGTCTGCCCTGAAGAAGTTTCTTGATGAAACAGCTGATCTGTCTCCTGAAGAGAGAGCTAAGCATTTTGCAAATAATAAGGTATATGAACTACACAAACTGCTGATGGCTCTCAGCACTTAAGGATGTAGTAACCTGTATCTGCTTTCTCCTAAGGCTATACAAGAAGTCCATAATTCAGTTGCACAGGAAGGACAATGTCGGGTAAGATATGAATATGTAAAACCTCAGGAGAAGGGGTTAATGAAGGTGGTAGAGCAGTACAGTTTTTTTGTCCGGCAGATAGCTGCTACAGCTAATGAGGAAAGAGAAATGAGTGACTCATGGGTGAATGCTTGTGCAAGGTTTCTTCTTCAAACATGGATTGAAAACTGGTGTTCAGGCCCAGTCCGAAAATGTGACTGTACATTAGGATTCCTGGTGCTTGACCTCATGGAGGTCTTGGAGAGACCTCAGGTTCTTAGTCCTTTGGTGTTGCTTTGTTGCTGACATTTCCTCTGTCCTGTAGTCACAAGTAGGGCTTGCAGTACTAGGTTTTCTTCAACCTAACAAATTTATTTAATGGTCTCTCCTAAGGTTGAGGACAACAGCGTGAACTTCCACTTCATCCTGTTTGTCAATGTGGATGGACATCTGTATGAATTGGGTAAGGTCTGAGAACTCTGCAGTTGAACTGGGCCTACATGACATTGTACAGTGGTGCTGGGGGCTCAGGCTAGATGCTTGGTGCTAGTTAAGCTGTTTGCTGAGGCTCTGAAAGCAGTATGTAGTTGTACCTTCACTTGAAGATTTTAACTGGAGGCCTAGGCCCTCTTGTAGAGCATGTCATCTCCTGTAGAGCTGAGAATACTTAGTCCCCTTCTCACTCAAGCTATGTATTGACAATTTGTTCTGACCTCCCAAGTATCTTCATGTGTGTACTTGTTTCTTGGGCCCACTATGCTCAGTTCTGCTAATTCAGAAGTAATATTAAGTATACTGAGTGATAGGACTTTCTTTCACAGATGGGCGTATGCCATTTCCTGTGAACCATGGCACCAGCTCAGATGACTTGCTATTGAAGGTAAGATTTCTCCCTTGCTGCTTGTTTACCTGAAAACAAGGCTTATAAAAGGGTGAGAGGCATGCATTCAGTGTATAGTGGCTGTACCGACTTGTTGTACAAGATGGTGCTGCTTATGCCATGGTAACAAGATAGTATTGTGCCATAGAGGTAGGTATCTGTTAAGTGTATTTATTAATTGGTGCCCCAAGACCTTGTAACTTAGTTGGTGGGACCCAGAGAGGAGCTGCAAAGACTTGGTCTCTACAGCAAGTGTGTTCTGGTAATCTGGGTTGTTTTGTTTGTTTTATTCCAAGGATTCTGCTAAGATCTGCAGACAATTTACAGAACGTGAGAAAGGAGAAGTTCGTTTTTCTGCTGTGGCTTTCTGCAAGTCTGCCTGAGACTCTGAAGAGATGCGAGGAAGGCAGTCTAATAGCACACCAGTAAATGCAGTCTAAACTCCAGTGCTTCAGTACTTGTTAAACACAGCTGTTCTGGTAACTTAAATTGTTTCCACCTTTTGCTATACACAGGAGCAACATCAGCTGAGCTTATGCTAAAGGATGAGCTCAAGTTTTAATGTGAACAGTTTGGACACATCAGATGTCTTTAGACTCTTTTTTCACATGTTAAGTAGAAAATGCTTAACAGGCCTTGTTTAATCTGTGTCATGTTAATTGAGCTGTTGGTTGATATTTCCTTGTCCTTAATGAGAATAAAATGTTCTGCTGGAAGACTAAATGGACTAAAGTGATCACTGTAACTTTCTCCAAAAGGAGTTGTGTGGCATCCTTTATAAACTTTGTTTTCAAAGGACCCTCAAAGCAAAAAGTTAATGTCAGCCTCAAGTCAGCAGCACAATTGCTTTTTCTGGTGTCTTGAAGGCCTCCAAGGATGGAGAGGTGCACCGCTGTCTGTGTAACATGTTCCAGTGCTGCTTCTGGTAAAGCTTTTCCTAATGTCCAGCCTGAAACTCTTCAATTTGTCACCCTGAATACATTTATTTTAGAGGGGTAAGGTGTCATAAGCACTCAAATGTCAACTTAAAGCTGTGTGTTCTTAAACGGCGCTATTTGTATTAATAGTAGAAGCAACAGAATACCCACTGAATGGGTTGGTGTTACATTTCCCTATAGGAGACAGTATTAGAACAGGATTGTCTTTTTTTTCCCCTACCTGTAGCTAAAAGAAATCTGCTGGCTAATGCTGAACACAATCCTTGGCTAGCCAGTGTGTGCTTATAAACTTAGGATTTGTGTTAGGAAGGCCTTAGAAGAGGCTATACTACCTGCCCCTTCCAAAATGACCTAAAAAAGAAGAAACCCATGCTACATGAATTCTTAATAGCAGGATGAAATTTTGAATGAGGGGGAAGAAAGGTACTTAATGTATTTTGCATATTATTGCATATTCCTTGGCCTCAGCTGTGACCTTCTGTGGAAACTATTCTTACCTGAGTCTAGCTGCTGTTTATCTGCAGCTCCTTGCTGCTACCTCTGGTAGCTGTAAGGGGTAAAGCACCCTCCAACTTGGGCCTTTCATCTAATGCAGTGCGTCCCAGTCTGTGGCTGCCAGCCATGTTGTATGGCGCTGGGTAACTTAACGTTCTTAGGTGGTTGCTGGTGCTTTGTGTATACTGCAAACTGTTCCTGGCTTCCAGGCTTTTTTGAAGGGTAATTCAAAATACAGGCTTTGATAAAAGCAGTGTTTGGTATTGGGCCTTCTTACTGCTCATATAATTACCTAATAGCTGAAGCTAGGGGGTTGCAACACATTTTAATTCAAATTCTGAGTATTAGTTAAAGCTCAGAGTACTTCAATTCTGAACATTGGTCTCTTTCAGTTTCTGTTAGCAGGAAGGTGAAAGCTACCTGCTGAGAAAAGGTCTGTTACATGTCGCTCGCTGGTCTCTCCAACAGCACTTTATTCTGCCTGTTAGTGGAAGGTGTTGCAGGGTAGAGGAAGGTCTCCTGGGGCATCTCTGCTGCAACCTCCTGCTTGAGAGCGCAGGCTCGGAGCCGTGCCTGCAGCTCGGGCTGCTTAGCAACGAAGCCTGCAAGAGAGGAAATGCATGTGGCATGAGCATGGGAGGATGGAAGGAGCAGTAGGAATCGGATATGGTAGGAGGAGGGGGCACAAGAGAGAGCAGAGCCCAGTGAGCTGTATGCCGTACCTGGGGGAGCGTGCTCTAGCTCTGCAGGGGACCCCTTTCATGCCTCTGAGGCCATTGCCGAAGGTACCTGCCATAACTGTGCCTGTGTACAGTTACACAGGCAGTCGGTGCTGAAGCAACCTGAAAGTGCCTTTGAGATACTACTGTATTGTTTTACAGTGAATGCAGCAAGCAAATATTTCTGGTTTTGTTGTTTTCTTTTTTTTTTTTTTTTTTATCTAGCAATATAAATCTCTAGTGCTACTGAAATTTACATTTTAGTGTTTCACAAACTTTCACTCTTTTGCTCGAGCTTCTGGGTTAACAATCTACTGAAAGGCAATATTTGAATAATTTTGGCCTCATGGAAAAACAGGGAAAGGGTTGTGACAGACCTTTCTTATTTTCTCACCTTCTGGTCCCAGGTGCGGCTTCAAAGGATGGAAATAAAGAGAACAACTAGGGAATGCATGTTATCCATCTGCTCATGTATAACATCACTAGCAAGGCTGTTTTTCCCTGCTAAAATTACCACAGGGGCCTGGCAAACAGCTGGGCTTTACATCAAAACACCCTGGGTAGAAAGAGGAAGGTAAGTTGCTGGGGATGTTGCAGGTCTCAGGTGTTGGGATAGAGTTGCTTTGGATGAAGGAGGTCTCAGACAATAGGTGAGGATCTGTAAGCTGGACAGATGGATGCTTTTGCAATACTAACAGTGCAGCTGTTGCAGCTGTGTTACTGCATTCAGAAGAAAAGTCACGGTACGTAGAAGTGTGTATGCACCAAGTCAAAACTGTATAGAATAAGCCATAAATAGAAAACATGGAAGATGTTCTAAAGTCATATCAGGTGTGTATAATCTCAAAATAAATGCATTTTATGCATATTTCCTGGCTAGTTTTACCTACTTGCAAGTTATTAGTTTTAATCTTTGCCCATTGTTTCACAATTAAACAGTAGTGTTTGGACCAAGAGGTGTAAATGTCTGTAGGCATTTTTTTGCGTGCTATGTATCAAAACACATTGTTTTCTTGAGAAGATGCTCTCTGATAATTTAATATTTTCTGTTGGTCACATCCTATCTGAAGCGAGGCTCATTTTGTTACTTGTTTCTCCTTGTTTTTTCCTCTTCATATTTTTATCTGAAATCTGTAGTTCCATATGGAACTGTTACCTTTCCTTGATTTCCTGTGCGTCCTCCTTAATTAAATTAGCTCTTTTGACCCTATTCATTTCTCATCTAAAACGCTATGTGTTTTTCCTGAATTTAGCCCTGAATTTTCACTATGACAATTACTGAGAGGGGCAGGAGCTTGTGAAGCCTGTTTTGTGTTTTATGCCTGCTCTGAAAGAAACCTGTGACTGGCCATTGCCACTGCCACCCTTCCAGATATGTGAGGAGTCTGTTGAGCAAATTATTTAAATTAGCAGGTTCCTGTATTTTTGTGCAGCCTTCCAGAGGTGGACTTTTAACAGTTAATATATAGAACTATCCTTGGAAATATTTGAGAAATATTTAAGAATCTCAGATAGCATTTCAAGCTTACCTGTTTAGACCTGCACATTGGTAATTTAGAACTGTATCTGGGGTTGACTGCACACAATCTAACACTTTCTTAGTAGTTTTCTTCTCTACTGTATTGAAAACTGTATTTAACGTGTTCTGTAGGTGGCAGCATTGGGAAACGTTCAGCAACAAGTCTGATTGAGGAGCCACCAACGGAAAAACAGATTCAAGTGTGATTTTATTCAACCACATACATAATGTGAAGTCCACTGGTAGTCCTACTGCGTTCAGTGGTACCACTCGCATGCTTAAGCACACTTCTGATTTCAGAACCAAATATCCAATTCTTAATTTAGTTAGAAGTTAACTTGGGCATGATGTAACATCCAAAGCCTCTTACGCATTTCAGTAGCCTTTGGCTTACGTCCATAGCTTATTTGCAGCTGATACAGCCCCACACGACCTCTTTGTCCAGTATATTCCACTGTACAAATACATGCACTGCTGTTTCTATGCTAAATAGGACTGGGGGTGGCGGAAGAAAGTGGGAATAACTCCAGCAGCATCCAGCTGTTGATGCACAGACCAGTTTATCAATCTGTAAATATTTAAGATGGAGACATAGTTACCTGAAAAAGGGAACTAGGCATACTAGTGTCCTCTGCCTTTGATGCGAAGGCACCAGGGAACTCTAGGGGTGAGTCCCACCAGCCCATGTGCTGGGTGTAGGGAGAAAACAAGAGACTGGCAGTAAACCTGGTAGTCACAGAATCCCTCTCCTGGTGCCGCTGACAGTCAAGAAGAGGCTGATGACAGGACTGCAGCTTGGTGAGACTGTGGACCAAATGGGAGCAAACAAGAACCGGGAAAAATGCAGCCAGAAGCTGGGTGGCAGCATTAAAATTACTTTGTGACCAAAGGAATTAAAATATCACTTGGGTTTTGTCACTTTTAAATTCTTGCAGAGGGTGATATTAAATTACAGGGAGTGGTTGACATTCCAAATGCTTCAAACCCAAGGGACCTCAACAGATGAGATGATGGGGCTAGAACAAACCTCACAGAGCTCAACACGGCGAGGTCCGGAGCTTGGCATGTCTCTGTACAGGCTGGGATGCAATGGGCCGAGTTGCAGCCCTGCTCAACAGGCCCTGGGGGCTATGGCGGGTACCAAATTGGATATAAGCCCATGTCTTGCGTGCTCTCCTCACGAGTAAGGCAAATGGCATACTCTGCTTGGAGTGGTATTGGGAGGAGCAAGGCCAGCAGATGGAGGGAAGTTACTATCCAGCTCTACTTAGCACTGGTGAGGCTGCACCTGGAATAGCACGTTCAGTCCAAGGAGGACTTGGAGGAATCCAGAGAGGGTCAAGCAGAAGGCTACTGAAGCAGCCAGAGGCATGGAGCATGTGGCCTACGAGGAGTGGTTGGTGGAGCTGGGCGTGTATAGTCTGGCACGAAGGAGACTAAGGGAGGTTCTAATTGTAGCCTACAACTACTTCAAGGGCAGTTACAAAGATGACAAAGCCAATTTTTTTCTGGGTAGTAGGAGATGGTATATCAAAGGGCAGTAACCACAAATTGCAGCTTGAAAGGTTCAGTTCGGGACATTGGGAAACTAGAAGAGTACTTCTTCACTGGGAAGGTAGTGCAGTGTGGGAACAAGTCATCAGAGAAATGGGGACATCTCCATCCTTGGAAGTTTGCAACGGATTTAACAACCAGCTTTTGTTAGACGGCCCCAGATTACCTATTACAGCATGATAAATGGGAACAGCGATCAGTGTTGCTCCAGCCTTGGGAACTGAGCTCTGTGCTCCTTGGTAAGGAGCTAATCGTGAGTCTCCTCTCTGTGCCCTGTGCGGGGGGGCCATTCCCTGCAGGAAGAGCTGGAGGCTGGTGCTGCTGACTGCTGCTTTTCTGCTTTGGCTGGAGTGGAAGGACAAGAACGACTGCAGGAACAGCAGCCGATGTATCTAGGAGGAGGTACAGGTTTTGTCACCAAAGGGAGGGTTGTCTCTTCACAAAGAGTTGGGGAAAGCAGAAGCTGGGGAAGATCTGAGGGAGTTCTGTGGTCAATGAATCAAACAGAAGTATGGGGAGTCCTCCCTGAGGATGTGTGTAACATCCCTAAGGATGATAGGGAACTCTACTGGGGATGAGCTGCAGGAAAAAGAGCAGAGAATGATAGGGAAAATGGGAGAAGGAGAGAATTCCTGTGCTTTTTTCAGTTGTTATCTTTCTAGCAGTACCATGAACAACATAAGTTGTTTTAATGAAGTTTTCCAACCCCTTAAAGGATTGCCGTGCATCAGAAATACAGTTCTAGATGAAGTCCAATGCACAAGTAACGAGCTATGTAGTACTGATTTGAAAATTCCTTATGTACTTTTTGCTTAGATGAGTTTCAGATGTGGTTAGCTGATATTGCAATGCCTGCAGCATGATATAAGAAGTGAGGAGATCTGCATGACATTGGAGGAACAAGACTGGGCAAAGGTATTTCAGTGGGTTTAGCATTTCAAGCAGAGTACCATAAAAAACAAGTCAGTCAATTCCATTGCTTAAGAGCACTTAATACTTTGCTGAGAGGTATTATTACTTACAGCGCTGTAGCCAGAACTGAACTGCATTTTCTTTTCAAGTCTTTATACATGTGTATGTTAACATCTTACCAGAACAGCTTCCACTCTTAACGTATGGGAGTGGGAGAAACAGAGTTTTACTATCCCCACTTTGCAAGTAAGGAACCAAGACATAGATTCAGTGGCTTGCCTAAGGTGATGCTTGAAACTGATGGCAGAGTTGGAATTAAAACTAACTTTATAACTACACGTGGGGGTTTTTTTGCAGGCAGAGTTTTATATTTACTCTGCTTTGGCTTTGAGCCTGAGTTAATATATTCTACCTCTTAGCGTGGCTTATTAGCTAAATCTCAGTGTTAGGCTAACCTTAACTTGATTGACTTGGAGAACAGTCAAGTGAACTCATGTCTGTCTGCAAAAGAGGGTCTGTATTAACGTATAATCCCCTGAGTCCCCTTCTAATGCCTGAAGATATTTTTTCCAGTAGACTTCTATTGCATCACCATTCAAGAAATACTACTTTCTCCCTCCTTTTCCACTTCCCATCCCATGAAAATGTTTAGCAACACTGGGAAGTAGAGGAGTACGCACAAATCTAAATTGCAGGTGATTCCAGAAAAAAGGCTGGTTGCAGTATTCAGGCTTCCTGACATACAGAAGAGTCAGGTAGCGAAGTTGTGGTTGCATTCCCAATGGTTTTATGGAATGGTTTGGAGAAGCGTTTATGAAAGAACAAGATTGTTCGGAAAATAATATCATTATTTGGCTACCTTGATATTTCTCTGGCTTTACCAATCATACTTTCACCTTTCACTGAACAATGAACCTGAAAGTCAAGTTGTGTCAATAAACAACATATCTGTCAAGATCAATTCTCACTGAACAAAGAGAGAGAAGGGGTTAGATACTGGGTGGTTACTTCAGAAAGTAGCTATTAGAGGTTTCTGATGCAGCCCAATGCTATATACGGAGGTGGATGCGATCTCCCTCAAATGAGAGACACAGTTTGGGACTTGGTTTTCAATTTTCATGACCCTCTGACAAGAAGTCATAAAGTAAGCCCTGCTGCCTTTTGGGAAATGATCAGCACAAGCAGCAGTGATGACAAACTTTCCTGTAAAACATCATGCAAATCTTTTATAAATGGTGGCAAAATCCTCTACTTGGTTTAAGTCAAGCTGATGTATGTTCATGGCCCTGGATCAGCCTACGAGGGTTTAGGAAAGTTGCTCTTTTGGAAAGTGCAGTGTTTCAGGGCAATGAGAAACTGCTGTTTAAGCAGCCAGGGATCTTGCACAACATGTTTTACAAAAGTTGGTTCATTTCTACCGCCCTGTATGCCGCAGCTGCTGCGGGGATACATGTCAGTCAGATGACGGACTTTAATCCTTTGCTCAGCTGCAGTTTGGATGTGTATAGCTCACGGCTGCTACTCCCAAGGCTTGTAAGAGGAGAGAGCCCCGGGAGAGCCTGCGACTGCTGCCTGTGATTTCTGCAGGGAATACGCTTGCGATGGTGCAAGCCGAGAACCACACGCTCATTGGCAGACTGAAAAAACATGCAAAGAAATTAGCTTAAAATCTCTTTGATTTTCAAAACTTGAGTTATTTCTCCCACCAGCAGCAAACAATATGCAGGCAGGGTTTTTTTTATCCTATAGGCTTAGCTGGCACTTTTGAAAGGAGAATCCATAAGTGCACTCAGGCCTCTGTGAGGAGCCATCAAAAGGGCAGAAATAACGCTTCTCAAAAAATTCAAACATTAGCTGCACAGCAACGTAGTTTTTGTTACTGGCATTCATTTGATACATGCATGTCAGGAAATGTCATTTTATCACTTTGGCAGTAGACTTCATTGGATTTGGTGGGGCAGGGAAAAGTTCTTTGATGAAATATGCTAGCTAAATTCAGCTCCTAGGCTGCAACAGGAGAACTTGTTTTTAATTGCTATGTGCTGCTTGGGCTCTGATGTTGCAAAGCACCTCAGCTCATGCTTAGTCCATGATTTCAACTGAAATCAAGCCTTCGGTTAGGCTGGAGCACATGGTCGAAGTTATGTATAGGCTGAAGTTATTTCCTCAGTCAGACACTTGATGATATTTCCACATCTGCTTAGATTCAGAGCCTGATCCCATCATATTAGGAGGGCAAAAATCCATTTGCTTTCAAGTGGAAGCCCCTCACTTGGTATTTTTCACTCTGGATTGGACAGGGAATTAGCAAACTGCCAATCCTTCTTACAAAATTATACCGATTCTACTATATCAAGCGGGACAGCCTTCCTTAGAATGATTAAACTTTTCCAAGATTTCATATCCTCACTCATCAGACTCCATTTACCACAGGAAATTACAGTTAAGCTGTATGAAGACCTCCCTGACTAAATCCAATGTTTATAAATTATAACTAGGCAGAAAATGTGAATCTCAACAATGTAACTGGAGTCTTAAGCGTAAGCGTTCACAAGTTCAACTGCCTTCCCAAATATTTTTTACCACAGCAGTAACATGAGTTTGTATAAACAAAGTATAAATTTTTAGCATATTTGCACACTGCAATGTAATCGATAACGTTTGTGTGTATCAGAAGCATGCAGACCTGTGTGGGCTGTCTCTGCCTTCGTTCTCAGACAGATTTTTTGAGTTTTCACCAGCAGTGACCACCAACAGAGGAACTTCCCTCTGTTTGGGTTTTTGTTTTTTTGTTTGGGTTTTTTTTTTTTTTCCCATAAGAATGCTGCTGGAAAGCTTCTTAAGAAATAAGCCCTATAAAGCTTCTTAAGAAATAAAACAATAACAAGTTGGATATGGTTTATCCAGTCCCACATTATTCTTCATGTCTATGGCAGGATCTCAATATTTTTCCTTCCAGTATTTCAGCAGTCAGGCCAAGGTATACTTCTTGTTAGATCTGTGTAATAAAGAACTTCATACATACAATATGGACCAACATGTGAAGAAAAGGCTCTCTCCAGAGAAAAGGGCAGATCTAGCAGCAATGAGGGCCAGAACCGGTCACACAGATTATCTTTAGGTTTTCTTGCACTGGCCTGAAGAGATCACCGCCTGGACCCAGAGTTGTTATTTTGTCTTATGTATGTAACAGATTTTAATACCTTATCCATGTTGTGTAAAATGTGCAACGTGTAACATGGATCGCCATAACATATAGAATTATTTTAAAAACTTTAAGGCTAAATAAGAAATCATAAAACCTACATGCAGTCAATACATCCTGCATGGTACTTCTTCAAAATGCTTGAGATAGATAGAGCTACTGCTCACAACCATATTCACATGTAAGAGGAAAAGGATTAGGAACAAAAAGATCGGTTACTGCATTGAATTTAGGGAAAGTTTATCATACACTGACTACTGGAATAGGCTAGGTTTTAAATTCTACGTTTTACATTTCCAGGATTTAAATTAGGCTCTTAGTACATCAACTTGGTGCAGAGAGACTGGCTTTGACTATATTTTGTTGAGCTGCTCTTCTTTATACATGACTGCAGGCAACCCCTCCAGGTATCCCCCTACAACACTGCCAAAGTCACTTATTAAAACCAACAGGGGTGAATGTATGGGGTGGGGAGCATAAATTAGGGAGCTTCAACACCGGGTTAAAACTTGGCCACGGCAAAGTGAGTGGCCAGCCTCTCGGGGAAAGGACTTCACCCCTTGACTCTACACAGGACCAAAAACAGTTAAACCAGGCATGACACTCAGCATTCCCATTTAGGACCAGCTTTAAAAAGGAAAATAGCTCCACTGTGCACCAACAAATTCAGCTTAATTGAAAATGTTAGCACCCAGGAGAATTCTGGCCCATGACCTAGATAATAACAGAAGCAAACCATTGTGTGACTGCATCTCTTTAGTAAATGTAGTACCGCAGTCAGCAGTCTGCAAAAATACTCATTTTCAAAGCAAGCTTTCAGTGAAGCTTTCAGAATGACTTCTGTTTCAGGAGGGAAACACAGATGCATGAACTAGAAAGGGCTTTCAACACCTGCTTGTGCATATTTTATTTGCAAATAAAGCATGAACAGTGAAATCCATAACAAAACAAAAGGGTATGCAGTGGTACCCTTAAAAACCTATCCAGCATATAGAAAATAACTAGCTGGAGGAAACCTCTGCAAATACTAACATGCATATACTTTGTAAGCTGTGAAAAGAAAGAAATCACCCATAATGTAGGAAAGTGCTCTGAAACTCATGTCATTTCTTGTAGGGAATTATAGTTGATGACCTTTCTGCAGTGAAAAAGGAAAGGATACCAGAAATTACTGGAATAGACTACTGGAAAAGGCTTCCCCAACCACAGCCAGTGCATGCTTACGGTATTCAGATATATAACTGCTGCCCACGGTACAGAAGGACAGGCCTCTCATTTCATGGTTCATTTAAAACTACAGCTAATGTGAAAAATGTTCACTGTCTGGAATGGTCTTTTCATAGAGAAATGTACTGTATTCTAACATACAGATTTTGTACTTGAATTGGTAATGAGTTTCACTGACGTCTTGTGGCCCAGATGTGCTTGTTTTAGTACATCTCTAAGTGTGTGAGTCTCGGAAGCCTTCAGGATGAGACACACCAGGCAGACAGAAGCAACCCAGGTCCGCATTCCTTCACAGCAGCCACACAGCATGAGCTATGCTGGAGTTGAACTGGCGTGCAATGACGTGGGGATTGTTTTCCAGAACGGTCTTTGTCCTAAGATATCCTCTCTTTTCCCATCATATCTCGAAGGGTGACAGCTTCCCTCCCTTGTGCAAAGAATACCTCTGCCCAAGAGACTCCATGGAGCTCACATCTCAACGAGAGTTAATGACTCTCGTTGTCATGCCCTTAATCTTGTGGAGTATCATCTTGCTCTGTGCTACTTTCTACAGGCTGGTGGGCATTTAGAAAAAGGAAGTATTCACTTAGATGACAGGCAAAGGAAGGTGTCAGTGTTGAAAGAACTACAGGTCTGTATTTTTGGAATGGCAGCATCTAGACTCTCATCTCAGCTAGTCAGACTTCTGTGATTTAACAACAATTTTGTTACCTCTCTGGATCTAAGATCATAAGCATTAGTCCTCCTGGAAGACAGATTTTAATTCTGCCTGCTCATTCAAGCTATTTTCCCCAAACCTATGTCTAGGGCTTTTGAAAAGATAACACAGCATTTTCCATGACTACCAAATAAATGCAAAAAGTAGTTTTCAGTAGTGAAAGACTTTAAACTGTTTCTTTTTAAAGATAAATTTTAAAATGTCTGTGGATTTCTGTCTTATTTCTTTAGTTTTCATATTCTCAGAGTTGTTTTGCAAGTAGGTTTTTGCCAGTGTTGAAAATGGAAGCACATTGCTGCAGGTAGGCACAAGAAGTTCAGCTGCATGGTGAAGTTGGTTTTTTTGATCTTATGTCCTCCAGAACCAGAGTCTGAATGAAGCAAGTTCAGGCAAGAAAACAGTATAAAAGTAACTGGAGTTAATCATTCCTTTCATTTAGCTTAAGAACAGTTCACGCAGTTTCTTCAGGGTCATAAAACCAACTCCTAAGCCAGCTGAACTTGGTGGCAAAACGCCCAGTGATGGTACATGCCACCACATTAGATCCCGTGTCTTCTTTTACTCACCTAACCAAAATCTACAGACTTGTAAGAGGCAAAGAGAGAGTTTCCAAACCAAAGCCATTATTGCCCAAAACAATGAGGATACTTAGTGATAAGCCACAGTGCTGTGGCCAACTGGTAGAAAAAAGCAGGAGGGCCAGGCGGCCAGGCTAGGCCACCGGAGCCTTGCATTAAACACCCCGCTCTGCCACCAGATTTCTCGAGCAAACTACACAAGGCAAAGCCCCACTCCCACACACTGTCACTCATGGAAATCCCAGCCTTATTTTAAGCTGCGTGATCCCCTACAAAACCCATGGGAGGAACAAGGGACTTATGGCTGGGGAGCACAGAAACCAACAAGCTGAGTGGGGCATTGCTTAAACTAGCTGGTGGGAAATACTGAGTCTAGGCACAGGTTTACTCCAAAAGGAGTTAAACATGTTGTGATGGCAAGAGGGAGGTGTTTATCCCTGCTTAATGCTCTTACTGTGAATACTCTCCTAATGTTAGGCACCCTTTTGAAGGAGAGAAAAAGCCCTGGGTTATGTCCCTTCTCTGGCTAGGCTTTTCTCCCGCTCTGCTGCCAAAACATATGCTGAAGCCCACTATGTTTAACTGAGTTTAACTACTAAGCTCTTTGGCACTTCACGGTGAATGGTTTTCTCTCTTTCTTCCTGCAGTGGGCCTCCATTCATGAGCAGTGAAATAGTCACTGGAACAGGGACTTGAATCTGACTCTTCCACACCGGTTTCTAACTCCTCATCATGAAGTCAACATCTCAACATCTCTTCTTGGCTTAATGTATATGCAGTTTCTTTACGCAAACCGTAATTCAGAGAGCTGTACAATTCACTGTACACTGTAACAGTCTGCTGGTGGTTGCCAGCTCCTAAAACACCGAAGCAGCAGCTGCAGGTACAACAGGGAGCTGAAGGTAGGCACCTGGCCTCCCAGTCAGAGGCTTTGCCACTGGGTGATAACTGGACGTGCACACTGAGAATTATAAGACTTTGCTCAATTCTGCCTTTTGCAAAACCTCACCTAAGTACCTTTACTGGCTACCCACTTGGCAAGGGGAAAGCCATGTTTAAGAGTCCCCTGGCCCTTAACTGAGACCACCAAGCAGCTCTGTGTTACCAGGAGATGGAGGCCCACTAGAAAAAAAAACAAATGCAAGACTGGGACACTGGCAGAAAAATATAGTCTGAGGGAACCGGGGGGAAAGCTGAACAAGTTGTCTGAGGATTTCAGTAGTGCCTGAAGATTCAGTGCAGTGCTCAGAGTTTTCTGTTGGATTTAACATTTAGTTCCAGCTGATGGTTTAAACAGCGACCTGGTTGTTGAAGGTACAAAATAAGGTTTTTGAAGGCAATGAGACCTCAGTTTGCAGGCTGGTGCTGTGTTCCTTCTGTAGATGGCACTGTAACTTACCAAATGCTTTGCTTCCCTGCCCATAATTTTTCTGATGCTATCAGCGTTATGCCATCTCAGAAAAAGGACACTGAAGGTAAAAAACCCTCAAAACCATCAGTGACACTGAGATGCACCTCAAACCACAAGTGTGATTTCTGGTCTCAAGAACATTATACAGGATCTGATCAAAAAGCACCCTAGTTCAGTGTCCAGCCTCTGTGAACAGCCAACAGCGTGACCTTGGGGGAGCATATACGAGGAGACAAAACATACAGTGGTGTGCCCTTACATCCTGTACCAGCTTACAAGGAGCTGGATGGATGCCATACAGGCAGATGTGGTGTCTTTACATCTAATACCCCTTGACAGATTTTTTCTTTAGTGAATTTCTTCAATTGCTTTTGCACCCATATAAAGTTCAAACATCCACAGCAAACCAGATGGTCCTGGCTGAAATGTAACTTCTGACTTTTTTCGAGTGAACATAAACCCAAATGCATTGTCAGACATTTGAAGCAATTAATGTGCAAATCATTATCATTATGAGCAGGAGCTAACTAAAACCAACTGCTTACACATGACAAGTCATACATGGTTTCCTCCATTATCTTTCTCTTTGCACATTACTTCTTCATGATAAGGAGACTTCTATCTTAACAATGCCATGTATAAATGGCACTGTCAGCATCCTTGGCGCTCATCGGTAGTTTAGCAAACATCATTCTCAGTAACACCAGGGCCAATACACCAGTTCACTTAACTCTGTAATTGCAACACATTTCTAAAAATATCATTGCATGAAAACACCTTCCACAAAAAGACCTGTTAGTTCATCAAATTTACAGGAGTATCACCAAATCACTTTGATTCACAGAGTCAAAACCCTTCATGAAATCCACACAGACAGCCCAACAGCCTGGCTTCTCCTCAGGGTGTAGAGCTCACATTATAGCAGTGGGCTTTCTAAGTATTACGGCTAGAGAGCTACCACAGCACCAACAACCACAGCATCCCTGAAAGCAAAGTAACAGGTAGTTATACACGTCCTAGATCCTACAAATCCGACACACCAAGAAAAACACACCATTCCTTTTTAAACTGTAATGAAAGGTATATTTCTACACAACGCAGCTTTCAGTTGCGCCCCCAAAATTTTATGTTCTTTCTTCAGTAACCTCAATATATACATATATTAAAAAGTTTTGAAAGCAGTATCAATATTCTGTTTCAAATCCCAGGTACAACTTTAGTTGCATATATAATTTTAAGATAAATTGTCATTATATACCTTCCTTTCTGACAATACTCCTGCTATAATCACCCAGAACTAGTTACTTGTAAATATCTATAAAAAAATGAATTCTTTTATCTTTCAGAAATTTACAGCAGTATTCTTCAAAAGTAAATACACAGATAGCAAAATGTATACAATAACAGAGCCAGATTTATGATTACGATTATGAAGAAATAGGACACAGTTTATACCTGATAAGCACAGTGTATTTATTCTGTGGAGAGCGAAAGATTTATTATGTGTTTAAGCATTCATTTCCTTATTTTTGTGCATGTTTTCTGTAAAGGATGTGTTAACTGTGTTATGTTCACTTGAGAACTTAAACGCGTTTGGAAAGTCAGTCCTAATTTTCGCAATCACTCACCATGTTATAAACCAAGGATATCTGTTGATGTAAACATCTCCCTCTGTACTTGTGAACAGTATTTCTGTAAGAAGAAATCAGTCAGAGGATGGCTTTTGCATTATCACAAGCTTTCAAATGCAGAACATTCCAATAAAGCCATTTCAATTCAGGCATTGAGGGACAGAAGTTTAAGAGGGAGATAAGAAGTGGATGCTGGAAGTTAGGATGTGCTGCTCTCCCCACTGTATTGCCTCCTCTCTCAGATGGGCTGCAAACCCCTGATCTCTCTCTCTCCCCCTGGGTTTCACGGTCTTGAGCATTGAAAAATCCAAATGTATTCAGAAACTCTATGTGTTCTTGCCAAGTTCACAAGGGGGATGCAGCAGAATTAGTGAAAATCCAACGCACGTCCATATCCCACATATTGAAAAGCAAACTTTCTCCCTCCCTCACCGCTCCTTCTCACCTGCCCGAGGGCTGAAGAGTTTCTTGACATCTTATTCTTTCCCTGCATTGCTCCTGGAGGCCCCAGCACTTTCAAGCCCTCAGAAAAAAAGAGCTGAACAGTCTTTGCAATAAAGCAGCCTTAAGAACTGGCAGGTTTAATGGAGCATATGTACAGCTCTTACACTTCTCCACAGCGCAGCACCTCCAGCATGTGCACATGCACACCATGACGGTTTCCAGCTGGGCTCTCCTATGCTGTGAGTGCCTTCTGCCATTTCCAGTGCTCTGTACTCAACTCTTCCACAGTGTTTCAGCAGCTGAAGAAATTAACTGCTCTACAAAGCAGAAGGGAAGACTGTAGCAACCTGGTGATGCTGGGACAGACCCACAGATTGCCATAGCACATGCCTTGAAGAACCATTGTTTCTCTAAATGTCATGCTCTCCACACACGAGCCTCCATTTTCCTTGCTGAAGTGCCCCCTCCTCTAGGTTTAGATCATGAACGTTTGAGTGCTATATCGGCATCAGCTACCTGAAAATACAAAGGAGAGCACTTCATGTTACAAGAGCTCCCACAGCTGATAGCCCAGTCACCCTGCACTGCTGGAAAATCTTTCACTCTCTAGAACCACTTGCGTGTCTTCCCTTACTCACTAGGATGAAGATCCCACAGGTCTTGATTGCCAACAAGGTTTGAGAGTCTTTATTCCTGACAGGCTCATAATTTCCCGTTTTCACTGAGGCATGTAAGAAGCCAGCCAGTCTCACAAGGTGCTCCAGAGACTGATCATCCCTTCCTGCACAACAATCTTTGCTACATTCTCAATTGCAAAGTGGTCTGTAAAGAGAAGGATTTGCAATGAAGCTTGAGTGAAAGGTCTGGAAGTAGTGCACAGACACAAGTTTGACATATTCTAATTCAGCACTGAAAACTGATTAAAATACTCATTTTCAGAGAAATATCATTCCACAAACTGTCTAAAGTTAACTGGAGGCCCCTTGACCCTTAGAAAAGCTTGATGCTGAACTGAAGTTTGCCAGTGATGAATTACTCTAGCGTTCCCTGTGCTGTTTGACCTGAACTTAAAGCTATGACTTCTAAAAGGTTTTCTTAATGCTAGCGCTTCAATCTCTCAGAGACATGCCATCATTTTGATCTTTTGCTGACCTACTAGCATGCTAAGCAAACATGGTGTCACTGGTGTCTTAGGACTGGAATTTTTGAAGGCATGGATGGGACTTAGGTGCTTGATCCCATTAATTTTTATGAGATTTGAACATCTAACTCCTTTAACATCTTATGAAAATCCCTATCCAATTTCTGGGTGTGGGTCATCAATACAGTGAGGACACATTCAATGAATACTATATTTCAAGAAGAAAAACCACTCAGTAAATATGACCCTTTTGATAAGCAACGATTAATGAAAAAATGTAGACATACTCCAGAATGCTGGCTTGGATCAGCTACAGGTGTGACAGTTCTGCAGCTGATGAATTGCCTGTCTTTTCCCCTGGCTAGATCAGGAGCTCTTGTGATAGGCAGTCCCACTTGCAGCCAAAAAGTGCCAGAGAATAAGATTCAACAGGTATTGGCAATCATTTCAGTAACATGGATTATCAACTCCCAGAAAGTATTTTCCAGTCTCTTGAGTGATCAGTTGAGGTTTTCTTGACCTTTGGGCTTCTTTTGGAGGCCCACGGAGAAGCACTGAGGCCTCTAAACTGGGAAAAACTCCAGACACTTTTGCTGGCCAGACAGAAAGACATAATTAAAAAAGTAATAATAAAAGAAATTTATGAAAATAACTTCAAAGGGACTTTTTTCCCCAATTTTGCTATTTTAAGGGCCGTGTTCGTGAACTTTTTTGGCTGTACACTCAATAGCAGTGAGTTCTTGGCAATCTCATTAGCTCCACTTTTGTATGGGTGGGCAGCTTTCATATAATAAATCATTTAGCAGTTCAGACAGTGATTCAACAAAGTGTAATATCCATCTCTTCCCTGACAGTTTGTCAACATGAACTGTGGTCCAACAGCCAGACCTACGTCACCACATCCAGTCCTAAAGCAGGCTGGAAGAGAGACAACTCTGCTCCAAAATGTGCTCCACAGTACTTGGGCTTGAGCAAATAAGCCCAGCTTGTTAAGCCAGGGTCAGTGGTACAGTAATGACATCACTGGTTTGGAGTTGGCTCACATCTGACCAACTGGGAGCCGAATGAACTTATGTCTGTGTTCAAAAGAGCAGAGTGAAAAGCTTACGTGAACCCTTCCAGCCCTAAGAGGTGTGGAAGGCCCTGCTGGACCCACGCTCTTGCAGGGTAGGGCCTTCTACTTCAGAAAAGTTCCCAGGGATTTCAGTGAAGTCAGGTTTGATCCCCAAGAGGTCCAGAAGACAGCAGAGGAAGCAATTATCTAGGAGTACTGAAAGGTTATAGGAAGGTCCAACAAATATTCATAGTACTGCTTGTTTCTTTAATACCTAAATGTCCCACACAGATTAAGAAGTATTCTGTATCTGTGGTCACACTTAGATTAACATTTTCTGCCATCAGTAGCTCCAGTGAATGAATTTTCAGCTGGTGTATGTGTGTAAGTGGTGAAATAATATTACTAAGACATATCAACCTGTTGGTACTTGCAGTTTAGGAAATTATAAGAAATGTTACTATCTGGGGAGATGTCCACAGCTCCTCCTGACTCGCAGCAGCAATTTAGGCAGGGTTGCAAATAATACTCCATCCTCTGCAATGGTGGGTGGAACAAAATAAAGAAAACATAATAGCCTTCATTTTGAGTTTGGACTGATGGCTGATTCTGACACCCTGACTCTTATGAATATGTGACCGTCCGTGTCTGCGATGGCATGACAGATGCCGTCTGTCCCAGAAATGGTACCTGTTGCACCAAAGCACCTCCACAGGCTTTGATGAGTGTCTTGTTCTGGAAGGATTGTCAGGTCACAGGAGATCACTGAGCAAGAGAGCCTGCCTTCAGGGAATAAACTCACCTATACCTTACACTACACTGCTTTCTTTTGCTTCCAGTTGAACACAGTCCTCTGCTAAATATTGTCCTTCAGAAATTCAATACAAAGGAGGAAAAAAACCTCTAATATTCCTGTGTCATGGAACTAAATTATAATGTTGCTAAATAAGATATATTTCTGTCCTACTACATGAAGCCAGTCTTCCCCCCCCCCCCCCGCCTTGTTTTCTGCCCCTGTTTCTCTTTTTCCTTTCCATTTTCTACTTTTGGTTGCCTATTTCCTTATCTTGAGTAAATGAATGTGACAATTCACTGTGAACCAGCTAATACCCCAAACAAATTTGGATAAATCCCAGTGTTAATTCCAGATACAGGTTTTCCCCTTTGATCTGCTCCACAGGGATAGTTACTAAGAAAAGAAAAGGGAAGATATCATTCACCAATTCTTTCTGGATGGTGCAAGTCACTGCTAAAATTAAAGGCTGAATGTGATGTGGCTTTTCCCAGATTTCTCAAATTTTCACAAGCAGCTACCTAACAAATAGCTGTTCTAACATCAGTGAGAGGGTTTTTTTGCTATTCCTTTTGCACATTTGATAAAAACAGTGTGGTTTGGTGAATTACATGGTTATGCCACCACAACACAAAGTTTGTTATACACCAAGAAAATTAATATCAGGACCCAGGAATTTAATTTGGAAGCTAGGGCTTGGTTTCCACATCACCTTTTTTCCACATACAGTTTTTGGTTTTCATCCCATTTGACACAGGTTTGGCAAAAATGTCTAACTGCTTTCATTGCATGCTGTCTCACAGACAACAGCCCCTCTCTTCCCCCAGATACCACAGCTGTAGCACTCGTTTGAAGCTATGGCTTCCTGCGAAGATTTGCAGACTGATGAACAACCTGCTCTGGCTACTTACCTTTTCATGTACGGAGCCCAGGCAGGCTCAGCTGCACTTACTGAACTTGCAGCTGGTATGGGCTCTCTGGGCATGTTTGCTGCCCTAAAAGACCCCCTTCCTAGGCGATGGCACTATGAAAGGGGTGTTGAGGAACATCTCTCTGAGGGTACTAAAACTCCTCTACCATGCTCCTCACTGAAAAAATTTTGAGTAACTCTGTGTGCTCGAAAATTTACTCAGGATGGTGAAATGGGCTAAGATGTATACTGGGTGGGTGGCAGCAGGGGAAGACACGGCGTTTAAATGAGCAGAGTGCAAAATCAGCTGGAAGATTATTGCAGATACATACTGGAAGTGGAGATGCCTGCTCCAGATCAGACTGTGTCTGGAAGAACATCCCGCTTCCACTTCCAGTCTTTAATGAAGTAGATTGAAAGAAAGTAGCTGTAAAGCAGTCAAACTCACAAGAAAACTCAAGGGAAATAGTGTTTTGTCCTTCTGTGCCACTTCCACCTCAGCGGAGAAGCGAAGGCTGTTGCTTGTTTTTGCATTAAGAAAAGTGGGCATCACATCGGTAGGTACACAAACCTACGAGCACGGGCTCCCCACCAACATGCTTTTGTTTTAATGGGCTAAAAGATCCTTGATAACAGCTGGTGAAAGGCCCATTGTCCTGCCACATCTTTTTCCCGACTTGACCTGTCAAGAGAGCAGAACTATGCAACTCTGGGAGCAGAGAACGGGATGGGAGAGCCACGCTTTCCTTCAGAGTCCTCTTTCAGTTGGTGGTTTGTGCGTGTGGTCATTTTCCTTTCACGATATGGTATGTATTTTATGGGAGTCCCTAGAAAGAACATGTATGGACCTGGAGCTTGTTGCACGTGGTAGCTACCAACACAGAATGAAAGGATGCTACCTGGCCTGATGGGTTCACTGGTTTTGTGCTCAGGTTTATTCTTTCCTTTACCTTGGTACCTCCTTATTTTTGGTTGCTTTACTTTCCTTTCACCACTCCTCCTCTTCTTTTTTACAGAATTGCTTTTCGGTCAACCCAATTTATGTCTTTTTAACCTTGTGTAACTCAGTGTCACTTACTTGTGATATTTCTTCTTTCACTGGTGTTCTTTCTGCTTTTTTTTCCCAGTGGTTTTCATGGTTTATGTCTGTTGTGTTGTCCCTCCACCTACTATGTATGAACAAGAGGAAGGGGGAAGTATCTGAGATCAAAGAGATAGAGAATGGGGTTGAAAGACAGGAGACTATGGCAGGCTGGGACAAAGTAAAGCAGGCTGGTGGAGAAAAGAAGGATGCTTGTTAAAGAGGAGGCTAGATATAGGCATTTCCTATACCAGAGGAAAGGCAGGTCTTGATGAGAACAATATAAAGAAGGAAGGAAGCGGTTGTTTGGGTGAGTGGGAGAACTGGCGGTGGCTGCGGATGAAAGGAGGAGCTGGGCCAGGCTCTGTGCAATCAGCAGAGCTATCAGCCTGGGATCTGGAGGCCTCCAGGAGAGGCAGAGCCAAGTGTCAAAGCCAGAAAGGAGGGCCAGGCAGGGAAAAACCCACACCTAAAAGCGTAGCGGCACACTAAACACAGAGATACTGATCAGGGATTTGTTACACAGGGCACAGAGGAGATGGTGAAGACCCCAGAAACTATGCTTTGTAAATGACGTTGAATATTTACAGGCATTTATGTATGTGATCTCTCATTTTGAATCACCTGCACTCTGATTCATTAGGCTTATAGCTAAATAGCAACATGTGTAGTAAGTAGTATATCAGATCCCAGACAGTTAAAGTTTTAAAATCTAAAAATTTAATTAAATGCAAAGACAGGCAAATAGGAAAACATCAAATGGTGCTCAGCTAGCAGGTGACAATTGGATGTACTAGCTTTCAAAAATCAATATAAAATTCCAACATAGAGAAAAACTGCTTCACAAAAGGGCTTCATGCTCTCCCAGGACAGGGTGAGAAGGGATAATACTGCTTTTCTCCAAGGAAAGAACAAATTTGGATGATCCATCCTCTCCTGTAATTCCCAGAATGACACAGAACATCGATGCCAAGCCTGACAATATGTTGCTGAGTGAGTGGTAGCAGAGAGAAAGTGACTGTGATAGAAGACAGCATGGCCGGGATAAACAAACAGGTGCTGTCAGCCAAATGCTGAACACTGCAAATGCACCACAGCAGATGCCCTGATTAAATAAAATGTGAAGTCACAACATTTGTTTGAGTGATTGAAAAAATCAACATGCTCTCACGATCACAGATTCATTGATTTTTCATTAGAACTGAAAATAACTAGAGCTCTGGCATTACTTTTCTTTTAGCTTGTAAGTTTTTAAAAAGTAAATTAAAAACCCTCTTGAATGAGAACAGTCTTCCTTTGAGCCATTTTTCAAAATTCGGGTTTTTCTATCTCTTGCTTCTGAGTGGATATCTTTACCAGCCTGCTCTCAAAGACAGGCTGCATGTCATGGAAAGTTGAACCGTCTTTGAATCCGGTTTCATCAAGGAAGAAAATGCTAAACTTCTGGTAAAGAAAGATCTCTTTCACCACCCTCTTCTGCCTTGACAGATGCTGCTGGAAGGGCTCTTCTCATCTCCTCACTCAGCTCACCTCTCCGTTCACCCTTGCACACATGGCAAGCTGTGAAGGTGCACAACCTGCCTTCAGTAGTCAGTAAAAAATCTCCAAATACTCTCCAGCAGGATTAATACGTGTTGAGAGGTATTAATACCAAGGATGCTTTACGCCAGGCCTGTCCAACTCCTGCACCATCACCAGGCAGCGACGCTGCTCTTCGCAGCCCTGTGAGTCCTGTAACGGCTCAGAGGCTGCATCTCTGAGCAGCTCTGAAATAATCTAGAGGTTATCCAGAGCTGTGCTGGATGTGCCTACCCATTTTATACTCTAGAGAATGACGGAATTCCAAATAGGATTTTTACAATAAATACCATACGGCCTCAAGTTCTTTGTGTGACATTCAGTGGTTTGTTAACGGGACAGAAAGGACAAGCAAACCAATGAAATGTATAAAAGTCCTTGAGCAAACAACAGAGGAGATACTTAGCCACAGCAGTCTGCTTATGGCTCAGCTCAGATTTCTCCGAAATCTGGCCCAGGATTGTGCAACCCCCCCAACTATGACCATTATGGTCTGGGGGGAAAAGAAGCTCTGCTCAGAGAACATCAGCCAGGACCGACAGATTGTGAAGGAGATAAGGAGGCAGAAAAGCCCTGGTGCTAGCAGGATAACTTCCCTTCTTAACCAGCCCAGGGACCTTAGTGGTTTAAGGAACATTTGTAAAAGCTTACAAAGAAAAGGTTAATAAGCCAGGTAAAATAGAACAGAAATAGGAGATCCTTGGGTGTTTCACCCATTTGCTTCTTGTGCAAAGGCTTTTTTGTAAAAGTAATTGTTTCCAAATGGAAGGTACCCATGTTACTAGAAGCACATTGTGTCAGATCTGCTTTGAAGAAAAGGGTTTATCGTCAGGCTAATACAACCAGAAAAAGGAGCAAGAGCACTAAGATGTCATCTAGGAGTAGTTTTGCTCAGAACTTGGTCTTGACCACCACCATTTGTTCCTTCAGGGAGAGACATGATGGCGGCAGAAGCTGTCCAGGACACAGTTTCCTTGATGCAAGCTGTTCATCGCAGCCGTGGGATAAGATCAGGCCTGGCCACAACACCAGTCAGGCATTATCACCCCCCTGCTCCTGCTATTCAAGAGGCTTAAAGATTTTAGATGTTATGTTGAAGATATAAAGGAACAGGAGAGTTCCTCTTCCCAGCAGAGAAAACTAAATTGGGTAGAAGACCAAACTGGTTAATGCAAGCTGAACCCTCACTCTACCTGAAACTGTATCTTCCTAAAAGCCTCTGTTTTTCCTTTTGTGCGTAGCAGCAAAGAGATCCCTGACAACCAGAGAAGACCGTCCTTCTCTGCTTCTACCGTCTCCTGTAACCACCACATTGCACATTTTTCCACAATTACTTTAGTTGCGCATAGGCACAGTCTGCTTTTGGGAAGGGTGACTGTACCTGGGCAAAGATATGCAGCTTGACACTGATACCTGCACTTCCATAGGTTTTCCCCTGTCTAATAAGTACAGATGCAAGTTTGTTGCAGGCGATAAGGACTGCTGAGATGCTAGCTTGACGGGAAAGGAAAGCAGAGAAGCTAAACTGAAGCATTTGTTTTAAAACAAGCGTTTTGTGAAGAGCTACAGGAAAAATTCTATTCTGCTGCTGTTACAAATTCCATCGCTACGTTTCTGGTAATGTTTCTGATCAGGAGCAGCAGAGTGACCTCAGGAAAATCTTGCTGGAGTTTCTAAAAGGTGCTCGTTTTCATATTCTGCCTCCTGTACCAGTTGCCAGGGCGGCTGTAACAGGGAAAAGAAAACCGTTGAAAAACCTATGACTAGTGTTCAAGGGGCTTAGAGCAAGCCCTGCAACTCCCCAGGCAGATGGTGGTTTTAGAAAAAAAAGCAAGCTGGGCTGATGCTAGAAGTGTGTTTCCATGGGAACAGGGAGGTAGGGATGCTGCCTTGCACTTGACCGAATGGGAAGCAGGTCCAGGATTAGGATTAGGAAAGAAGTGTCCAGATTCCTGCTGCCATTCAGGGTGTCTTTTACACTCCTAAATACACATCAGGGCTCTTAAAAGGCTGTGCTAGCTCTACATCCACATGTCTCTGTGTGGATTTAATAAATTTTGAAAGTTCAGTATGCTTGAACGTGTGTGAATAGGAGTGTGTGTAAGAGTGTGTATAAGAGCACACCGTCTTCAGTGATCCATGAAAACTGACTGTATAAATGAGAAATGAATGGCCACCTCTCAGTTTAAGACAAGGTATGTGGTGGTGGTCTCTGTCTCAAACGGGTGCTCTGTGTGGTATGATGCTCACCTCAGCCCATTCCAGCTCTTCGTGTTCTCTGAGAGGCGATGTTGAGACCACCAGACAGCAAAATCATACATTTGATATTGCACGGTAATAAAAAAACCAAGTGGGATAATTCTTTTAAATTGTTAGTCTTTCACTGCCCCAGGAGAATAAATATAATTGATGTCCAATATACATCAGTGTTATTTCAGTATTACAAGAATCGGAAAACGGTTTGTGTTAACATAGGTATTTCAAAACACACTTATTAATTCTCTTTAAATTTTTGAGATTAGGTTACCATTCATTTAGTTTTTGTTCAGTTGCAGCTCTCAGAAAAATCCCTATAAACCTCATGTCCTGTTTTTAGGCCCTTTGTTACTCTAGCAAATTTGAAACAATAAACAAAGACCAAAACAAAATGTAGAGAACGATAATGACAAAATCCTGGGATGGAAATAGAGTTAACTGTATGCATTTTCCTGACATATTTATATTTGAAGAGTTAGCAATTTTTTCTTTGACTAATTTATAAACAAGATAATAAAATCCCAACTTCTGAATTGACGTGAATTCAGGCCTAAAATAGGGAAATGTTGAAGAGTAGATCCTACAGTTTACTTCTCGTCAAAATTTGTTGCCAATTATCGCAAGCTGAAAATGTGGCCAGTAATGACCTCTCTCAAAAAACCCCTTAGTAGTAGAGGTTAACGTTCGCATACCTATGTTTCCAGCACACAGGTATCTTTCTACGCTTGCACGTAGTATAAACAAGAAGCTTTGGCTCATCTTTCCAACACTTATGAGTGGAGATTTTTAGGATTTGGCTTCAAAAAGGCTTTGTGAAAAATTTTTCTTCCCTGCTTCTAGAAACTTCTGTGCTTAACCTTAGCCTAAAGAGCATCTATTTGAGCTAGGACTATTCACTCGACGCAAGGTAGGCGTGCAAGTCTCTGCAGGCCAGAGTCTGTTTTCTTCCTCCGCATAAAGAGAGAAAAAAAAAAAGAGTATTCACACGCGGTGTGTTTTAAGCACACCTCGATGCCCGCTTCGCCTGTGTAAGAAGAGGAATGCTGTCAGGCACTGTGCTGACCCTCAGGCATTTGTGCAAGGCCACTCTCACCCCTCGGCCAGAGGCGGAGATGCCTGCAGGGAGGGCAGAGGCACCTGTGGGTGCTCCGCTCCTGCGGCAGGACCCCCCCACGGCCCCCGGGCGGGTGGGCGACGGTCCGCGTGGGGGAAGCAAAGCCTTTTCCCGCCGCGGGGGGGGCTGGAGGCTCTCAGGTGTTTCGTGCAACGCCATTAATTAATCAGGTCTTCGAGGCAACAGCCGCAACCACAGGTCGCCGCCTGCGCGGGTGGCGAGGACCGGTTGTCCCACCGAAGCCGGGGGT
>JAVJGG010000054.1:21525288-21539849 GCA_035590195.1 Aviceda cuculoides | reverse complement strand
GCGGGGGCGGCCGGGCCGGGGCCCCCCGGGGGGGGGGGGGGGGGGGGCGCAGAGGGGGCCTGGGGCAGCGCGTCCCGCGGGAGAGCTCCTCTGCGGCCCCTTCTCCCATCGCCCAGCCCAGCCAAGGAGAGACGTTCAGCCTGGCCCTTCAGGCAGGGCAGAAAAATAGATCTGCTTGCTGTGTGCTCGTGCCGTAAAATGCAGTGACAGGCAGGTGGCGGGCGAAATGTAATAGTTAAATATTTTGGCACGTAACAATAGAGGCACTTTAAATAGCTCTTCTTCTGACTGCCGGTGCGCAGAACACCCATGAAGGTGGTATAAACCCAGATACCAGGGTAATAGCTCCCTTCAGCTGCAGGCTTTGAATTTAATCTGCAGCTTTTAGTAAGCCTCAGTGGATTCCGTTTTCCGACAGTGGTTAGGCAAATTGTTGTTAGAATTGTTGTGACTTTGAGATTCCCCGAAGCCCTGGGAATTTCAGACTGTAATGGTTCACTCCAGCATCGGCCGGAAAGGTAGTGCTGTGTCAGACTTCAGGGAATTGGCACTGACACAGTAAGCCGGTGTAGTCTGGTATAGGACTGGAGGCAGAGGAACAATGAGGAATGTGAAAAGAAGGGCTTTTGTGCCAAGGAAAGGTGAATATGCAGCCTGGAAGTGAAGTGCATGTAAACACCGATTGTCTTGGGCAGATGAATACGGCGTATTCTATATAGCCTTCTTTATAATTGAGGACCAAGAGAGGCACATGACTCCATCATACACACAGTACATAAAATACCTTGTGACCGCGAATTCTCCTGACTGCTAATGAAGCCAAGAACTCAATGGTGAAGCAATTCTTCATAGGTAACGAAGCTGTCAGCAGTCACTCTGGGCGTGATAATAATTAAGGGACTACAAATCTTCCCGTATAAGAGCAGCAACTTTGTGGGTCAGGTGGAAATTTCCCTCTTGGGCAGTTTATCCCACAGTTCACTGTATTGGGAGGTTTTGTGCCTGTTCTTGTGGGACCCAGAGCCTGGTGAGCAGAGCAGAAGGGCTCTTAACTCCTTGTGTCCTCCGTGCAGGCCCAAGGGGTCCATGTGTACAAAGGAAGCTATCTATAACTTCTTGTACTTTTTTAATCTGCTTGATGCATGAATGACAAAGCTGTAATGTGCTGTTACTGTTGCCACCGTCCTCTTGCCTGAGGGACTGTGTCAGGAGCCTGGAGCATTGCCATGGCTGTGGTGCCTTTCCAGCAATGCCCAGAGTTGATGCTTCTACTAAGAGAAAGGAGGAAGAAGCTGTCAGTGAAGCAAATGTGGCTTAATTTGCCTAACATGTTATATTTCCTTTTAATCCCAGTTTGGCTTAAGCTCTGGAGCATGAGGGTTATTATCTCTTCCAAAAATCTGGTCAGCGTTCACTATTCTAAAATCTGGATGATTTGGACTGAGCAAATTATGCAGAATTTGACATGTTAGTCCAAAGTTGTTGAAAAGCGTTGTCAATCTTAAATAAAATAAAGAATCGAGGCATGTTATAGGTATCAACATTCAGTGTGCCAAGTCCTATTGATTTGGGTGAAGACCAGAAACGGGGGTCATGCTGTGTCTGGCTACTAGATCCATCTGCTTCAGCTGGCTCTGTAATCGTCTCTCACCAATTTATTCTTTGGCCTAGAGACATTAGCAAATGTCCGGTGTATTGTGTCTTCCAGCTTGCTTCTGACCATTTGAAATGACATCTCTCTCAAATGAAAATAAAAGAAACCATTATGGTTGCAAGCAGGGCTGGTGGACCTCCCTAGTGTGGAGAAGACAGGCTAGTGAGGATGTTAGTGGTGTGAGACAGCTTAAAACCTCTCTTAGGCTGTAAAATAGTGCCACGCCAGGAAATTAAAGCAGAAGTGAAAGCTCTTGAGCTTGCCGTGCGTTTTTATTTCTAATGATTAAGTCGTGTGACTTGCTAGTTGGATTCTCATCTGGTTTAAATCCTCGTGTGAGCGCTGTCACCATTGTGTGGCACTGACAGGAATCCATCCTGTGGTCTGCGGTGCATTTCTCCTCTGGTGGGGCTGGAAAGGGAGGCTGTCCTCTTTTTACAGATGGAGAGCCAAGACGTGAAGTGATGAATGTCTGGATCTGCGAGGATTGAGGTACTTCCCCTCCTCCAGCCCAGAGGTCTTAGGGGTCTTGTCTTTACTCGTTGGGTCTCTGACCTTTCACCAGAGTGGATCTTCTGGGTGCCAGAAGTTGTCTTTTTCCTCTGGCGGCATTACTTTAGTCCGGATGCTGCAGGATAGGGGAGTCTAAAGTTGCAGTGAAGTTATTATGATGATCCTCATCATAATCCTCTTGTCTTTCCCTGGAGCTCTGAACCAGTAGTGCTCAGGTGTTCACCTGGCAGGTAAAGGGGCTGGAGCTCTGACTTTTACTGCCAAGGTTGCTTATATATTTAACAGTTCGTGTTTTGTAAGAGAGTATTTTGAGCGATGATAGATTTGGTGTCATCTGTATGTTGCAGAATTTTGGAATTCTGTGGACTTTCTGGTTTGATCATGAGTCACTTTGGGTAGGAAACTGGAGTTCATCCTTGCTTAATTTTGCATAAATATCAACCATGCATTCCTCTGTGTTAACAGTAAGCCAGTCCTATTATTTTAGTTTAACTTGGCATGTGCTATTTAAGTGAAGAATGCCCTCTTAATGATAAAATGAACCATATTAGTAGCACTCAGAGGAATTAAAATAAAGGCACCAAATGAAAAACCCTGTGAGGGAGCTACAGCAATCTACATTATTAAAGGTGTGATATCTCATTTCAATTAATGCATCTCAGTTTCACTGAAAGAAAATACCAGCCTTGTAAAGCCTAGTGGGTTACTACAGCAAAATAACAAATCTAATTTAATCTAATGGCCTGTAATTTTAAAATGTCAAGGTTCCCTGTGTGTGTGTGTTTAAACTAGAATGACTTATGGTTGAAGGAACATCTGTATAAACAGAGTTATTCTTGCTGTAAAGATTCATAAGAGAGTAATACAGTAATAAAGTCACATTTAATACCAGTGTAGCTCCTAAGGGTATTGTTATCTCCTCATTGCACCTCCTAGCCTTGCTTCATTAATATGCTGCCTCCTCATTGTTGAGACTTGGTTCAATTAGGGATGGCTTTTCTGTAGACTTATATGCCTTAGAAACTTTGCCAGCTGATAAGAATGCTTCCTTTATAGCTGTATGGTGATAATAAAAAAGTCATGTTTTTCTGTACCCTATGGTCAGCGATTGACTTTGCCATTCCCTCTACATGTGTGTTGGCTAAAACCCATCAACTTCTAGTAAGCCTGCTACTTTTCTCCTATATATATATATATATATATATTCCAAACAAACAAACAAATATATATATATTTTTTCCCCTTGAGAATTCCGTTGTTAAGGAGAAATTTGCCAGCCAGGGAGGGTTTGTTGGGTGTTTGTAGGTTATTTTCTTCTTTCCTTCTAGCAAAACACTTACCTGTGTTAGATTTCTGTATCGAAGCTGGCAGTTTTAAGCCGGTAGCAGCAGTACTGCTTCCAGAAGCGGTGGGGCCAGGTGTATTCCTTCGTGCTTCTGGACGTGTCACATCACATGGCAGAACAGGCACACCGCTTCTGCACTGCCATCTCTGGGAAAGAGTATGAGAGGCGTAAAACCAGGGAAGTGACTCAGGCAAATAAACTTCATGTGACTGTCTTGTGCCAGGAGTCTGCAAACAAGGTTTCTTTAGGGTGTCTCTCTTTTGTGGATGAAGTGTGAGAGAGCTGAGGCTTATGGCTCCCACTGAAAAAAAAACGTAACTTAAAAGGAGATGAAGGTAGTTCACTGGTGAAAATCTTTTCTAATTGGTGAAGGGTCTTGATTGGAATATCTGCTATAGGGTTCTGGAACTTGAGGAATGCACAAGTTTGTTTATATGACCTTCAAAATGTGGCATGACATTTGAGGAACTTCAGAGATAAAGCTCTTTTGATGAAAAGTATTGGGTAAGCCAACTGATTCACTGAGTGTACGAGTAACCTGTGCCCCACAGGAGTGTTTCTATTTCCAAATGTGTGTGGATATCTATCCTTCCTTTGCTGTGAAGCTGATTTTAACATCCTTGAATAGGGACTCTAGTTCCTCTAGGAACTGTGTCAATGTTCAGAACAGTGGTGCCTCTAGCCAGACTGGGACCTTCGGGTGCCACTGCAGTCCTGCCGCTATTTGTATAGGAGTGGATCAAATCCAACAAACGTTTTTTCCAGTGAGCAGTTCCAGAGAAGTCGGTCTGACTGCCTTATGAGAGTATTTGTATACAACCACTTAAGTGTAGAATGATGTACTAAGCTTTAAGACTGCATGGTTTCGTTAATCAAATATTGCAGGAAGGTTGTTGAATGAGCCTCCAAACAGTGCCAACAGTTCAAATTTCTCAGTGTTCAGCCTTCCTCCCTCTATTTCTTCTGCTGGAAGAGTGTCTTACCTATATACTTTACATAATGTATTGGGAGTGAATTTATTAAAGTGAGCAAGTATATTCTCAGACTAGAAGAAAACTATGCAGATGGGTTAGACAAGTTGCCCACAACTCTGTGGACAAGCTAAAGTTAGGCCAGATGAATCCTTCCCACAGTGTCTATAAGGCAACCATGAAGAGTCAAAAGATGTGTGGCTGGCTTCTGGTCCTAGATGAATGTGAATGCAGAAAGACTTTACTGTAGTTATAGTGACTGGGCTTGGAGAGGAATTCTTCACTGCTATCTCTACATCTCCTCCTGGACAGTGTTTAGGGACTGCAGGCAGGGCAGATGGGATGCTCTTCATTCTGGCTAAGTTAGTCATTCAGTGGAATGGAAATTAAGTTGATTTAAAGGGGTTGGAAGAACCTGCCCAAACTCTTTGACCCTGTGAGACTACCACCTTCTAGAAGTTTTTTCCTCTCCCAGTTGCCTGGCAGCTGACCTCCTGTCCTGTATACATGGACCCAATTCCCTTGTCATGAGATCCATTTAAGCCGCGTTACAAGTAGCTCTTGGCACAGGGGTGAGAATAATCAGAACAGCAATACTATTGATAAAGGGATAATGTCAGGAAATGCAGGACTGAGCTGTTAATTGTCTTAAAACTGAATTAATTTCTCCTTTCAGTACTAAAATTTTAAAATGGGTAAAAGATCTGCCCTTAACACCCGAGCCTGGAATGCCATTATGCAATTGGCGATGAACATCAGTTAATGCAGCTATGTAACCTCATTGCACTTGTTCTGCTAGTGTTAACTACATTTTTTTAATTTTTTTTTTTTTTTTTTTTAAGGCAAATATTGGTCCTCTAGAGAGGAAGGTGTAATCTTTCCCAAGTGTGGAGGATAAATAGCAGCTCGATACAGCAGAATTGTTTTCTGGCTTCTAAAATGTGTTGGCCAATCTGGGAAGTGTTGTTTCATGACAGGTTATAAAAACTGCACTATCTTTTGTTTGGAAAATCTACCAGTCTAGAAGCTTTTCGTCCATGGATGAATACTTCTGTGCATTGGCTTTCTGCAGACATCCCAACAAGAACAGTTTTGGAACAATGTTACAGAAAAGGCAAGATTTATAGGGGTGAAAGTGTCATTTAAAAGGGCAGCTGCATAGGGGGAAGGTATGAATGTTTTGGCGTGCAGACACTGAAGATGTAAGCTTTCCATCCTTCTCCTTCCAATATATCACTTAAAGAAGAAAGTGCTGTCTTTCCTTGCCCCACTCAGTCCCTTAGATCACAATGACTGCAACAGCTACTATGGCACCGATAACATAACATCAAAATTGATGGCTGAAACTTACAGGTATGTAAATTGCTGTCTCGGGTGAAAGGGCCGCAGTGCGTTTCCTCAGGACAGCCTTGTAAGAATGTGCAGAACTGTAACGCGCCCCAGATTAAAATGAAAAGCAACCTGCCTGTTACTGCCTTTTATTTTATAAATAGAATAAATGTACCTGGGACAGGGTGGGGGGTGACTGCCAGGGCAGGAGCTGTGCTGGAAGGGACCTGGGAGGACCTGTGGGACAACAGGCTTGGACGAGTCTGCAGTGTCCGGGCAGTGGGAGAGGTTTGCCCTTGGTGGTTATTCTGGAGCCAGTAGATGGATGGAAGGGGTCGTTTGCTTCTGCTTGGCATTTGCTAGGCCACAGCTGAGATACCGCATCCAGCTTTGGGCCCCGGAGTGCAGGAGGGACGCTGGTAAGCTGGAGGGAGCTGGGCAGAGTGTCCCCGGGCTGGTTGGGGCTGGAGGACTTGCTCTGAGAGAGAGGATGGTGGAGCTGGGCACCTTCAGGAGAGGCGGCTGTGTGGGGACGTGGCAGCAGACCCCAAGTACCTCCAGGCAGGTGTTTGAGAAGGCAGAGCCGGGCATTTCACAGGGGTACATGGCAGGAGGAAGAGATGCTTTCTATAATCTCAAATAGGGAAGGTTGTCACTTGGCATAGGGAAGAGTTTATTCAGCACGAGGCCAGCTGAGCATTAATGCAGGTTGCCCAGCGAGGCTGGCTGACCACCACCCCTGGAAGGTTTCGTGCCTGACTGGACAAAATTGAGAACAGCCTGGTCAGACCTGAGAGCTGCCCTTGCATGGAGCAGGAGGTTGGACTAGAGGCCTCCGAGGTCCCTGCCAACCTGAATTATGCTGTGCATCTATGACTTCTTGACAGTGGGTGATTGAACCTCACTTAATTTTATTTTTAATGCTACTTTATTGGTTGCTTATATTATTGTAGTGCTTAAGAGTCTGTTTACATGAACAACAGTCTTCTCTATGAAAAAGCAAGACTCCTATGGCTCATGGCAGGCATTTTCAGGGTATGGTACCGAGTTGCCTTTGTAGAAACTCCTCCAGCCAGTGTAAAATATGTTTGGCTTCCAATCTAATCATTTTTTCTAAACCTGGTTTATTTTAGAAAACTGTAAATACAACTGATTTCCTTGGCTTGGTGAGATTTTGTTGTTGTTTAATTCATTGTGCACTGCTATAATTGACCAATAAGGTATTGAAATTACATCCCTTGCTTTTCAGATCTTGAGAAGATGATGTGCAGGCTTAATTCTTGAGAACTTAGATGCTAAATCCTTAAGGAGTTCTTTGTTTGTGGTATTAGTTGGTTATAAGAATCCTCTACCTTGATAGTCGCTCTGTTCAGTTCTAGTATAACTTGCTACTGTTAACTAGGCTTTTTTATTGTATGTGTGTATATATAATGATTACTGCTAGTAATCCTTACCTTAGCAGAATGACTAGCTTAACAATAGAGTTAATACTAGAACTTGCATCTGATGTTAAACTTGACTTAAAATAGTCTAGTGACTTCTTGGTTGGTGAGGCAAGGAGAAAATCTGTTTCATTCGCCCGTTTGAAGAGAAACCTTATTTTGCTGGTTTATGCTGTTTTGAGGTCTCATGCCTAGTATCAAAGACAGCTTGATTTTGAAATCAACTTTGACAAGCTAAGATTTTGAAAAATAATACTGCTGTGCCTTCTTGGCTTTGGCATCATTGTCAGTGATTCACAGAGCATTTCACGGGCTAAGGAGCAGTGTGGTGAAGGCAGGGGAAGCAATTCTGCTTTGTACAGCTGAATGAGTAAGGTAAGAGGGAAGTGCTCTTTGTTAATCAGTCCTTCACAGAGTTTTCTCCGTGATCCTTGTTCATGCTGGAAATAAGACAGGGATTTTTGCACTATGGGATCTCACAGTGAGTTTCAGAAACAGTATGAAAGAAAAAATTATCTGTGATGTATTTTCCCCATACTCTTCCAACTTCCAAAAGCTCCCTACCTCTGTCTGACCTTTCCAATGGGCTTCAGAAGAATCCCAGACCTCCAGTTACCCACAAGCTATAGGGAAGGTGGCTGCACATACTCTATGTAGTGCAAAAAAACCAGGAGTCCTCATCCTGAGACTGTAAATACCTTCCCTATTGTTTTCTTTCCTGTAGGTGTTGGTAGATCTCAGTACAGTATTGCAATCATGAGCAATCAAGTCTCTGGCTGGATTACAGTATCATTTAAAAGACAAATGAGGCTGTTACCTGCCTTCTATCCCTCAGGTCGTACATTGCTGTGATTCAGGTTTTTCTCACCAACAGTAAGGAGCTGAAATCTGTAAAAAGATTAATGCACAAGACTTCCCAAAACTTATTTTAGGTCTGATACATTCAGCAAAAGTGCAAGTCGAGGGCTTTATCATATGGTGATAATGCCTGATAGCACTGCATCATGTGAAGTCCCTTACACAGGATAGGGCTCTTGGAAGGAGAAGTTGTGAACTGAAGGTGGAAGAAAAGTGTATCTTCCAGTATTGGAACTTTCCATTTCCAGAGTGGCAGAAAAAAAGCTCCAGATGACCTTTCCACTAAAAGAGAAGGCCAAGAAACTCAGATGAGTTTGTACTTCAGGAGCAGGCCACAGACTGGCACAAAGAGTTGTAACCTTTGCTCTGACTTGAGAAGCACAGGCTTGCTTTTGCATAAGCAGAGGCTGATGCCCATAAATAACTAATTTCAAGTGGGAGCAGAATGGTTGCATGGCTACAGAGGACAGGGTCCGAGGTTAAAAACTCTTTGTGGTGTTTTGCAAGCACTGCTTGCCATGAAATGCACAGGGTTATGTTATGCTGTTGCATCGCAGCAGGAGATTGTGGCTCTGGTGGAATTTAGAGGTCTTGCTATGATGTCTTAAAACAAACGTAACCCCCAAATCCAAACCTATCACTTCAGTCTTCAAATGCCTATAAATATTCTAGGAAATTATGGAACTCGTAATGATAATGATTTAATTTCTTGAATATCAGTGGTGCATGTTTTATACCTGATATGGGCATATTGGACACTCCCTTTCAACTCCCACCAAACAAACTCTGAAAATCCTTTATCCAAACGTCTACTTTACTAATCTAGAAAATTCTTAAATGAGTCTTCCCCCCCCCTATTTTTTTGGCCTAATTCCTTGTTTTAAGTATTATTAACTGCTTGCCTTCGATAACAATTTTTTCTTGTATTTTCCAGGTTTTTTTCCAATTTAAAACTGAGCCATGATGTGTTAGCTAAAGGCTGCTATTTCACAGTGAGCATTTTCTGACTGGGTTTGGGGAAGGGAAGGGAGGCATGAGGAGAGGCAGAAGCGAGAACATCGTCTCTGTCGGGGACAGGCAGGGATGCCCTGTGTGCCAGGGTGTTCAGCACTGAATACCTTGGCTTTGTTTCCTTGCAGTTGTGATTCATTTCAGTGGGCTAACTCACATATATTGTTGCAACAAAAACAACTCTGGAATTTTTCTTTCAGTCCAGAGGCATAACTGTAAGTATGTAACCTAAATAGAAAAAAAAATGACAGCAACTATACACGTGTTTTTTTCTGTTTATCATTTTCCTGATTCTGATGAGTTGTTTTTTGAAGTTGTGGCTTGGAAAAAGGAGAATCCAGATTTGGGAGCATGCATGTGCAGTCTCTGTCTTCTGCCAGTGTTTGGATCAGTTAAAGATAGCCAAGAAAATAAACTGTTTTCCAGAAGAAATTATGCTGGCAAGAAAAAGGAGGTGTCAGAATCAGTGAGTTATAAAGGTGATTCTCGCCTGAGTTGAAAGAAATGATATAAAAGCTTAGCCTAACATCCTACCCCTCCCGAAACCAATTTTTATTTCGACAAGGGGGCCTTCAGTTTTGGAATAACATAAAAAACCCTCATAAATCAACAAAGTTCAAGCAACTCAAATGATCCTTTATTAGAAACAGCTTGCTTCTTCTAAAGAGAAGCAAAAGTACCCTCTAAACATTTTAATTATGAACATGCACATCTTCAGTCTTGCTGGATCCTTATTTTTCTCCTTCCCTGTTTCTTGGTGGTTCCAGCATAGGTGGCTGTTACATTACGGTTCCTGGCATCCAGAGCCTCTTAGATTGGCACAGCACAGCTGAGGGGTTAGACATTTTCTGTGAGGAGATGAGCATAAAGGGAGCAGGGTGTTAAAAATAAAGCTGGTGAAGCTGCAAAGTAATTTCACCTCCCTCGCTTATCTTTCTATGGTTATTTTCTCCAGGAGGCAGTCCGGGAGTTAGATTTGTAGAGATTCACTTGGTATGGGTGCTCTTCAAAGACGAACGTCAAACAGGATTTGTTCCAGCGTCACGTGTGAAGGATGCACTGCAGTCAATGGTGGAGCCTTCTCAGAGTATCCTAAACAAAAAGATCCGTATTTTAATTTAAAAATGCATCTCCATAATAAATGCTTTGCTACTTCTTTCCCATCCCTCATTTTGCTTCTTGTTAGTAGCTTCAGGGGAGAAAGTAAGCAAAGCTGTTGTAGCTAGCTGTGGGATAACTTAATGAAAATTCACAGGGGTAGCTCTGAGGTGACATTCCAGTAAGATTTAATAGAAAACTTGTCTACCAGTGCTTGTGGGATTTTATCCATTAATTTCCATTCGTTGTAGTTTGCTAGTGTCTCTGATGTAGCACTGCTGAATAATAGCTTTAATTCTTTACTTTTTATTTTTGGATTTCAACCAAGACTCTTGAGTGCATATTCTGGTTATAGGCAGATCTGATATTTGTGGTTTTTCCACCCCCCTCAATATTTGTTAGTTTTTCAGTGCAGAGCTTAATTCTCCAGTGCCATACTGGCTTTTCTTTTTCATTTTAGAACTGTGTGGAGAAAACTTACATTTTTGCTTCCCACATTAAGGGGCTTGAAATCAATAGATCAAAGCCAGAGCAGACTTCTTGGATGTGGTGCAATCTCAAACTGTGAAAGCTTTTGTTTTCTGCCTTTTTTCCTGTCTCTTGGTATCTCCCAAGAGAAGGAAGAGCGTAAGGGGGATCTCTGTGTAGGGAAAGAGGAGTATCCTGTCGCTGTATGCTTAGGGTACAGGGCTACGTGACTAGGAAGAGCTGACCTCCAGAAGTGGTGGTGGCAGCAGTGGTGGCAGCCTTTGCACAGGATGGGGAGATCCAATACGAAGCATCAAAGTGACAGTTTCCCATGGCTTGAACTGGGCTCCAGTACTCCCAGGAAACAGGCACTGGTGGAAAAGGGCTGTCTTTGTTAGTTATGGGCAGTGAACATTTTCCAGTGCATGCAACCTCAACCAGATTGACATTTTCTTTCAGGATTGAGAGGGAAAAGATGGGCATCTCATACATGAGAAAGTATGGAGAGAGCAAAACATAAGCTCCTATTTTTGTGTTTGGGAGGGAGGGAGAGTGCTTTAGACTTCGCACTGCAACGGGATGTGAGGAGTAAGTGGTTGGTGAAGCTTTTGTGATAGAGTCAACAAAGTTGAGGTGCCTATGCATGTCAAAAACTTGCTGGTAGTCTGTGTTGAGGAGAAGCTTTCATTTCTTCAACAAAAAACGAGTTAGCAAAATGGCTCTTCTACAATGTAGAAAGCAGGAGAAGGTCACTGTAAGTGTGTACACTTGTGTCCTTTGTTGTCTGGAGGTGTGTCACTGCAGATTTCCTTAGGACCATGGCATGAGACAAAGGAGCTGCTGTCTGACGATTTGTCCACAACCAATTGCATATATGGATTGCCATGAAAATGTCTTGTAAATGACTGAGCTTGGAGCTGTGTGTGTTGGCCTGTGCTCTTGTCCTGCTCCTCAGAGATGTGATTTCTTCCTGCCAGAAGTCTAATGAAGCTGTTGGAGGGAAAGAGCACATCTGGGAATTTCTAGACTGCGGTAACTGTAGCTCGCTCACTCCCGGTGCAGCAACAGATTATTTGGACCAATACAAGCAGGAGAATTACAATTTTGTTCTTGCTAATAAAGCAGAATACCTCTTTCTTGCTCATCAGTAGCCCATCTGACTTCAAACTTGGCTTTTGACTAGAGGGCTCTGGACCATTTCACTTGCTGTTTGTGTGGGCAAGGTTGGGGGATTTTATTGTTTGTAAAGGACTACCCAGTAATCTATCTGTTAATGCAGAGCAGTATAGGTGGCAAAAGGCACTCACTTGATGCATCTGTCACATGGATGCTGCCATTTGTCTGCATCCTATGTGCCCTAAGTGCTTTAAGTATCTATGTAGGAGAATGGTTATCGCAAGCTCACTTGAATAAATTTTGTGTAGGTGGTCATCCATCCTTGTATCTTCGTATCCTGGTGTATATAACTTTAAGGCTTTTTCTTCTAAACTTGCAGAGGAAAAAAAAAAGTTGAAGAAATTTAGTTGAGAAAAGGAAAGAGATAAGGAGGAGCAGAGTCTGGATAAAGAGCTTCAAGAGAACGTACCCTGTAACAGGCACTTCAGAGAATATAAGCTAGATCAGGCATTTCTAATCCACTGTAAAATCTTTTTTCCTTTGAGAAGTCCTGACTGGAGTGAGGACTTCAGGCCTGATTATGTTGCAGGGAAGATGCAGCTTTTTCTACTGGAAATATGATAGCAATTCTGACTACAGTAAGCTGCTCAGCAGAGCTTAATAGAGCTTTTCTGGTACATTTTTTCTGTGAGTTTTGTTTCTTCAACAGTTCTTCTGTGCTAGCATTTAGTATTCCTTTCCACCTCTGTGGAAAGTGAGAAGCACTGAGTACAGAGAGGTACTGATTTGCTGTATCTTCTCTTTGGGAGAGGCTTGGACCGAACTCTCAGATTCATTCCAGAGTTACACTGCTGTGTTTCTGAAGAGAACAGTTGCTTCTTTCCCTTGTTGCTTCTGTCTTCCACCTTCATACGCCCCGTTTTTACGGTAGAAGGTGGTGGTGGCAGGTTTTAGTTAAACTGTGGCGTCAGCTCCGGCTCTTTACTTTGAGGTTGGGCTAAACGTATTGTTTTCTGGCTCTAGGCAGTTGTTCCTCTAGTCGACTTGAACAGCATTTCATCCTGACAGCTGTTTTGCTGACATTATTCCCAGTTAGTTATTCATTGGGATTAAGGGCTTTCTGCAGCCAGAACTCTTTGCCGGGAGTGTGCCATCATTTGGCAGACCCATTAAACTAATAATTTTACAGTGCTTAAAATTTTTAATTTGCCCTACATCCTTCATATTTGGAGCTCCAGCTTAATTGCCCTGTACGCAAAGAGTAAAGACTTAGTGTAAATACTCTCCTCTTTCTACCTTTTTTTCCCCCTTCCCCACAATATTTGCAAGCCAAAACCCTGAGAGCCAGACTTTGTTCAGTTTTGCTTGTTCTTGAGGCATCACAGATACCGTGTATGTGTTTGAGGCTCTGTATACAACCGTTCCTTGAACACTTAGTGAAGTCCATAAGCAACAAGAAGTTCACTCTCAGCATGTGTTTGTATTGTTCACTCCCTGAAGATGATTGTTGTAGTTTCCAAACTTGGTCGCATGGATAACATGGTCCTGGGAAAAGCGTTGCTGTAATGGTGGTGATAGCGGCACTGGCGCTAGTGCCTTCTCCCAGTGCTGATGGTACAGGTGCTGTACCTCCAACCTCGTGTCCTCTTCTCTCGTGGAGGTGGCAACAGCAGTTCTTGCCAGCACAATTGGGCTGGGTGTAGTTAGAGAAGAATACTTTGTATTTTGGGCACACTTGATGCTTGAATGGCCGTTCTTGCTTCTCTGCTGCTTGGCAGTCACCTGGAAGTAACTTGTGTCTTACGGTTTGGGAGCTCCAGTTTTGAGCTAATGTGCAAGCATTCCTCCTGTAATTAAAATCAAGAATCGGTTCTATTTTGGATCTGTAGCTTAGTTTGTCCTGGCACTGGTCCAGGCTGGATGGAGAAGCTTTGTTTCCTTATGCAGGTTGTTTTGCTGCTGATAAGCAGGTAAAAGGAAGAGCTCTGGTTGGGGTGCGTGCTCTTGAAACATCTGTTTCTTTTCTAATGTTTCTCACTGGCCTTGGATCTCTTGCATGATGAACGGAATGTTAAGCATACATATTGGTCGCTCATGGTCTGCATCTGACTTCAGCTCTAGTGACACCTATTCACACATTGTGTCTATAATGTTTGGTGCAATTCTAGAAAGAATCATGATGACCCCTTAATTTTTATCATACCAATACCCTTTCCCTAGGCTCATCAATTTGTTCTGATTTATCCTGCTGCCACAGTGCACTGAATGAATTTGATATGCTTCTGGTGAGCAGTTCTCTTGTGGGCTAACCATGGGCGTGAAAGGAGAAAAACAAAGGTGGTTTTCATTATTAGAAAGAACAAAGCCATGAATAAAAGGGCAAAAGAACTGATATTGCTTTCAACAGGAGATAAATTTCCAGTACTCTGTTCAGCTGATGCATGTTGTATTTTTAGACTTAACTGACTTTGGTTTAAGACACTACTAATTTCAAATACCAGCCCATATTGTATTTGGAAAATATTTGGGAAAGCAGGTGTGTGTGTTCATGAATATGGTCTGACACAACAGAATTCTGTCTCTGAAAGGACAGAATAATGTTAAATCCTATTTAAATAAAAAAAAAATCCTGCTACCATGTCTGTAATCAAAAGGTTCATCTTCTTGAAACTGAAGACTGTAAAAACTGACTTGCTTACTTAAATGTCATCAGCAGAAAGATTTACTAGGTAAGTACTAAGAAATACTCCCCCTCC
>JAVJGG010000054.1:21467460-21525188 GCA_035590195.1 Aviceda cuculoides | reverse complement strand
ACTGCTATCCCTTGCTCAGCCCTATGTTTCTTGGGTTTCTTTTGTTCTGAATTCAGATACTTACTTAAAAAGAAAAGAAAACCAAAAAACCCCAGATAATTTTGTGTTCTTCTCTGCTGTGCCTCATACAACTGGGTCTTGGGAGCTAAGAACATTCTGAAAATGTGCCTGGGATCAAGCACATCATGCTATTTGATATGTGTCCTGTTGAGCCTGAAAAGGATTTGTTCTGTTACTGAGCAGCTGGGAAGGGGTGGCTCAGAATCCAGAATGCCCTCTGCACTAGAAGCTGACTTAGGGCTTCTGGTCAACTAACTTGTAGAGTGTTTCTGTTCTGGACTTCTTTCTTCTGACATTGATTCTGAGATCAGCTTAAAATGTCACATACTTTGGCATCTTATTTCTGGCCTTCTAAGTTAAATTTTTTAATTTTTTTTTTTAATGAGTTTATGACTCTTGAAAGTAACAGTAATTTCTAGAAGTTATATATTGTGTCCGCAGTGGCTTGCAAGTGATCTGACAATTCTTGGTTTTCCATTTCCATAAGACTGAAATTAAATTACATTTGTTTCATCATCATTACATTTTCTATTACTAAGGTAACTGTCTTCATTACTTCTTTCAGAAGAATGCATGGAAGGTATTTGTTCTCAAAATGAATAATGAACTTCATTTTTCACTGTGCAGCAGCAACCTTGTTCTCTTACCCCATGCTTCTCCTTCTTCCTCCCATTACCCCATGCTTCTCCTTCTTCCTCCCATTTAAGTTTAGTAGAAGGCTTTTTAGGAGTCTTACAGCCTTGTAAAGCAAAAGGTACTCCAAGTAGAAAATGTGAAGCACAAGCAACAGCCTCATGAGTGTGGTTTAGTTGTGTAACAGGGTAATACCATTAAAGTGTATAGTATCATACTACTCGAAGTATTACTACCATCAAATTTAACATCCTACCTGAAGTAATTTTTTAGACTTCCTGTAGGGAAGACGCAAAGGAAATGCATGCATTGGTTCACACTTTTCTCCTTTTAAAGTTAACTTAGTAATCTCAAGGGCTAGAGTAATTTTCTGAAACATTTTAAGGCTCTTCTCTTCTTGAAGTCTTACACAATGTGATATATAAGGAGAATTGGATGTCAAGTACAAAGCTTTAACGTTTTGGTTTTTGGGGTTTTTTAAAATTGAAAGTGAAATAATGCTCTTGTATGAGGGAGATTGAGTCTGCCGTCTGAAGTATGCATCCAGTAAATAAAGCTCTTGGATGTTTTCATACTGAGAATACTTTTGTCATGCTTATTTCAAACTGCTTTTGGCCTTGTTGAACAACCAAGATTGTGTGGTGTTCCTGTGTGGCAGGGAAATGTGTAGACATGATCAGTGTATGTCATGGAGTGTGCTCAGTTCTGGCTGATACAAATGGGGATAGGGGAAGGAAAGAACTGAAGGAAATCTAAATTCTCTTAAGTATAACTAACTGAACTCCTAGCCAATTCATCTTCAATTAAAGCAGTTGCTCATATAAAAAAAAAGTGTTGATTTTTCTTTAGGTTCATATAGATTAAGAGCAGGACAGAGAAGTCTAATCACTACCCACTTGAGTCTTTTCTTTCCAGACTGTCAGTTGGTGCAAGAGGCACAGCTTTGCAATTAGTAACTCACAAGTTAGAAGTGAGAGAAACAAGTTCTTTGTCCTTAGGCCAGCTGCTAACTCACTGGCTTTGTCCAAAGTAAGTAAAACTTTGCATTTGTTTAGTTAGTCTATAAATGAGGATGATGAAAGTTTTATGAAAGAATTGAAACATGGGTCTTATGAAGGATTTGGATTGTTCTCTAAAACCCAGTTAGTACCACTGAGGTGTGTTTCCTGTTGAAATGTCCTTATGATTTAAGTGGAATGTTATGTAAAAAGAACCTTTTTCAACAGGAAGACAACTTTCTATTTGCAGTTTGCCTTGTGTGATGACCTAAGTTAAAAATTTTAGTAGCAATGCATAGATGTGCCATTTATGCCTGTGGAGAGGATTCTTCCAATGGCATTAGTAAAATTTACTGGTTGTATTTGGGCTATCTCATTAACCCAATAAAGATAACCAAAGTACAATATATAGTATCTGGGCTTTGAATACTTATTAGTGAGTGTGCAGTGTGCAAAATGAAGTACACCCCTCTCTGGAAAATACAGACTAAATTTGTAAATTACTGGCTTTGTAAATTAAATTAATCCAAGTGTTTCATCTGAAATTAGGCTGCAACATACAAAATAATTAAATGTAAAAAGTATAATTTTTATGAATTAGTCTATTTTAAAAAACCCTTCTCTAGCTGTGCCTGAATGACTGCATTGGTTAAATATCTCAACTATGTTAGTAGGAAAACCACAGATTTCCAGGATAGTTAAAACATAGCTGCTGACACTCCATTAACCACTCAATAAGGATGTTGCCTTAGTATCTTGAGTGAAGGTGCATCTTTTGACCTTTTTCTCATTTTATTTTTAACTTTTCTCTAAAAAACCCAAGGTTTCATGTTTGTCTCTTTCCTTTATGGATCCCATTTTTTTTGACCCCGGTTATGAACTGTGTGTTGGTATTATAATGCTACTATTGTAACACTTCAGTCGCAAGTGCGCTATGGGGATATGCAGATCTGCTTTTATGAATTAAATGGCAGAATTGAAGAAAGCATTGTGGAGGCAGGCAGTGAGTGATAACTCGGTCCCACTGAATTATTTGCAGTGGACTATACTTTCATTAAGTATTTTTCTGACTTTTTTTAAACTGGTGAACATATTTTCCTTGTATAGGTTTATTATTAACAATGTATTTCCTTAACAGTGGAGTATTGAAAAGATTTGTTAGGAGAACAAGTAAGGTATTTTTAGAAATCTGAATTTCTTTTTTTTAAAAAAAAAAGGCAAAAAAATGTTGTAACCTTAATCCAGTATTCACTGAAACATGAGTGAAGCCATTTGTCTGACACAGCTGTCAACTTCCTCCAGCTGAAATAATTTCTGTATTTTTTAAGATAAGTTCTCTAAAGTAGAAAGCAGACCTCATGCACACTTGAACCAAATAAAGTACAGCGAACTGAAGACACCCTCCCATTACTTGCTGCACTGTGGAGTCTTTGGATTCCAGGCAGCAGTCTCAGCTGTCCCAGTTTAGGCTGTGTCGTATCAGGATTGGCTGTACCCATGTACTGCCTCCTCCCTTTTCTAAATTTCACTGGGGGAAGGCTCAAGGCAAGGATTAAATGTAGAAGCTGTCACCAGGCTTCCCCAGTGCAGCTGGCACCATGGATGGGCTTCAGAGCAGCTCCTGCTAGCTCTGGAAGCCTTCCACTCTGCCTCCTCGCTCACTATGTTTCCTCTGAAAAGATTTTGAGTACAACAATTCAAGAAGAACTCCTTCTCCCAGTTAACGCAGCTTTATTACCAAGTCTTTTACCTCTTGATTGTTGGAAAAAAATCTTTTAAAAACTGACCATCAAAAAACTAGACCTTGAAAGAAAAAGCCAGAGAATTCAAGTAACTTAAATATACCGAGCAAAACCTAGTTGCCTTCAACTCAAGCACATTCAGAGGAAACAAAGTAAGACCAGAGGTACCTGCCATGCCTGTTGGCAGAGTTGAAAGTCCACCCTCTGCCTCTCTTCCTAGGGACAGCAACCATGAATGCCGGGTGTGCAGGGTGACACTGGTGGGTTTGTCAGCATATGCCAAGCACATCTCCAGCCAGCTGCACAAAGACAATGTGCATGCCCATGACAGAAAAGAGGAAGAGAAAGAAGAGGCAGAAGAAGAATACCTTGACAAAGAACTCATTCAACTAATCAAGCAAAGGAAGGAACGGAACCGGTGAGTTTTCCTTTCTCCTCTTAGGTCATAGAATTGCTTTTAACACAGTTAGGATACACTCCTAAGGCTTAGGTGCTCATGAAATGTAAACTGCCTATAGTCAGTGTACTTGTTATGAGAACAATCCGAAAGACCTATGTGGATATTGTAGTTTCAATGTGTAAATGTGATTCTGCTGAATGTTCATGTTCTGTTGATCTGCTACTAGTAAGGCAGTGCAACTATTCTCCATTATGGATAAAAACAGTCCCCAGTGTGGAATCTTGTGTTTTGAGAGCCCTAATGTTTTTATTTTAATATTCGGTACCATTTAACTGAAAGGCTTAATAAATGTGACAGTAGTGCTAATATTGTTTGGGGTGGGGGGGGTGTCTGTAGAAACCTGACCTTTTAGAAACTGTTGCTGAAAATGATTTGTTATAAAACTTTTAGTCTATTTTTAAAAGGAATTGGATTGTTCTGTTCAGTGTCACACTGAAATCCCATAATCCTTGAATGAAATTTCTTACCTGTTTTATCTTACTGCTTTACTGTTAGCTAAACATAATTCTAATGGCTCACTATGAAATAGAAGGCTGCAGAGAGTAATAAGTATTGCCTTTTATCTTCCTTGTGGCTCTGCGAGTATGCGTTGCCAATATGATGTTCCAGTTGGGAATATATTGTTTGAATAAATTTATGGCATGGTGATGGTATTAAAGGGGCATATGATTTCTGAAAGAAGCTCTTGCTTGTCATGGCTAGAAATTTCAGTTAGCATCTCCAAGTGCATAAATCTGTGGCGATTATTTGGTTTTGACACCATTCTGTCATACTAGGGTGTCCCTGTACTGCACAATGGTCATGTTTTCATATTGGTCAATGTAGGTGGCAATAACGTCACTTTTCCTGGTTTTATGGTAAAGGAGTAATGCTGTCAGTACAGTGGTGTTCTGAAGCAACTAAAATCTTAGAAAATCCCTCTGTGCTGGATGCTGGTTTGGAGGGGGGGAAAAAAGGAAGTACATGGGTTAAGTTACTAATACAGCAAAATTGTTTCCATTAGATCATAATCTAGTTGAGTCAGCTCCTAGAACTTACGGTATCGCTTAGATATCGTTTCTTTGAATTCTTGTCTTAGAGCTCACTTTATCTTATGCAGTAGACCATTTACTGTTAGACAGTAATTATTTGTGCATCTTTTAGCAAAACTGGGATGTGTTGAAAACTTAAAGGGTAGTACAATATGAATTTTCCACTTACTCAAATCAATCGTTTTTGAGCAGTAGTGTGAAAGTTTCCTCTCTTGCTTGTCCAGGGATCTGGAATGAATGTATTCCTGTAATGTCAGGAAGAAGCATTTCTGTAATCAGTTTTTAGAAAAAGTTCTAATAAAAACTTTTCATTTGGTAGAATAAATACTTAGAATGTTTAGACTGCTTACCCTGGGAATAGCCGTTGCTGTTAAGGTAGCATTTATCTTTAAACATACATGCGATAATTTACCACGTGTTCATGGGAAGTTGCCAAGCACAAGTACTATCCAAAGGGCAGTAGATAGTACTTCTGGGAGGCTCATACAGACTCAGCATTGCATGCTGTGGACTGTTCCAGTCTGTTGGTTAGAACAAGAGAAAATATATTTGTATCTGAGGTACAACTTCTGTGGACATTTTACATCTGTGTTTGAACTGAAGCTTTGTAAATTGAGATATGATCTCAGTTTTTTTCTCCAGTAAGTAGAATAACTGCTTTTCTCAGCCTAACTTTCCTTCTATTTTGTATCAGTTCACTTTAGTTATGCCATCTAACACCCAACAGAATAGTCTGCAGAAAAAATAATCATCTCGCTACTAATGAATTTTTCATCTTCAAAATTTCTGTTGTATAATCTTTGTAATTTCAGTAAGGAGCTTTCTTTTCATTTGTTTCTTATTAGTCCAATAACTAGTAAGTAGAAAGGAATATTATCTTCTGAGTTAAACAGAAATATTTCAGAATTAGTCTATTAAACTGTCCCTCCACCAAATCACTGTTCTTGTAAGAGCAATTTTGAAATATCATATTTAAATAAAGGTACAACATTAGTTTTGAAGGTCAGACACTACAGAAGCCCGAACAGTAAAGCAGCTAAATAAGTTATCTGTTCCTTTTTATGGGGGGGTGGAATTCTTTCCAGTGCAAATAAAATGCATGAGGCTTCTGTGCTGTTGGATTTCAGTGGAATAGCATCAGAATTTAGGTTATTCTCAATTGCTTTGTAGGCAAGCTGAACCAAGCTGTGCAAACCAAGAATTAGAATGTGATGATAGGAGATCACAGAGAAGGCGAGAAGAAAGAGCTACTTACAAAGAAAGAGAAGCTTATGATCAGTCATCGTGGCATCATCATAATGTGTCACAAAGGGACTGGAAGTGGGAAAAGGATGATTATATTAGTCCTAGACAAGGCAAATTTTCACACTCTCAGAGGAACCTTAATATAAACAGACATTCAAGTGGCCCAAGGGGACGCTCTGCATGGCACCAAAATGTTTCAGGAAGCTCTTCAAATCGGCATAACTATGGGAATTCTGGAAACGGTTGGCATCCAAGTGGACGGGGAGGAGGAGGAACATCAAATTGGCATCACAGTGCCAGGGAGAGAAATTCTACCTGGCACTCAGAAGGAACAGGTCATTTTTCTAGCTGGAATTCCAAGAGTTATGGAGGAAACTGGAAATCTAGTCCTCATGGTGCAAATGGCTGGAATTTTGGAAGCTCAGGAGATACATATTCAGTAGAGCCAATTAAATATAATAAGGAAAGATATGTATGGCAGCGGCAGGAGAAAGACACTGGTGTTCTGCCATATAGAGATCGAAAAACTAGGAGTGACTTGCTTGATTTTACTAGTGATAATCTTCCTTCTGAGGGGGCATTGGATTTTGGTACGTTGAAGCAACCAGAAAGCAAAACTTCAAGAGCCAGTGGAAAAAGTGGCAGTCCTTCCAGAGATAAAACATATCGCTGGACTCCCTACCCATCCCAGAAAGCTGCAGAGCAGCAACCACGGTCTGAAGATAATGTTTCTAAAACTTCAGATAAAATGGATTCTGTATTTATACCTCTTACTGATTCATCAATGAAAGGAAAAACTTGCGAAGCCAATGTTAGCCTTTCAAAACTTAAAAAACGGGAAGCATCTTCCCCTTCTAATGTAACCTCAGATCGCCTTGATTCTTGCAAGGTAATAAAAGACTGTTCCAGTGGTGAAAAGCCTGACAAAGACGATGGCAGAAGTAATAGGATGCCATCACTGAAATCCCCTCTTCTGAATATCACAGATATTAAGTTATCTTCCCCAAAGCAAGACACAAACAGTCTCTTAAAAAATGTCAAGCTTCTGTTATCCTCAACTAGTGGTGAAGAGCAGAATCATTTGAATGCACTGAACTTGGAAACAAACAGTCTCTCCTCTTGTTCATCAAAGCTGCATGGCGCTTGTGCTGGTAACTTAAAAGGCAGCAAAGATGTGCTTGGTAGCAATCTTGGAGAGCCTGTTAATAACTTAAGTGAAGCAGAACAAAACCCCGAAGATGTTCAGTCCAGCCATTCCTTGCAAAATGCTCTGCTAAGCTCTTGCAAGGATATAGGTGACCAGAATAGGGAAGAAACTGGGAAAGCATCACCAAAGAATGAGTTCAGACTAGATTCATTAGAAGATGTGAGTGATGATGATTTAATGGGAAGTGAGAAGTCAGAAGCAAGAGTTGAAAAGTTGGGTTCTTCTGTTAGTTCCTGTTTACCCCGTGACACTCCAGAAGCTAAACCTGCCGCCTCTGAAAAGGAAGATGATGAAAAGCTGGCTGCTTCAAGTGTTGCTTCTGCTGATCTAAAAGATCCTACGTTTCAGATGGAATCTACAGTTTCTCTGTCAAGTGGCCAGGACCATTTGCATGTGGATTTGAAAACCTCCTCACAGGATGGAGAGGGGGATGAAGAGCATGTCAAGTCACATGATCACTTTGAAATGGAAGGTTTTGAAAATCCTTCAGATCATGAGCTGCAAAAAGGAGGAAGCCAGTCACTAGGCCTCCTTCTTCCTGATTTAAGCAAACTTGGCCTCCCTGCCTCTCTGCAAAGAGACCTGACACGACATATTAGTCTGAAGAGCAAAGCCGGGACACATCTTCCAGAGCCCAATCTCAATAACGCACGGCGCATTCGGAATGTGAGTGGCCATCGGAGAAGTGAGATTGAGAAGGAGTCAGGGCTTAAACCCACCCTCAGGCAGATTCTTAGTGCTTCCCGGCGAAATGTAAACTGGGATCAAGTCATCCAGCAGGTAACCAAGAAGAAACAGGAACTTGGCAAAGGTTTACCAAGGTTGGTAGCTTTCAGATCTAACCATGCCTCTCTGTGTGCGTGTTGAGGGGGAGGGTTGTTTTTCTCCAAATCTGAAATGAATTCCAGAATCCTAAAACTAAGGCTTCAGAATGAAGCTTGCTGTTCCGCGATTTCTTGCATATACAAATAACTTGGAGTTTTTATGATTGCTTGCTGCTGTGGATGTCTATCCATAGATAAGTGATAGTAGTCTACTGCTCAGAAAAATTCTGATCAGTTCATAATTGTTGCTTAATATCTGAATACGGACACTAGCAATATATTTGCTTTTCAAGTTCTAGTAAGTGGAAAAATGTAAAAATGCAATCAGGATGTGAACAATGCTGTGACAGTTGCTTATTTCTTCATTTATTCAGGACTACAAGAAATGCTTGCATTGCTGCAGGCAGAGTAAATGCTCCCTTTTCATTTGTTAATCTTTTACTCTGATACACAGTTTGGTTTCATGTTTAGAGGAAGCAATTATGTAATACTTCACTTTTGAAACTTTCTCTAAACCTGAAGTTTTTGAAGCATCTTGAAAAGGTGTCATATTTGCTTATTCCAAACTTGGTTTGGAATAATTATAACAACATGATTTCTGACTTGGAAATCATGCTGTCGGTTCTTAGCCACTAAATCTAATTTTGTGATACACAAAAGATACTCCATTGCCAGATGGGACAGAAAGCACAGAATACCAGTGTAATGGGTTACCAGATCTCTTAAAGCAGTACCGTGCATTTGGGGAAGTGGGAGGCTTTTTTCTAGATTTAGCTGGCTTGTTACATGTGCATTTATTTTTCTTTTTATCTTGTTAAAGGTTTGGCATAGAAATGGTGCCTCTTGTTCAAAATGAGCAAGAGGGTCTAGAACTTGGTGAAGAATCTGATCTGTCTACTCTGGAAGGATTCCAATGGGAAGGGATTTCCTTAGCCGTGCCTGGCTCAGCCAGAAAACGTAGCTTTTCTGAAAGCAGTGTCATTGCAGACAGAAATCCTTCTGCTTATAGCTTCTTCAGTGAACAAGCCAAAATAAAAGAAAGTGGGCAAAGGCAAATAATTGCAGCCAGCCACTCACATCACATAACATCTGGGTATGAGGCAAGCGCTGATATTGAGGCCGACATGAAACGGGAAACATCTTCTCTTCCTTTGTCACCATTTATATCTGAAAGAACTGAGACGAGTGGAAGGAGACACAGCCTACAGGCCACCTCTGAGGTCACAGGCCTCTCAAAACAAGACCAGGAGAGTCCAGAGAAGAGAACACCTCTTCTTGAAAAGCAAAATGTACTAGAAATCTCAGAAGAAAATCGTCCAGCTTCAAATAATGCTTCACTTCTTGCAGTGTCTAATAACATAGATGCAGCTACAGACAGTAGCTGCACATCTGGTACTGAGCAGAATGACAGCCAAGGAATTGGAAAGAAGCGAAGAGCAACTGGAGTAAGTGTGCAATTTTGTTCAGCTTTGGTGCGCTAAAAATGTGTTTTCCCCTGTCAATGGTCACTCGACCTTGGAATCATCTCTGCAAGGGACGACTTTCTCCATTTGATTGTCTTGTACATTGATAGCATCAAAGTAATTTGCTTGTTTGACTTAATTTTATTTAAGAATCTTTTCCATTTCTATTTTCCTAGTGCAAGACTTCTGCTTAATCTTTTTTAATTAGTAGGAATGGCAGATGTTCTTTAATTTTGATTTGGTAACTGGCATGCTTTGTTGGGAAACGAGAGCTATTAAAATATTTCCATGGAAGTACTTGGTGGTGTAGCAATGATCTTGGTGTTTCAAAACTTTAAATGGAAGCTAGGCTGTAGTAGAAATTTATTTTCCTTAAAATGTTCCTGGTTTTATGGTCAAGCAAGTAAAGACAACCTTTTTTACAAAATTATGTACTTAAAATCATATCTTTAAATCTGAATTTGTTTCACTGTCCTGTCTTGGACTTAACCCAAAGACAAAAAAAAAGTTTCTAATTGAAATCCTCAAAATGGGTTTGTTATATGCAGAAGGTGATAATTTTAATTCCTCACTGATTTAATTCTCTAGACTTTCAACTAGAACTGTAGAGCAGAAAATTTGACCCAAGTGTGGTCTTAAATATCTGAGCAAGTAGAAGGCTGTCAGCTTATTTAATATTTCTAGCTGAGATGAAAACATGGCACTCACTTTGCTGCCGTCCCTCTTTTAAGGGCAGAGAGAAGGATGAGTTCTACAAGAATGTGCAAAATTAATTGTATATTCTTCTTCGTGGGTACAGGTAATGGTTGAAAAGACAGTGGATGGTTGACTTTTTGATTTAGGCAAAATTGCTCTTGTAACTTTTGTTAATAAATTATTTTACTTGCAGGAGGGATCTTCCCCTGAAATCCCTAGTCTAGAAAGAAAGAATAAGAGAAGAAAAATCAAAGGTAAAAAAGGTAAGTGAATATCATACATATGTGGATCTAGTATAGGGGTTATAAATACCTAGTAGTATTTTGACTTGGCTGAAATGGTAGTTACTTAATGTTACTTTGGTGCTTCTTGGGCTCTTACTGAAGATCATAGGGTGGACTGCTCTCAAGTCTGCAACACTGAAGAGTCCCATCTTCATTTGTCAGAAGTTACTTCTAAGAGAAGACTTTGTGCCTCCTTTCTGCCTGCAGTTCATGTTCCCAGCTGCACAGATGGGACCATTGCTTTCTCCTGCTCAGGGAAGAGAGGTTTGTTGCCTCTTCAGATGGAAGTTCTGAAGGGAGAAGTACCTATCACTCCCTTCTAATTCTGGGAGGTCTCACCAGAAAACTTGTACTCTCCATAACTTGGGCTGTGTTCTGTTTTTAACATCTCAAGCGATACTTTTATTTTTTGACTCCTTCCCTGTCTTTAATGGAAATGAATGTGGAATGCCTCACTCCTTCCTGCTCCTGACCAAAGAAAACTCTTATTGTGGCATTAGACAGGTCTTTCTCAAACATGCTTAACACATCCACATCACTGCATATCAAAATGAATCATCTGTGTTTTAGGGAGAGTGTTTTCTTTGGGAACTAAATCATTGCATTACTATCTGTGAGGTTTGGGGTCCATAAGATAGCTTTCAAATGTTCCATTTCTCTTTTTAAAATTATTTATTTATATTGAATTGTTTGGAATGCAGAACAGTTAATATGGATCTTTTTGTGGGAACTAATATTTCACTACTTGCAAAGGTGGGGTTATTTATCAGCCTCTGTCTTCAATGACTAGTGTCTATTATGGAGACTAATAACACACTCAACTTAGTAAAATCTCTCTTTCCCATTACTTTGCTTCAGCATCATCATTACTGTAGTAAATCTGCTAAAGGAAACTATAACCTGAATGAAACTGAGCAGTGCTCAATCAGAAACATAATTGGCTTGGAGAATCTCTGTAATGCCAGAGGACTTCAGAAAGTGGTATAGGAGGATCTTTTCCTGAGTACAGTGCTCAGAGACTCTCAAGAGACTGAAAACATGAGTCTCACAGCCCAAAATCATCCTAGATAGTAAATTATTTTGTATCATTGGGTTCTTTTTCTCTTAAGCTGCCTTTCCTTGGCTTCTGGATTAACTGAATAATTTAAATCTTGTTTAGTTTAAATTTGTCCTTGCCTTTTAGGTTACATGAATGGAAAGTGTGTATTTGTACTTTATGTACACGTATACTTCAAGAAAAAATCTTTGTGGAAGAGATTGACTTTGTTCAACTAAACTACATCAGTGCTGGCAAAGCTATGATGGAAATAGTTACTAGAGTCATGGTTGAGATTCTGTAAAGAGGAATACTTAACTTTGCTCTTCTTTCATGTAGACATGGCTCTTCCTGTGCATAGATGTTCCTTTTCAGCTTCTTGTATGACTATTGATGCTTGACCTAGTTTAGGTGATTTTTATATTCTGAGGTGGTAGTATTTATTGAGATACATTACACATGATATTGTCAAGTACGATTATACTCTATGTTTTGTTTCTTTTTCAGAACGTTCTCAGGTAGACCAGTTGTTGGCTATTTCACTGAGGGAAGAAGAGTTAAGCAAGTCCCTGCATAGTGTGGACAGCAGTCTCTTGCAGGCAAAGGCTGCCCTGCAGGCTGCATATGTTGAGGTTCAACGGTTCCTTGTATTAAAGCAACAGGTAACAGTGGGCTTTTGAGACTCTGAACTACAAGTTAGCAGCCTGAAAAACCGCCTTGAAGTAGGACTGATTTTAAACCATAACTGTTTTGTAGATAACCATGGAAATGAGTACACTGAGAAGTCAGAGAATCCAGATCTTGCAGGGGCTACAAGGTACGAGAGACTATAAAACTACAACAGTCGAATGCTGACTTTCATGTTCTTTAAACTCAGCATCTTTTAAAAACTGCATTTAACTTGAATTCACTCATGTAAAATGCACAATAAAATTGTAGTCTTTCAGTATTGAAGTCTATTGTTCAAGTGTGATCTGTTGTCTTTGGTAGTACCATCTAGTGGTTTTATTACAAATTTTTCTCTTCCTTGTCTGTATGTCCCCAAGAAATAAGCTCTTGGGACCACTAAATTTTATTGTAAAACATGAACATTTTTGTTCTGGTTTGGTTTTTTTTCTCTCTCCTCTTTTACTATTAGAAACATATGAACCTTCTGAACTCTCAGAGCAACTTTCCTGTAGTGTCTTAAGTGACAGAAGAAATAGCAAATCTCAGATGGCATCTGACTTAATTCCTGCAGGCTCCTTCCTGCCCCTTTTGGACACTTTGTCATCTTCTGTACCTCCGCTGGGGGCTTCCGTTCATGTAAACATGCCATCACCATTCCAGTCTTCTGGCATCACACCTGCCACTCCTCCTGACTCCTCAGTACAAGTTAAACGAGAACCTGTGTCTCCAAAAGGCTCAGAAGAAAATGTGAATTCTGTACTCCAGAGCTCTCCACGTGCTTCCCGAGCAGAAGAGGTGGAGCAGAAGGATGGTATGTGTGGCTTTTCTTTGTTTTGAGAGAACTAGCTTTAAGAAAACAATGAATTTTTTTTTTCTCTGGAAGAATGTAAGTTGGGTCTTAAACGTGCAGCCTTTTGTGCAGGGCTGAACTCCTATTAACTTGTGTAGGACTTTGTCAACTTAATAGTCTTAGAAACTGAGACCTTCTTTACAATACATCCAAATGGATTCCACATTTTTAAGTTGTTAAGCACATGCAAATTGTAGTCATATGCACCTATGGGTTTCTAGCTGTACTTTAAGAATAGAACAAACATGAATTTCAAGGTTACATCCTCTTAAAATAATTTAGTTAACAAAAAAACCCCAAACCTTAAAACCTCCTCTGTAATTTTTGTCTTCTACTCTGCATCATTTAATGGTATTGGTAGCTGAAAATCTGCCTACAAAGGAAGAATGCGTGCCTGAAGATCTTTTTAAAAAATTATGACCAACTACATTAGAGTATTCTGTGTTCTTCTTGGGCCCTGCCGGATAAGCACAAAGAGTATGATTTGTGATACTAAAAATAACAATCCATCTTCTCCTTACCTCCGTCTCTCTAAATCCCACTGGGCTGGAGATGGTTGTTCAAAGTTCATGCGATCTTATTTGTGATTTCAGTAAACAATTAACTCTAAGGCAGCTGTTAGGCACTGTTCACTCATGTGAGGGGAGTGGGAGCGAGTAGGGCAGGGCTACCAAGGAAGGTATGTGTTTACTTTTGTCAGGACGAGAAACTGCTGAATTAACTGAACTACTAATGTAAGAGCTACTGCTTCAGAAAAATAAGATCTTAATGGCTACAGCTGAAATTGCTAACTCTTTATTTAGACAGTTTAAAACCCCTAAAACTCATGTACTGTACTCTGTGGTCAGACTTAAACGCTGGTGGTACTTTCCACTGCAGCTTGCTACTGTGACTGAAGGTACAAACTGAAGATTAAAAGCTCAAACATCCTTTCCTTTCCCAAGAGCCTGTGAAGCCAAGCAGGGTGACTCTAATGACAGTTGTTTGTCTGCTGTAACAATGTCACTTACCCAAACCTTTAACTTGGATAATTTGAGATAATGATTCATAAGTAAGATCCTTGTTACATGTAAATATAGCCAACACAATTTTTTTTTTTTCTTTAACTGAAGTGGAAAATACTACTGGAAAAAGCCATGCTGTACTACTTTTATAAGTGTATTTTTTTTCTCAAGCACAACCTAAGTGTTGGCTAAATTGAAGCTTAGACTTCTGTAAATACAAAAATTTGAAGGGTTTTTTTACCTTTTTGCAGTTTGCTTCAGATGTAGAATTCTATATAAATAGTGTTTTGTGGGGTTTTTTTTAGTCACCATTGCATTTCCTGTATTCCACTGTGTTACATCACACATGTAGTATTATGAATTTTGCTTCATCTCTTTGATGAAGAGGATTTGATAGGGATTGAGAAGCTCTGAGGATGTACATTAAAGTAAACTTGGGGGGGAATCAGCTTTTGTGTTTGTTTGCATTGTTGAAATTTCAGCTTGTAGGAAGCCACTGCCTCTCCTTCGCTTTCCTGTTTTTATTGATGTATGCCATTCTGTTATGTTTAAACGTCATTGAAGAGAGGTGTCATTTTTCTTTAAGGTTAGAATTGGAAAATTCAGAATAAAGATGTAGTGATTGCTAGCTGCAGTGGCACGAAGTGTCTTGCTTGCAGAAACTTCAGACTTTATTGATGTCTGTGCAGGCCCAGCAGAAGCTGAAGAGGTTTTTCAGTTTTTTCTCATAAAGATGAATGTTCAATGTATAGCCGTATTTATCACTTAAATAATTACTTTTAAAATGTCTTAATCACATTAGCATTTTTGTCAGTTTCCTGCAAACTTATTTTTGACATATTAAAAGCAAGAATGTTCTTTTGATGTTTGTTTGTCAAATTAATGTGGTTTTGGTATTGATCAACTTCCATATGTGCTACATTTAAAATGAGTGTCTGCCATCAAATGAATTTGGTAATTTGGGGGGAAAATAAGCATTTTCTATCAGGTAAATGCTGTAATTTGGGGGAGAGGAATTCCCTCTGGGGGCAGACTGCTTTCTGGGCATTGAACATCTGGCTTATCAGCTGCCCTAGGAGGTCAGCTCAGCCTTGCCTTGAAGAAGCTGATTGCATTTTGTTTTCCCTAACCACCAGCAATCTCTCCCACCTGTGGAACTGGGGGATTCTGCTTTCTTGCACTACCATCGTGATTTCCTACTTCCTTTTCTAACACATGCAGTACTCCAAGTGCTGAGAATAACTTTTGGGTTTAGAAATTTAAGTTGCAGGTTACTCTTACTTTCCTGTTTGTTTTGGTTTTAAGTGACCAAGTTCCTTCCTTCCCCCTTCTTGTGGGAAATGAGGGATGCACAATGTTAGAGGTGTATTCAGAATTTAAGGGTTTGTGTGCCTTCTTCCCAGTATAATTCAACACAGTAACTGTTCAAACCTTGTCTAAGCATTCACTTCTGTACAGAGGGTTATCGAACAGGTTGCAGGTGTGTATGACAGTTATGGGTCGGGGGAAAAACAGTTTTCCATACTTTAAATATGATACACCCTACACTGTCAGCAAGTTCTAGTTTTATCTTGTAACTTCCCATCTGAGGAGGGTGTGGGGCGAGATGTTCAGATTTAAGGTGTCTCTAGTTGGATGCGTAATTCCAAAGCATCAAATTTGTGCTGTGATGTGTTAAACAGTCCAACAGCTTTGTCTAAGCATTGCTGTAGGTTTAATTTGCTGGTTTCTAAGAGACTGAAGCAGGGAAGTGTTTCAAATACTGCCAGCTTCCCATTCGCCTTAAGGGATCCCACCCAATAAATGCAGTGAACTTGAAACATCCTGTTCTGGATTGTAGTTATTGCAAATGCAACCAGGGAATTTTAGGGTATGGGAAACACAGCTGTGAGATGCTGCCTGTGCTCTTAGCCTGTCTCAGTTGAGAGGTTGGGTTCATTTGTTCATATTAGCTTCAAATGAAAATGACAGGGAGAGTATGTTTGCCCCATCGTTTAGTCCACAACAGATGAACTAACAAAGCTTACCCTGATGGCATACAGTGCTGCCATTCCCAGGATAGAAGGTACGATACTGCAGAGTGGGTTGTCCATGACTCATCTGCCTTGAGTTAGGTCCAAGTAACTTGGTAGAAATAACTAATGCAGATGGGTTAAGCACAAGGTCTTCAAACCATATCACTGAGCAGCTGAGATGTATTAGGCATGCATTGGTTAATACCAGTCCTACACCAGTGGTGACAGCTGGTAAGGGAGCACACAGTGAAGGGTGGTAGTATCTTAAGCTGACAATGTAGGATTCACTGAAGGTTGGTTGTCAGAACTTTAAAAGCATATAGTCAGCTGGCAACTTGAATCATGTGCCCCATTCCTTTGCTTGTGAGTATAGAGATAAACATTTTATTCCCCAGCTAGGTTTTTTAAAGGCTGGGTAGCTGACTGAAATAGCAGATCTGCATGTGCACATAGCTTTCAACATGTACGTTACATGCAGAATTAAGTATAAACAGAAAAATACAGGGAAAGGAATTTTGAATAAGTATTTATTGCTGTAGAGATTGAATGTAACACTAGTCTGTTTTCTTCAGAAGAAACCAACCAGAAAACTTCAGTGTATCCAGTTATCTCTGCAACCATATCCCTATCAGAGCTGGCAGCTTGTTTCCAGCACACTAATCAAGAAGTTCACAAGCCTGCTGTGGACATGGGAAAGGCTGGACTTCCAGAGAACCCTTCTCCTCATTCACTGTCTGTTTTCAGCAAGAGAGAAGCAAATGATGCAGTGACTGAAAGCTTTTTACTGGATCAGTGTAGCACTTCTCTTCCAAAGCATTCAGTCCTTCTAGAAATGCCAGTGGATAAAACCCCCAAATTATCAGCAGAACCATCCGAGCAACAGACAGCAACCACTGTAGTCCCAGCAGAAAAAGGGAACAGGAGGAGGAGAAAGTTAAGGAAGAAGAAAACTCTGCGGGCAGCCCATGTGCCAGAGAACAGTGATACAGAACAGGATATAATTGACTCTAAGCCTGTCCGGAAACTCAAGGGTGGGAAGGTTCCTAAAGGAGAAAAAGTTACTACATCCACTCCTCCAAGACACGAGGGTGGAGCTACTGCTCAAACAGCAAGCAACAAAGATGAGAATGACAGTGATGCTTCTCTGGAACTAGTGGAAGTTCCAGCGCCCCAGTATGAGGTGGTTGACGTTCGTTCATCAGAGTCAGGAGATGAGAAACCGGACAGTCCCTCAAAGAGGGATTCACACAGCTCCGTGGATCAAGCAGTCCTAGAGGCGTCTTGCTCTGGTTATGATGAAGTGAGCTCTACCAGTGAGATTGGCACAAATTATAGGGATGATGGGAAAAAAAGGTGAGATTATTGTAGATCTCTCAAAAGTAAAAGCATTATACAGTATTCATAAGAGGCCTCTCTCTTTTCTTTCTTCCTATTCAGAAAGTCTTACAACACCAGCAACTTCTAATTTCATTCAGGAGTGAAATAAGAGGGAAAATGAAAATTGAATTTGCTTTTTTGGTCCAACAAATGAATGTGTCTTGTTACCTGCTAGTTTCTCTAATACAAGAACAAGGCTTCCCACCACAGAAAGTTTGGTTTTGAGCTTATCTGTCACAGCCTATTTCCTACTAAGTGCAGAGTTGTGTTCTGGAGTATTACTTACACTAATATTTTGTCTGAAAATAAGCATGCAAAGTCCAATCTTGCTACTCTCTATTTCTGTGTTATAGTGTGGCTGAGACGCAGACTTCCATATCATCACTAAGAGGATCAAAGAACTCATCAGGTATATCTTTTAAGCTTTTCTTCTGATACTTTGTGTATAGTATCTTGCAGTCTTGATCAAACTGCTTCCAAAGGGGAATTTTGCCCTGAAGATAAAAACCTGCACTAAAAACTGAAGTGGGAAGTGATGCATACTCACTTATGTCATCTCACTGAATGCTTTGTGCCTTGACCCCTCCACATCCCCCTGCCCCTTCCCACACAAACACTTCTGCTCCACAGTCTCTGTAGAGCTGTAGGACAAACAATAATACAATCCTTCTGCTATTTTAAAGATCTTTTTGGACTTAATATCGTATAAAGGTCTGTCTGGCATTTTATATTACCTTCTGCCACTTACAATCTCCAGCTGGGGCCCACAATGAAATCTGACTTGAAGGTGCTGAGCCCACTAAATAGTTCTGCTTTTGGTGATGCAAACAACAGTAGTGCGTTTGCTTGAGTGTGTTCCCATAATCAAGGTACATGTGTCTCTGTCCTACAGAAGTGTCTTCGGAGCCAGGTGAGGATGAAGAACCTACAGAGGGAAACTTTGAGGGACACCTGGCTGCAGTGAATGCTATTCAGATTTTTGGGAATTTGTTGTATACCTGCTCAGCAGACAAAACTGTTTGTGCCTACAATCTGGTTGTAAGTAAGGTTGTAGGAATGGTGTTATATTAATTGCAGTCACAAGGTTGCAGTTATGTTTTTGTAAAGCCTTACTGTGTAGTTAAGGAAGCAGCTGCCTTTTCACATGCCTAATTCTTTTTAATGCCATTCTTTTCTTCAAATGTGTCTTCTCCCCCTCCCCAACCCTTTCTCCCTCTGAAAGAGGTAAGAGGAGATAGATTGCTACATGTTAGCCATTCTACCCTACTCTGTCAGGCACAGATCCTGAGGGGCATAGTGGGCCTTTATGTTGACAGACCCTATGCTTTCCTTTTTAGAGCAGGAAGTGTGTGGCCATCTTTGAAGGACATACTTCAAAAGTGAACTGCCTCCTGGTCACTCAGACAAATGGAAAGAATGCTGCACTCTACACTGGCTCAAGTGACCACACTATCAACTGTTACAATATCAAGGTACTCAAACTCTGTGTTGATTAACATTTACTGCATTTTTATGTGAGTGTTTCTTTGCAAATATAAATTTAAAAAGCCTTTTAAACCCATATGAGCTGAACATGAGCCCCACTTCATACCTCATTAGAGTGGAGCAGGGAAAACAAACAAAAAAACCCCAACCCAGCAAACCATTACGTTATTTACTATCTTAATATTTTGGCTAGCATGTTAGCAGAGTTTTTGCCAGAACAGCATGATGGGATCCTGAATGTTGGGAACACCAAAGTGCAGGATGGTTGTCTGGCCATGAATATCATATTTGTCTTGCTGTATTTCTAATTTCATTGCTATGGAAGGCACTGCTCTCTTTGTAAAGCAGCTATAGGGAGAATAGGTTATCTATTATTCTGAGCGCAGGTGGAAGAGCAGAGTGAGACTTCCCGAAGCTGGACTTTTAAGGATCAATGATAGGAAGTTTTGTCCAACCTGTGGCTTGAAGGACTAGAAAGCAAATATCTGCGTCAGGGGGAAAACTGCCAGAGGTTTTTTACTCTTAAGTTGATGATTCATGGCAATTCCCTGGGGGGGACTTCATGGGGATTCATCAAGCTCAAGGATGTAACAGGGTGTTTTTCATATATATAGTCTGTAGTCTGAACTTCTATATGCATTTGAGGTTGTGATTAAAATAAAGGTTTTAGGGTTAGAAGTGGTTGCTGAAATACAGTCAAGTCTCAGAGATGGGATTGAGCTGTTTAAAACCAGGATCAAACTGCCATGTGACACCAGACTTTCAGATGTTTTTCTCCGCCGGCTCTGTTAGTTCAAAAAATGCAGCTTGTAGGTGAAAATCATCATTCACTTTAGGCTTTTTTCCCTGAATTGTTTTCAGTTAATGAAAAGCTTTAAATACTTCTTTCTATTGCCAGACCAGAGAGCGCATGGAGCAGTTTAAATTGGAAGATCGAGTGCTCTGTTTACACAGTAGATGGCGGATCCTTTATGCAGGCCTCGCAAATGGCAGTGTGGTTACTTTCAGCATAAAGGTTAGTTTGTTTAAATATTGGCACCTAAAAGCCTGTTGTGATGCTCTTGCTCTCCACTTTGTGTTTCTTTCCATTCTTTCTCTTGAGTAGTAAGTGTATTTGTAATTAAAGTATTTTGGTATAAACGGTCACTGTTGGCCCCTTTTGGTCCTTTATTTTTTCAGTGCAGAAAGCTGTCCCATCTCCCCCTCCCTCTGGTTACCTCTTAACTGCTGTGTTGTTGTCATGTTTTTCCTTAAGGTTCCACCTGGCCTACCAGTCATGTGTCATGAGTTTTCTGACACAGGTGATTATTTGTGAATCCCCCTTTCTTGCCCATCAAAGTAGTATGAGTGACTTAAATGCGTTGCTGGTTTTGCCTGCTCCGTTTGTGATTATAGACTCATTCACACGTTTTTTGACAAAGAGGCTTAATTAGCAGTCCCCGTGATATTTAAAAGTGAATAAAAATCATTATTTAAATAAATTATTTTTCTGATCATTCTTTTCATGGATCGTAGACTATTTTCTCAAATTTATCCTTGCAAATTTATCCATTTTTGCATTTTTCTCATAATACGATTCCCTCTCATTGTTCTAACTCAGAAGGAGGATTTACCTGGACCTTTGCTAAATCACAAAATATTTTTTTAAAAGACAGAAAATTGAAGCCTAACACAAGGAGTTATTTCCTTGATTTGGAAACTTAGTTGTTAAGATGCAGCTCTTACCACTGCTGAAATGGCGTCTTATTAAACTGAAATCAGATGCTATAACAAGTACAACCCAAAAAGGACTCAGTGGTCTAGTCAGTGTCGTGGCAAAGTTTTAATTCTTAAAAACCTTTTTTTCCTACCGCAACAGAACAACAAGCAGGTTGATACCTTTGAATGCCATGCCCCTAGAGCAGTGAGCTGTCTAGCCACAGCTCAGGAAGGAGCACGCAAGTTATTGGTAGTGGGCTCCTATGACTGCACCATCAGTGTGCGAGATGCGCGGAACGGGCTGCTTCTCAGAACCCTGGAAGGTCACAGCAAGACTATACTCTGCATGAAGGCAAGTGTCTCTGAAAATACGTTTTTGAAAAAGAATGCTTAAAATGGTGTGTTTTTTCTTTTCCTTCCTCATCTAATAGTTAGCAGATTGTGGTAGGAAGTAGAGGATTTCTCTTTTTAAAATGATAAAAACTGAGTAATTTGGTAGGAAAATTGTCTCTGGCTGGATGCCATGTCTCATGTTCCCAGCAAAACTGTTGGGGTTGTGTGTGTAGGAAGCATGTTTATTTCATGTTGTTAGAAGATTCAGGGAATCTTGAAATGTGAGTTTGCCAACAGAGGGAAAGTTGGGGAGAAGTTGAAGCTAGTTTTCGCGTAGCCTGATTGTACAAACCTCAGAGGAAACTGGGAAAATATGTAACTCTGGAGAAGTATTCTTTTTTAATAGAAGAATCACTAACACTTATTTACAGGTTTCTGGCTCCTGAGATTACAATCTGGAACATAAGCTTGTCTGACTACTTTGCTGTGACCACTATCATGTAACAGATGGGGGCTGACTTCCATAAATTTTATTTGTCAGTTTAGATATTATGGTGCAGTGGCATAGCCTTTTTTGTCCTGTGGACTATCCTAGTCCTGCTTGCATAGCAGCATATTGTGGTCCCTTCTTGATCCGTGATGGATCTGTTAAGCTTCCTTTCTAGATTAGTACTTGTCAGGAGCACCGTCTTATGTGACCAGAATGTAAGTACACAGCACAGCCAATATTTCCAGGAAACAATGGGCTTTACTGTGCATGTGCAGAGCAGCATTCTGCATTCAGTTTGTTTGGTCCCTGATCTGCTGCTGAGCTGCCCCTGTGAATAGTCCATAGGTAGGATGAGTTAGCCTAGTGGGCTGCAAGTTAACTGCTTCTAATATCAATTGTGAAGTGTCAAAAGTCATCGTTAGGATAGCATAGTACATTTTCTAGCTCTTATGTAAAGTCAATGTGTGCTTTTTTTGTTTTGTAGTCTGTTGATTTTAACTGTACAGTACAACTTTAAACTGAACAGTGTCTTAACGTTTTGCTTGTCCATTTCTGTATCTGTTACAAAAATAAAACTTTTTTTTTTTTGTAAGGTTGTGAATGATCTGGTGTTCAGTGGCTCCAGTGATCAGTCTGTCCATGCCCACAACATTCATGTGAGTCTCATGAAGTTGGAATGACTTTTGCTATTAAGGCGGTGAATTTCTGTGCTATAAAGTCAGTATTTCCAGAATTTTTGACTGACTGGTGGGGCAAATTGCTTCCAGAAAAGGAAGTCATATGATTTTGTTAATGTGACTATGTACTATAGCTAACTAAGGAGACATGCAGAGGATACATAAACATGCTGACTCTTGTAATATCATATGCAATACCTTTTTGTCTGAGGATCTTGCTTTTGCAAATATTACTACAAACATGCTGATAATGTGGAAAGGGTTCAGAGCAAAGCAATGTGAGAGATTCTGGTGGGGGAAGAGTTTCTTTATTACAGGAAAACTTGAGGAATGCAGTGTTCCAAGCTAGCTGTTTCAAAGGCTGTTGTGAATGCTTTGTCTCTAGCCTGCCATTGTCGTCTTCTTTTATGCCATCTTTCCACTGTGGTAGCAGAAGCATTTATGTAGCTATGCAATAAGTTAGATTAGGAAACTTATCAGAGGTAAATTTTAATTGACAAAAATTGTGTATTTCTGTGTATTTAGCTAAATTTGCCCACTGATCCTTGTGGCTACATAAATATTGCTGGTACTAATAGCATAGTACTAGTTGCAGGATAGGTGGGAACATGTAACTAATGATGGAAAGAGAATTAGATGCTTTCCACAGTGGCATGCATTTCTGTTGTACTGGAATGGCTCTGTGTTAACATGGGCAAAGAAAAGGATAACTAGTATTTGATCACAATCTAGAAGTGCCTTCACAGGAAATGAAAGTCTAATAAAGGGTGTTTCCATTTTTTGAGTAGTAAGCTTTGAAGCTAGCTACCCTATCGAGGTTAGGTAAAACTGTTTTGTTTTGTTTTGTTTTAAAAAACAAACATCTATTTGCCTTTGCTTTTTCTTGATGCAGACTGGAGAGCTGGTACGGATCTATAAAGGCCATAACCATGCAGTAACAGTTGTGAACATTCTTGGGAAAGTGATGGTGACAGCATGTCTGGATAAATTTGTTCGTGTTTATGAGCTACAGGTAAGAAAATAGATGGTTGCTAATGACATTTACTTCATATGGGTTAATTAATTATTTTTAAGTCAAATAGAAGTCATCTTTGTGCTTACTGATCTCTCCCCATCCCTCTCTTTCCTGTCACTCAGAATATATAGTTGTCTCGCCAGCCAAAATACATGGGTTTTAAAGAATATAACCTAACCCACTCTTTTAGAACCTGCGTTATCCTAAGACAGTGATGGCTCAGAAAAGTGGGGAAATGTTAGTTTTGTCTGCTGAAAGACCAAGTGCTTAGTTGGATGAAAAGACTCACAGAAGTCACGTGAGGAAAAGTGAGCTTTCATGGTGGCTATGAAGTTTGGAGTCCACCAGAGGAGTTTAATTGCTACCCAGGAGACTGCTCTTGGAAGCATTGTCATTTGCATGTCTGTGAAAAATGGCTATTATCTGTCATGCTATTCAATGTCTGTTTCTGTTTCTTTCAAGTCGCATGACCGCTTGCAAGTCTATGGAGGCCACACAGATATGATCATGTGCATGACCATCCATAAGAGCATGGTAAGTTCCTTCTTTTTGCTGGTCTCAAAGAGAAGGTTGTAGTTTCCACAAGCATATACAAGACAGTTTAATTTTTTCAGATAATGAAATCAACCTGCTGTCCGACTAAGAAGAACTTAGAAATGTCAGCCAAAAAATCATATTGCTGTCACAGCTTTGTATTTATGTAATATTATTGTCTGAGGAAAAATTACCTTCTAGCTTACTATAGTCTTAAAACAGTAGTTCTGTTTACAGTGATGATTGCAATGAAGAGTCTAGAAATAGTAAAATATTTCCTCTTTTCAAGCATCAATCCTGTTTGACTTCTGCTCGAGAGAGTCACACAGATGCTAGAGAAAAACTTCACCCATAGTCAAACCTATAGTAACCTTTGATAGAACCTAAACTAAGGTATGCAATTGATTTAGGTGCGTGGATTTCTTCATGCATCTGCCCTGCACGATAGGTTTCAGAAGCACTTCTGGATAAATAACTTGCTCAATATAGTCATTGAAAGCACTTGCTTTGCCTGCATGTGTAGGAGTTTGTTTGCAAACTTTATTTCAGATTGTAAAATAAGAGGTATAGTAATGATCTATAATAACAGAAGAACCAAGTATAACAGAACTGATCTCCTACTAGCGGGAATATATACTGCCCAAGCTTCACTTCTTACGTGAGTGAGATGGAGAGCTAAGTGCATTCAGGCTTTGTGCTTACAGTCTGAGACTTGAACTGTCCCCAGCAATAGTCTGTTTTGGGCATTCTCAAATCAAAGTTTTTAGATGAGAAGCTTAGTGACGAGTGGAAGATGATAATTTTCTGTAGTAGTCTTAGTAGTGAAGTGTAGTCTCTTACACACAGCATATTGGTTCTTGTATGCTAGTGATGAATTTCCAAGAGACAAAAAGACTTGAACAAAAATAACAAATGAAATCTTCAGCTTGCAGAGTTTTCTGTATTATGTGAGGACTTTTTTTAATGATTAATATCCTTTATGGGATTATGAGCGTCTGACATACTTTTCTTTCTAGAGGACAATTTTGTGTGGACCATTGGCCAAAAAAAGGTGTTTTTTAAGATGTTTTGCCTACCTTTTCAGGATCTGCATCAGTCTTCTCTTTTGAAATTCCTGTGTTCTTCCTCACCCTTCCTCTCCATCCCTCTTTGATATACATATAACTGGTCAAGTCCTGGAAATATGTTCAACTGGACATTTACACCTAACTTTTTTCACTTCAGTGGATAGTAACATATTTTAAAGTTTTCTGAACTTTTACACACTTGACACTATCAATGATAGAAGTTATGGACACGTCTTATTTGTTAGTAGGTTTTTGTAAACTATGAATGCAAATCTTAAAAGAATTAGGTTAGACCCATTTTTTTAAATTTAGAAGCCTTGCATGTTGATATTCTATTGTTTTTCACCTAATACACTCTACATGAAGCCTCCTTCAAAATTTTACTTCTTTCTTTTTTCTATTATTTCCAGCTTGCTTATCCATAAATGTTTCTTTTACAGATCTACACTGGATGCTATGATGGCAGTGTCAGAGCTGTGAGGCTTAATCTGATGCAAAATTATCGTTGCTGGGTAATGAGCAAAATGTTTTTAGCCTTCTTTGTTACAGTTTTAGACTAATTTTCTGGGGGTGGTTGCTACTTAGTCTTGGATATCTTGACCTTTAACTTATTATAATTCAATAATATTTTTAAAATGTATATGTACATTTTAAATGTAAGTATATATCACTAGTTCAATTTTCTATGAATGGTCTTTTCTATATGTGTATGCTTTGGGGCAAGTTGATAGTGGCATCTTAAATTCTTTTTCTTTCTGGCAATTTTTAGATAGTGACATGTAACTGTTTAAAACCACAAACTTCAACTGAGTGATGCAGAAAAACTAATTTACTCTGCTAAATAAGTTTAATTAAATTCCAAATGACTCGGTCTCAGGTAAGCTTAAGTCTCGTAAAGGCTTAGTTCCTTTCTTCCTCCTGCCATTCTTGCTGATGCTCCAGGCTTGGCTAGAGGCAGGAAGAATCTCTGTAAAGCTGTAATTAAAGTAATAGAGACCACTGAGGATGGAAATCAAATTAGAAGATTAAAAAATTACAGGAGGTGACATGTGTGTGAACAGTCTTGGTAGAATATTGTGAAGCTGCAAGAAGAAAAGCATTAGCTAAAATTCTTTTTCCCTGGTTTATTCTGGCATGTTTTTTCAACCAGTGGCATGGATGTTCACTGATCTTTGGAGTTGTGGACCATCTGAAACAACACTTGCTAACTGACCACACCAACCCAAATTTTCAGACCCTAAAATGTCGTTGGAAGAACTGTGATGCTTTCTTTACTTCCAGGAAAGGTTCCAAGCAGGTATGTGTTTGAACTAGTGTGGTCGTATTTGGTAGTATAAAGTACTTTTATATCACCACAGTTGTGGGACTTGATCCTATTTCTCTCGAAAAGGGTTAAATTCTTCTAGTCTTTACAGACTTAACTGCGTACAGTAAGAGTCATACAAGGCTAATAGGGTTCAATTCAACCTGTGACAGATGAAGAGTGTAGCTAAGTATGATAACTTGAGATATGGTCAATTTAAAACAGTTTGATCCTAAAATATTACATGGAAATGGTAAAATTCTTGAAATATTAGAAGAAATTCTGGTAACTATACTCAAGATGTTATTAAGTTTTTGTAGGAAAAATATATTTTTGAGGTGAACAAACATCAATCTTGAAACAGGTTTTTATCCTCTTAATTTTTATCCATCACTACCCCCCCTTTATTGTTGTGGATGCTGATGCTGTTTATTTTTCACACAGGCTTGGTTTTGCTAACAGTCTTTAAATAAGTAGTGCATAAATTTCTGAGTAAATGTTAGCACAGATAGGAAAAAAAATGAAGATGTAAGAGTTGGATTAAGTGATGTGGAAAGTGTTGAGGGGTGTGTGGAAGGAGGGTTGTTACTTATAGGCTGATTGGTAAAAATCCACATTTTACTCCTTGGCAATATAAACTACATTCCTGTTGAATGGTTGTCAAAATAAGCAATGGAAGGAGGTTTCTTTGAGAACTATGAAGCAGAAGTAGAATCCTTAATTTCTCTTTAAGCACTGGCTTTGGATATGTTTATTTGATATGCTCTTCTAGTCAGAAAGGAAGCTGTTTTTTATTTGCCTTGAATCATATGGTATGTGAGATACTTTAATATATGTGATTTAATAGCTTGGCATCTTTTTGTTTGTTTTGTTTGTTTTAATTTTTTAGAAGCTTTAAGCTAATAAATGTATATTATCCAGAACGTCGTTTTCACTGAGGCTTCAGACTCTCTTGCAAAGTTTTTTGTGGGGTTTTTTTGTGATTTTGTTTTTTTTTTTTTAATTATTATTATTTTTAACCGACTTCTCTGGTTCTTTGCTAGGATGCTGTAGGACACATTGAAAGACATGCTGAGGATGACAGCAGGATTGACTCATGAAGCTTTTCACCTCCCACATTGGGAAGTAATTTTGTATGTCGGAATTATTCCAAATAACATCAATTTCTTACTCCAGTCTTTCCTTTTTTCTTTTCCCACTTGGAGTGCAAAAATGGAGTCGGGCTGAAATGCCTTGCTACAGAGACTGCAGGTTGTGTTGCACTCTGTAGAAATAAGGCTCGTCAATTAAGACTTGGCCTAAATGGAAGATTCTTGCAAGTTTTTAATTCATTGACAGATAAGAATATTCCCTCCTCTTGTCTGACTTGATTTTTTTGTTGTTTGTTTTTTCTGTTTGTTTTTTTGTTGTGGGGTTTGTTTCGTGGTTTGTTTTTGTTTTTTTTCTAAGCATAGTCTTTGGGAAGTCCAGAGGGGTGTTGAGAACTTAGATTACAATAGGTGCTGGTGTTTGCAAACTCAGCTTGAAGCCTGTGAAGTGTCTAAGACATGTCTGGTTTTATGTTGTATCCAATTTTTTTAGCTGAATTTAATAAAATTCTGCAAACCAGAGTCTCACAAATTCTAACAGTGTAACCTGAATATCCAGTGTACATTTTGACTTTCTTCATAAACAGAGAAGATATTTTATGGAGAACTGGAATAAATGATTTTTTTTAATGTTAATTGTAACTTATTTTTTATCCTTGTGTAAAAATTGCTGTAACTTGGCACAATATGTACAGTAACAGACTGCCCTAAACACTATACCTCCTGAGGTATTTTGTTTATTTGAAGGAAAGCAGTTATTTCTTAAGAGGTATGCCAGTAGCAGCAAAAACAGCCAGAACAGTAGCTCCGCTCATGTGCTTTGCAATCTTAGTCTTTTTAAATATAGGTCCCGATGTACAGGAAAGAAGTAAGTGGTGTCAGCTTTTGTTTTAGTTGAATACCAGCACAACCACTGCTGTCTTGATACAACACCGTAGTTGGATTCCTGATTTTATTTGGAATCTTAGGGACTGAGTTTTGCAGTCCCGCATCTTCATGGCATAGCAAACGAAGCGAAATGCAAAGGCGCTGCCTAAGTTCATCCACTTAGGTCATGTTTTGTTTCTATTGTGAAGGGGCTTAATTGGCTTGGGCTATATCAAGTCCCCAAAAACTCAACTGGAAAGAATGGAGCAGGATTTTAAAGGATTTTAAAGTCTAAAGTTTTCAAGCAGAAGCTGAGGATACAAAATGCATACCACATGTGAAAGTCTTGTTTCTACTAATGCACAGAAGATACTGCACAGAGGAGCCAGTGCAGAGGAGAAGACTGTTTCTACTTGTCAGGATCCTTCTGCAGGTGTCCCTTGGGGTGGAAAACTTCACCCGTTAAGTTCAGTGACATGTACTTCTTGTGTTTTGTGATCCTCTCTCCCATAATGACACTAATTTAGCAAAGAGCTGCCTTAAACAATGAGACTAATCTAGCAAGGAGCTTTTTGTTCACTGTTGCCTAACTTGCTGGTCAGGATAAAAAAAGCAGAGGTTTCCTTAAATTGTAACAGAAGGTAAAGACAGCCCAGTGTCAAAACCGAGCTGCTTATAAATGAACCCAGTGCTTTTCAAACAAATTGACTGTACTATTTTTACTGGGCATCTCTTTCACCACTACTTTGAGGCTTGGTATGCCAACCATAGACCAAATCCGTTTTATAGCCTGTTCTTTGGCTATAAAGAAGCCTTTTTAGGCCAAGAAAGTGATTGAGGAAAGCCCATGGATGTTCCACTGCCATCAAATCAAGGAACTTCAGGGCCTTCTCTGAAGCACACTATTTTTGTATTGTCTTAGTGGACAAGCATAATTTCTCTGTAATTGCTTGACTTTGATGATTTTTTTTTTGTGAGAGACAGGAGTAAAATAGCAATGAGATGCAGTGGCATCCTACTTCAGACATATGGGAATCTCTGAGGTTCCAGTGCTTTTGTGGTGATTTGTTTGGGGTTTTTTATTAAGCTGTTTGTGGACAGGAAAAAACCCAATATGTGGCTCAGACCCCAGGCTATTTTTGAGGGTGTTTTGGTTTTTGGGGTGTGTGTTTGTGGTTTGGTTCCCCCTCCCCCCCCCCCTTAAATGCGAGACTGAATTTATATGTCCAGCTTTCTCTCAAAGACCAAACAATTTAAATCCCCTGCCTTCTGTTCATACCGTCTTGTACTTGGCCATCCCAAGGATAGGTTTAGGGCCACGTTGCAGACCAAGCAGATGATTCAGCTAAGCTTGGTGGAAGTGGGAGAGGAACATGGCTTTCTGGGCCTTTGTTTTTTGCACTCGAAGTGAAAACTGCCAGCCCTGCTCTACAAACCCAAAGCCCATCTGTGCCCAAAAGCCCACAAGCTTGCTTACATTTTCATTTTTATAAAGTAGTCTATAGAGATTCCTGTGTAGTACTTCTGTTACCAATATTGCTTGGAGTTTGACAGCCTTTGAAAGAGGTCCAGGGTGGAGTGAAGGTTGCAGTTCAAGGTGACCTCTTTATTTAGTCCCTGATTTTGGAGATTTCATAAGTGTGTGTCTTGAAAAACCATATTTTGTGTATTTTCCATCATTGCTGATGGTGTCTCATTTCCTTATTGAGTCCAGATGTTTACTAGTTTTGTTCTCTAGCACTCTGATTTTAGTGTAAGTTTTGTAACTTTAGATAGAGTTACTTCTTCTGGTTTCTTGGTGGTTGTTGTTGTTACCATAAGATTATATACTTACATTTTTACAGGAGGCTTGTAATTTTGCCTTAGAAATTTAGCATGCTAAGATAACTTGGCCTTAGTCAGTTTGCTCTCTTGTTGTGGCTTTAAGTTAGGGTAGCAGAAGTAAATTCCATAACCCAAATGGGAAAAGAAAGGATTTGCATTTTTTAAGGACATGGTTTGTGGCTTTTTTAAAAAATCTATTATGATGGCTTCTAATACCGTAGAGATCAGTTGGTATAATACTGCAGAGAGCTGAGGAAGGCTCAGTGTATTCCTCTAAGAATATCTGACTTTCTACACCAATAGAGATTTCATGTATACAGTACCAAAAAATAGAGCTTCATGCCCTCATGAGCAGGAAAGCTTTTAAGAAGGCAAGTGAATACTAATGCAAATGATAGTTTCCTGTATACATAAGATATCTCTGGGCTAATGCTGGAGTTTTAGCCTCCACTAAAGCCCAGCCAACCTGTATGACTTCAGGACAGCACAAGAAAGCTTCTTCCATTGGACCTCTTAATTTTTTTTTCTTACTATTTTTCATTTGAGCGTATACTTTGTCTGACCACTTCATCTCCTGGCCTGTGCTTGTGGGATTTGTTCAGCTGAATTGCATGTACAAACTTAAAAATGTTAAATTACCAAGAGGTATGCTGTATTCTCCCAGGGGAAAGAGATAGGTTTTTACTTTACTCATACAGTATCCAGCATCTTAGAACCTGATCTCAATGAAGACTGCTAAATGCAAGTGAAATAAGAATTATCTGAATAATTAACACGTGTTTCTGTCTTCAGTCTTGGAGAACGTGATGAAATTTGCAAGGTCAGGCCTGCTAAAATAATACAATAGCGTTGTCTCTGCAAGCTCAGTTCTCCTTCATGGGCATGCATATTAAGTACGTGGTCACTGCTGTGTTTCTTCTGAGTATCTCTTTAGTGCGCAGAATGAATAGCGCAGCTCTTAATGAACAGCTATTCAGTGTTTCACTTTCTCCTTACTGTTCAACATGCAGTCCTATGCCATGTTTATTATGTGCTATTCAAATGAAATCCCAAGGACAGAATTACTTTCTCAGACTTTTGTGGTGCTCATCACTAAAGTATCTTTGCAGAAAAAGTTCTTTGCAAACATGAATCTTATTTCATGCCATCACCGTAAGTACCAGGACTGTGGTACAGAGAAAATAGATTTAAGACTATATGCTAATTTGAGACTCTTAAGACCTTGCATTCTTTGCCATGTACTTAGCATTCTGTAGCATTATAGAGGCACAGCTATGGCTTTCTTCACGCGCTGGGATGCCAGGCACTCATAGCAAATGAGCAATGTGTGACTAGCAATCAGCTATCAAAAGCTCGATATAAATGACTTGACTAGTAACACAGCTGAGTACACTGGCGCAAGCCAGGGGAGTATTCAAATCTCGGAGCAGGCCATGTAGCTAGCTGAAATATAAGATCATCTCTTCAAGTCCCTGCAATTCTTTCCTACTTTTGCTGCCTACATACAAATTATGCAGGCAAGGAAATATTGTCCTTGACTGAACTGTTTCTCTCTAAGGCTTTCAATCTCAGTCTCCTGTGATACAAGTGACCTAATGAATTTTCACTGTTTTAATACCAGTTCTTTGTTCTCTATCATTCTCAGGCAGTTTCGTTTTCTCCTGTCTTCTCACCTCCATCGCTCTCATACCTCACTGGACTGCGTGCTTTAAAGTTGGCACCAGCCTAAATGAGAGTGCCACATGGGTGCTGTTGAGTCACGAGATTTGGGACCATGTGCCACCCTTACCTGTTCTAACAGGAAGGAAGCAGGGCTGAAATGCCCTTAGCTAGGAAGCTTTTTTCCTCCTACCAGGATACAGTCCTAGTGACTTATTTCCCTTGCTAATAGATAATAAACTGCTGTAATTATTAGTACTCTTCTGACTAGCATTGCAGACCTTCTGTCTTCACCTCCCTGGATAAAGCTGATCAAAGACCTTGTTCATGAATTTTTTGACTTGCTGTACGCATTTCAACTGGAATATAACATTTTTCATGTTTATGATCACTTTTTGGAAATAAGAAGTCATGATGAATTAGGAGTCTATACGTCAGGAATTTTCAAATGACCTGTGGTAGGAGAGAGGGCTGGGCAGGCTAGTCAGTAACATCTGTCCTGTTGTGTGAAGTCGTCTGTTCCTTGGTATTCAGGTTGGCTGAAATTCAGCATAGATCAAAATTTGTCTGTTGTAAAGGCTGTGGAAGCTTAATGTGTCAGTTTGTCTTGGTAGTGGATCTGCTTGCTATTGCTATGCTATTCTAAATCTGCTTTATCTCAAGAACATCTTCACTAACTTCTGTAACTGGAATGAAAAGTTCTTTGAAAACTGAAATGATTCATTTAATGTCCACTATCCTAATTTTTTTTTTTTTTATACTGTACAACAGTATTCATTTGGAACTCTCTAAAATCTAAAATGTCTTGTGGCAGATTTGAAGTAGGGATCTATTTTTTAGTTTCAAAATGTACAGATTTAATTTTCCTCTTTTGACTAAACTACAAGGTGTAAAAACTACCTAAGGCTGTTAGGTACATTTAAGAAGAATAGATATGTGTCACTTCTTGTAATGGTGGAAGGAGAAAGTAAAGAATTTCTCTGTAATAGAGGATCCATAGTAAATTTGACTAGGAACCATAATAAATTTGACTTCATCTTGGTAATGAATAAATGAATTCACTATTATGGAAATAGGATGACTTAGAGTCCAAGTGGTATGTCTGGTATGACCCACGATACAACAATGTTTTGAACTTAGTGTGCTAAATGTTCACAGGTTGTGGGCATTTGACAAAACAAAAGGATCCTTAAAGGAATATTGTGCAAAACCTGGGATAATCTAAACACGTATAGTTGGCTTTTTTTTTTACTTTTCGGTCCCCATAGGCCTTCTCTGGGCATGTACGAGTCCTGTCACAACCCAGAACATTCAGTCCAGTTGTAGGGACAGTACTGTCTCAACATCCAACTCTTCAGTTGTAAAATATGCCCGGTATTTTTGAGTCAAACTGTTGATAAGTTCAGGTCCTACTAGCTGGTGATTCTTTGTGGTACTGGGAGGCCTGAAGAGAAGGTGTGTCAAGTATGCACACAGGCACACCAACCATGCATTTAAAGCGATGTCCCATTTCCCTGTAGCTAATTCTTGGAAGGCTCTGGGGACAGCAAAGTGATAGTATCACATCCAGATAGAAGGGAAATTTCTGGCTCGTGTCGGAGAAGGACTTCTACCTTGGAGACCCCTCAGGTTTTAAAAAATTTTGGCTATTTCCAAAGAACGTGGTGACATTTTAAATGTTATGATAGAAGCTTGGTTTTTGTATCTGTTTTTGTGCTGCGACTGTAACGTGAGCTGGCTTATCTCAAATAAAAGCTTCAGGGAATTGGAAAACTATATATTTAAGTTGAGTGAAGTTTTAGGATGCCATTGTAAGACTTGTATTACCATTTTTGTAAGATAAGTGTTGATCAGAAAGGAAACCCTATCTGTCTGGCTTTGAAGCACAGGGTCTACATCATACGAGTCTCTTCTGGTGTGTTGGCATGAAATCATCTCTTGGAACAATAGTTGCACTATGACAGTGGGTAGAAGTAGAGGATAGGCTCCGAAATGGGGACACAGGTAAGCAGAATAAAAGTTTTGGCTGGAACCCTGGGAAAATGTTTGCAGCTAGTGTCCCTTGTGGAAAAGAGGAGAAACTTGAGAATTTAGCACAAGGTAGCTTTGTGCAGGTTTCTGATGATGGCAAAAAGAACGTGGAAAGTTGCATGGCAGACACTTGATAACCAGGCACCAAGAAAAATACCTTTTGATGTTAAATCCTGTAGGTCCAGGTGGTTTCTGAAAAACTGAGAATACACCCTTTTTCCCAAAGTAGCTGACCTTGAAGTAAGGGGAGGAGCTGACAGAACGAAGCTACCTGAAAGAGGATTTTTGAAGCTGGAATGTGCCTGTTGCACTAACTTGATCCAGATATTATCACATGGGAACTCTAGAAAAAGCCACAAATACAGTAAAGAAGGTAGTTGTAACCTGCTGGCAGGAGTGTGGTGGTCATATCCAGGGCTTGTTTATTTTTTCCATTCCCTTATATGTGTGAGCATCAGTTTCTCATCTCTGAAAACCAGACTTTCTATTCTGTAAAGGGTGGAAGAAGGCAGCTGGCTAACTCCCTCTGTGCTTTCTTGGGTGCCCTTGCAGAAAGCCTTACAGAAGACAAGAACAACTTATCAGTCTTTACGTAGTTACCTAAAATTTAAGGGTCGAGGTTATGGGCAGTAGGATGTTTTTGTAGGCTCGTAGTAGCTTTTTTCCGTGATTTCCCTGACTAGGGTCTCACAGCATTTGCCTGAAAGTGTTATGACTCTTAAGTCCCGTTGTGGTTTTGTTTAATGTGGTATTAGAACAACATCGAGCATTTAGAGTAAAAGACTGTGCTTTATTGATACCTTCTACTGTATGGCCATTCAGTTCACCCATTAGATGTTACTGAGGACCCAATTTCTGAATAGAAATACAAATTGGGGAGGAAATAAAAAAAAGCAGACAAATACATGTGAAGAAAAAATTTGCCAAGTAACTTAGTCACAAATTTGAATAAACAAAGTTGATTCAAGACTTGATCATGTCCTACCACCTCTTAGAGAGCTTGATGGTTTTTCTTCCAGTACTTAAGTAAATGTGAATGAAAATTCTAAAGCTAGAATTTTTCTTAATTGGTTTTGTCAAAAAGTAGACTATTGGCTCACATGAACTAAGTATCTGAGCTTTATGTAAACTATTTGCTTGGCATATTAATTTTTGACAGGGGAAAGATGGTGTTGAAGCTTAAATTTATTTTCCAAATTCAGTTCCTGTGGAGATTTTTGTGACTGCCAGCATGAGGAGCATCACCATCTTTATTTCAGGGGAAAATGAGTTTCAACATAGCAATGTTATGACATATTCAGTTGAAGTTCCTTTTACAAATCTTCATATGCATTTATGAGTCAAAGCAGGATGACACACAGAGACCAAAGTAGGATTTTGACTGTCAGTCTTCAACTGGCTTTTATTGCATCTAGCCATATATACAATGTTGAATATATGCAGGTACAGGACACCTGACCTTTTCATTCCTCCCTCTTAGATTCAGTTAAGGCATCAAGGTTAGAGGAATGAAGGTGGTGACCAGCTTCATTCACACAGCTGGAGGCAGCTCATGCCACTTGCTCTAGGCTGGCCCTTAGGTCTAGCCAAAAGACCACCCATCTCTCTGAGGGCTGACCTCAGAGATGGACTTTGCGATGAGGTGAGGCTGTCGAAGCACAGCATTCTTTTCCATTGTGCTTGGCTGGCATGCTGGGAAATACCTGTTTTGTGGATTTTCCTTTTTTTGATTGTGAGGATTTAACTCTCTATAGCACAGATCTCGTCACTGATGAACCTGGGAACATGCTTAGCTATCGATGTTGGCGTCTGCCAAATTTCTGACCAAACTCTTGGCTTTCAGGAGATCCTCAGGTGCTGTTGTTGCATGCCGTGTTTAAGAGCCTCGATGCCTCGGTAAGGTTAAGGGTTTGCAGTTCGCAGCTCTTCCACCCAAGCCACTGAGCCCCTGTGGCAGCATTTCCCCCCTATTCTTCCTCTGCTGGTATTTTCATGCTGTTGGTTTCTTGGCCTTGCAGCTGTGACCCCTGAGAGTGTTATTAGACAGATTCCCCTGGGAAGTAATTCTCCCTGCTAAGTCACCCCTCTTTCCCTCCTTTTCCTTATCTCTTGCTTTGTAGATTTTAGCTCATATTAGAGGAAAAACAGGACCTAGTGCGCAGCACAGTAGATGAGTCATTTGAATACTTGATAACTATTATCCCGTGGTATATATACACAGAATCTTAACAGCTAATCAGTACAAAACACTTGTACCTAATTGACGTTCTCCAATCAGCACTAATACCGTCATATACGGGAACAAGTGTACTCTTCCAACATTCAGGTGCAGAATCTGCATCTAGCTGGGCAGCTGTGCAGGTAAGTGGGCATTGTCTCCAGCTGGATGTAGGAATGGGCCTTTTGAACTTGGAAATCTGAAAGAAGACAGAGTATCATTAGCCAGCTCTGCTGCCCAGAAAATGTTCTGTAAAAAATGGTGACATGTGAATGCCTTTACTACAGCGCATTGCCTGTCACTTTGGTGACAGGACTCATCCAACTGTCTCACTGATGCAACTCAATGGAGAATACTCCAGAAGGGGAAGGCTGTATCAAGAGCACAGCTTGACTGATGCCTGTGGCCATATTTAAGCATGCCATTCCTTTTCTAAAACATAACACTGAAACCAAATATTCCTGACATGTCCAACTGCTCCTGGAATTCCCTCCTCTTCTCTTTCCCCCCAGATCCTGATGCCCTCCTTCTTCTTCTGTCTCACCCAAATGGTTTGCTGGCCTCAAAAAAAGACTACTTCTAACCTGGTGTCAGCCATTCTTCCTGGCCATGAGACTTGCAGTGTTTCCCCTCTGTTTATAAAGTGCTGTCCCCACTCTGCCAGCAGAAGGGATGCCATGGAGATGGCTTGCTGTCTCGGGTACCTTTTTAGCCCAGCCAAGACCAGTTCTAGCAGTGGGCTGACACCCTCAAATGCTGAGCGGGCTCTGCAACAGCCTTTAGGCAGGGCTTTATCAGGGAAAAAGTGTCAACTGGAAATGTAATGGATCAAAATACACCAGAATGTGGATTTAATGTCTGGTTTCATTGCAGCTGATACATGGGTAGATTGTTTCCACTGCCATAACTTCATCCATCAAGGAGGGCGCATGGTAGAAACAATTATTGACCAAACCTCTAGTGTTCTCAGGGGCAATGGGCTCAAAGAAAGGGTGTATAAATTTGTATTTTGTAAGTGGTGTTGTGTTTAAGTTAAGCCAGAAAAATGGTGTGTCCTTGCTGTTCTCGGAGCTACGAGGGGAAGGCTGCGCCGTGGTGGCTGTCTGGTTAAAGCAGGGTGGCTGCTCCTAAATGTGGTATTGGGCAGTGCTTCACCCCAGCCTCCCGGTGCCTGAGGTTAACCTCAGAGCGCAGCTGTGGTGCCTAGCTCCAGTGCAGGACTTGCTGGCCACTCCTGGGGCCAGAAGTGGGCTCTCATGGTTTTTCTGTTTAGTTCAAAGATGAGGAAAAAAATTGGCTGGCTGGGGAAAAAAAACAAAACAAAAACAAACCCAGAACTAAAAGGGCTGCAGGATGATGATTGATATATACAGATTTTAAGGAAAATGTAGTTTGTAAACTACAGCTTTGTCTTCACAAGTATGTTCTTTCAGAGAAACTAAAGACAGCTACATCCTTATCTTCTGTACATCAGTCATTTAGAGGCGATATATGTTCAGGGAATCAAATTTTGCAACAAAGTGAGTTCCTGTAGTGGGCAATGGGCTTGGCAGATGCTCTGCAGGGTCAGGGCATTTTGAAATTCTCAGGTTTGAGTTTGGGTTTTTTTTTCCCATTTTCTTAAACACACACACCCCACCCCCCCTCTTCTCAGAAGCTGTGTTTGTGTGTGGCTTTTTCAAGTTGTGTTTGCATGTGGCTTTTTCTTTTTCTTTTTTTTTTTTTTCCTTTCTCTTTCTTTCCCATCTTTAATTCTTCCCCCTTTAAGGGACAGTTATGAAATTCTTAGCATTTCTGGGTGTTCTTATTTGCAGTCGATTGTGTGTGGTTCATTTTCATCACCAAGTGGGCAAGATGAGGGTTAGGTTAAGGCTCCTATAGCAGTATGCTTAAATTTACTGCAGAAAAAATCCAACTTTGCTTGTCTTTGAATGTATATGGGTAAAATAAAAGTATCTCAGATTTCTTTTGATTGCCTGTTGCTTGCTGCCATGCATGTGTGTGTGTATATATATATATATTCATTAAACTATCTTGGCAGTCCCGGGGAGGGCAGCTGAGGTAGTCCTGCCTCATGCCAAGTCCAGTGGCATGCTCTTGTTGTGACATTGCCTACAGCTGCTGGGCTGAACTGTCTCAATTAGTTGTGGAATTAGTCTGGTAGCAAAGGGCATTGTTCGTCTTTTGCCAGGGAGGTCTTTGAAATAGTTCAGGTCTGGAGCTTCTGACTATTGGTTTTTTTCTGTCTTCTATCCTTAAGCATTTGCAACAAGTCCAAACGGCTTCTTCCTTTTGGACAAATATAGGAACTGCTATCATGTTGCTTGTAGCTTGTGGCATGCAGCAGAACTGTGAACAAATGTCTGTACAGTGATATATTTGATAGCATTTGATCTATGGAATGCCACACTCCACCCCCATACCCCATTTTTTTTTTCTCCATTTCTCAACCCCCTCACTCCTATGGAGCTGCCTAGTGGTTTAAAATTCTGCCAGCTCTTAAGAACAACAACATCATCCACGTGTTGTACTAAAAGGCTCAGATAATGAAATTTTTCGATTTGCAGAACATGATGCTAAAGCCTTTATTACAAAAAAATCAACTCCTTCAAAATTTCAGAAAGTTTGGTTATAAATCAGGCTTTTGGAGTGAAGTGGCATTCTTGGTTGGGATGTGTGTTGAGTCTAATACAAAAAACCACTATGAAGCTGCAGTTACTTAAACCTTTCTGTACTATGCTGGCTTGCTTTCTTGTGGGATGTTGAAAGCTTTCATTGCTATGCAGTTTCTCCCTCTGTGGCTGATGCTGTGATACTTCTGCTTTCTAACTCTTGTTACTGAAGCAAGGGGGAAATGAAAACTTTTGTTCACAGATTTACTATCCCAAAGAATTCATTTTAGCAAGCGGTCTCTGTTTTGGGTTTGGTTTTATTTTTTTTTTCTTTCTTCTCCCTTTTCCCGGCTGTTCAGTATTAGCAATGTATTGGAAGAGTGTTTCTAACTTATGGCCATAGGAAATACAGGTGTCAGCTGTCTCACACAAGAGTTGTCACTGATTAATTTAGAAATTAGTAGCAGACTGATTTCAAAAGCCTGTTTTTACCACTCAGCTTTACATGGCTTATCAATAAAGGGGTGTTCCTAGCAATGAAATTTTACTCTCTTTTTTCCAAACCGTAATGTTAATGCATTTGCATTATTAATGAAGTTTGGATGGGCTTCTTTGGGACAGCCCTGTTGCTGCTGAATTTTCTCCTTTTTTTAAAGCTGAAGGTCGCTGGTTTTATTAAACAGATGCTACCTGGCAACCTTGCTCTTGGCGTTGAGTCCTGCTGTACAGGTCAGCGTTGCAGCATTTGCAGCAGTGAGGAGGTGATCCAGCTCACGCGTGGCACCTGTAGGCAGTGCCGAGTCCCTGGCGTTGCTGGTTGCCTCACGCCGATCACAGTGGCTTCTGTTCTGAATTACAGTGACCAAAGACGTAGCAGTAAGCCAGCAGCAGGTAGAAGGTGGTTGCTTTTGAAAAGTGGGTGCTAACTCGAAGGAAGGTTTGACTTGGAGCAAAGGCTGCTCACTAGTCTCCAAGGGGGGTGGACCTTGGGAACTCAATGGAAAGTAACCATTCTTCTTCAGAGACTTCTCTCTGCACTTCACAGAGCAGAAGACGTGGTTTGAGAATGGGTGTTCTGCAAATGGTTCCTGCAACTCTTTCTGGATTTTTTTTTTTTTTTTTTTTTAAATGCTTAGCTGCAGTTCATGTTTCAGTCTGATCCTACCATTCACAGTCTCTCGCGGTGCACTGTGCAATCTCTCAGTGGGGAAAGGGCAGCCAAACAATAAACAGTAGATTTATGTTTGGTCTCTGACTGTAAATTAAAACAAATCTTTTAAGTTGGAGTAGTGCTGAGGTTTGACTTTGCCCAAGTCATATCTCATCAGTATTTTGCCAGCATTTCTGTGCAGATGTAACACAATGGTTTAAATCCTCTGGAACACAATTTGGAGGCCTTATGTACTTGGACACTTCACTTATTAGTGGCTGCTGTGAAATGCTATCATCAAATTTACGTGGTGTATTGGTTTTGCTCAGCCCTACAGGTCAGAGCACACATTGGCAGGAAGGGTCCCAGGTTTAGGGGACAGGAAATTACACTGGACAGGAAAAATGGCACTGCTGATAAAGGCGTGATTTCAGCATAGGTCGTGGCTGTCAAGCATCAGGATTGGAAAGGTAGCTTTTGGTTCGTGTTAAATGATGTTATGATAAAGGACCCAGACAATAATATCCCATTTAGACTAGTCAAGTGAAATGGCTTCTGTGCAGAGTTGATCTGAGTATTTTGTGTGAGAACTCTTCAAGTGGTAGGTTAAAATTGCCCACTTTTTCCTTACTATAAAATCACCCTTAATTTCACACTTTTAAAACATCTGTAGTACAGTAAGTACATACAAACGTATATATCCTTTGCTCCTGTTCTGTGTTGGTAGTATTGATTAGCATCTTCAAATAATAAATGGGAATAAAGGTCAAATAAATTATTTTTATTGTGCTCAAGAAAGTACTGTTACATGGAAAAAAGTAACTGCTGCTTATCAGCAAGATAACATTTCTGTCTTAGCTGATGTTATCATCTCTGAAGATAAACTACTGACTGTGTGTAAAGAGGTCAATATAAGGAATTATTATTCAGTTGTCAGCAGCTTTACAATGTTTCTCCTTCAGTATTTTAAGTGTTCTGTATGAAACTATATCTATGCATGATATTGCAAAATGTTTGGGAAAATACAAAAGGAAACACAGTGGCAAATAACTAGAATAATCACCTGACTCTCAGAATTTCATATAAACTGATTATTTGTGGTTGTTGTAGTTATTGTCTTAAAAAACTTATATCAGGTATGAAAAGATGTAGAGGAGGAGTGTTGTTCTGCCAGGAAAAGTTTAAAAATTAAAGCTATTTCATAAGAGCAAATGACTGAGGAAATGTTTGGGTGAAGATTGGTTTGTGCCTGTAGAATTCTAGTAGCTTGGAAAATGTCTACTGTTCCTTACTCAGTTTCATTTATAAATTCCCTCCCAAGTAGTTTATGGTGTTGATTAAAATTAATCTTGGGTTTGACCTCTTGGCATAGAAGCTCTCCATGGAGAACTGCAAATGTGGGAAGATTCGGCTGTGCTAAATACACAGTTAATGTAAGAAACAACTAGCTAAGATATGCATAACTATCCATAGATATGGGGTACTGGTTTTGTAGAATCCCATTATTTGTCTTTTAAAACTTTTTTTTTTTTCCCCAACAAAATTTAAAATACCACTTGTTAAACCCTCCTTCAGATCTGTGGGTGCTGCTTCAAAACCAGAATTGGGGCAGAAATGCAAAAATCTGTTAAGTGTACATAGAGCTAGGAGAGCTCTCTGACACGCTATTCACTACAAAATTACATTGTTTAGAGACTGATAGTTAAGGGGGAGTCCTCCCCTTTAATATGACTTATAAAGAAATTAAACTGGTTGTGTCTTTCAATTAATCTACCCAAACTCTTTTGTAAGAATTGCAGATAGGATGCTTTCACCACCAAGGCTGGGGCTGAAGTTAAAGACAGTCTCCAACTTGCAGGCTGCTTGTGATCAAAATAGTTATTTCTTTTGCAGTCTGGTGTTAAAAGCAACATTTATAGGCACTGTGTTGGCCTTGTTTGATTTAACAACTCCTTGAATCAGCGTGACTTAGTGCCTCTGGCGGAGCTTCGTGTAGAGCACAGAGTCCTGCCAGGTGGATTGGAGGTGGGAACCACTTGTCTTCGTTAGGTCCTTGGGGTACCTACCAGTGGAACTTGAATTGGCCCATTACACAACACACGATTCAGTGAATGGAGAATGCAGAGAATACTTTGGAGCTTTTTCTAGGCCTTAACATTTCAAGGTATATAGTTGGCCTTCCTCACTCCCCACACCTTCTGTTTGCTTATTATAGTCACAGCTGTGTGTAGAAAATCAAATCTTGCTTATTGCAGCTCTACATCTAGTTAATCAAATTGAACATAGCATCATACTTGTCTTCACTGGAGACGTGGATAATAGACCTGAGCTTCCTTTGAGTTGTTTCTCAAGAAGCTGGTATGATACCAGTTGGTAATTCCTACTAAAAACACCTGTCTTCTGTGTACGTCATAATAACTTACTGGTTTCAGTCCCTAAACCAAACTTTTACTGACACTTTAGTTGAAGTGTGAAACAATCTTGGTATGTAGTGACTCATTTTTGCAGCTTGGTCCTCCTTTTGGAAGGAAAAAATTCCCCCCCCCCCCCAAATTCTTTCTGTCTCTTTCACACTTTGGTACAGGTTGTAAAGACATTTCTTATGTCTACTGTGTAGGATTTCCTCAGTGTAACGATTGAAAGCAGATGTGTGAATACACACATGCACGCTCTCCCATGCTTGCATACAGGCATACGGAGCTAATGAATTTTGACTGAGCCACAGATGATGCAATAAATCTATATGGCAGGATTGGGAGTGTTGCCACTTGTAGATACATGCATATGGTACGTCCACTTTCCTTTCTGCTCTCTCCTTCTCCAATATTATTTGTATTTAAACAAAAGGCATGTCAGAATGACCCTTGGGAATGCTAGTATGAACATATTTTTTTAATTTTGTGACTTTTAAAAAAGTTTAGAGCAATTCTGGCTGGATTTTTACTTTTTTTTTTTTCCTCCAAAGTTATGAAAGATGCTGGCTGACTTTCTTCCCATTAACACTGCCTTTCCATAGCATTTCGTTACGGTATAGAATGAGACTGGTGTATAAATTTTGGTGGGTGGCATTATTTTGTTTCTGATGTGGAAGACTTCAGGAGAGAAACACTTGGAATTAATGCTCTGAAAGAGTGGAGTAATTACTTTAGTAAAGCTTAAAAATGACATAATCATTTGTATCATTCATTTCCATCAGGTTCATCCTTTATGTAATGCTTTTTCTAAGGACAAAACTCTTGGTGGCTGTGTCAGGATAGTGAATTATGCTCTCTTATTGAGCAAGGAGAGGAAAACCAAGCTTCTTTACTTCTAAGGCATTTGCTTTCTAACTTGCTTCTATAGTTCTTCCTGAGCTCTCAAGTCCACATCAGTTTTATAGCAAAGGCTCTGTTACAAACACATACCCACACCTCCTGAGGAACCTTTATCCTTTAGAAAGAAAGTGGGTTTTAGCCTGCATTCCCATCCCAGGCCCCTGGCCACGTTTAAGCAGCACGGTCGCTGTGCTACTCCCACACGGTGCACGTTGTACTCTTCTTCGCCATTTGCACTGCCGCTGTGAAGCAGAGGAAGGAAACTGCAAGCCAAGAAAATACTGATTGAAAATTGACTTGGGACTTTGTTGTGGGCGATGACCATGAGGAATGGTTTGGCTATTTGGATGTCTTTTAAATTAATTAGTCATACCGTGGAGGGTCCCCTTTCTAACTCCCACCCATAAGCTGACAGGAGAACCTACTGCAATTATGTGTGACAGATCTGGCAATATTCATTGCAAAGCCACTGTCCATTGCCGGTCAGCGCTGACTGGGGGATATCATGGGATAGATGGATCAGTAAATACATTTACTGCTGCTACTGCTGTAGCAATCCATGAATCCTGAGCTTTTATTTTAACTGGTTAGCTCAAGAGAGTTTAGGATTTGGTTTCTCTTGACTTTTAATTGTTTTGAGTACAGTTTGGTATGCAGTTCAACTTGCACCTTAAGGGAGACGAAGTGCAATTAAGAGCATGAAAAGCTGTCATAGGTTTTACTTGAATTTCTGTTGATCCTTACCAAAGTTGTCTCCTTAAAGGTTATTGAAGTCCTCTAACCGGCAAAGAACAGGTGAGGAATTTAAACTGGGTGTTTGAGCGTCAGAGACCACTTTAAGTTCTGCACCTCTACCTTATAAACTGCAAAATTCTAGGAACTGCTTCTCTTGCTGCAAAGGTAGCCCTGGTGTAATACCACGGTTTGGTGCTACCTGGAAGTTCAAAATGGTTTGCATGTAGGAGTGGATGATCTGTAGCTGTTGGAATATGAGTTAAAGAGTATTTTTAATGTATTTTTCTGATCAATTGGAATTTTTCTTCTCCTGTACCCCAAATCTGATAGTCTATGTCAAGTTTTGAATAAACAGTTTTTCAAAGTTTGTTTTTTAAATGGTTATTTCCAACTAAGACTTTGTGTTATTTACAGTTTGTTGGACTTGAGTCATATTGCATAAAATAGACTGTCTTTTTAGCCTCTAATAAAACACAATTGGTGATGTTTGATATAACTAACATGGTTGAGAGTCTTTAGCGATATAATAAGCCTATATAGATCACCTCCCAATACAGATTTGGTCTTGAGCTGACTGAGCAAAAACCTGTTGAATGAATTATTTAGCCACAAAGCCAATAATTTTATAACGTAAACTTTAGCATCCAAAATTGTTTCACCTTTCCCAGTTCCTAGATTGTGACTGTTGATGTACATTTATGATGACTTCAGGAGAAGGTGTTTGTGGCACAAGATTCAAATAAGTAGCTAATATGTGGTTTCAAGTCTCCCAATATATCAGGAGAGTAATATGACCAAATTAATATGCTTTTTGTGAAATTAATGTGAGCAAATTAAGAAAGATTTGAAGAACTTCATGCAGATTTGCTCTCAGTGGTAGATGGCAGGTAAAAAACATCTGGCTTGTTGAAAGGTGGACTAACAGCAAACTTTCTTCTGGAGAAGATAGAAGACAGGTATGCTGGAAAATGGTACAGGAATTGCTATGACTGTAGGCGAGAACTTTTTTTTGGGTGGGGTTTTTTTTGGGGGTTTTTTTGCCGAGTTTTTTAACTGAGGAAAACTGAGTAGATCTAGTGAATTCTCTTTAATGTTGGTCAGTGCAGTGTCTGCTTCATGTCTAGTGCTAACTGGTAAAGCTTACAAAGAACAAAACTTCAGTAGGAATTACTCTTGGGGCTGTTACAGCCAGTTTGCCGATTACAGCATGTGTAATACTGTAATTGTGCTTTGAACAATTGCCTTTTCTAGTGATATAGCAAGGTAGCCCTCTGCCCCCAGAGAACCCTGCTCGCACACTGCATGGTCTACTTTTTCTTGTTTCCCTATTGACCTGCAATACTAAAACAAAGACACTCTAAGCTTAACACAACAGGGTTAGTCAGTAGTGAGAACAGTGCAAAAAGTCTTTCTAAACTGTCTTAAGCTTAAATCTCATTAATAGCTTTGTCTGCAATATGAGCAGCAAATGCATGTCCATTGCTGAAGCTTCATTATTGATCACTGTGAATTCTGTGGTGGTTTTGTAGTTAGAGAAAGGAGAAAACGTGAATCCCATTGAATTTCAGGAAGACTTGTATAGGCATCCCTGGCTTGGAGCCTGCACCTGTGGTTTTGGAGCCTGTCTGGACATTCAGATACGGCCAAGTTTTCTCCAGAACAGCTGTTCTTATAAGATTTAGAACAAGAAGAGGAAATCTCCCAAGAACTGCTGATTGTTGTGAAACTCTTTGCCATTTTGGCAGGAAACTTCCTTTAAAAATTAAGGACAGATCTGAAAGTGCTTAAGCACATAAGTAACTTTACACACCTGAGTAGTTCTACTGCACTCAGAGGACTTCCATCCCTATGTGGAAAACTCTGCTGCACTTGAGTGCTTTCAGATTCAGGCTTGAGTAGTATTTTGTTGATGAGCCTCATGTTCTTGAAACTTGAATCCACAGATGGAGGACATGTAGGCAGGAGTTTTGAAGTCATGGGAAAGGCAGAGGCTGAAATACAAACAATGTAAAACTAGATCTTGAACATATTTATGCATATAGAAATGTGGGCATCAGTAGTGTTCAGGTCTTAAAATTGGAGAGGGAAGAATGAAAGCTAAGTAATGTTAGATGCCTTAAGTTATATGGGGCATCAAGAAAGGGAAGGAATTAGTTTTCTTAGCTGCCTGTATGTCAGTGGAGTTGGGCCCCCTTAAGTTGAGCTCCTGATGGAAAAACCTTTAAAGTTGGGTGACAAAGTTGCTTGGTAGGAATCCTCTTCCTTGCCAAGTGTCAAAACATAGCCAGTGTAGTCAACACTAAGAGGATGCAATTCCTAGGGATGGCAAAACCCAAGTTCAGTCATTATTTTAAATGGCCATACTACAAAGTAACCAGTAATTGTCCATAAAAATGAGCAAAGGTGGGGAAGTGACTTCTTATGCCGTATGATCGTACTCAGGTAAGTGTAAAAAGTAAGTTTTTCATGGGAGCTGAAATGCAATGGGAAAGACAGTTAGGATGAGGTCTCTATTGTGGTGCTGAGAAAGGGGCTTTCTTCTGTTTCTTTTGTAATTGGAAAAGCTAGCTTTCTTCTTTGTGATGTATACATAACTGTGTGCAAGGAGAGCTGTTCATACTTGTCGGACTAAATATGGATCCCAAAGAAAAGCAGACCGAATCAATGATATGCTGAAGGCATACATGCAATTCATACTCTTTGTTCAGGAGATATACCGTGTATGATCAAGTTGTAATTGTGCTACTGGTTACTCTGATGTTTGATCATCTATTTTGTGTAAAAGCTCATAAGGGGAAGTTCTATGATAATTGTTACTGGTGCTGAGATGCTAGGATAGACCAGCTTGGGACAGTTTTTCTCCCTCTCTCTTCTTTTTTTGCTTTTTGTTTAATGAAAGATCCTTCCTCCTCCCCACACAAGGTATAGGCACATTTCCAAAACACTGTACTAATTAATGCACTAATTTAACAGCATGAAGTCTGTAGAGCCAGATTTGGGAACTATCTATGCACAGATGGAATTTCCCCCCCCCTAAAATGAACAGATGAAGTGAGAGACAAGACAGGCTTCTTGGATTTCCTGAGGGTTTTCACTGGTAAGACACTGAAGCCCTTCTTTTGTTGGGGTAGACTCTGCTTTCCTGTCAAACTTCCATGTTTCTGTTCAGAGCAGTCTGTGGTCAAGTCCAGTCTGTGACTTGCTTTCAGAGTTCACTTTCTGAAGAAGTGTGGCTTCCTATTGCAGGCTCACATTAAAAAACCCCAACACTTCTTAAAAAGTGGAATGCTTGCAGCTAAAGCCAACTTGTGGAATTGCTTTGAAATGAGACAGCTTAACTGCTTGGAGCTGGGAGATGGAGTCAGTACTTTCATGCAACTCCTTGAAGTCATTGCAGGACTGCTTTAGTCCAAGGTATTTAACTTTCCAAGCCAGTGAAATTTACTGCAAGAGTTACAGGTTATTGCTTTGTTTGGCTGCCCCAGTCACATCTGAGTTACTAAATTTTGTAGAGGTGTCAGCAGAGAATCTCATGGGATGAGGACACTAGATTGATGGATGGAGTGGGAATGCTTGACCAGTTTTAATAGGGTGTGGCTAACCTAATTAGGTGGTAGCCAAGGCAGGAAGAGCCTTTTTCAGAGACAGTGCTGTGTTAAAACAAAGGGATAAACCTTTACATTAGTACACAGGAACTAGGAACTAGTGGGAATCACTTTATATCATTGCTGCAGTTACTCTGCAGATGTGGTTCATTGGGATTTTGCAAGCTTCTTTCCAAAATGAATCTGGCTGCTTTGGCTTTTAAAGATCTTTTCCTTTTTTTTTTTCTTTTTTTTTCTTTTGTCTGTGAAAACATGTGGTATCAACTCAAAAAAAAAAAAAAAAAAAGAAAGAAAAACCCAACAAAAAAACCCATTACTGCATATTGCCTTTAGCAGTAAATGGTTACCAACTGTATAAACAAAGAAGAACTTTATGAAAGTCTCAGTTTGCATATGTCTTGGTGTGTAGCATGTCTTCAAGTCTCTGAGCTTTGAGTTAGCATGAATTGAGACTGTTATATGGGTATCAGGAAGTCTTGGTCAAATTGAAACATTTTCATTTTGTTACCCAAGTTAATTTTGTAAAGGTTACAACATAACTGATACAGACCTATTTTCTCTGAAACTTGTTCAGTAGTTTCACCTTGTGGTAGGGGCAGAACTTTGTCCACGCTTGAATCCTGTGTTTTGGTCTCAGATGTTTTTGAAAGGCATGGTTTGTTATTCCTAAATAAAGTTTTAAGGTTGACATAGCAGATGTGCTGTGTACTGGTTTTTGAATTCAGTAGGACATCCCATTTTGGGGGCACTGGGGATCTCGGAAGTTTATTAGAATCCTTCTCTTGAGCTTTTTTTTATCTGCAATGCATACCTGCTGATTCTTGGGTATGTTTTACCTCCAATTAAGTGGGAGAAAAGCAGGGACCAGCCATCTTCTCATCTGGGTGCAACTTGGATTGCTGGGCCAGTGAGACTGGTTGTGGTGTTGGATCTGCTGGATGGAGCAAAAAGAGCAGGTGTTCTTTGGAGTTGTGGGCCAAATAGGAGTTTTTTGTTGGGTAGGGAGAGCTCATCAAGAAAAGTATCACTAGCGTGCCAAAACCCTTTCCTGGAAAAACTTTACAAAGAGGTTAGTTTTCTGGGATCCATCAGGTTGCATGCACATTGTTGGGAAAGATTTGTGCCTTGGCCATAGTGGGAGCACAAAGGACACGGTAGCAAAGACCTTGTTGACAGCACTCTTGGTTTTGGGGGTTTTTTGAGTCGCATTACATTTTCATAGAAGGCAAAAACAAGGAAATGTGTTTTGCTGTAAAGTGGATATTTTAGTCTCGTCTTATTAAATCCAAATTAGTATGTTCTATTTTGACTTTCGATTGATTTGAGCTCAGGCTGTTTGAAGTTGGGCAGACGTTGGCATAACTCGTTTCTGCCATTTTATAGAAGTCATTTTGGCTACGAGACAGATATGTTGTTTGCATTGCTAGCTAGCGATCAAAATATTTTTAACAACATTTTCTCTAAATATTGTACATCATTTAATGAGTAGAGCTCAGATAGTTCTCAAGTGCTGTATTTGGTGACTTACTGTATTTGAGCTTCAGTGTTTTAATTTTGTCCCTAAAAACTGATGTCTTGGTGACTAGGAGATTATTAACCGTGTTTTCTTCTGGGACTGATTTAGATTTGTCATTTCTGAATGGTATTATATGAATTTCTTAACTATTAATTATTTTAATTTTCTTGCAGTCTTAATGTGTGCACATGAAGCCTTCTCTTGTGCCATGTGTGCATTTTGGTAATGTAACAAACTCAAGACTTTTTGGTTGGTTTTAACTAAATTAAAATAAACAGGCAGCTGGCTATGTAATGACATCAGAAAGCCCACATAAGCCAGGAAAATGTTACAGTCATAGCTAAATTGAAAAGATGCTCTCAGAAAATTCTATTCTGATGGAAGAAGCAATCCTTCCACCTAGGAAAGGAAACTGCAATATTGCTGGGTTTTTTTTGTTTGTTTTGTTTTTTTTTTTTTAAATCTCAAGTCCCGGTAGGCTTAAACAATAGTGGAAAGAGTCTTCAATATCATGTAGCTTGAATAGAACTGGTTCTCTTTCTCTGGGTTGTGAATGCTTACTTGGTCCAAAGTTACAACTGGTTTAATACTACAGAGTGAGTGCAGATGAAGTTGAGTGGATAAAACATTTAATGATATTTCATCTTATGAATTATATGTTATTCATCTGCCCATCAGTAATAGTGATAACAGCTATTGATTATCTGTTGCAAAAATCCCCCCTTTGTTTGCACAGGGGGAAACTTTATCCTTGAGTTCCTTTCTTTTTGGTAGCCTTTCTACTCCTTTTGATCCCTTCGCATCAATCCCTTCCTACCATGTTCTGTGGGAGTGTTATGACTGCACATTTATGACTATTTATGACTATTATTATGGCTATTTGTGCTTGTAAATGGGTCTGGAAAATTTCACAAACTGTTTGCAAATACTGCATGCTAGTGGTAGTTGTGTGAGATAGGGAATGAAGAACCATCGCTATCGATGCAGGGCTCCGCTGGAATCTAGCTGAATTATTGGGCATTTTACTGATGAGGAGCTTTCTAATCCTTCCTTCTTCCAGCATTGCTTTTTCCGTTACACTTCTTTTCCTGAGCTGCACCCAAACTGTAGCAATTCTGTGGGCCTGATATAACTCTTACAATGCTATAGTAGACATTGTGGGGCTAGAAAACAGGGACAATCATGTTATTCTCACAGCAATTTTGCAAATGCATATCAGATGACTGAAGTTCCTTATTTATTTATTTTTAAGCCTCTTTGGCAAGGATTTATAGGTCTTAGCAATAACAACAATTTGCCAGGTGTCAGTACAGATTATGCATTCTTGAAATTCTCAGTCTTTTTCACTGCTATCTGTGCAGTCTGCTTTGAACTTCCAGTTGGACTTTCAGTGTGGAGTGACTTTTAGTAGCAGGAAGGTAGCTTTGGAAATAGTGAAACATTGCTTACTACTAAAGACTGTTCCTGTGCTTAGCTGCTCAGAAGCCCTCTTGGACAGGTGCATGTGTTTGTCGGGTTTACTTCAAGCTGGAGGATTCAATGTTTTCATACTGTGTTTCATACTGAGTATGGCATGAAGTTTCACTTCTCACCTTTGACTCTCACACAGCTCTCTTGCTTGGAGGGTAAGCTCTAAGTATGGCTAGAGTTGCCAGCATTTAGTTGGGAAGGGTATTGATTGAAAAATAGTATTGGCAAACCTCTCTCTTCAGCCGAATGGTCTGTACTGGAGACGAGCAGAAGAGCAGACATGAAACCACTTTGGAAAAGTATGTAGTGTGCATGTCTTCTGACAGTCTGCTCCTAGCTAAGAATAAGACGGCTTTGCAGGGAGCAGAAGTCTAAGAACCTGGAAGGTGTTGCCCACAAAGGCCAAAACCAAAGCAAATCTGCAGCTAACTATCTAAAACGCTGCAGCCTTCTGTAGGCTTTTTGAACCGTGACTGTGTGACCCACAGCAGTATGAGTGTCCAAGCAGAGGAGATGACCTGTTAGATAGATGACCTATCAAAACTCTGCCACTTGAAAAGCCTGAGGAAAGGATTCATGGTAAAAATCTCATGGAAGATGACCTCCATATTTTACCCTTACTTGATCCATGCTTGACCTTTAAAGAAAAAAAAAAAAAAGTACTTGAACATTAGTCTAGACCTAGTGCTGTTTATTAGCAGTCTCCAGTTTTTCAGAGACCTTCTTTCTGTTATCAAAATCCAAACATTCATTTAGCTTTCTCATCAGACAATCATATTTTAATACTCAAACAGAACATAAATATACCAGACTTACTTCATTCTGTCTCCCCAACAACTGTACACTGGCTCTGTTATTTGAGTATTGGACATCTGGACTCTGTTTCCCTTCGTGACAGTCAAATCCTTCTGAAAATTCCATGTATGCCGGAGATAGAGATCCTCAAAACGATAAACAAAGACTATGTTGTCAAATTCCATGACTGCCTCTTTCATTTCTTCCTTTTCCATTTTCTTAAGAATACCAAAAAGCTAGACTGACATCAGTGCATATTCCTGATGTGCTTAAATTAAGCTCTTCAGGCTCCAAAGAATTCAGATGGTTGCTAAAGGTATGTGGGACCTTTGTGGAAGTCACGCCTGAAGTTGTGCCTGGGAAATGCCCTGTGTTGGATCATCTATATTCCAAACAACTGGTTCTTCTGTGCATCGTGAGAGAAGAGCAAAGCCAGAGCACTGATTTTTGGCTGTGCTTTTTGTCTATTAGCTCACCCAATCTTGTATAAAACAAATGCAATCATATGGTTTCCTGTACAATGAACTGTACGTTGCATGTAAGCTGCAGCCCATACCCCTAGTAGTTGTTTCTGAGACTTTTGATGCAGGTGCTGGACAAGTTGACTAGCAGAGCTGTTCTGTCAGACCTACTATGTGTGAATAAGGAAGAATGGATTTGGGGTTGATGACAGCTTTGGCAGCAGCAACTGTGAAATGGTGACATTTAAAATTGTCAATGAAGAGAAAGCTGGTAATGTGACGTCCAAGGTGGTGGTTCTTAGAGCAGACTTCAGATTGCTCTGGGAATGGTAGGAGGGATCCTATAGGAGGCTGACCTGAAGGAGAGGGACCTGGGGAGCTGGCTGGTCTTCAAGAGCAATCTCCTCAACTCCATTCCTCAGCCTCTTCCACTCTGATGTGGAGGAAGTCAGGCAGATGCCAGTGAGTAGGGAATTGTATGGAAGCTGAAAACAAGAACAAGCAGACTGTCTGGGAGGAATACAGAAACTTTACCTGGGCATGCAGGGAGCAAATTGGGAAGGCCAAAATTCAAATGGAGTTGAGATGTATGGGAGATGTAAATAGCAGCAAAAGGGTCTTCCACAGTACGTTGGCAGTGAAAGGAAGACTAAGGAAAACACGGACCTTCTGCTGAACGGAGCAGAGGTTGTAGTGATCAAAGACATTGAAAACGTTGAGGTGTTCATTGCCACCTTTGCTTCAGTAAGTTCTTCTCTCAGGCCTGGACCCACAGTTCCCTGTGCCTAGTGACGGTGTCTGAGGGAGTGAGATACTATCCATGATGGGAGATCAAGTAAAGGACTTGTTAAATAAAACTGTACATGCACAAGTCCAGGGAATGTGAGGGGGTGCATCCAAGGTCTTGAGAGAAATGGCTGATGTCACTGCAGTGCTGCTGTCTGTCACTGAAAGGTCATGGCGATTGGGAGAGTTCCACCATGGCTGGAACTGGGCAAACATCAAGCTCATCTTCACATAGGGCCGATAGAAGCCCTGGGGGGTCAGCCTCACCTTAGTCAGCAGGAAGATTATAGAAGAAATGGGTTCTCCTTCATACATTGTATATGCAGGTATATGAAGAACAAGGAAATGATTTGGAATAGTCAGCTTGAATTTTCTAAGGGCAAATTATGGCTGACCAACTTGATTACCTTCTGTGGTGAGATAACTGGCTCAGTGGCTGAGAGGAGTGCAGCGGATGTCCTTTGCCTTGCTTTTTGACATTGTCTCCCGTAGTGTTCTTTAAGGGAAATTGGAAACCAATTGACTGAGGTCTGCCAGATGGGTGGAAAACAGGCTGGACACAAGGACCAGTGACTAGTAATTGTTAAGTCCAGTTGGTGGCCATTTACTACTGGTGTTCCTCTGGAGATCTGTATTGTGACCAAGCCTGGTCCTTCCATTCTTTGTATCTTTCTGTAGGCATCTGCATAAAGAAAATTCTGGCTATGTAGCTTTCTGTTGGGAAGCTTGCGGGCTCTCAGGCTGATTCATCATTATCCACCTAGCCACATACAGGTACACTTAGACTGTTTCTTCTGGAATCCTGCACTTGTTCTTTTGTTACTACTGTTAACAGTCATCCAACTTTCTCTACATGAGCTGTCCTAGTGCTTTGGATTTTGCTTTCTACTCTACTGTATGTCATGGAAGTGTCTGCAGCCCTTTGCTTTGCAATGTCCTTACATTGCATGTTAGTTCTTACACACAGTGACAAGACCTAGTGTGTTTTGCTGAGCTCAGTTTGGTTGTGTGGTGTGATTTGGGTTTGTGGGGTGGGGTTTTTTTTGTTTAATGCAGAGGTAGATGTGCATAGTGCATCTAATCGATTGTGCTGTGCTATACAGAAAGCCAAAGGGAATTGCATCCTGACTCACTTAGGTCATTGGCTTTGTGAGTATCGTTGTCATCAGCTGGGCTCGTACGGCTTCACTGCTACTTCGCACATCTTGGTTCTGTTAGGGATGCCTGTTTTGTGAGGCAGAAGGGGACGTTAAGAATGGCCATAGAGATCAGGACATGGTTTCTCTGCTTTCTGTCCACAGGCAGCCTGTAGGAGGAATTGGGAGTGAGCTTGCTGAAGATGTCAAGTGCCCATAATTGTCAATTAGGTATTTAATAGAACCCCAGAAAAAGAAAATGGGAAATGAACGCTTTCCTTTTAAGGAGGGTTATTGCTTTCTCATGAAAAAAACCCTTTCCATTTAGGGCTAGTATTATTTTTGGATCATGTTTTAGTCAGGTCTGCAACACAGGTATGAGAAGTCTTACATGTGGAAAAGTGGGAATTATTTCTGTGTTCAATATGTGTCTTAAGAGGCATAAATGCCAGAGCTCAGGCTGGATTCCGTGCTTAGACTCCTTTGATGCCTGACATTTAAAACTATTATTGGTTCCATGACAGGTGAGCTGTGATGGCCAGTAATGGTTTTCATTACAAATCAAAAGAAATCTTTATGTTCGGTGCAAACCGCTGTTTATCCAGCTGCTGCATGTGTTGGATGATGACTAGTGCACAAGTGTGAACTAGTGAGAGATGCAAGATTTTCTTAGCAGTCTTCCAATGCCAGAGCAGGGCATTAATAGTCCATCAACTCCACCATCTGAGAGATGAGGCCAGGAGTAAAGCTGTGTTGAGGTTCATTGTTTTTCACACCATTTCTGGTCCGTTAACCTAAAGCCTAAAATCAACTCTTTAGAGTTGCCTGGAGCTGGATTTTTCTGAACAACCTGTTCTATAAAACTTACATACCTAACATCTGGAATCTAGACTGTGTTTTCACATCCTCTTCCAAATAACATTTTTGTCCTTCATGAAGCAAAACAAATGTAGAATTGATGAGTTCTCTGGTAGCTCATATATGCTTGTCTAAATATCTAAACTCTATGTTCTAGGCAAGGGCTGTCCACTCGGCTTTTCAGAGCAGCCCTTGGAAATGTGTGCTTATCCCTGAAGGTTTTTCTTAGAATTAGGAGTACTTCATACTGAAATAATTTGGGTGGCGATGTGTTTAGGAGCTGCTCTTAAAGGCAGTACAAAGAATCAATTTCCTAATTTACCTTGCAGTTTTTCAGGCTTACCGAATTTTTGCAGTTATTAGGGCTTATTGAATACTTTTGATATGTGTGCAAATTGTTCCGTGGTTCAAACACAATCCAGCAATATTCACTTGTGGACATTCTAATAAGTTGTCATAGCTGTTACATTCCTCAGAGGATTTTAAATTTATATTAAATATTTGCACATGAATTGCATTACAGTAGTAAAAAAAGTAGAGTGAATTTGAAGGTAAGCACTGAAAAGTTGGTGTTAGTATTTAGGCTGCCTCTCTAGTCTTACTTTTAAGATGCATTATAGGCTGTGATCTTTACTTACATGGTCATAGGTTCTCTTTGTCCAGCAGTCTTTGTTTCTTTTAGTGTATAAGATGCACAGAGCTAGGGCAGCTGTTCAGTATTAATCTTCTTTATTTGGTGTGGCACATCACTCCAGGCTTACTGCACAATATCTAAACACAGTACTGAAAGCAGCTTTGTTAATTCATTGTTTTGAGTTTTTATCCTTGTCTCTTTAATTATATTTCAGTGCCTCTGGGCAGTTATGTGAGTTCACAGATAGGAGAAGAAAAATAACTACTTGCTTGTCCTATTCTTAGCTTATCTAACGTGTTAGGCCTTCCTGTACAGTGGGGTTGATTGTGCTTCGTAACCTAATTCTAGCACAAGTGTATCTCCATTCGCTTACGGATAACCTAATCTCAGCCCAAGTGTATTTCAGCCTTGAAATATCACCAAAAAAAGCAGCATGTTGCAGTTCAGAATTTGCCCACATGTTTGTAGCAGAAAGATGAGGAAGATATTAAAAAAAAAAAAAAGCTGAATTCAGCTGAAATAGGTGCACAGAAGAGCACTGTACAAAGTCATGGGTCAACGGTAGTTGTGAGAGGAAACTTGGTATATATGGATGTGGCCAAAATCTTGGCTGCTGTCAGCACTAGGGTAGTTTTGGACAAAGAGACCTCACAATGCAGGACTAGAGAGGATGGCGTTGCATTGAAACCCTTGCTATTACAGGCAACTGGGGCATGTAATTCCATAAAACCATAAGATGGTCAAGCATCATCTTAAAAGTAATAAGAAATAGCGAACCAACGCACCTATGAAATTCTGTCTGAATAGCCCTTGAGTCTTTCCATGGCTACAAACACTCTAATTTTCAGCATATATCAGTCACAGCTGCATCTAGACCTGCGTATTCCTGTGCCAATGTTGTCCTTTGACTTAAAATAACTCTCCTGATTCCAAATGCACCTCATTCTTTAACATTATCATGTAGTTCAGCAGTCTCAACAGCAGGATGTTGAATGAGTTTGAGTGGAAGTAATTTCTCTGGGTGAGGTGGTAGTTTGAAAGCTAGACCTGCCTTGGAAATCTTTTCATAAAGAATGAAAAAAAAAAAAATTGAGTACAAAACAGAACTCATGAGTGCATGTATAGGTATTACCATGCAATGTATTCCATGCGACGTGGGAAGAGGTGATGTCTCAGCCCCAGGCTCATTGGAGCATTATTAACACAGGTTGTAACGGGAAACCAGAAAGAGGCCATCTCTGAAATATAATTGAAAATAAACTGCTGTTAAAGACTTTATGTATGTGTAAAAAATTGATTACGTACCATTCCAATTCAGAATATAATTTTCTTTTCTTGTGAAACTGTATTTCAAGGGGATTTGTTTTTCACTTTATTTTTCTTGTGGATGAGAGCATCACAACCCTTTCATTTCCTGACTCTTCACACAGCAAGACTTTTCAACAGTCAGTGAACTGGCTTTCGAATTGTTGAGGGGTGAAGTTATCTTTGCCTTTATGTTTACTTGTAACTAATGTAAATTGTAGAAAACAGTATTTATTGCCTTGCAACTGTGCTTTTGTCTAAGAGCATGATGCTCATATGTGTGGTAGGCAACAGAGAACTTTCTTCCTTTTTGTTTCCCTAGCAGGCAGGCTGCTTCATTAGGTGATGAGCCAATTTGCTCTTAGTGCAAATAAGAAAGACCTGTCTGAAGCTATGTCCAGGGGAGCTGTGTGGAAGACTTGCTTCTTAAGGGGTTAATGATCTGGAATTTCACACATAATGCAAAATGATTATGCTGTATGCATTCTCTGCGAATTTTCTCACTGATCACAAAAGACTTTTGTTTGTTGTGCTAGAATGGTCCATAGGCTAAACATACCCTGTGCTTTTAATTGGATGGAAAATAACTCTGCTAATTGGAGAAAACTGAATAAAGCAGTTGGTGCTACATGCCAAATGACAAATCTTTTACAAGAAATATACCTTTTCCTTCATATGCATCAACAGAGTTCTAGTATAAACATGTAATGCAATTCTATCATTTCACAGAGACCTAAAAGTTTTAGATGGCGTTCTTACCTGAGATGTGTTAGTGTTTATTTTGCAAGCTAAGGCAGGTGTGGAAAATTGACTTTGCTGGAGAGAAGGATGTGAGTGAGTGCTTGATGAGAATGATGGTGTTTCTTTAGCATTCCTCCAGCAGAACAGCCTCTAATGCAGGAGAAAAGAGCAACACATTCCCCTCCGCCCCCAGACTGTGTGGCAAAGGGAAGAGTTGGATGCCCTTTTAATAATGAGTAACTACTTAGTGTGGAAGATCACAGATTTTTAAGATCAAGAACCTAGCTTTTCCCATGCTGACAAGAGCAGCTTGCATTCACTAGAAACTTACTATTAGGGACGCTTAATTTCATTAATAAAGGATGAACACTCCCCCCCCCCCCCCCCCAGCATAGCTTTAGTCCTTTTATACTGCTGGTGATGATTCCTAGCTAAACATCTCAGCATCCTGGTAAAATCCCCTAATCCTTTTAGCGTTCCTCTGTAGCATGAAAAGCAGGTTGATGGTGCCAGAGTACATTTTGCAATCCTGCCTTCTGAATAAAACACTTTGGAGAAGACGGGGTGTGCCTAGCCAGGCTGAGACCCTGCAGGACTATTTGAAATTCAGAAGTCTTTTATACTGCCCCTCAAGTAACAGAAAAGGATGCTGGTGACATAAAAATCATGTAAAATTGTTTGCAAAATGTGGAATCTACAAACCTGATAATTTGAGAAGAGGGTGCAA
>JAVJGG010000054.1:21385687-21463272 GCA_035590195.1 Aviceda cuculoides | reverse complement strand
ATACCTGTGTCTTAGGCGTCATAACTCCAGGAGAACTCGTTTTGGCAGTAATGTTTGTCCTCCTCCTCCTCCTGCTCAGCTCCAGATTTCTCTGGGATTCACTGATGACCCTTACAGTCAGCCTGGGAGTGGCTGCGAAGTTTTTTCCAGCATCTGGCGGTGGCGTTGGGAAGGGGAGCATCAGCAGGAGCTGATGGTGGGAGGTGGCGTGAGGGGGGCCCCGGGGGGTCTCCAGTGGGGCTCAGGGCGGTGCTGGTCTGGTCCGGGGGTAGCTGAGGGAGCTGCTGGGGTGCAGGTGCAGGCATCTGGTTTGGGCTTGGAGCGTAACAGGGAATTCCCGGCTTCCTGACTTTTGGATCCGATAGCTGCTTTTATCTCATGCCTTGGTCGTATGAGTAACGAGGGTATGGGAGGGGGATAACCTCTCCAAAGCATGCATATATTTGGTGTGGCTGTATGTAGTTCAGAAGTTGCACAGCTGGATGTTTCTTAAACTTTTAGTTTTAGAAGAGGGTTCACTTTTGTCCTCTGTTCCAATAGCAAAAAGAATGAATTTTGAGCACAGTGGGAAATATAGCAAGTATTTTAATTGCAGGAAGCACTGTTTTAATCTGAATTTCATAGGTATATGTGTTTAACAAGTCTGACCTTTGGCTGGGCTTTGTTTCTGGGCTTCTTCCTGAAGAAGAGTTAGATATTTAAAACCTATTAGCTCCTTTTCAAAAATAAATTAAACTCTTAAACAGAATTTTGAGATGAAGCTTTGGCATCTGTTCACTGAATCAAATGAATATTAAAAAATTCTGAGCTAAACCACAAATAGTTTCATGTGAAATACTAAAAAAAAAAAAAGCAGCTGAAATGTTTCCAAACACATTTTTAAAATTTAAACTTGTTTTTGTTTTGCAGCTTCCTTCAAAAGTCTTCAGTACAGGTTATACACAATGTTCAAAACCAGCTAAGTTCTTCAGATTTTTTTTTTTATTTGCTACTTGATTTTCAAAGATTTAATAAACATAAAAATAGTATCGAATATTTGTAATACTATTATTTAACACAGCTTAGATGTGGCAACCACTGATACCGACGAGACTGAAGTTTCTGATTCGAGTCAGCTGCCTGCTGTCGTGCATCAGGACCTGTTCAGTCACACACACGTCGGAGGCACGGACGCAAGCTGCACACAGTTTGTTAGCAGCGTAACCTCATGGTTTCACTAATGCACATAGATACTTTGCAGACGAAAGTCTTGGAAGGGGCTAGGGAACCCTCGCCCTTTCGCTTTCCACTTCCTCTCCTTTCTCACAGCCTCGGCCTTCACACTGGGAGGCTCTGCCAATACTTCCCAGCTCCCTCCTACTCTCTGGGGCTGCAGTCAGCCTAGGAGCTGGCAGGTTTATTGCTGATGCTTCTTTTTTTCCAAACTAATTACAAACAGCCTCATTAGTATCTTGTTCTGCAATTCTGTCAAATTGTTGGTTTTTTTCATTCAGAAAGGTACTATTTCAGAGTCCCTTTTTAGGCACTGATCTCCCAGCATTAAGGTGACTTTGAGCAGAGATTCAGGTTGTGCTGTATTGCTGAGAATTTAGAAATAGTTCTGACTTCTAAAGTATGGGAAAAAATTATTTTAGTGGTATTTGTTTATGCTAATATTGCAGTCAGCACACACCTTGTTTTGTTTACTAAATATCTTCTGAGGACTGCAGACTTTTGTTTGTTTTGATTGTGAGACATGTAAGTGTTGGCCCCTGGGAGGTTGCTCTGTGAATTTGCAAACTGATAAAACCTGTAGAATGTGTTAGCTGGAGAGATCATCTTGTCTGTTAAACTGTTGATTGTACTTAGCTGTTGAATGCAAATCAACAATATGAAGATTTAAAATCCTTTTATGTAGATAGATATAAAAAGGGTAGATTTTAGATAGATTAAAATATTATTTTTGTGCATAAGGCCAACAAGAAGTTGTGTAAGATCTAGGAATGACTTGGAGAAAACCAGCTGTTTATAATAAAATGGATATAATCAGGAAAACCTTTGTGTGGTTTTTTTGGGGTTGTTTGTTTTTTTTTTTTTTCTTCCCCATCTGGTCACTCCTGTTACTACAAAGGGAAGGAACAAAAGGATTTGTTTATTTTAGGGCACTTGAAAAAAGCAGCAAATCTCAACCTTCTTGCCCCGCGTGGGAGTTATTAGCTGCAGACAGTAGCACCTTCTTTAATTCTTGTACAGAAGTGGTCTGCAAATAGCTGAACTGGTTAAGACACAGTTAGTTCCCTGTTGAGTACTGAATGGCTTAGTTTTCACAAATCTTCATAGAAGTTGGGATGGTTGTTGTTACCTTGGGATCAAATACTACATGTCTAACTGAAAATGAATGAGAAACCAAACTGGATGCTCAAGGGATATTTAACTAGAAGTTAGTTTCTTCTCTGGAGTGGAGATACTTATTTTCTATTCTTAGCAAAGAAAACTGGATAAACTAGAGGAAATGTGCTACTGTGACAATAATAGCAAGAGTGGGACGATCAAAAATGAGAAGATAGGTGTTAAATGGGTGGTAGTAACAAACCAGAGGGGTTGGAGAGTCACAGCAATGTCAGTGAAGATAAAGGAATCATGAGCTAGCATTAGGAATAGACTGAAGTAAACTTTGCATTTTCACTTTTAATTTTATTTCTTCTGTATTGTGACAGCTCATCTAAATGCATCAGCTTGGATTTCTGTTGTTTCTGTTTGTTGGGTATTTCCTCATTTATCCACATGTGTTTTATTTAATAAGAATAAATCACAAAAGTTATGGATGCTGTGTAATCATGTGGGTCACTGACTTTCTCTGGACAAGTCTTTAAAAAGATCTTGCCTTTCACCTTAGTCAGCACCTCTGCTCAGCTTTGCAAGGGTTATCTTGCAAATTATTATAGAAGAAACAAGTGGCACATTTGGGCATCTAGACGTAGTGGCCTGCTTCTACTTATGAGGTCTGCAAAAGACATCACCGTCTTGGTGATGTAGCAAAGGACGGCATATTTATTTAATTTGCCTGTTCGATACCACTTCTTAATTTTGGCTTTAGGCAGGGCCATTCCATCTTTCCTTGCTATCCAAAGCCAAAAAGAATGCCACTAAAATGCGAAAATACGAGGTCATTTAATCTGAAGCTTGTCTCTACAGAATCCCATTTCAGTTCCTCTAACAAGTGTCCAAAATCAGTCCTATTGTATGGAGTTAAGCTGGAGAGGAGTGGGGCAGAAAATGGCATGACTGAATCGTGGAGAGGATGTGGTTTTGTGGAGCAGCTCAAGAGGCAGTTCAGACCGAGGTGGAGGGGTGCTAAACAGTATTCAAAACCCGGCTTCAATTGTTTAAATGTTCATTTGCATTTGGTGTCTGGTTTAAATTGTAAACCCTGCTACGTAAAAACAAAGTTTTAAAGCAATGTATCTGGTTTTAACCCAGTAACCAAAGACCACAAAGTAACTTAACTTTTATTAGTCTTGGAGAAAATTCTAGTGCTTGCTGCCTTGTGGTTTGGATGCAAAACATACAAAAATAGTATTATTTTTTCTGATGTTGAATCTGTTTTTTTCATATTAATAGACATCCAATTTTGTTCCATTATATAACGATTCTTCAGACAGATAGTAAGAAGATACAATTAACTTTTGAGACACAGTTTATTTAACTTGATAATTTTGTACTAATGCAAATGCCTTTGCATTACACAATGTCAGCTCATCAAGACAAAAGTGAACTAACGCGTGTTGCGAGGCCTCATCTTGAGTTCCTAGCATTTGGACGCTCATGGGTTTTGTAACATCTGGAGACAGCAGCTGTGCTTTTCTGTAGGAGTTAACCTGTATCAAAAGGACTTAGATGTAGCTCCTAATAGATAAAGTACTTCCTGTCTGCAACTTCATTTTTATCCTCAGGTGTCTTCTCTTATTTTTACTCAAGTCAGACTTTGAGGAAGCAGGGAAAATTCATGCACAGACTTCATCAGAAAGTGATATGCACAAAATTAATGGGATGCAGTACTATGCAATCGAGGTACCTAGCACTGCTTGCCCTTCTCTTCTTCCTGCTCCCTTGCCTCCACCATCCACCATGTGTCGAGGCAGTAGGAGGATTAACTTTCTCTCTTTTAACATCGTTTTATTAAATTCCTTTGTTCCCACATAAGTGTTTTTCCTACTAAACATTCGTACCTGCTGGTGCTGCGTGATTGAGGAAAAATACCTCTTTCTCTTGCCGAGGGGTAAAAATCACTGATGTTTTGAAAGGTAGAGTGATGAGTATAAGCAAGTATTACTTCAAGCTAATTGGGAGAAAATTTCTAGCAGTTCTTTAAAATGTGCAGTCAGAGTGCAGAGTATGCAAAACACTATAAAAGCACTGGACTTAAAATTATTTGGCCAACCTTTGCAGTGTATGGTAAAAACAGATGGTTGGAGAGTGTGCTGGTATTTCTGTTTTGGCTAAATTGAGCCAGCTCATGCCTCTCATCATGTACAAAACCAGCAATGGTAGGATTGATACCAGAAGAAAAATTAGCTTTAAGACAGATTAACTGGCATAGCTAAATCAGGTGGTGGTTGCAAATGTATCAGCAGATCAGTCTTGGCAAAATAACATTGGTTTTCCAGGGGCCTCTCCAACTCCATATAAACGTTTTCATATTCTGCTGAACGGTCTGCCCCTAGTCACAGAAAAATTAGGAAGCGTATTCAGAAACTGGATTGAGTGTTAAGATGAAACTGTACAAATTTCAATGAGGTGTAAACTGATGCTTTTATAGCAAATAAACCTGTGTTGGTTGCTTTTTTTGCGTGTTTTTCTTTTTCCCCATCTCATGGGAAGTCTTAAACACTTGCCCTTAATTCCACATGACAGGTTGTTATCAGACAGCTGTTCCTGGTAGCTTGCCGTAGGTGACTGCTTCTTCCAACCTAAGCTGGGCAATATTTAGCATGAGAGGTTTAGAATTTGCACCTATTAAGAGTCAGCTGATTGCAAGAGACACTTTTAATTTTAGCCAGGGAGAAAGAAGCTTGGAGTTCTTCCTGAGCTTTCCCTTTTAAAACATCACAGGGCTTATTATCTTAGATTATAATATGGCTTTGGTGCACTTGCAGACAGTCAGGATTGAAAAACTATATGAGCATGTGAACTCGGCAACAAAGCTCCTGCTGTCATGCAGATAACGTTTCACATTAAAAAACAAGGGGAGAGAAACACAATTTCCTACAAGTGAATGCCTTCTCAAAAGAATGTTGTGCAGTGTTGTCCAAAAAATGTTGGCTGATACACAGAATATCTCTACTATTTAAATATGTTGTAGTGGTTTTTTTGTTGTGGGTTTTTTCTTTTTCTTCCCTCCCCCCGCCATGTTGTCTGCAATTTTGCTTGTAGATTAGGCAGGTATTCCTGTTCTGACAGTTCTGGTTCATTTTCCTGTTTGTAAGACAGTAGTGCTCTTCCATGGTTGCAGGTACAATATTAGTGATGAGTGCCACATAACATTGTCAGTACTATGTGCTTTTTAATAGGAACAGAAAAAGCTGTTGATGATATTTGCCTTTAATTTTATCTACTATTTGAATAATATGTGAAATTTGAAAACAACTTATTTAGCAAAGTAACTTAAAGAAACTCTTTCCCTTTTTATATAGTCATATGATTAATGACTAGTTTCAAGATCTCTGGATTTTTTTTAAATTTATTTCAGATCTGAGGAAGCTTGCTCAGTGTACATGGGTGTCAGGAGGTACATGGAAAACCAATGTGTTGATAAAGAGCTTCAATCAATCATTCTTTTTCCTCTCATTTTGACAGCTGAAAGTTGTGAATTAGTCAACTAATTCTGAAAAGTGCTTTGCAATCCAATGCTGATAATATATTTAAATATACTTTTCAACGTTGAGTCCTGCCAGTGCTTCATGTTTAATGTAGCATTTGACTTGCCCTGTTGGCATGAGTGAGGTGATCCGGATTGGTAGCGAGAGGGAAGCATGAACATGTTCATGGGACAGGTCTGATTCTGCCAGGAAAGCAGCCAAATCAAAGATTTCTTGGAATTGTAGAAATGTAGCAAATGTTTTGAAACTTGCAGTTCTCGTTGTTTAGATTGGAAATGTTAAGCATGTTTTTAATAGGTTCCTTTTCACTGTTAAAGCGTTACAATGAAATAATTACATTCCTTTCAAGCCATTTTAGACCTTACATGGTTTCCACTAACAGTAAAAATAAAAGTAACAGCAATTAAAATAGCCGACGGGTTTCCTTCTCTCTTCAGGAATTTCTTTACTACAAGGCTGAATTGGCAAATTTTGTAGAAGGCAAATTTCTTTTATTCCTCTGTCTGTATTTGAACCAGATGCTTAATCTAATTGTTCCTAGTATTTGTTTCACCGAGAAATAAAGAGGGAAGAGAATGAGTGCTAGTGCGGCTCACAGATTTGATAACGAGAGGTTGCTCGTTCTGTGCCTTTGCTCCTTGGTCAGGTCTGTCATGGCTTCAGAGCTGGTGCTTCTGGAGCTGTCGCTGCTGGCGTGCTGCATGATGGATGAGCCTGAGCTGGTGGAGGCAGCAGGTGCTCTAGCAATGGAAGAGAGCAGTGTTTGTTATTGTTGTAAGCATCATCAATCCTCCTCCCTTTCTTCCTCTGTTCTCAATGTCCTCCAAACAAAGGCTCCCTGTATCTGCAGCAGCAGGGGAGAAAATAGCAACAACTTACCCTGCGTAACTTTGCTGTTTTCTGTCTCAGGGCCAACCTTGTAAATAGGTCTTGATTTGATGCTCTGGATCTGTAAGTGGCGTGTTTATCATTGCAGGGGACAGCAATACTGATTTATTAATTCCATTTAGCAGAAAACTCTACTGGTACCTACATGTCACTGCCTTATTCCAGCTAAACCAGATGAATGAAAAATGGCCTTCAATTCTAGTACTCATTATACAGTGCAAGATCCTTAGCTCCTATGGGAGCAATCTGCTGAAAGATAGGTCTAAACATTCTTTAGTTGGAGAAAAATGTGACTTTGGGAGGTTGGGAGGAGGAGGGGAAAGAAGAAACAGTGGAGAAGGTGAGAAAAAGAATAGGAGGGGGTTTTTGTGGTTTTTTGTTTGGTTTTTTTTTTAAGCTGGTGGCTGCTCTTGGAAGTGCCTTTACAAGAGTAGGCTGTGATTTGAAATCTCACAGAAGTACTTTCTTTTCTGTTTAAAGGCAGTCAAAACTACCACCATATCATGTCCACTTGCTCTAAAACATCAGTTGATTCTAGCTATTCTTAAGTGTTTCTCTTGTCTGGAGCATTAATGACAACCACTGTTTCCTTCTGCAGGGCTATTGCCTCTCCTTCAGGATTTGGGACATGGGAGGCATGGAGCAGAATGGGGGGAGAACAGACAACCACTCTACTCCAGTAGTGGCTGCGATAGGCTTTCTATCTGCTTGTAGTGTCATTATAATTTGGAGGAATGTAGTTGTTCTGTTTCAGCATACCTTCCTATTTCTTTTCTGGTTTTGCTTCTTCCCTTATGGTAGCATTCTCTTTATGGATGTGTTATCCTCTTCAGTTCTCGTGCAAGATATAAGAAGGGAAGAAAGGAATTTTTCCATTGCCATAAGATGGGTAAAGTGAATCAGCGTCACTGAGAACCAGTAATTGTTGTGGATTGCAGGGGTATTGGTGTCTGGAGTATCTGGCAGCAGAGATGGCACTTGTAGAGTGAGCCTTCTGGTTGCTTGTTTTGTTTCTTGCTCCTTGGTCAGGTTTGTCATGGCTTCAGAGCTGGTGTTTCTGGAGCCGTTGCTGTTGGCATGCAGCACAATGCTGTAGGTACCTTGTCTCCTGGATGGACCCCTTGTATGTACGTTGTAGGTTGTATCCATTCCTTGTCTTCGATCCTGGCTCTTGCATGAACTTTGGACCCATGTTGTAGCCTTGTTTCCAGTCCTGTCTCTGGTCTATCTCCTTTTGCTCCTGACTGAACTGCCTGGACAGACCCCAGAGCCAGTTCATTGCTTTGCCATGTCTGATGCCATGGATGGACCTTGTTACCAATACCTGTCTTTACCTTTCAGTTCATGCCCAGTGTGACCATGTCCCATCAGTGAGGACACAGCCTGTGCTGGGGCCACCCTCATCTTCTGCCTTGCCTGCCCTTAGGGAGCAGATGGCCCTTGCTGCTCCCTGACAGCACTGTGAATATAGCTCCACCCTTGTTTGGTGGCCAAATGGTGTTTAAAAACTGGCTTAGCTGGAAAAGCATTCAGAGTGTGAATGCCTTTTCTTAAGTGTGTCTATATAGAGGCAGGAACAAAATAGATCTACTTCTAAAGAGTTATTAATGAAGGCCTCAAAAGTGTACGACTGAATTAAGGTTGGCCTTCTTTCTCAAGGAAAGTGGATCATTTTTCTTTATTCTGTTATTTTTTTAAATGCACATTTTTTCCTGTTCAGAAGCTGGTAGTTTTGCAGTTTGTTTGCAAGTGACTGCAAAGCTGTGGCACACAGCTCTGTTCCTGCTGGAGAAGGTGCCAAGTGACAACCCAGAGTTTGGAGGGAACACCCAAGGAGCTCAGATATTGCTCTCAGAAGTGTTGGGGTTTTTTTCCTCCTTCCCTTTTATTTGAAAGGAGCAAAGTTTTGCAGAGTTATATTGACAGTAGATAGAATTATGCCTTTCAGTGGTGTCTGTATGAAGTGGCTTATTCCCGTTGACATTTTCCTGCTTTGCTCGCTCTGGACTCCAGGCTTACTGTCTGGAGAACCAGGTCTTAAAATAGCTTGCTGAGCTATCCTTATATATATAAAAATTGTACAGAGTCTAAATGGGACGCTTTACATATGGGCTTGTCTTGCTATGACTTGATGACATTAAATTTAAAAGCTTCAAGGTAGACTGGTGCCTAGTGATGCTCATCATTGGCATTTCAGAGGCTCCACCGAGACCTTAAGACATTAAGTGTCATCTTTGAATGGCTGGTTAAATTCAGTAATGGTTTGCTGAAGTGAACACCTAATTTCTTCAAAAAGGGAAACTGGTGTCTCCTAGCAGACATTTTTCATTGTAAAAGCCCAGTAACAGTACTGAGCTTTGGTAGTCTCTCTGATGACAGTGGTTAATGACAAGCTGAAGTGCTTCTAGTGTTGTGACTCTCTAACTTGGAGCTTCTTGTATGTTCGTATTCCTGTCTCTGTCCAGCTTTAAATGTGTGCAGTTTTAAAGTTGTCTGCCAAGAAGCACACACATTCCTGGCAAAAAGCAACATGCTGGTGTCAAAAATCTGCTCATCCAAGAAGTAGTAGTGCAGTGGTCTTGTAAAACACAAACGCGGCGATAATGTAAAATAGGTTAGAGCAGTGTGAAGTGGGGATTAACAAATCTAGATACTGCAGCAATCCCATCATCTCCTACAGAGCTGTTGATCTATTCATTTCTTTTGAGGGTGAGACAAGATGTTGGGCTCCATGAGGAGTCTGCTGCTTGTGTTTTGCTCTGCCTCTGCAGCTGTAATTAGTTGACAGAGCTTTAAACACTTCTGATTCAGGACTGTCTAAACTTTCTAAAGCTGGAGGAGAGAAAATAGAGGGTTTTATTAGCAGATGCTTCAGTTTTGACATGTAGATGATGCAATGTAGCATATATTTTGGAGGAGCAGTTTCTCAAGACTGTGGGATACTGCAGCTAGAAAAAGGAGTTAAAGGATAAAACAATGTCTAGTCTAATACCTTGCTCTTTTAGAGATGACCAGAAACCCAATTTCCTGTTTTGCTGGATAGTTGCTAGTGTAATCAACCTGAGGCAACGGAAAAAATTTCTCCTGGCCTTGGCTAAAAAAATCTTTGGCTTGGTGATAAAATGTGAGGCTGACATGTGTTGGTCTGACAGCTACTCTGAGTTCTGTAGCCAGAGCTTGAGCTATCTCCCTCCATCAGCACTGATTCCAGCTTCAAGAAGGATCATGTTAGAGAAATAATAAGGGCTAAACCAATAGTTACTGCTTTTGAGAGCAATTCCCTGTATACACTTTTTTTCTGCATGCAACTGAAGGTTGACAATAGAAAGCAGTGAAGGTGCTTGTCTGTCCATGGCAAGCCCTGGGGTATCACACTAAAGAGGTTGGAAAATTCATAACAACTTTAATCAGCCTTTCATTTTTCAATGAGCACTCTGCTTGTTTAGTGTGGTTGGGTGAGAAAATAAGACCTTGGGAAAAGGTGTTCATGATAGCTAGTAATTATTAGTCATCTGCTCCTCTTCCCTTTAAAGGTGCAGGAACTGCCATTAAGTACTGGTTCACCCTGAACTGGTATAGGTTGCGCAGCAGTAAAAGGGGTAGCCGAACAGGGAGCTTTCTCCAGATGGTGTAGAGGAGTGAGGCCAGGCTCTCCAGACGGCCAGGGCTGGATTAAACGAGGGCCTCAGACTGAGGAGGTACATCCTGCACTCTTGTCTTCTGGTGTGTTGTACTTGTTGGCTCCGCATTGTACATGCTAATCCTGATCTCTGCTCCTCTGACCGTCTGCATGGGGTCTTGTTTTTACAGAAAAGAGTACAGAGCTAAAGAACATGTCATTATGGTGAGATGTAGCTTCCATTTAATGCAAGTTATTTTCCTGAAATAATGCTTCTTTCTTCCTTCTCCCCAGTCAAGAAGGAGAATGAACACTTGACTGATAAATCTATGGCAGGAGCCAACCCCCCCCACCCCCCGACCCCTTCTTTAATTCACATTAAAACAAATAAAAGGATTGTGGATCTCACAGTACAGGAAATAAGTTTTTCTCATAGAGACCTTATTTTTTTTCTTTTTTTTTTTTTTGTGTGTTGTTGTTCTTGTTTTGTTTTAGTAATAAAAAGAACCTTAAATTGAACCACTGATTAAAACCAGGTATCTTAGGGTGTTCTGTCATGTCTGTCATCTGGTATCTAATTTTGATAATGCCACTTGACGTACAGATAAGAATCTAGTTACCCATAAAACAGCGACACAATACCAATTTACTGACTGTCAAATACAATGTGATGTAACAGATGACCTGCTGCTAGGTGAAGCTTTCAGGGCTTGTGCTGCAGCCAAGAGAAGTCTGACAGAAGTCGCTTTTAAGTTCTCTCTTGTTGCTCTGTGCTCTCTTTCTCCATAAAATGTTCAACCTTGAATGAAATGTTTTCTGCCCCACCTCACCCCAAAGGGAAGGCTGCGATGTTTGGCAATGCACCTGAGAATGTATACAAACACCATTAGGGAGGGGAGATGAAAAAGGAGGCTGACTTTATCATGAAATTTTAACACTCCTTAGCAGCTTGCCAGCCAAGCAGGATTATACTACCAGATGTCCTGGCAGAAATGTGCACAGCTCTGCAAGATCATAAATCCAAACAACGTATGGCAACCCTGTGTGTATAATACTACTGTTAGCAATGCAGAATTTCAGTGTGGAAAGCTCTGGTGATGGGCAGGATTATTAAGGACAAAACCTTCCCAGACTTAGCTTTAAAGCCTTAGGTAGGTAACAGCTGCTGATGGTGGTGGTATGTTAATGGGGAAAGGAGGAATATACCGATGTCTGTACTTTATCAGCAGCAATAAGCCTCCTTTGCTTGCAGTTGTCTTCTCCCATCATGTCTTGGCCTTTCAGCAGGCAGAATGGTAGTGCAGCTGCTCAGAGGCTGATCTCTTCTCTCTGCTGGTATATATGAAAACATTGAAGGGGTGTTGTCAAAGACTTGCTAAACTCAAGGCCTGAGTCAATGGAGTAGTGTTGCTCTGTAGCAGTTCAGAGTTGGCTTGTGGTTTGTCTTGAGTATAAGTAGAGCTCTGTTGTCTTCGTCTTGGTAAATTCTTGTTTAATAGGAAGAATAGGGATGGCAGAGGCCCGGGGTGGAAAATTCTGTCTGGTGGTGCATTTGTTTTACTCTTCTTTCTATATTTCTTTTATCATGTTTCCTAAATGGAGTACTGACTGAACCTGTTCTTCTAGTCTATACATTAAATATAAATGCATGTGTCCATTCATAGGATCATGTCCTCACTAAACTGTGCAAAGGATCAGGAAAAATAAATCAGCTGTTGTGTTTTTTTACCTGTTGCTCCCTTCATGGAAAAGAAAAGGCACCGACTAGTGTACTGTAGTAAAGAAATAATTTCTTTAGTGAGGACTTAAAATTGGGTCCCCCAAAGGAGTTGAGAGTATGTTTGTATTAGTGGGTATGGTTCTCCCATGCTATATGTTGACATCAAACTGTGACCTAACCCAACTGACAGTGTGGCAGAAGGGATTTAAAGCAAATGGAGGAGAATATGCTGTCCTCTATTTTATTCTGTTGTTGGTAGAAAAAATGGAGTTCCTATGAAGTGTGAAAAAGAGCAAGTCAACTCCCTGGCTCTTTAAAGAATAGTATGAGAGTGAATAGCCAGAGGAGGAGAACAAAGGGGGCTTCAGCACAGCTAGTGGACTTTGCAAATTGCAGTTAAACTTAAGTGACCAGAAAGTGGAAGATCTAAAAATAAATACCTTTAAGTGTTTTGTTTGCAGATTAATCTTGCTACCCAAGTGTGAAATCTCCCTGCTTCCTCCCATGCGTTCTTTAAATTTTCAAGTTCCATACCACAGAATTTCAGGTGGTTCATTGCTGGCCACATTAGTCATTCTGAGGTCATACTGGTTTTGTCATTGAGAGTAGCAATACACACTAAAGGTATTTAAGTTGTTCACCCTTTATTGATTTCAATAGTAAATTACCTCAATACTGTAATGCCTTGGAAAGCTTTGTGCAGAGTGCTTGTCATCATTCAGCTTTCCTGGAAGATAGCTATGCCTAGACTAGCGTTTGTTGCTCTTGGAAAGCTCCATTCATGCAGTCCTCAAGTTTGTCTGTACTAAATCAATTAGCTTCCTAATATTTGTAATAATACTGTTCAGGACTGGCTTGTATTGCTATGGTTTTAGCAATTTAAATCCCTTTGCTGTGGAGTAAGAGAGAGGGAGCTCATGCCTAGATGATGTGTTGTGTCCACTTTTGCAGAGATCAAAGCATCACATGAACAATACATGGCAAAACCAGGAGCCGGTGAAGGGTCTCCGTTGTGCTACCATAGCAATGTGGTACAATTCTGGTCTGCAAAGGCAAAGCTGGCTTTAAATTTGTTAGTGTTGTTTAGTTCAGAAGTCTCTTTTCTATGCTATATGAAAAAGGAATTTAACTTGCATATTCATGTTACTAGCTCAAATGATAGGTCAGAAATGAGGAAGTAGGAATTCATTACTCTAGAGGCGACAAATCCTAATGCCCTAAAAAATTCAGTGGTTTGTGTTCCATGCTGCTTATGTGATCCAGTGCTTTCTATTTACATATCTCTGATTATTACAGTTTAAGCCTTACTTTTACATCTCACTGAAGTAAAAGCAGTATGTTTTCTAGTTAGGTAGCAGGGTGGGCTTTTTTCATTTAAGTAAAGAATTATATGGGGGAAAATAGTGGTTGCATAAAATGGAAATGCAGCATACCCATGTACAAAGAAATGAACAGCCTACCAAACCCTTTGAAAATCTTCTTCCTCGCTGGCATGCTTCACAAGCTCTCCAAAATGCGTAATGAGTAACAAAGACCTCTCCCAGCTGTGTCTATATTTTTGTTCACTGCTTTACATGCTATTTTTGGATGTGCACATAGAAAATGAAGCTAACTATTTTCAAAGTGTTGTCCCTGATGACCTAGTGTTTATTCAACTACTTATATCTTGTTGGCCGAGATAAATTTCACCTGAGGCCAGCATCTGCTCACTAATTTGTCACCTTTTTCTTTTTCACACCCTTAAGCTATTTTGACACCAGAGGCTTTGCAAGCTCCGTCTCAGGAAGCACCAGCAGCCGTACAAAACACAAGGAAAACAATGTGAACTGAAGCTTAGTGAAAATAGAGTTGTGTAATATGGCACTGGTTAGTGGCTGGATGACAGCCACTCTTGATGACATAAATTTACTGGCATGCGTAACTGCAAAGAACAAAGGAGTTAATCAGCAACAATACTGTATATAAGAAGTGTTACTGTGTGTAAATACATATTAAAGTCATTGCTATAACCTTGTGATAGAGAGTCAGTGTGCTGTGGTTTAGTCTCCTAATATTCCTTTTAAAAAAACTTTTATTATTCATTTTAGGTTCATTTTCTGGGATGTTAAGTGGCAGTGAAACTGAGAAATGTGTCCGGCAGTCAAATAATTGCCCTGGTTGAAGATGCTTGCAGCTTTTTATGGAGAGGAAAATATTATCCAGATGATGAATAAAACCAACTTCTCTTCACATAAATGAAGCACAATAATAAATCATATCATTTTGCTTCTGTTTTCTAATTTACAGTATGATATGGAAAGGCAGCTCTTTTCCTCTCAGCTTTGTAGAACTTATTAAAGAACTGACAGGCTTTTTTTGGTAATCATTAGCAGGATACAGCTTGTGTTTTGCCTTTAAGGTGCTTCATTCTAACATTGGTACCCCTGCACTGCAGAGAATTACAGTGTGTGGGCATTGCAGAGGTGAATAGGGAACTCTTCCATGTATCTTCCTTCCTCCTGTACTGCCTAAGTGTGCTGGTCTGTACTGGTGATGTGGGGACGATGCTAGGTAGCAGATGGATTTGTGTCTTGAAAGCATGTAAGATGTGGTGGTCTAGAGAGGGCCTTGCGAAGAAAGGCCAGGTCCCAGTGTTCTCTCAGTTAACATCTTCATTGGGTTTTGGTGTTGCCTTTTTTTTTTTTTTTTTCCTTCCCCTCTCCTTTCCTGAAGGCAGTGGTCCAGGATACAGATTACCTTGCATTTGTCCATGACTGTTTTTGTGCAGGTTCAGTTCTGAACACCAATTCTCTGTAGTGCAAAAGCTGATGAGCTAAAGATCTGTTCCCCCATTTTCCAGTTTTCTGTACCTGGCTGCAGATGAGCAATCTTCTTGTGTCCAATAAAGCTCAGTAGAAGCACTGTAAACACTACCCTCTAGTCCTTGTATGTCAGTGTTTTCAGAGTTTCATCCAGCAGTCAAGCTGCGGACTTTTTTCCAGACGTGGAAGAAGATAAGCTAGTAGGAACAGACCAGTGCTTAGACTAATAACATGAACATGGTCCTGTGATGCATGCAATAGTTTTGTGATACCATGGCTAATGCACATGCTTTCCTTTTTACATGGTTTTGGGCAAACTTTGGTGTGCACTTAGCTATGCAGGACTCTGTTTGCAAATATGAGAGTGCCAATCCTTTTGCTTGAAGTCAGTTTAAATTCTCTCTCCTCCTGTTCTCGGTGTGCCGAGCAAAGGTTATCTCAGCAATGTGCATGAGGCTGGGCTGTAGGCCTGCTGTAGTTGTTCTTGAGGGTATGTGTGGTGGGTTATCCCTGTCTGGACGCCAGGTGCCCACCAAAGCTGCTTTATCACTCCCCTCCTCAACTGGAGAGGGGAGAGAAAATATAACAAAAGGCTCATGGGTTGAGATAAGGACAGGGAGATCATTCAGCAATTACTGTCATGGGCAAAACAGACTTGACTCAGGGAAAATAAATAATTTAACTTATTACCAGTCAAATCAGAGTAGGGTATTGAGAAATAAAGCCAAATCTTAAAACACCTTCTCCCAACCCCTCCCTTCTTCCCGGGCTTACCTTTACTCCCAAATTCTCTACCTCCCCCAGCAGCACAGAGGGACGGGGAATGGGGATTGTGGTCAGTTCATCACACATTGTCTCTGCCGCTCCTTCCTCCTCAGGGGCAGGACTCCAAACTCTTCCCCTGCTCCAGTGTGGGGTCCCTCACATGGGAGACAGTTCTCCATGAACTTCTCCAACATGAGTCCTTCCCACGGGCTGCAGTCCTCCACAAACTGCTCCAGCATGGGTCCTTTCCACAGGCTGCAGTCCTTCAGGTACAGACTGCTCCAGCGTGGGTTCCCTAGGAGGTCACAAGTCCTGCCAGAAAACCTGCTCCAGCGTGGGCTTCTCTCTCTCCATGGTTTCACAGGTCCTGCCAGGAGCCTGCTCCAGCGTGAGCTTCCCATGGGGTCACAGCCTCCTTCAGTTGCATCCACCTGCTGCAGTGTGGGGTTCTCCCCAGGCTGCAGGTGGAGATCTGCTCCCCCATAGACCTCCCTGGACTGCAGGGGGACAACCTGCCTCACCATGATCTTCCCCACAGGCTGCAGGGGAATCTCTGCTCTGGCGCCTGGAGCATCTCCTCCCCCTCCTTCTTCACTGACCTGAGGGTTTGCAGGGCTGTTTCTCTCACATATTTTCACTCCTCTCTCTGGTGGCAATTGCTGTTGTGCAGCAACTTTTTCCCCTTCTTAAATCTGTTATCCCAGAGGCACTACCACTGTCGCTGATGGGCTCGGCCTTGGCCAGCAGTGGGTCCATCTTGGAGCCAGCTGGCATCGGCTCAATCGGACGTGGGGGAAGCTTCCAGCAGGTTCTCACAGAAGCCACTCCTGTAGCCCCCCCGCTACCAAAACCTTGCCGCACAAACCCAATCCAGTATGGCCCAAAGTGGCCTCTGCAGAGGGGGATGTGTGTGGGTGTGTGTGCGCACATGTGTGCATGGGCGTATGTATGTGCATAGGCCAAGAAACTGAAGTCTCATTTCCTCTGGAAAAGGTGGACCCAGCTTCTTGTTCCTCTCAGTCCTCTTTTGGGTTCATCTTTGTCATTTTAAATGTCATCTTCATTCTTATTTTTAGTTTCTAGCTTTTCTCTGTGGAACTGTTCTTACATTTTAATTGGCTAAATCAGGAGACTTGTAGCTGATTAATGTTTCCCCTCTGCAGCGGGATCATCTAGAATAGGCATAAACCTTTCCATGCCTCATTTACTTCCAGTTCCTTTTCAAACAGACATGCACTGTTCCTGGACCTTCCTGTCTTTCCTCACCTGCTGTCAGTTTCTGTTGTACCTCCCCTGGATTAATTGTTGTTCCAGCTGTGCATTTGCATTTCATTATTTTATTCGTGCGGCCAGAAATTGTGTATAAAACCTTCCTACATCAGCAGTAATGAAAGTGATACCCAGGTGACAGCTTTTGGCAGGTAGATTCTTACCTGAATTGTGTTAACAGTTTCAGTACTGCTCCCTGGTGAATAAGGTTGTTCAGCAAACACATAAAAAGATTGACTTCCATAGCTGCAACATTTGATGTTGAGTGGAATAAGATTACTATCTTTTTTTTTTTTTCTGTAAAGATGAAAAAAACAGAGTCAGGCTGTTATGAAATAGCTCTTCGTACTTCTTTCTGTACTGTGCTTTATTCTATGGGTGAAATAAAAGTCAGTTTTGATGTGCTCCATCTATCGTTCATCCCAAATGCTAATGGTTTTATGGTCATGATTTTCTTCTGTCCCAGCAGATCAAGATTAGAGATGATTTACTATGATTAGAGATAGTTTAAATGATTAGAGGTCACTACTGGCAAATTGCATCTGGTTTCTTCTGAGGTATGAGGGAAGCAGTGCCTTGTTCTAGTTTATGCATTTGCAGAAACCATGATTGTCAACTGATGTCTTTATGATACACTTTTCAGAGTAGGGGGAGGTTAAAAGTTTGCACACTGTCATACCAGTTTGCTGGGAGAAGTTCCTTCACATGAAAAAAACCAATGTGTTTATAATTAAGTGGGGGATTAGGTTTTAGGCTTTGTATTTGCACTTCAATTCAAGAAAGAGTGTTGTTCTGTCTAAGACTGTGTGTCGCTATAACCAGCATTTGTGAAAGCTGGTGCATTCGTTAATCCCGTGGGAAAGTGCCAAACTTGTCAGTTTTTATAAATTGCTGTCTTTATGACAGGAAACTGGGAAGGGAAGGGTCTTGTATCTGAATGGAACAGCAAGGAGAAAATGGGGATGTAAGGACAGATATGTCCCTAAGTCACTATTCTCTATGGTGGAAGCAATGCCCAGAGCAAGGGTCTTGCTGAAAGATTGGATGCAAGCCATGAGAAAATAAGTATCCGGTAAATGTCTTGGCTGGGTAGGGAGAAGACCTCCTGGAGGACAACTGAAAACTAGGCAGACTTTTTTGGCTTTGTTTTGTTTCTGTTCAGTACTCTCTAAACATAGCAACTATTTTTACATATTTGTTGGTGGTAATAAAAAGTATTCTTTACTTTTAACTGAACACGTCATCTGTTGAGAATGATTTGAGGATGAATGACAAGCCATTGTCAACATGGTAGTGAGTCACGAGGGTTCAGTCATGCTTGTAGCATCCGGCACCCTCAGGCGAGACTGGGATTCCTAGACAGTTCCTAGATGGTCCACCCCTAAGCAGAGCAGACTGACTTAAGAGCTCGTAATGCAGAATGTACCTCCTGGTCTAAGCATCCCTGACAGGACTGTGAATAGGTGCCTAAACCTTAGCTTCCACTGAGCTTGTACTCATGCTCACAGTTGACTTCATGATGTGAAACATCATTTAATATGACCATGAGTATTGTGGTGTGTGTCTGAAGGGCTGTTAACTCATGCGAGTGCTTCCAGTTGCCTTTGTTTATTCTATAGAGGTTAAAAGCCAAAAGTTGAAGCCCAGTACAAGATTTTTAACATGGTGAAAAAAAAAAGGCAGTAAAAATACATTGTTTGTCTAAATACAATAGTTTTAAAACTCAAAATGCTATAGAATAAAATTTTTAGAATATTCTGAAGAGTACATTGTAGTTGTTGGTTTTGGTTTTTACTTCTACAAAATACCTCTGTTATAATCTGTAATTGCACTGGCCAGAGCAAGTACTTTGCTTTATGTGTTAAATAGCTCGATGAAATGGGAAGGAAGAAACTGGTTGATGGACACGACTTAGTCCTTTGGCAAGGCCTGTAAAGCTCTGATGTTTCCTATGCAGCAGGTGCTTTAACTGAATGTTATGAATTGCTCTTGTAAAGCACATCTTCTAATAGATGTCACCCTTTTGTTTCCCCCTACTCTTTTGCAGCAAGTGACAGGCAGAAGTTTTGGTGAGAAAGATTTTCGTTCTGGATTAGAAAACGGCATTCTTCTGTGTGAGTAAGTAACACTTACAGTTTCGAGCCTTGAATACAATCTTGACTAAAGCTGAAATTAACTTTACCTAGTATGTCCAATTGTTGGTTTCCTGTTACGGATTTTGATACTGTGCACACTGGTATTTCACTGCAGCATCATTTCAGTGCCAAAACTATTGTTATGGTGAGGATTGAAATGTGGCTTAAAGAAAACAGGTTTTGCAAAGTGCTTCCCTCACTCCACCCCAGCTCCTTAGTTGAATTATGTAGAGTAAAAATGGTGTTTGCTTTTTGGTTTCCTTTTATTTAAAGATGTTAACCACAGATTGGCAAATGGCGTTCCACACCTGCCTGCGGACATCTCTGCTACAGTGAGGCTTTTTGGACCAACGCCAGGTCCAAACACTGTCAGCAGTTAGCCATCTGTATACCATCAATATTCAGCTGCTTTTATAGTTTCTGAAAATGTGAGACATCCTCTAAATTTTACCTAAAGGTGTATTTGAATGATGTGTTTTGTAATTTTTGGACAAGAGATGCAAGTTAACCGTTGCACGTTTCTCTCTGTGGCTTTAATTGCTAGTTTTTAGGCAGAGTATTCCAAAAGCATGTTGTGAGCTTAGATGCCAAAGCTGGTGACTTTTAAGAGCAATTTGGAAGTGTGCCCTAATGCCTGTAGTTCTTTGAAAATCCTATGCAGGTTGTCAGGAGTTTGGGAGAATCCAGTAATCTGAATCACCTGTATGGACCAATTTCTTTCACTGGGTGTGGAGGGCTGTCAGTGAAGTTGGTAAAAGCTGTCTTTGCACACCAGAAGGATGAAGCTTGTGCAGAACTGAATGCATATTGAAATTTATAAACAAGATCTCCTGAGATGTTTAGCTGGACCATTGCAGCTACTGGTTAAGTTTTATTCTATGAATGAAAGCTACTGGAACTTGGAAACTGCTTTTCAGCAGTAGAGTTGAGCTAATATCCTGTAACTCAACTCTAGGTAGCTTACGATAGCTTTGAAACCTACTTGTGTAAATACTGTTGTATAGCTCACTGGTGTCATTAATCAGACAGCTTGAACTTTATCTGTTAAAGGGGAACAAAATATAAAGGAAATGATACGATCTAGTTTGATTGTAGTTGCATGTCTTTGCTGAGGAGTGGCTTTGGGACGAGGGAAGTAGTTGTTATTGTTGATCAAAAGTTGTGGAACTCGGAAGGAGCATGTAGTTTACCTCTTTGTATTTAACGGTTGCCTCTTGCACAAGATCTCTCCTCTGTGTGTTTAAGGGAAGTGCTGTGTGCTGAATCACTTCACATTGCTCTTTAAATGTTAGGGTTGAATTGTGTTGCATGAAAAGTCAGGGATGTGTATTTCAAGATTAGATTGTAATCTTATCTGCAAGTAAGCAGAGGTAGTCTGATTTAACTGCTGTAAATCTTTAAGGTGGAATGCTTAACTAATGTTTTGTTAATGAAACAAATAAATATGTATTTCTTAGAAGCTTGTGAGCTCCAGTAATAAGCAGGTCAAGGGACAACACTTGGTTATACTGCTAAATTGTTCTGAGATGTTGGGCAAATTGCTTGTCCTCGTTTACCACCTGTGGATCAGTGCAAATCAGCCCGAAGGGATGTGTCTCCTCAACCTCAGATCTGAGAGGCCATGATGTTTGTATTGCATCCTGCTCCTAGCAGCAGTGGTCAGCGAGTAAAACTCTATTAGGCTACAGAGCATTAACCAGCGAGCTACCAATTTGGCCTTCAAGTTTGGCTTTCTGATGATGAACAAATTATAAGGCCAACAGTAGAAGTGTGCTCCTCATTGGTTCCAAGTCCACTGTAAAATAAAGAACTCAACAGAAATTTGGGGTGTAATACTGAGAACTCTTAATGTCTCTTCAAAAAGTACAGGCTTTGGCAAGTGAAGCCCTGAGAGTTAATTTTTTATCTATTGCTCAGTGAAAGAAGTGCTAGTAAAGCTGCTACAGGCAATATTGTCTTTCTAGACAGGAGTTTTCTGGTTTATCAAAGACCTACATGGGCACCTCATGAACAAAATCTGGTGGTATTCAAGCTTTCTCTTAACCTCCTTCCAATCTGCTGTGCTTTCATTGCAGCTGACCTCAAGAAGTAGATGAAAACCTGATCTCATCGTCTCTGATAAGCTTCAGGGGATAAGAAAGAAATTAGAGCTGTGTTAGGTTTCTGAAGATGGATGAGTTCACTGCTTTTGGTCCGGTTTATCTGATTTGTTGAAAATTTAGGGAAAAGCTAAACTTGCCTCAGCTTATCTCCACAGGACAGTACTCACTGCTAGTGTCATTAACTGGCAACTTGTAGCCAGACACTTGTGTGGGTGATGTCTGTGTGAGTGTGGAGTGGTGCTTACTTCCATGTGGCTGTTTCAGTATTTTCGTTGTCTGTTTTATTTTGTGATGAGGACTGAAAGCAAGCTCGGGTTCTGAGGAATCCCAGCAGCTAGAGGACTGGAAACTGATGTCAGGAGTGGGGACGCAATATGCCTTGAATGTCCTAAACATGTCTCAAGCTACCTTTGGACTTTGCAGGTGTTTTGCAGAAGGAAAGGGGGGTAGCCACCATGCCAGAGTCCATTCCCCAGTCAGACTAGCCACGTGCAAAATGGCACCAGGGGCAATCTTCGTCTATGTCTTGGGCAGGATTGTTGGAACCTTACGCGCAGTAATGCCTGGCTTCCCTCCAGGTGATCCCAATGTCTATGGCCTACACAGCCTGCAAATTCAGGCAGACATCACTACACTGGTTATAAATTATTCATTCACATCTAGCAACTATCCGCGTATTTTAATAAATGAAAACTAATACAACTGCGTGATGCCATAAGCTTGGACTCTTGGGATGGAAGTGTTATGGACCACCAGCCTGACGAGCGGAGCAGCCCTGCACAGGCGTACTAGCCACAGGCACCCACAGGCCTTGTACCTGCCTCCCTGGTAGTGTTTACGCTGCAGCTGGCATCTTGGTCTCGCCTCGTTATGACATTTTAATAGCTTGACGCACTCAGCTCGGGAGCTGAGCAGCATATTTAAACAATGCAGGATGCCATAAAGCAGCAAGCTGACAGATGAGGGTAACACAAGCCCTTCCTTCTTTCTGGATATTTGAAAGCCCACTTGTGCATTTGTCCTGACAGTGCTGGCTCTGATTGTTCCCCCAGCTGTGCTGAGAAGCCAGTGACTACGACTTCTGTTTGTCTGAAATGAGTTCATGGCTTTTTAGCATAGCTGTCTGACGTCAGTGCAGATGGTGATTTCAGCAAGAGACATCATAGCTAGGCGGAGTCAGTTCTTGGTCTATTCTTGCTTTGTGTATTAAATTATCATATGCAAAGACTGAGGAGTTTCCTGGCTATGCTTCTGCATGGGTGGGCAAATGTGCCCTCCTGGGGGCACGGTGGAAAGCTCTATGAGGGAGGCATACAACACCAGTAGCAGGAAATATCACTAGAAATTCTCAGTTTCCACTTCAGCACATATTCAGGTTTGGTTTGGTTTTGTTTTTTTCTTGTTAGATAGCTTTAACATGTAGGTTTGACCCAGATATCATAAGAAGCTAGAGGATTAATCAGGAATAAATTAGATCTGGTTGTTGCAATGCTTAGATGTTCTGTTCTATGGATTCAGGCATCTGAATGAAGGTTGACTGCAAAAGAAAACGTATATGCTTTTCTCAGGTACCATCCGCCTGCCCCACTGATTTGGGTAGTTCTCTTGCTTTTCTGAAACAGCAGATAAGGAAGTTGAAGTTGCTTTTATTTCTAACCATGCAGCAATTGCTATTAATAAGTTTAAAAATTACTACATGAAGACAAAAATGCATACATCTTCTTGCAACCTTGCCAAGCTGTTACTGCTTTAATATTCTTGCAAGTGTGTTCTTAAGGTGAGCGGCTCCTTTCCACTCTGCTTACTATCTACCTCCCCTTGCCCAGCTCTGCTACTGCAGGATTCCTTCTTTCACATTGGGCATTCATCAGTTAGAGAGGTCTCTGTGAGGATGTGAGACTTGGAAAATCCCAGTTATTTACTTGCTTTGATGTGAATGTGCGAGGGTGATATATATCCAGTGTGTCTGTAAGCATTTCTGACGTGCAATTGGGATCATATTTTCTCTCAAACTTTCTCTGGAATCAAGCAGTACTAGGAGTCCAGCTACCCTGAAAGTTTGTATTAGTTGTAATGAGATTCTAAAGACAAGAATAGGACCAAACCATAAAAAGAGTAGTAACAACGATTGAGACATGAATCCTGGGCAAAGGACCTTAAACAATGAACTCAAACCGAATCCAGATTTAGATATCAGCAGAAACGATTTGGCTTTGCAGTGAAGTCCAACAGCGTGATGACTGTGTGTAATACCTTGGGTTCTGTATGTAGAACAGTTTAGCTGCATGTCTGTTTTATGTATGTATGTAAAACAACTTATAGCAGTAAATGCAGGCATAATAAATCTTAGATTTTTCTCAAGCATGAAAGTTCTAATGAATATTTAACTGCATACCTTGAGAAGTCATGGCATAAACATACAAAAGTGAAAGAGGAATAATTGTATGTTGTTAAAGATGGATGTCACTTGCATATACAATTCTGGATACCAACTTATGAGCATTTTCCCAAGCTTTTTTTTGTTTCTTAGAGACACTTATTTTGTATATTAGCACATGGTGTTATGTAGCTTAGTAAGGTGTGCAGAAACTATGCTTATTGTTTGAAACCAGGATTCTTTGACTCTGTAACTTTTTCATTATGTTTTGAAAGAGCAGATATTAAGGTATTTTATTACTTTTAAGTAATCTTGGTAAAATTGGGTATGTACAGTGAATTAAGGAAAAAGCTTTACACTTTTTCTTATGTAGGACAATATCTAGGAAAGGCAGTTCCTTCAGCTGTGCATGTTAGGAATATATGCTTTTAAAAAGTACGAGAAAGTTTTTGGGTTTTAGTTTTAAATAAAAAAAGTTAGTCATGCACATAGATTATTTTAATAGTATTTAAAGAAAAAGTGAAATGCGGCTGTAAATCTGAGTGAGCTGAAAGTGATTGTAGTCAAGAATGACTTAATGGAATTTATAATTTACTCTCTCATGAGAATAATTTTCTTCTATAAATAAGAAATCTCCTTAGCTTGTGTTCTTCATGTCACTGGTGATGAATGAGCTGCTGCTTCTCAGAGAGCAGAGTTTCTTTGGGCTTGCATCATGGTTGTAGTGCATCTGACCAAGCTTTGGGCTGACATCAATGCTGTTTTCAGCAAGGGCTGGATATGTGCCAGATCAGTGCAAGGGTAATGCTATGGAATAGTAAAACTTTGTCCTCTGAGTCAGCGGTACCATTAAGTATGGAGAACAGTCTTCACTGTATATATGGTGTTTCAGTTGTATATTGTGTTTCAGTTGTATGGCTGTTTAAAAATCAAGTTGTTCTTGCAAGTTAATGTCACTTACGTAAAATTGCCATGCCATTTATGGAGACCTGGTAGGGGAAAACAAATACTCAGTCATCTTTGTAGATGGTAGGATTTTGCAGATACATTATGCTACTGTCTGTCAGTGGTATGGGCCTGGCATCAGTTCAGCACTTGGCTGTGTAGTGTACAGTGCAGACACTCTTGTCTTGCCAGATACCTCACTGGAGAAGTTAGTGGATGCCCAGCCCTTACGATTAATTAGGCTTTTGCTTGAATTTTCTGTTCCTGGAAACTAAGAAGGTATTTGAGTTTCATAGGCATACTTGAAGTGTTGAATGTGACCCGTGCCTTGAGGTGAGAGGGGATTGGTGTTTTCCTGTGGTTTTCAGGCCCTGCGTTGTAAAGCCAAAACATTATCAGCATCATGGATTTGGCATGTCTCCAGTTTAGAGAGACGGGCCCCAAGGCTCATTAAGCATTAAGATTTAGGTTCATGTGAGGACATTTGAAACGGTTTTATATGAATCCAGAGTTTTTAATCTTTAAGTTTTATTGCCGTGTTACAATGAAGAGTTATTTATTAGTATGGTTTAGGTGAGGGGTCAAAGGTAACATAAACGGTAATGCTCAGCTGTGTGCATGAGAAGACGAGAATAGCCATTGAGGGGCATACTTGAGTACAGCCAGAATGGCATGTCTTTGTTTTTATGTTAAAAAAAAAAAAAAAAAAAAGGCATTTTAGTAGAATAGTAGAGTTTTTTCCGTGGAGCTTGGTAATTGACAATGCAAGAGACTGTGGAACACTGACCCATTCAAATGGAGTGTTGCTCAAGTGCAAAGCAAGGTAATCCTGAGAGAGGTTTCAGCTTTCCAAGAGTGTATGTTTAAGAAATTATATTGGATACATACTTTGGGCAATTATCCATGGCCATTGCTACTGAGCGTAAAACTGTGTGTGAATTGTAAATCTATAGGTGCATGGGACGTTCTTCATGTCAGTTGTAGTGGTAGGTTCTGTATAAATAGCTTGTGAAGCTATTTATATACAGTCTTCCCTGTTGCCTTTCTTGAGCTGTTTTGCAAGGCCTCTATCTTGTTCATATTTTTAGTCTTTGGCAGAGCAAGACCCATACTATCCTGTGTTTGGCATACTCGTTTTCTCAATGCTACCTATTTGCATAGTTCTTTATTCACCAGACCGGACTGTGAGCCCTTTATAGGACAAAGTCAGTTCTGTCCTGCTTGTTAAAAAAGCACCTTGTTCATCTGATCCTAAATAAATATTGTCAGGGGCATGAATAGCAATCACTCAAGAATGTTTTCCCAAAAATATTTTTGTGACCTCAAGAACATATCTGTATTTTGAAACTTCTTTACCACTTCCTTTGCAACAAAATATTTTGACTTTTTATTGTCTGCTGTTTCAATGTGATTTGTTCATCTTTAAGACTAATAGTGGATTTTTCTCTCCTTTTCAACTATTTGAGGGCATTTTGGAGCTGCCACTAGAGCAAGAGTTTAAAATATGTGGATATTGAAGCTGTCTGAGCTAATAATTATCAAGTGCTGAAAGGCTGCCTGTTAGAATGTAAACCTGTAAAACGTAATTTAAAAAGAGAAATGTCTCCATGAAGGTTTACTGTGGATAGAATTTCCTGAACTCTCAAATATGAAATGCCCTTTTACTTTAAGATCAGGTCATTAGTCAGCTTTTCTTTTTAGGAATATGATCTGTTATTTGAGCAAAGAACTCTGTTGGATACCTATCCCTCCAGCCTGGATTGATCTGTGAACACACATCACTTCAACCTTTCTTTTTTTTCCATTTCTGAGGCTTACTCTCTGAAAGTGCTTCTCTTTCATTTCCTCTTAGAAACAAGGTCTGTTTGGAGGCTGGGTTTTGGCAGCCATCCTCTGAATATTTTCTTAGCTGATGCTTTCTTGCAAGACAACTGCCCATGAAATTCTTGGTACTTTTCATTAGATCTTTTATCAGCTGTTGCCTGAAACGCCTTCTCTTCCTGGCAGAAGTTTTTCAAATTCTTAACTGCTGATAAACAACTCCAGGAAGGTCTAGGTTAGTCACATGGTGGCTAGTACTGATTGCAGTTTGTCTGTCCTGCTGTGGAGATACCTTATCTCCTGGAATGCCAAGCCTTGGGGACAGCACCGAACAGAGCAGTTGATTCTTCCCATACCTCTCAGAGCTGGCTGTTATCGGGGAAGGAAATGACCTAGCTTCTCCCTATGGGTAGGGATGGAGTGGTTTTCCACTTCCATCATGCCCTGTCATTTCCATAAGGTAAGGCAGCTCTAAGGTTTTAGCTTCTATGCAGTGTCTTACTGTGCTTCATTTAACAGCTAATGACCGCAGAGTCCAAGCCAGCACCTGGCACAGGGGAAAGGGAGGATACCTGTGTGGATGTTGGACTGAAAGTGGCAGGAGGACTTTGAGAAGTGAAGAACAGAGGATTGTCCTGACTCAGGACAGGTGTGTAAATGCTAGGGGTGGTGGGCAGAAATTACAGCTGAGAGCCTAAAGGGTCTGGAGAGTAGGTCAGGTGTGTGTATAGAGACTCGGGTTTTGTGGATGGAGTCTTAAGAGGCTTGGCTTTACCCTGTTTTGGGTTATTGTCTTTTGGGTGTTTGGTGGGATTGTTGGGGGGTTTTGCCTTCATCATAGTTTGTTTGGATTCTTTTAAGAACTATTTTATCTGTATTTCTTTTTTGTCATGTCTTTGCTCCTTTTGCTGTTAGAAGTTCCTTGAAATTTCATTATTGTGTCTTCCTTCTAGTCATGTCAGAGAAACACTGGTTATATCAGGTACCAGAAAGCCTCAATAGGAGAAGTATGCCATACAAAATTTTCAGAGATAACTGTGAGGTTGGACAACAGATGCTGGAATTGTTCCCTTGTCCATAGATGCCTACAGTGCAGGTATCTAGACTTGCTGTGCAGCTAAGTGCAGAAAAATAGCTGCTTCTGGTTATGGTCATGTTGATGAACGCCTGATGTCTGACTTTTCTGCTGTCTGCAGTGCAGTAGGAAGGACAGTACTCTGCCGTGTACTGGTTGCCAGTGTTCCTGAACGGTAACCAGTGGGGTTTTTTTACAAAATCTTTTTTTTTTGAGTGGCATAGAAAAATAACAAGTGTTTATTAACAGGTCAACACACACTATTATGGTCAGGTTTAGGGCTGGGAGAGTGACAAAGCCCAGAGCTATAGCTGTAATGGGGCTGGAAATGGGGTCAGTGTAGTGGGGCTGGAGGAAGATTTAGGCTGCAAATGTTCTCTCCTCTGTGAACTCGGTCGCTGGGGTCATGTCGGAGTGTCTTCACCTCAGAATGAGCCAAGGGTTAGGATTAGGATTGGGGTTAGTGTTAGGATTAGGCTTGGGGGAGGGACAAAGGCTAGAGCTGCAGATGCAGTGGGGCCGCCGGAGGCAGGTGTGTGCTGCAAGTGTTCTCCCCTGCAAGCTCTCCAACCCGAGACGTGGCTGGGGATGGGAGGCCCGGGGCAGCCAAGTCCTTTGGTTAGGGTTGGCAGGGCAAGAAAGCGTGGGACTGCAGTTGTAGGGGCTGCCAGGGGAAGGCGTGGGTTGGTGTTTTCTCCCCTACAGACTCTTTCGCCTGGGCCGTGGCCGAGGGCTTTGCGCCAGGTCCCCGTTGCGAAATGGCTAGGGTTTCTGTTTGCCACGTATTTCAACAGAAACCTACCGGAGCTGATAAAACTTTACATATCGAGATAGATGCTCTATCTGAGTCTAAATAGGCACAGGAAACTTAGTTTGTGTGTATTGACCTATGTAGGAAGAGGTGTATTCAGTGGCTTTTTTGAGAAGCAGGGACAGACAGTAACTGTGTGAGTGAAGGCGACCATTGAGGTACTCTGCATAAACAGTACAGCTTTTCAGCCAGGTTGGTGGCACAGCAAGCTTAAGCCACTCAATATTTTGGCATCTGGACTGTTGCTCTAGGTGAGGCAATAATTCAGAAGCAGCCAGTCTGCTCTGGAAGAAATCTCCCTTTGGCACGTTCTGGAGTGAGCAAGTCCTGGGGGTTTTGGTGCTGGACTGTTCAGAGACGTTTCCAACAGGAGATAAACATTTTTAATAATAGAGACCTTTCTTCCTCAGGCTTTTCCATCTTGCCCCATCCCGTTTCCTCCCTCTTTGGACTCCAAACAGCGATCTAAAATGTTGTTTATTCCCTGCTCCTTTCCTTCCTCTCATTTTATCCTTCTCCCATATTTCACAGGGAAGCCTGTACAAGCCATTTTGAGGATTTATTTAGAATGGAGTTTGGCACTTGAGGTTTCCATTAAGTCCTCTTTATTTTACTTTCTTTTATTGTCTATGGCTTTTGATCTGCACCTGCAGTATTGGTTATGATGCCTGATGTATTCATGTTTGAGTAATAAAGCAAATGAGATGCCTTAGTTAATATATCCTTTTTTCTCTGAGACAGAATAGGCAGATTGACAACTGAAATCACAACAGAGCTACAGTATTTGGAAAAAAGTACTCTAACAACAAAAAAAAAAAAACCACAACAAAAAAACAACAAAACCCCCCACCTTAAATTGCCTGTTGTAGCAGCTAAATGGAAAATAATAGTTTTATAAGGTTGCTGCTGTGCAAGGCAGAAAGATAGGTTAGTGACTTTTGAGGGAAGAAGTAGTAGGGTTGTTTTCTATCTGTGAAATAAAATTATGGTTATAGAAAGGGAGATGTGCGGTTCTTTTCTTGCCGTTCTGTGCATTTAGGGGGAAAAAGTGAATCGTTTGTATATAAAATTATGTTCTTTCATAATTTGTTTTTAGGACATAATAGTGTTAGATTCTACTGTAAGCAGAAGGCAGGAATAGTACAGCAACCTGTATGAGCTTGGGTTACAGAGTTTTTAACTGGAAGAAGATCAAGAAAATACCCCCAGCTCCCAAAAATGTCATTCACATTGGGTGGGTTTGTTGCCACTCCTGGTTATGGTGGTGCTGGAGATGTTGCGATTCCAAGTGTGTAATAACACAAGTACAAGTTAGGACAGGTCAGATAGAAGCTTTATTAGCTGTGATCATAGAGAACATTTAGAATACCATCTCCCCTGTTCTCTCCAAGTGAATGCACGGACCCAACCAATATACTATTTCCAGGGAAAAAAGAAAGAGGTGGGGGAAAACAATCATTTCAATGTTAACAAAGCCAGGTATCCACTCCTGGGAAAGATGGACTCCTTAAAGAGCTTGCTAACTGCCACAGTCCTAAGAAGGAATCAAACAGGTAAATAACATGACAGTATGGAGAGATGGCTCTCTGGGGAGCCTGCAGGAGTGACAACACCCCATGTTATCTTAGCTCAGAAGTAGGGAGCTGGAAACAATCACAGACTTAGCTTTTAGTTGAAAGGAATATTCTTTTAGTTTGGATAATCTTCCTAGCCAGACCTCTCAAACATTAGGTATTAATTAAGTTTACCACCATGGTAGGCTGCCAGAAGAGTCAGTTCTTGAATGGAGATGGTGTCAGCACAAAGTGAGATTCCTCTCTTCCATAGTCGCTATTCTCATTTTTAAAGAGTTTTAAATTATCATAGACATCTTTGTTTCTCTTCAAAGATCTTGAATTTGAAGTGAGTGTCTTGACCTGATGATTTGCTTCCCAATGGATGGGACTGGTTGAATTTTCCTGCGGATAAAAGGCATAAGGGTTTTCTCTTGGGGGAAGCATGGTAAAGAAACAGTGTTTGTTGCAACAGGATTTTATAATTAAAATTCCCCACTTTTAGAGGCTTGGTCATTTTTTGGAATATCCTAACAATGAGCCATGTCAGCACTTCTCATAGCATGTCCATGGGTGGTGGGGAACTTTCTTGGGAGGGGTTGCTAATCTTTGGACAATGAACAGTGTTCACCCGTGGTATCACTGGCCTAATGATGTTTTCACGGTGAGGTGGGTTTTTTTGGACTCCCTTTGTATTTGTTTTCTCACATTTATGTTTTATGGGGACCTCTATTCTCCACAACATAAGCAAGGGTGGCATTTAATTTCAAGTACAGATGCAGAAAAATAAGACAGGCCACCCATAAAGTGTATGTCCTTTCTCACTTTCCTGCTGTGCAGTAACTGCCAGACTGTTCTTCCCAAGCTGTGGTGATACCCGGATGCCTTCTGGGTTTCTGCTCTCAGGCCCTTCCAGGCAAGACCTGCCTTTAGGCAATGGAGGCAGACTGATGTGACAAAACTCACCCAGAGCCCGTCAAAACTGATGTGATCTAGATCAATTTAGGATGTAAAATAAATATTGCCGAGGTACTGTGCTGTGGATATTTTTCCTTCTAGTCTTTCTTCATTTCAGTTGTGGAACTTTGGGTACACAAGTGTGTTTTCAGGAGGGGAGAAAAAGGAGACTCTTCTTTTCCAGCCATACTGAAATTCTTATGTGCCGGGGACAAATGTTTGATTATTTGGATTTTGTGACTTACCACTCATAAATACTCCTTTCTCATAACAGGTTGCTGAATGCAATAAAGCCGGGATTGGTAAAAAAGATCAATAGACTACCGACCCCCATTGCAGGTTTGGTGAGTATGTCAAATGGAGAAAAATCTTTCAGTGCTGCTTTTTGCACCTTGATTTTATGACTGTGTGATTCAGATAGCAATGATTTTTGTAATTTGAACTCTTCTAAGGTACTAAACTCACAGTCCTTCTGAAATCTGAACTCTCTGTGTAGTCACCTTAAGACCTGCCAGTTCTTTTTTCAGTATTCAAGAGGCAGAGTATATTTTTAGAGGAAGAATATCTTGGTTATATGTCATCTTCCAGTTGTGGTGCTAGCTTTAGAAAGACAGGAATGTATGCATTAGAAGCCATCACCACAAAAAGATAGCTTTTTGGAAAGAAAGAAAACTGTACTTGTATATTTTGTCTCATTTTCTCTTTCCCCAAAATACCACAGTCTGCAGATAACATTCATTGCGGGACTACCTAGGGAACTGTTTCATGTTGACTTTAAGGGCAGAGTAAAAGTTGGCCACAATCTGTTGTAAGTGAGGAAGACCACAGAGGACATGCTGACAGCCCATGGGCTCTCAGGAGCGCCGGGTGCTCAGGAGGTCACCTCTCAGGGTGGCACAGTCCTGTGCCTGCTGTTGGGGAAGAAAGTGGGGGTGTGAGTGGGTGTTGGGTCTAACAGGACTAGCCACAGAGAAATGTGGCTGTATTGATTTTACCTTGACATGTGGCTGGGAATAAAAGGGCCCCTGAGCATGTGGAAGGTGGCCATCCTTGGTTTAGACTAATGATTTACTTACATAGGTGGTTCCTTTCTGTTCTGGCACTGCTCACGTTGTAGTTCAGTTGTGCAAGATTCAGAACATGTTACCTGTTGATAGCTGAGGTTAAGGTTACTTTATGTAAACCGCATTTCAAAGTTTCAGTGTATTAGAAACCATGTTACATTGATTTGTAAATTGGTTCTATAATGTTGTTACATAGCCTTTGAGGCTGGGTCCTTCAACCTGTAGATTGACAGGGATATTTCTCCATGAGTACTGCCTAGTTTTAGGATTTAATTTGTGATCCCCACCACCCTTTCTCTAAAGTTTCCTTGTGTGCCTTTCTTTTGCCTCTAAAAACCATCTAGTTTTATTCCTATGCAGTCTTATTTGAAAGGAATATTTGATATAAACAGCTGCAAAAGATACCAGTAGTTTTCTTTTCCTTGGCTCCCTTTCAGGAAAGACTCAATTTTTTGTTATGACTGTTTTAAGAGGATGATATTGAATTACATTGGTTTTTTCTTATTCATATGTAAAATCCCAAAGGTAAGGTGGTTGTGGTAGGAGGGACATAGAAGAAGTTGTTATGTGTGTGTATTTTTCTCATTCCTTGAGATAAATCTCTCTTGCAAGATGTATATCTTCAAAGCATTACCAAAAAAGCGGTTTTCAGGCTATTAATGATACAGCAGATCTTTTCTGTGCTGGAAAGTGACTTTTTTACCTCTGTACCTGTGTCCTCTACTTACCTTTAGTAATTACTTTTCTAAATATTTTTCTTAATACGTAATTAGGCTATTAAAAAAGTTCAGTGGTGCCTCTAGCTTCTTGAACGTTACCAATGGGTGTTTTTATCTACTGTTCTGTGAATAAATTGCTGCAAACAAAGCAAGCAATCCAAATGTCCCCTTGCTTTCAGAGGTGTCTAGTTCCATACCTGCTGACTCCTGTTGCCAGTGGTAAGTGGCTGTTTTAAGGATCGCATGTGAATTTATATGATCAAGTGTTCTAGTCTGTTATGCTTATTTATGAGATATTTAAATTTTAAAGTACAGACATCAGGAGTATGTTTGAGTGCAGGGAGTATCTTTTTGTTTTCTCTTACCTGTACCATGTCCATGTGTCTGAAAAAAATTTGAAGTATTGACACCATAGTTCAGAAACAGTTACACCTCCCAGTTAGCTGACCACATATGAGGGACATTCCTATATTTATTGCCAATTTTTCTTTATTATCTTAGCTTTGGTTGGCTTGACATAGTATATAGTTACTTCTTTCCAGTTATTTCACCCCAGGGAGTGTGATTTCCTCCAGTACACATAGAAAGGCTGTAAATTTCAGTACCTTTTCTGCCTTGTGTGAGAGACGTGCTTTTGAACTCCTAGATACTGCTTCTGCCTAAAAAGTGTAACTTAATTATTCTAACAGAATTATTTAATTTCTTCCTGATAGCTGATAGAATAAGTATTTAGTTCACTAGTAGAGACAATAGGTAGGTTTTCTTTTTTACAGTTAGAGCTAAAACTTATGAGTAATTGTGAAGTACTCAAAGTGCCTTTCATCTTTAACCTCCAGAGACACAAGCAGTCGTATATTAAGTAGCTCTACAAAATGTCTACTGGAGTCTAATTCTCCAGATGATACTCTGTGTTTCTCCTTTGTTATTGTAAGGACAAATGAAGAAGTATGCTTTATTGAAGGAAAGCAATAGTAAACTTGAAGCCTGTATCGGAGACATGCTGAGATGTTCATCTGGGAGTATTATCAGGTGTAAAAATTTTCCCTGTATTTCATGTTTGAGTGACTTCTCATAACACTGCAGTGAAGTATCATGTATAACTAGTGTCGACAGACTGAATTCTTCAAACTTTTCCTGGTGTTTAAAGCTAGGTGAATCTGCAGGTACTCTGAAATTCTTACCAGTGACTTCCTCATGTGGTTTAAGAGGGAATGGCTTATTTGCAGACCTTTCGTGTACCAGAACACCAATCATGTAAGCAAAATTTATTGGTTATAGTGTTATAGTGTTAAAGTAAGGACTTGAGGATCTGCACACCACCATACTAAGCACAGGCCATATAAATACACAAAGATGATCTTTGTCTAGTTACAACTCTAAGTCAGGATGTGGATTGTATGCAGCATTACATATAGAATTACATATGTTCAGCTTGGCAGGCTTGTTTGTAATTTGCTTTGATCTCCAGAAGTGCCGACTGCTTCTGTTATCACAGCAGAAATGATACATTGCTTTAATGAAATAAAATGTGGGACCAGCAGTTTGGTATTCAGACTTACTTACAGTGAGTACTAAATATGATGAAATGCTTTCTCATTCCTGTTCAGTATTCATTAATCTAGAAAGCTAATGCTCCCACCAAGAAGAAAATTCGCAAAACATCCAAAGAACATATTAAACTTAGGGAGGAATAACAGGCTTTGCTGAAAGAGCCATGTTGCCAGAAGAAATTTTCTCTTGTGAGAAATTGAAACTGAACATCTTTGTTTTAAGACTGTCAGCTTTCCAGAAGCATCATTTAATGTATTTAATTGCGCAAGGCTGGAAAAGTATTTTGGCTGAATTATTAATTAAAAGACCATCTGAAGCTGCAGAAGTCTTACAAAGATGGATTGTTAGAGTACAATGAATATAATTAATGTAGAAGTGATTTTTACAAAACCAGCAATTTTTTCAGTGAGTTGCTGTTGGTTTCTTTCATTTTCTATGACATTCATAGTGGGCACAGATAATTTTTAAGGTTTCTACTAATTGCAATTTTGTGCAACTATGCCTTATTATGTATTTAATTCTATAGAAATAAAAAATTTCCAGCATCATCATAGATAAGCTTTGCTTTATAATGCTAACCGCTGTGTGTTGACTATCTTTTTCCCTAAAAAAAAATTCTAGTTTTTGTTTCCTGTCCCTGAATAATGTCACTCTGTGAGAAAAGAAAAGGTTTCTGCCTTATCTTTTGTTTGACAGGGTTTAGGAGAGTTTGTAGCATTACTTCAGTTCCTTGAACAATCCCCACAGGAGCTCAGACACTTACTTCAGAGGCTGTGTGAAAGAATCTCACATATAATAGTAGGAAGTAGTCAAGACAAAGTTGGAGGGCTGAACTTTAGCTTGGATCTTGGCTCATGTTTCAGCACTACTGAATAAAAATCTGTTTACTGTGGCATCCAGTTTTCAGCTTATGTACAGTCTTCAACTTTGTGACCTTTGTATGATTTAGCAATGGAAAAAATAGCTCTGCAAAAGTCACCTGGTTGCACTGTTATTGCACCAAGATGAACAGAACTGTAATGTGCTGTTTAAAAAAGCTTGTTCTTTTGAAAACAAGGCTGGGGGGGGAGTGTCTGTTATTATTTTCCTAGGAAGTTTCTCTTGGCAAAGTGTTCTCTGGGAACTTGCTGTGAACCTTATTAAGAATAGCTACCTGTCTGCTGGTGCTGGTAATTTGCTTTTATGCTGTACTGTTGCATAAATTCCAGGTTGGGGGTTTTTTTATATCCTATGATGTTCCAAAGAAATTTCAGCATTGTATTAGCTTTCAGGAGTTTATGCTCATAATTAAGTTCAGCAAATGAGATCTTTTTTCTTCATGCAGATATGAACCTGAAAATAAAATTACAAGACCCAAATACAGTGTAGTGTGTTTTACAGAATTAAAAATAATTAGAGAAGATAAAGAAACACATGGAACTTTAACTGATGTGCATTATTTTTATCATTCTTTCCACTCATACTTCAGTGTTACTATTTTTTTTTCCCTAAAAAATTATTTTTTCATTCTTCAATTTCTCACTCTCCCTTTAATTATTTGTAGTACTTTCCAGAAAGAGCCTACTCCTATTGTAATATCTAGATTCTTAAAACATGATAGTTTGTTTTTTTATTTTGTCCTTCTTGCTGCTGGACAAATTCATTTGCAAGCACAATTGTATCCATAAAAAAGTCTTGCTGTGCAAGTTGCAGTACATGTGAAATAAACAGAAGCAAAATTTTCTGTCTAAAACCAGTAAATTCTTGGCACTCACATCCTGAAAACATTTTTGTGAATGTTGATGGAAAGCAAAGTGTCAACATCATAGCAAAATGCTGTACAAACCATTCTGCCATGTTTTCTGTGGCTCTTCCTTGCTAAATTGGCTTTTCTACACCTCCTGTGCCTGCTTTCAGTTCTGATATCTAAATATTTGACTAAAATAATCCTTAAGGTCTGCCCAGCGATTAGGAGCAGCACGGTGTGCTTTGGCTCATACATAGTCTAATATATATTGAATCCCTTCACTAAAACAATAGTATCCTTTAAAAAAAAATATTGTTTGTATCATTGTGTCCTTGTATGCTTATGGTGTTTGGGGTTTTTTTACCCCCCAAGCTTTCTAGACTCTGCCTTCAAATTAATTTTTCATTTAGATTTTCCTGCCTATTTGTTTTGGTGTCATCTGAGCTGGACGGGGCTACCTTATAAAATTCCTGTTTAATGAAGTTAGCTGTATCTGTACTCACAAACATTTCTAAGTTTTGTGAGGAATACAAAAGTAAACTAACAGGTGTTTCTTAATCAGGCTGTTTGTAAACAGAGTCTGTGTGGAACAGTCTACGCTTTAGTTAATTCATCACAGAAGAGGAAATGGCCATCAGTTCAAATTTGGCAGGAAGCATAGCTGACGCAGCATTAGTGGGGAAAAAATGAGATGCAAACCAATAAAAACTAAAACTTTACAGTAAAATTCCGCTTTTTTTTTCTTTTTTTTTTTTTTTTAGACTTGATCGAAGGTTTTTATTGCTTCCAATTAACCATGCAAATGCTGTTTTGAAAGCATTGCTCTCCTTCCATTTAGAGAAAAACTAGTGAGTCAAATGCAAAACACAGTGCTGGCATCTCATTTTAGTATTTTATTGGTTGAAATGGATGTGCGTGCTCTGGTGTTGGGTTTGGCTCCAAAACTATCATACTTTTGATGCTGGAAACTAATCGTCAGTCCGACAGTAGCATTTGTAGTGGAGACGTATTCCGCTGCTGCACTTGGGTTCAGCCTGTGTTGCCCAGGCTTCCAAGTTTGAACTTTAACCCGATATATGGATATAAGAGAAGCTGAAATAATAGGAAATTAATAAAAGACATGCACTATCAAAAAAACCCAAAGGGAGGTAAATGACCCCACCTTGTTTATTTGCTTTTGATGGTCTGAGCTGTGTTCAGCTATGAAGGGCACCCTCAGAGAAATGAGTTCAGGCAGCTCCTAGTAGTCTTCATGTGCATCATCCCACCCTGGCTCATGAGCTGTCCTTAACATCCATGAGTGGTCCCTTCTGTCCTCACCTACCAGCTGGAGTGTTGCATTTATGATGACTGGAGGCAAAACTTGAAGCGAGTGACACATTGTTTGCTTCCGGATTGGCCATTACTGATCTCTCCCAGGTTTCTGCGTGCTTCCCGCACCACTGGCACCAGCCAGCACTCAGCCAGGGCTTTTCCAGACCAACCTCACTGCGGGCCTTAAAGTCCCTTCTTCTTCCGGATGCTCTGTTGGCTGCAGTGCGTAGAGTGCACTCAATAAGCTAAGCTGTTTGTTGGCTGGGACCACTACTCATCATGCTAAGGATGCTGTCCCTTTCTGCCAGTGTCCAGGAATTTGTCCTTTGTTATAAGCTGAAGTCTCTCATTTAGCAGCCAGAGCGCCCTAAACAGTTTCCTTGTTGGGTCAGGATGGCACCAGCCAAGAAGAGTAAAGGTTTGTAGGACACCTGTGAAGGACTGTTGTGAACCATAGCTGCTGTGGACAGATGCAAACTTTGTCGTGTTGTTGAGACCTGTTCCCAAACTAGACTGGTTACAATTCAAAGGTGCAGCAGTTTCACATTCAGCTTAAGCCATGCCCTGAGCCTGCTGAGCTCTGTCACTGAGAATGTCATGACTTGGGTTGGCCAAATGCTAATAATATGTGTAAGCTCTTTGTGGCAAGGATCATCTGCTAGTCTGTTTTTGTCTAACACCTCACCCCGTAAGTCCTGCTCTGTAGCCAGGACTCCTAGACACTATGTTAATACAAATAATAAATAACACTTACAAAAATATCACAGGCATTTGTGTGTCATTCAGAGTCTGTTTTTGGACTGCTCTCCCAACTTAAGTCTTCATCCATGGCTTTAATCAATAGGTTTATAATTAGCTTTATTCACATTGAATAATTTAAGATGTTAATATGCAAATTCAGAGGTGAGGGGAACCTTTTCTGTGTTAAAACCAAGGGAGAGTGGTCACTGCAGAGGATCTCCTTTTTTAATTTTTTTGTTTTGTTTTACACAGACATAGTTTTATTGCCCAGCCTTGAGAAGGGAAAGCCAACTATCATGCTTTAGAAAAAAGCGCTTGATTAAAAACAGAGTCTACCTGTTCTGGGGCTGTCCAGTGACTTCGCATAGAAGTTATTTATAAAACTATATAAATAAAGGCTTAGTGTAATGATTGTTTACTTTTTTTTTTGGACATAGATTTAATAAAGTGAAAGATTCCAGGGATAACATTTGAAAATGGCAAAAAGAAAAGCATTGCTGCTGCTGAAGCCCTAATGCTAGGCAGCTGAAATGTGAACTTACCCTTATCATGGCATTAACCTTTACTATAAATGACAGAGTCTTTCCTCAGGTTGGAGAGGGCAGCTGGCTTCCCGGAGGAGCTCATTTTGCACCCGTGGAAAATGCAGGTTGCCCACTGGATTAACTTTTAGATTTGCTTTCAGGTCCTTAAGCGTCCTTCTGCAAGTTCAGCCATGACTTGCCTTACGTTGGTTTACTGACTCTGGTTGAGTGAGTGAGTATTTCAGTAATGGCAAGCTTTTGAGGAATAATCTCTAAGTATCTGTAAGTATCAGAAAAAACGGCAGTTCAACAAACAAAATGCCATTTGCTATGTAGCTTAGGGCTGCACTAAATGAAGTCAAGAATCCAGTGCCTTCCTTGAGCTGTTGTCTTAGAAACAAAAGGCCTCCTAAGCAGAATGACTTAAACTCTTCAGGACAAATCCCACTGCTGAAGCTTATGACTTCTCTTAACTGGGCAAATACCATGTGCTCTGGAGGTGTGTACCATCTTCAGGAGCTTTCAGTGGAGGAGTTGGATGCCTTGAGTCTGCGAATGTGTCACCCATGCCCTGTGATGACTGTGACACTGTTGGAGTTGTATCCAGGCATCTGCAATCTGGGTAACTTCTGTTGCAAAATCCATTAGTTTGCTAATGAGGTTATAAAAAGCAGCACTGAGCTGGTGTGCTGCATGTGTTTAGGCTAGCACACATAAAATAAGCAGAGCTATGACTATCCGTGTCTTGAGACTGAAAGAAGTATCAGCTTTTGTCCTTAACAAGAAAAACCGGACCTGAGGCTATGGTTGCTTTCAGCTGCTCTCAATTTGACTTTCCAACACCTTCTACCATGCCAGCACTAGCACTCATATGGTTATTAGCTGGAGTGGGTAACTGGTCTGGCTGAAAAAATACCCTTCTTCTTCATCTTACAGCATGTAACTGAATGAGCAGGAGTGCCAGCAAGAGGGAACGAAGAGGCTCTTACCAAGTTGGGGAAGGAAGTGTCATTTGATCAGTTTAAAGTAGGTCTGAAACTGCGGCTAGGGAGTTTAAACTTAGATGTAATCCTTATGTTATTGGCCAAAATCAAAGGACATGGGAACCTAGGAAAGTATCATCCTGAAATCCCTCGTTTAAAGGTTGTCTGTGTTTAAAACTATACTTAGTAGTATTCTCACTCCCTAATTCTGGAAAGCCTCTCACAGATTGGAGTCTGTAGGTCTGCACTATAAATAACGTCTCTGATCCGCAACTGTCTTTTTCAGTGACATGTAGCCTCGCTGCAGGGAACAGCTAGATGCCAGTATTTATCTGAGACAGCGAGAGCTAAATTCAGTGGTAAATGGGGTTGACCAGAGTAAGAATATTTGCTGTACTTGCTGCTACCCTGCTTTCTCACAGCATCTGAGAGGCGGGTGCTGCTGCCCATAAAATCCACATAATACGATCAGGAGAATGTTGATAACCAGGTAACAGTAGCACTGGAGATGTGAAAGGGAAGGAAGCCTTCCCAATAGCTCTTAACCTGACCAGTCCCTGGGGAGGCGAGCGGGGAAAAACAAGTTTCCACAGTGTGGTCAGACTGACAGATCTGCCACCTCAAAATGAGTCAGGGAGACTCAAGCTTCCTTATTACCTTCTCCTCTTCTGAAAAGGGAGCAAGCATGAGTTAGCAATGGTCTGTTGTGACCCCGGCCCTTAGGCTGAAGATGGTGGCAAAAGAATGCTGTCTCTAATCCCCTTCCTGGCTGCGAATCAACTCTATGAAGTCTGTTGCAGTTTATGTCTGCTAGCAACTGTTCGTACTGTTTCTACGCTGAAAACCTTTCCGGGCGCTGTGAGTGGATTTCTGTCAGATGATGTGCATGTCGCTAGCAGGAGCCTACGTGCTGAATGCAGATGATGGAACGCGTCTTGCTCCAAAGATCACATTGCAGTTGTTTCCCTAGCTTAAAGCAAACAAGCAAAAAGGCAAGCTAGTGGAAAACTAGCATCTTAAAGATCCATGTGCAGTGATTTCTTTGGTTTAAGAGCCCAGTAAAATTCTGCAGTCTGGTGCTGTGGTCAAGAGTTCATAGAGGCTGGAGTACCTGACGCTGCAAGTCGCCTTGCCTTCTGCATTCCTCAGTGCTCCTGGATTAAAGCCACTCGCTTCCTGCTTGGCATGGTACTTTCTAATTGTAAGGTGCTTCCTCTTAAATGTCCAGAGGTCTAATGATACTATTGTAAACCTGTTAAAATTAATACTGCAGAGGAAGCAGCTTAGTTAATTGCTTGTGCAAAAATACAGTGGTAGGCTGAACTATCTGACTGAGGGACATCAAAGCCATTCACTATTAACCTTTCAAAAGCTGAATAGCCTTGTGATAATATGTGGAAATCTGTCCCACAGCTTAGTAGGAGAATTACACATTCGTTTCTGGACAAGCAATATAACTAATGGTCTAGAAAATTAATATTGCAGTACAGAGGCAATCCTCAGCTATTTGAAGTGGTGTCCTTCTGTTAAAGTCCTTTCTATTGCCACTTCTTTGTTTGCTTCTGTCTCCTCATCTTCATGCAGGAAGCACTGTTACTTAGACGGCGAATGTCTGTTTCTGTTTGGGGCAATAGTGTGCACTGATTTATTACTGTGAAACATGTGAAAGGGAGTTCTCTTTTCAGACTTTTCAAGAGAGAGTATTGAACTTGCTAAATGTGCGCATGCATCCAAGTGTGTACTGAGTTCAACTGGGCTTTTTTCAGTCCATTCTGTATGCTCCTTCATCACCCCGGCTTTTCTCTTTGAATTGTACCAGTTCTCATGCACGACTTAGAATCAAGCTTGTGTTTCCCTATAAGGCCAATGGCAAACATTATGCTTTCCCCCCCTTCCCCTTTCTTTTCCTTTTTAGTGGTAATGTTGGTATTATTTGCTCTACTTTTACTGTAACAGCTAGAGAGACATTACTTGACTTGGTGTGTTGGAAAATTGTATCTGTGTGTTGGGAGGCATGCTGGACTGAGTGCTAGATGTGAGTCTCATCCTTGCACCTGTTGTGGGGCAACAAACTTAAGGCCTTAAACCGATAGCCTGGGCTGCTGGTGCTCTTGCTTCTGGCCTTTTATAACTGTTGGGTTGGCTGGGTGCTGTGTAGCTTGGCTGCATGGCCAACAAATCCCGTGGGTGTTACCAAGCATTCCTGGATATTTCTAATACCTTCTCATAATGAAAGCTGCCTTGTTGCTGTTGTCCTTTGAATACCGTTTCTAGTTTGGTTGGAAGGAGGCTTGCTGCTTTTTCCAAAACCAGTCCTAACTTTACCACTCCTGCCTAGCAACAGCATTAGAGAATCTTAGAGCTAATGCCTACCATTGGCTGAACGTGTGAGTTGCCAGTAGGTCTTTGCATTCTCATTTTTGCATTCAAGCCCTCATAATGCAGTCATGGAGGTTCCTGTGAAGCTGCTTGGTGAACACCTTGAAGAAGAAGCTGCAGGCCTGATTGCCCGGTGACAGGCACAAGGAGATGGAGCCACTAGCCACAACTGTAAAAGCTCAAGTGTCAGTGGGACATATACATACTTACCACGCAGGCAGCAGCTACTCTTCGGCTGACTACGGGAGGGATCCAAGGTCATTTTGGCAACTAGGGAGGGCTGAACTGTGAAGCGGCTCTGTTTCCTTGGCCAGCAGTGCGTTGATCAGGAATGCTCGTCGGTGGTTTTTGGTTTTAACCTTCCTGTCCTTCCTATCTCCTCCTGCCCCGCAGCCCACGGCAGTGAGTAGGACCATGCTATAAATGCTCTCTGCCTCTTGAGCCTCATTTCCAGACCAAAGCAGACAGACCTGCCAAATAAGAAGTGTGACGTTTATGTATTAATTTCTGGAGTTACAGGGATCAGCCACAAAGTATTAGCACCACTATACAGTATATCTTCTGTTATTTAAAAGGGAGATGGTGAATAGGTTCAGTTATTTGAGGTTTCAAGTAATCCAGGGCAATTTTCAGTGTAATTAATACATGTCAGGAATTTGACCCTTGTGGGGATAACAAGAAGTTCTGGATAACTGAGGTGATACTGTAAACAAGTTGTGAAAATTGTGCCAGAAAACTGTCTGCACAGGTCAGTAGCACAAGCTAATAAAATCTCTCAACTTCTGATCTAGAAAAATAATTTATACAGCTTTTACTTGACATATGGAGAAGCAGAAAAAAAACCCCTTCTTTTTGTACAATTCTCGGATGTTTTCTTTCATTAAGTTTCTCCTGTTACCCCTAAAGAGGTCAGATGGTAGTTGCTTCTTAAACCATAACAACTGCATGAAAAGCATAACTTGAAATGTCCTGAGAGTGCCACATGCATCAGACATAGACATGCTGTTTTGCTGTGCTGATTATTTTCAAAGAAAATACAAGCAAATTTAAAAAAAAAAAAAACAAACAAAAAAACCAACCAACCTACTAGAACAGGTTTGATACTATGTATTGGAAACAATGTATATTCTGACATTTCATAAAACAAATTATGAGCAAACGCAGGAATTGCATCAATCATTGGCAAAACTAGTTGCAAATTGGTAAATCAAATAGAATGGTCCCCAGAGACCACTGACAGAGCTTTTATAAAAGCCTATTAAGAGGCAAAGAGAGGTAAGTAAATAAATAATTGCCATGCACCAAAAGAACACATAAAATTCATTACTGAAGTCAGTGTTTAATAACAGACTTGTGTAAAAAAGAAACATGACAAAGTTAGTCATAGGAGTCTGGGTTTTGGTTTGTTCTGGGTTTTTTGAGAAACACAGACAGGCTAGCTTGATTTTCCTTCTTAGTGTGCACTGTTGTGTGTATTTTATTTTTACAGTGCTGAATAGTGGCTGGGTGGAATCTGATATGTCAGTGGACTAGAATTTTAGAGAAGGAAGAAGCAAGATAATTACATCCTCTTGTAGAAGCGTTGCAGTCAAAAATTTGAGTAAGCAAGGTGTTAGCAGAATTCTATTAGAATGGGCGATACTTTATCTTCAGCAATATCACACCAGTTGTTACTTGCTCTTTCATTCTGTCCAAAACAACCAAAAGAGCAAAAGTCAATCCAGTATTATGATTAGTTTGAAGGCAGTTCCTGAGCTGTACCTTCAGATATGCCCGCTCAATTTCTGAGCGTCTCAGATCTTTGAATGACACAGTCAGCAATGATCAAAGTCTGTTTTCCTGCAAAGTATCAAGCTTACTGGTATGGTATCCTCATCCTTTTTATGCTAGGTGCTATATGGCATCTGCAGTCTCTGCCTTCAGAAGTTTGTAATTAAGAAACAACACATAGATGCAGTTAGAAAGGAAACGGAGAAACAAGGTATTTGTCAGCACAGTGTTATCAGCAAACCTGGGATCTAACCGCCATTGGTTCTTCATAAGCATAACTGTAATGCAGAATTTTGGGGAAGATAATGGAGTAGTTCTAGTGAAATGTAGAGAAGGCTACTCATAAGCATGTGGACTGTGCGTGAGAAAATACAAAATCCAAAATCTGCCTAGAGTCAGCACCCACAGTATCAGACTAAGTTGGCTATTTCCCAGGGGTGTTTGAGACCTTAAATGCTCTTTAGTCCTTACCCTCTGGTTGATCAGAGATTAATCACTTGCTTTTTAAAATACTATTACCCAATCTCTTGAGCCACCCAATCCTGATTAAAATTTACTTTCTAAAAAACAATCTTAGAAAACTGAAACTCTTTGGATTCCAGACTTTTACACATTTTTTGAAGAACTGTGAGTTCTTGGTGTTCTCGTGCTTGCATCAAAAATTCTTGCAGGTAGTTTATCTTCCCAAGAGTAGTTCACCTTGCTTATTCTATTTTGTTTGCCTGAAATTTGATGAGCGGTATTAGAAATCCAGCACTTAAGCCTGTGCACAAACTATTATGTAAGTAAATTGTAGACCAAGAACTTCAAAGATCATGGTCAGTATTCTCCATCACAGCTTCCAGTGTGATTTATTCTCTTTGTATAACAGTGTACAAATATTCTTGTCCTTTATAACTTTATCATACAAGTTGGAGGAATAAAAGTGCCAGACTAAGGTTAGGAAGTGGATGGGAAGTAAATAAGAGGAAAAACAGTTAACTGCTCTATTCAGGATAACGGAAGGTGGAGTTTTGAATACGCCAGAGAATGGAAAATCCTGGATAACCTCTGTGATGTGGGTGTGGGCAACTCACCGAACAGCCCACTTGAGTTTGGCACCCAGTAGCATCCATCACCCTGGCTCGGCACAGCCACAGGATGGCTCATGCAGGAGAGCTGCTCAACGCCAGCGTCTTTCCCATTCAGGGACAAGTGGCCCAAAGGCATGAGATCAGCTTAGCAGTGCAGCATAGCACATTTAGAGATTTCCAGGTAGCCAAAAAGCCCCAGAAAGTGGGCGCTGCTCATGTGATAGAGTCCTCCAGGCTCTCTGCAGTCATACACAGAGCATGAGGCACGCTGAAGCCCCTGTGCAGCCCTGGGCTGGCTGGCAAGTACATGCACAGGTACAAAGAGCATGTGTGCCCAGGGTCTTGTACCTCCTGGGTGGTTGGGCTCCCTGTGCTGCAGTCTGGGCAGTGTTCCTGCATCACCTAAGGTGGTTGCATAGCTCTGTAGCCCCTGTATTTGGATGGGGCTACATCTGTTGACCTTGTAAACCCCAGGTAGCTCTTAGTAGGGTCTCCAGATTTAAAGGCTGGTTAGCTTCAGCACAGTGCTGAGCCTCAGCTGGGTCCATGCGTTCAAGCAAGGCAGTACTGTGTCTGATGCATATTCCCCAGTCTCTAGGACGGGCAGTATAGACGTGCTTGCCAAAGCCAGTAAGTCCTGCTGGCCTTGAGCTGATTTTGGGTAGCCATGTGTAACATTTGCATTCTCCAGAAATCTGCACTTGCGGGAGTTGTTTGGAGACATGTGAGCTGACTGGGGCTCTGCAGTCCTTTAAATCAGCTAAATTGCTGGCGGCTTCTTGTTGGCTCTGGAGCTAGTACAGCTGCGTTCATGGCCGGTGAAGCCTAATAGTCTTGCTGGACTCTACTGGTTCTGCTGTCTAGATATGCCTCTCTCTGATTAACCAACTGAACTCTGAGTCCCTCTGTTGAGGAAAGGAAAAAATCATATTGGCTTTAAATTTACCCTTTTCCTGTATACACTCTCATCAGCTAAGTTTCACCTCAGTCTATATAATGTGGCTTTACATTGCAAGGATTTTCAGAAATAGCAGGTGAGGAATTGGAAGCTTGCTGTTTAAGGGTGCATGAACATCTCTGCTAGCCTTATTTGTGATTGTTCTGAGGAAAAGCCATTGGTTATACCTAGGTAAGCTGAATTATAAGCACAGTTTGCTGTTTTCCTCTACAAACAAAAGGTGATCTCAAGTCTGGTTAGGACAGAAGGTAGGGTATAAACTGAAATTTTAGAAATAAATCATCAGTGATAGCGGATTTGTGTGCCCTTTCTTTACCTTCTGCCAACAAATGCGACAAGCTATTTCTGCCATCTTCTCTCCTTCGTTCCAGTTCCTAAGACTTTGCATGACGCATGTATTCATTTTCCTACCCTTGTTGCTTTGTGCATTCCTAGGGGAGAGAGGATGTAGCAAAAGTATGCCTCAAATACACCTCTAGTGTGTTGACAGTAAAAGAAGAACAGGAATATCTGTCCTGTAGGAGGAGAGATCCTTTATACTCCGCTGCCCAGAGGAACCAGAACCAAGACACTGTGAAACAGCTGGGAGAAAGCCTTGCAATGGGAATACCCTATATTAAAGAAGAGTTCCTTTCTTTCCCTCTTGTTTCGATCATTGATTTTATGCCCATAAACTGCAGGAAATTCTGCTTCTTAAATACAATATATTACTGTACTATTTTTTTTTTCCCCTCCCAAAAGCTTAGTCTTCACAACTGTAAACAATTATGGCATCCAGACATAATCCACGAATCATGCTTTCCAAATGGTCCTTGAAAGGCATGTTTGCACAACCTCTATAGACTAAATCAACAGTAGTAATTTAAGTTGGCTATTCTGCATAGTCCATCTAAGTTTGCAGCTACCATAGCTTCATGAATAATTGTTCCAGTTCTTGAATTATATCTAGGGTATTCCTTACTGATGGTTGAAAAAAGATGGAAAAGAAATCACTGCCAGACTATTGGGTAGTTCATCATGCCTTGAATATTTACTATAAAAAATTCCAAACTGGAGATATTCAAGATGACTGACAATTATGGCCATGCTAGCTAGACACCAAATGCATGTTTTCAAATCTGAGAAAAAAAAAAAAAAACAGATACATGGTTTGAGTGTTGTGGTATTTAGTAATTTAGGCAGTTACACTATATATGGTCAAAGTTAAGAATAGGTGCTGATTTACTTAGCATCTTTTTGCACAGATATTTTGGTTGTCTGTAAAATGTACTTGCAGCAAATTGAAAATTATTTATTTTCTTCCCCTTCCTTTTCCTCACTGAAATAATTCTAGACATCTAAATGTGAAAGCTGTCTATTTATTTTTTTACTGGAAGTAAAAACAGTAATGTAGGTTTTCCAACTGGAATGTGCTGGAACTTCATTCAGTACAAAAAGCCAATTAAAAAAAAAAAAGGGTTTTTTTGGACTTGAACAGCTTCTTTTAGAAGTATTTGTGAGGAAACCCCAACCTGTACATTAAAGAAGTCCAGTATGTTTTATGCAATGTTGGCATGAAAATGCAAAGCTGTGAGTGGGGGGAAAACGTATGTCAGGTATCATGTAACAGCAGTAAAGAGATTTCTGATGTATATCAAACCTTGAACACCACAGATTATTAAAACATATTCCTTGGCAGTAAAGAGTAGATGTTTAATTTGAAAGGAGAAATGGAATTTGTTGCTTTTTTTGCAGAGGTCATGAACTAAGCAGGAATGAGTCCTCCTTGGCGGTTTCACTATTTTGCTGTTTGCCTTGGGGAGTAGAGATTTGGTCTGATTTTAACAGCTACTGCCAGGCCCCCAGCCCCCACAGGCAGCTTTCTTGCATCCTTTGAGGCCCACCTACAGCAGTTGTACTTGGACATTGGGACGCAGAGCCCCTCCAGCAGCTCCGGCTATGTAGTATCCTGATCCTTGCATAGTGGATTGCCGTCTCTGCTGAGAGAAGTCTGAGTGTTGGCCAACTGTTACTATTTGTTGGCTTTAAATGGAAGATAGCTTTGCTTAATATACCAGGCAAAAGAGAACATACCACGTAAAAGAAAGGGGCAAGAAAGTAAAGTTATGTTAATAGCAGCTGCTGCAATTAGAAGTCTAATGAGTCTGCCAGGCAGTGCTCATACGTTCACTTTCAGAGGTTTCATGTTGATGTTAATTTTGGGTACCAGTTTCTTTTGTACCTTTACAGTTTGAAACCTTAAAAGTACATTATACTAATTTCAGGTGTTTTCTGGCCTTGGATGTTCAAAGTTTTGTGCTCAGCTAGTTCAACACAGCTGCATGCAGCAAAAGTTTCCAAATGAGATTCATCATGCACATAGTTTCATTATAATCCTGTATTTTGGAGGATTGTATGTCTTGAATAAAATCAAGTGCTTGAGTAGGAAGATAGCTGATAAATCACCAGGGGAAAGTAAGAATTGAGGCTATAACTCCAATACAGCTTTGTGTCTATGATTAATTAAGTTCTTGTGTATCAGAAAAGCGTCGCATGTAAATCTCACTATTGCTCATTTCCAGTTACTTTTTTTGTCCTTGCCATCTGCTTTGGATGTAGTGAGGGAGGAAAACTAGAAACAGTCTGTAGTGATCACTTGCAGTATTTTTTCAGATAGTCATCTCTGAATGTGCATGCAGGTGCACAGATAATGCTTTAAGTTACCTATATTGGTTCATAATAGATTATGCTGATCAGGTAATTAATGACCCTCAGACACACCTTTTCAGGTGGACAAGCTCATGATGCACAGGATTTTCCTAATTTTCCTTCTCCACCAGCCCCACTCCATCCCAAAGGTCCTGTGGGATGTTGCATCTGACAGTTCCCTGCAGCTGGTTCCCTGAAATAATCAACACTGCTCTTCCTGGAAAAGAAGGTTATTTTCACAACAGTCAAGTCAAAATATAGAAAGCAGGCACTGGGTAACAGTGCCCTAAGATATCAGATGTAACCAAAGGGATCCCATGAAGCTTGGAATCTTCAGGCAGATGAAAGGAAGGTAGGGTATGTGAAAAAAGGTAGTATGTTTTAGTAGACCTGCTAATATAATTAAGGAAAACATGGAAAATATTTTAGCACATAGATTTGCTTCGCATAAGTAATTTTCATTACCACTGTGGTACAGTATCTTACCAGTAACACATATATAAATAGCTTTAAACATCTGTTGTGCTATGGCTTAACACACAATTGCCTGTACAGCAGTCAGGAAAGGCAAAGGTTTGTTCAGCCGTGTTTGGTTGTAGTTGATGGCTGTACATAAAGTGTAAAAGGCTTGTTCGTGTTGGAGCTTAAGCTATTTGCAGTGTTCCTTTGGATTACCCCAGGGGTGTACTTTTTTGGGTATATCACTCAGGAGGTCATTCAACTTTATTCATCTATGAATTTCTTTCTTTCTTTCTTTTTGTGTGTGTGTGTGTGTGTACAGGGTGATAAGCTTTAACAGTACATCTAGTGAAAACTGTACTTTCCCATATTTAATGCTCAAGTTAGTTTCTTTGCTGGTCCCATTGCTTGGACCCCTGTGACTTACACACTGGTTTTGTTTTCACAGTATCTGGTGTAGTAGTTTAGTAGTTCTTATGACCTGTAACTCTAGATTTAAAGTTTATGGGGTTTTTTGTTTACTTGAAGCAGTTTGTTTGAGAAGGCTGCCTTTGAGATCTCCTAAATCTGTAGTCAGACGGTGTACTTTCCTTAATGCTTTATTGTGTCCTGATAATTACACACAAATAAACCAAATGTAGAAAACAGCATGTTCTCCTTAGTTGTGTATTTCTTGCCCATTTTTATATTTTACTGTAGAGCTCAGTTGTGGGGGCAGCAGGCGCAGGGGTGAGCTGAGAACGGACAGTGTCCAGTTTCCTCAAGAAGATGTCCTGAGGGCAGTGTTGTGGCACTAACTGCGGTTTTAGGGTTCCTTGAAATCTGTGTTTAGGTTAGTCATACTCCCAGCACACATAATGTGAGCACAAATAAAGGTCAAATTTGTCTTCATGACCTTTTTTTTCCTCCTTCAGATAGACAGCACAACTATTGCCAGAAGGATGGGTAAGAAGGGATAAATGCCACAGACACTGAGCTCCAGTTGGACTGAGAACATTGTTGTTGTGATATTTCTTTCATTCTCATCTTTTTTTATAACTCTTTCCCCAATCTGCTCTGCGTTAAGTTTTGTGTTGACCCACTTCACAGCCCAACCAACAAGGCAGAATGAGGTAAATAACAGTCCTTTCTGTTGCTGCAGAAGGAACCAGGCTTTGCTTTTTTGGTGGTGTCTCCCATGTCCATGGGTTTTTACCCATCTGGCTTTGGATTTGCAAGGTGAATTCCCAGCAGCTTCTAGGAATGCTTGGCTGCACTTCACTGTACATGAGCTTGATTTTAATTCTGTCCTTGGGGAGCTTTATTCATCAAAAATGTGAAAAGTGGGTAACAGAAGTCATGAAACTGAGACTCAAACCCTTACAAGCCCAGCGCTATGATCTAGTACTCTGTAGAAAGGGGATGGCAAGGAAATGTTGTCCTCTTCCTTGGCCATAGTATGGCTGTTACCATAGACTGTGGCATCTGGTGGGGGGGGGGGGGGGNNNGATTGGATGACATCTGACATCTGGCTGACATCTGGATATGATTTCATCAGCACCAGAGCCAGTGAATAGCCTGGAAATGCTTTGGGCTTTTTTCCCTGCCTGCCTATGTTCTGTCTTCATTGCTGTAAACAAAGCCATCTTACTCTGGGTGTATCTTGGGCTTGGCAAATTTGAGGGAATACACATCATCTGATTGCTCTCTCCACCAGACAAGGATGTTGACTGAGCCCCCATTTGTTTAAATGTTTTCTTTGTGCCTTCAGGGATAATGACCTTATGGAGCAAGGAGAAATATCAGGACCTACTTAACTAATGAAGTCATAGGGTCAGCCCTGCGCTCATACTGTGTGCACCCCTCCCACCCCCCCGTGGTTTGCTTTTGCCTGTTGAGTTGAAGGCTGCCCTTGCTCATGTTCTTTCATATGGTCCCCTCCTATTCTTCTCTTCTCTCTTTCCCTGTTACCCTTCTCCTTTCCTGTCCACAGTTTCTCTTTCCTCCTTTTACATCATACCATGCTGCAGGGATTTTAAGCTCATTTTAAAAATTTGCAGAAATAAGATGCATCATCCATGCTGTTCAACACCCAGATTTCACCCTGGTACCCAGCATGAAATTTTCACTACCTGCCCAGTACCTGCAGTGCCATTTTATATTCTGAACTCCTTGTATTCGCCTTTCATTATACACAGTATGGCCATTCCTGTTTGGGGATTTTAGTTACCACCGTCGTACAAATGATAGTAATACCCTGTATCGCATAGAAAGCTTATAAATATGGTTGAAATTTGTTATGGGGCAAATATCTTAAAAAGCAAATAATCTGATAGTGAAGGGCAGATTTAGGAAAGCATAAAAGACAGTTTCTTGAGTATTGTTGCTGGCCTTCTGATTTTTCTCAAAAAATTGCAAGCTTTTAATTTTCAACAATGTGCTTTTTGATATCTGGAGGACAAGTGTACTTACAATTTGATTTGCTTAACACATTTCATTTATTTTGTGCTTGTTTTTTAGAGCTCCCCCATCAATTCTCATGGTATGATTTTGATTGTTGTTGTTGCTTATTTTCACTTTATTAATGTAGATCGAACATGCTTGTATTTTATGTGAGACTAATGATTGGAACTATTAGCAAAAGATTTTGCAGGATGCCAAAAATGCTAGAGCAGCTCTCTGAAAAGATAAATGGAGTATGTTCTTTCCTTTGCCCAGCTTTCCCTCTACACTCTCAGAGGAGGGTAAGTTTTATCCTACCAGAGTAGTGTAAAGTAGCAGTATCAAAGTTGTGCACTATCCTCCTGCTCGAGGTAACTGCAGTTTTCCGACCCAGTAAGCCTGGTTGGAAGCAGCAAGGATCTAAGCACCTTGGTAGGAATCTGGCACTTCCAGCTAGAGCTTTGGGGTCTGGTACTGAACATCTCCTGGCAGCCTTAGACGTTATCTGAAGATCGCTTAGAGCCGCTTTTGGGGTTTCGGGTGTGTTTTGTGTAGTTGCAGCATGCCCCCAACAGACCCATTTTCCTCACAGAGTTTTTAAGCTAGTTTTTGCCTTTTTCTTACGGGAGCGGGGCTGTTGTTAGAGGAGACACATCTTCTCCTTGCTGATTGCCCAAAAAGCAAAAGGCGGCAGCTTGGCTTTCTGTGCAGAGGCGGTCTTTGCCGTCTTCTCTGCCGAGCTCTCACAGGGACTGCTTGTCAGGCGTTGCGGCCTGCTGGTGCTCCCGGCAGGCCGGGCCCTTCTCCCGGCGATTCCTGCCGCCCTGCCTTCGGAGCGGTGCGGTTTCGTCTCCCGCCCGCGGGCCTTATTCCTGCCGTTTCACTCTCGTCCTCTCTGCCGTTTATTCTCTAGACCTACCTCTTGCCTTAGGGACTCACAGGCTTCCACTCGCGGCGGTGCTTTCCCTCCTTCGCCCTTGGGCTGCCTGCCGCCCCTGGGGGTACCGGGAAGGGCGGCTGAGAGGCGGGAGGGCAGCCCCCGCCGCCGGCGGCCCCGGCGCCTCTCTCGGTGTCGGGGTGGTGTCGGGGCCGCGCTGCCCGCTCAGCTGCTCCGGGGAGGGAGGACGGGACGGGACGGTGGGTGGAGTTTGGGGGTTTGCAGCCCCCGCCGGCGGCGGCTGTGCGGCTCCCGGCCGCGGCGGGCGGCTCCGGCTCCTGCCGCTCCGCAGGTTGGTTGCGCTTCGGGTGGCGAGGATCGCGTCAGGCTGGCGGGGGGTAAGTCCTGCTTTCCCTCCCTGGTGCCGGGCTCGCTCTCTTTCTGGTTTTCCCCGTGCGGGGTTTGATTTTCGTTGGGCGAGGCTGTTGCCTGCCAGGATCCCTTTGGGGTGCGTGCAGCCCTCTCTCCCCTTCCCGCTCCGGTGGGGCTGGCCTTCAGTCGTGGCGTGCTGTCATCCTTCCCCTTCTGGAGACGAAGCATCCTAAATTTCGAAGTGACTCTGTCCTGGCTACGATCGAGTTCCTCCCAAAGCAGTAGATTTGGAATCTGCCAGGGAAGACAGTGTTTTGTGAAGTGTAGTTTTACTGTGGATGCAGTAAAGCATACTGTATAAACAGTAAAACATAGACATAGAGTAAAACATACACAGTAAAGCCTATTGGATAAATAGTAAAACATATATGTGTGTGTGTGTGTGTGTATGTGTAAATATATATGAAAAGTCCCCAGTCTTTCTCATAAAACTTCTTTCCTGGTGGACTTGAACTGGATGTTTCAATGTTTCCTTTCCATCTGCTTGTGAATCGGTCAAGAGCCATTGCTTTTATATAAATGAATTATCACCACTAAGTATTTATATAAAATGGAAAAATGAGGGAGTTGGGAAGAAACGTTGAGAGAATAAACAAAAGGCTTTTAGGAGTCTGTATTGGAAATTGCTCACAAAAGCAGTTTGGAAAAAAAATTAATATATATATATGTATATTTAGAAATTTTCCAATTTATTCTGGAACAGGGAAAATTTCAGCATTCCAGAAATGAAAAAGGCCACCTGTTTGTCTGCAGCTGTCCTGCAAAACAGCGCGGTGCTGCTGGCAACTAATAATATCTCCGACTCACAGAAGTGGCACGCACTTGGCATTTTGTTCAGCGTTCTGTGCAGACATACAGCTTGGCTTGCTTTTGTTTTCCCCGAGTTTATCTGTATATCTCATCCAGGCCATGCAGTAGCACATCTGACAAATGATGGTTCCACAGTGATAAGCCGCTGGTCCGATCTGCAGTGCGAATACAGTGAGAATATTTTGTATACTATTGTGGCAGATGAAAGGAATGGAAGTAGGCCAAATTCAAGCTGTTTGCCATTGCATCTGATCAGCAGATCCTATGGAGAGAATTTGCCTGCTGTGAATATTTGATTCTCGCTAGCTTGAACTGTCTTGTGTGTTGGCAGTGCTACTGTGTGAATTTGCAGTGGCTTTCCAGGGTGTCTGTCCCACACGACTGCCAATTTCGGTGTGGTTTTTTTTACAGGATTCAGGATTTTGTGCTCTATTTTGTGGGGGGGGAAATGATTTAATGCTATACAGTGAATTTTCATATTTATAACACATGGGTTATCAGTCTTAAACAGCAAAAAAAAAAAATGTAAGGGAGCAGCACGTTATTTCTTCTTCCCTCTTTCCACCTTCATCAAGGTGTAACCCCTCTGCCTCCCATTCTCTCTGCATACCTGCAGGTGGTTGTCCTAGCAAAGCGATTTTGTAGCGGTGAGTCTGTTGGATTATACACCAGAAAGGATGAAGAGGTGGCAGTGTTGAAATGCAGTTGTGAGAGCAGGAGCAGCTTTCCCTTCCTTCCCATGCATCCTTCTGACTCAGTTCTTAGGGAGTCAGTGCCCCACACCTGTGTTTGTCTGTCCCTGCTCCTCCCCAGCCCTTCTTGCTGGCTCGTGGCTGGCTTTGCCCAAGAGTTTGTAATGTTTGGTGTGTTGGTTAACTTTTTGATTCTGAAATTCAGTATAGAAAAACATTTACATTAATAATTCTTGCACTTCTAATACATACAAGTACATGGCATTGCTTATAGTGCTGATCTGAGAGTAACTGTCAGGACTGCGTAGGCAAGCAGAAAAGGGTTGGGGTTTAACCTATCAGTGTATCCTGTGCTTGTGTCCTCCGTCACCATGCTGAAGCATTTGCCTTCTGTAAGCAGCCTGTTTAGAGTTTATGTAGTTTTATAGATAAAGCATAGGTGAAATTTTATAGATATCTATGGATTGTAGCTTTATAGATAATAGATTTATAGATATCTATAAATATATTTATAAAGTTTTCTAGATAAAAAATAGATAAAATTTGCAAAATAAATTTAGACTGTAATCGGTAAGCTTGCTCTTTCTCTGGGTGTATGAGGGGAAAAAACCCAGAAGAAGATTTTTGATTTAGTAGTCGTGTGGACTGAAACCGAGAGAAGCCAGCAGGAGACAGTTGCAGGTCCTCTGGGGCTGTAGGAAATAACATGCTGACCAAGTGACCCATCTTCCATCTTTGCCAATTCTGCAACTGCAGCAAGTAACTGCTCAGAGAAAGGCAATATCATCTCCCTTTAACGTACTGAGGAAATGGCGTGTTAGTGCCTTGTAGGGGCTGCCAGAGGGACTGAATTCTGACCATGTGTCTTTTGAGACCACTGTAAAAGATACTGCCCCGTTAACTGTGGCACGGCAGCTGGCCACGCTGCGATCCTTGCCATTGCAGTGTGACCCATTTGCGTGACCTATTTAACTCTGCCAAGTTGTAAGGAGCAGGACATGCATGTTAGGTGGGTGGTTTCAGTCCCTTATTTAAGGTAAGCATGTTTTATATATATTGCTGCTTGTAAAGCTTTTTTTTTTTTCTCCTTTGTTTTTTTTTTTTGAGTTTCTTCATAGCAGCAAAGAAGTGGCACTTTAGAATAGGTGATTACAAAAATGAGTAGTTACAGGAAACAGGTATGGAACTGTAATTTCTTTCAAAAAACATAAGCAAAATTTTCTGAGAACTGAAGAAACTAGCGCTTGGCCAATGCAAGGTGTCCTCATCCTGAGAGAAAGCTTTGCTTGGAGCTGGGTCTTAATGATAAGACTCCTTTCTCTTTTTAGTGGCTTAGGAGTGTTGTTCTCCAGTGTCTTCGTAGAACTAACAAATATGAATTTAAACTGTACTGGAGCAAACCAGGAAAAGTTTAGTTTTGCAGTAGTATGAGATCCATTTTGCCTTGGGGATAGGCAGGTTTACCTGAATGTCTGTCACTTGAAACCATTTGTTTGTTGTTTGGGGTTTTTTTTTAATCCTTTTAAACAAACTGCCATATTTAGGACCATTGGGAAATAAAACCTATGAGACAGTTAACAAAAGCAAAAACTTCTTTCAGTGCTCACTGATTGCATCTTGTTGGCATGCATGGTTGTTTGTGCCCATACAAGATACCAGCTTTCTGAGGAATTGTTTGGGTGATGGTGTTAGTGACTATTGGCAAGCACTATTTTTATGATGATCATCAAAATAAAAGCATGTACGAAAACAGGCATAGGGTTGTGACACTTTTTTTTGAGAAGTGGGCATTTGTTCATCAACAGAAGAACTGAGTTTCCAAACTACATGGCTGCCAAATGGCTGATATTTTTGTTACAGCTTATCATAACTTGGATGTGAACTTTTGGCATAGAGATGGGTGCAATTAGTTATCCCCAGAGTTCCCCCTCCTTCCATGGTATTCTAAATCTATTAGGTTACTGTGTCCTGTATATTTTTGTTAGGAAATATCGTTAGGAACTTTTTTCTTTTTAAAGCTTTTGCATTTTTATTAGATTTACACGTCGCTCCACCCACCATTTGGGATTGACCAGAACTGTCCTCCATCAAAGGCTAAACACAAGAGTTAACTCACGTTGCAGTTGGAAAAATTATAACGCAAACAATAAGCCAGATCGGGAATTTTACAAGCATCTTTTCATGTCATGAATGATGCTGTCTTTCTGGGTTATGGGCTCTCTGCTGTCTCGGCTGCTGTTCCTTTCCCCCTGGCTCCCCTCCAGAGCTGTTAAGTTTCAGTCAGGGAGATTTGGACTCCTCTAAATTTCCAAGTCCCTATTTTTTTGTGGCGTGGCTGGTGACAGCGAGCTTTGTGTGCGAGAGCGTTGGCATGCAGAGAGCCGCGGCGATTAGCATGCTGATCGCTGCGCCCCGGCAGAATAAACGGGGCTGCTCTCGCCGAGCTACGGCCGTGCCACCCAAACAAAGGCCTGGGAGCCGATGTGGGGAGAGCCCTCCTCGCCAGTCCTGCTCTCTCACCCGGGGTGGGCAAGAGCTGACGCTGCCCAGGCTCCTCTGCTTCCCGGTTTTTACAAAAATGGAAGGTCTCTGCCACGCGCTGTGGTTCTGCTCCTCTCTGACTCTTCACGCGGCAGCTTACCTCCAGTGGGAGGTTTGAGATGAGAGGCCTCAGAGAATATCAAGCTGTACGTTATATCTTTGCTTGTCCACACATCTACCGTTGCAGTTGCTGATCTAGCAGTGTGTATATCTGAAAACTTGTTCTCTACTGACCCTCAAGATTTATCTGCATAAGAAAGATTCACTGGTTCTATGAAAGGGGGGTGATGTCCATGCATATGTGTAAGTAAGTATAAAACATATATTAAATGTCTGTGCACACATACAGATATAATCCCCTCAGTGCAAACCCATGTGTCATCACTCGTGTTTGGTTTGAAAGAGGCTTGTTATCAGTTTGTGCTTAATTTCTTTTAGTTGCTGATTTTTATTTTTTACACTCTGAAAAGTGTAAATCCTCCATAAAAAGTGTTACAAAGTTGGCGTTGTTTCTTCTTCCAGACAGTGGTCACAGAAAGTGTAGCTTCAAGCATTGTATTTGGTGAAAAGGCACCTACCTCTTTTCCCGGTGGCTTCTGGCTGCTTAAGGTTGGAGAGGCAAGAGACTGGTGTTAACTAGGAGTAACTGGCTTGTTCGTACTGACATGCGAAATGGTTTCTGAACAAACTGCTTGCTTAAATGGTGGTGGGCTGTTTCATATCTACCCTTACCGATCCCTTCGGAAATCCAGCCTTTTCTTTTCTGCCCCGTAACATGCTGAAGTTGTGTTGGCAGCCTACAGCAGTAGGTGGGGAAATTAGCAGGGTTTTTTCAGGTAAAGAAGTTGTCAACATCTGGGTTTGGAAAAAGAGAAGTCAACAAGCTTGCTGCAGTTACATATCTTAAAAAAAAAAAAAGTTTCACATTTATCTGGTTTTCAAACAAAATGTATACTGACTTCTTAAATTATGTAACTGGAAACGTCTTTGGTTCTTCATCTAGCTAATGATATGACTATTCATGAGCTGTTAGGAAGAGATTGGTTCCGTAGGGTTATTTTTTTCAATGACAAAGAGTTAAAAGCTTTTTTTGTTTGTTTTGTCTCTTTTCAGGATAATATCATCTTATTCTTAAGAGGCTGCAAAGAGCTGGGACTTAAAGAATCTCAGCTTTTTGATCCTGGTGATCTGCAGGACACATCAAACAGAGTGACCATCAAGTAAGTACAACAGCACTTTGTGATTAGCATGTTACAACCTCAGACGCATGTGATGCAATAGTAAATATTTAAGGATGAGCAAAAGGCTAAGGAACTGTCATTTGTATAAAGCAAATAGGAAGCTGAGGTTTGGGAAACCTTCAGCGCTGGGAAGAATACATTGTTCCCTTCAACAGGCTTTCTCTAAGGGCTGTTATTTTTCCCAGAGAGATCAACCACAGCTCTTTTAAAATACTGTTTTAGTTAGGCAATGAGATTCTGTGGGATTTAGGGGTTTTCCTGAGTCTAAATTGATGGCATTCTTTTTTGTCTGTCCAACTAATGAACTGTGTAGGCTGGGGAGAAAAATCACAGCTCTGTTATTTCAGATTAAACTGTTTTGAAGATGCATTATAGGACATTTATAAGCCTCTCAAACTCTGCAAGGTGCAGACATGAGCACAGTCTGTTTATTTCCTACCAAGAGCTGTAGGTTGGGTCCCGATACTTGGGCTGAGAATGTCTGTGTGTGAGCTGTGTGGACTGGAAATGCCACAGTTAGATACTTTTTCACCAAAGTCACACACCTACTACCACACGCATGTTAAGAGGTTCTCCTTCCTAATAACTAATTCCTGTTTTTTTTGCGGACGCAAAGTGATTTTTTTAAAATCTTCTCTTAATCGGCAGCCTTTTAACGTGGTATGTGCACATCCCTCACTGCAAAAAGTCCTAGGTGCTTAGACTCCAATGCTTGTATTTTCAGCATTTCACCCCACAAAGTGATTCAAAATATAGATGTGAAACTGGCACAGGCGGAATTACTGACATGCTTAAGGTCACACAGAGCAGGCTTGAATGAAAGTCCATATAGTCATAGATTGAAGTCTTGAATAGAAACTGTTGTCCCTTTCAGGGAAGATTTTTTTCATCATGGACTAGAGGAACAGAGCAGTCAGAGTGTATTTTTTTTCTTGTTTATATTAATGGCAATCAAGCTCCCTACGCACCAAGAGCAAGAGCACCCCACACTTTCATAAAATTAACAAAATTTGTAATTGCTGTTATTTAGAAGTTTTCCTGAAATTTTTGGGTCTGTCATGCATAATATTAAAAAGTTATTAGTCTACAGACAAACAAATGCTGCTGAGTTCATTGAATGGCCTTGTTTCATTTGGCCAAAAAGATCACTAATGAAATCCTGGTCAGACATACCCATTTTAGAAAAGTATATGGAAACAATTTACTAAATTTCAGCGGCATTCTATTTTTTTCCCTTCTGGCAGTGGAAGCTGGGCAAGTTTTCATGGTGTTCAGGCATTGTCTGGGAAAGTTCAAAGGTTCTGAAAATTGAATTGGCCACTTGCCTTGTTTTAAGGAATAGTATCCCACTTTTTGCTTTTTTCCAAGTTTCTGGCTCTAGTATGAGGTTCTTCTCGCCTGTACATACCAGTGAGAGGGAGCTTTGTAACTTATTTCTTCTAAATCTGGTAATATTGCAATGAAAGAGGTTCTTCACGATGTCCTGTAAAATCATGATAATGAGTGGCTGGAGAGAGTTGCAAAACAATCGCTAATGTCCATATAAAACCCTAATCACCATATGAAACCAGAAAGAAAGAGTCTTTCTGATAAGAAGCTTGATCTTTTTGGGTTGAGGATGGTGGAGTATCTCGGAGGAGGCAGGTTGAAGGTTGGGACGAGCATGGAGCTCCAAGGAGAGCTGTCCAGCACATAAGCAAGTTAAACCAGGAGTAATAAACTCTGCGGAGCTTGCTTGGCCTTCTGCTGAATATGATGCTAGATAGATGTGAAGTGTCTCACTGGCATGGATTTTTTTTCCCCCATCAACTCTTCAGAGAAAGAAGCTGTGGAAATGAGCCAAATGTTTTTCTAGCGCTGTCCAAGTTCACGCTGAGTAACTGAGTTGAGGTGTACAAGCCAAGTCCATGACTGTTGTAGAGAACTATGTTCAAGACTGTCTTCTGCTAGCTAGTTCCCAAAGCATGAAGGTGATTTTTTTTTTTCCCCTCTCTTTGCAGACTTTTGGATTATTTTTTAAACATGGTAAAAGTGATATTTGTTCTGTGGTAAAGGATGAATATGACATTATTGCACATGATTAAGATAATGATATTTTTAAGCAGGTTTTTTCATATAGATGCTAGTTGAGGTATGCATTGGATCTATTTTTTTTGGATCATTCAGCTTATAAAAGTTATGAGCTAATGCTGTAAAGAATGTCTTTCTGACTTGTTAAACAAGACTCTTTTCCATTGCTATTTTGTTAAGAAAAAAAAATAGGACTGTTTTATTTTTCTTAGTGTGGGGGTATTGGTGGATAAAATTCTGGCTTAAAAAAGAAGTTATCAAAAATACTTTGTTTTAGCATTGCCTGTATTTGGGCTTTTGTTGTTCTCACAGGTTTGTGTACATTTATTTTTGTTTTGGTCAGGTAACCTTTAATGCCAGAGTGAACTTACTGTTATAGTAGAAGGCAGTTCCGTTATAAATAATCAGGAGACAACCTTTTCTAAATCTGAAGTAATCTTATTTATTTTTCAGCACCTGGATGTGATGCACATTTCCTCCATTCTTTTTTAATGGTTTCTTTGCTGAATTTTGAAATGCTGTTTATGTTTGCACAAACTTTGTGCTTTGTTGTTTCTCACATAAAACTTCCACCCTTTGATGAACATTGGTGAAAAAAAAATTGAGAAGGATGCCAGTGTTCAGTCTGAGTGCTTGAGTATACATTCAAAAAATAAATATATTCTCCACAGCAGGCTCTGTTGTAACTGGCAGGATCTTTGTTACTTCACCCATCTACTTTGTTCTTTGTGATGCTTGTTTCCACAGAAGCACCTGCTCTATTTCCTTAACTTTTGGTGATGATTTCCTCAGGGTCCTATGCATGTTCAGTTGCTTCCAGAATCTGTATGGGTTGCATGATTTATCACAGAGCAGAATCTGACTGTTGGATTACTGCAGGACGCATTTTAGCAGTGAGGACTTTCGTCATCTTTTTTGAAGAAATCGGCAACTCTGTTTCAAGGAAATATTTTCAGCACTGTCCTACTTTACTGGGGGACCGTTATAAACACATTTTCTTTTTATACCTCCAGAATTCTAATTTAATGATTGAAGTAATGGTGACAAAATACTCCCATGTTATGAATAAATGAATGTGTGAACTATATCTTCTTAGCTTTCATGTGTTTCCAGCTAGCAGAAGTGTTCTGCAGGCTTTTGTTAGGGAAAATGTGATCTGCTGCATACATGCTCTTGGAAAGTGTGCCTGCTTTCTGATTAATTTTTTTTTCCTCTTTTTTTTTGTGTGTGTGTGTGTGCAACCAGGAACATTGACTATAGTAGGAAGCTGAAAAATGTAAGTACATCACTTGGAGGGGTTTGGGGGGGTTGGTTTTTTTTTTTTTTTTGGTCTGGTTAATCCTGTATTTGGCCTGAGCAAGAATTATGTCAGTAAAAACTGAGTACAGATGAATATTGCTGAAAAGTTGTTCTCTGTACAAACCTAACCAGGTTCTACTGGAAACTTAGGTAGAGCTGCTATGGCAAAGGAGCCTTACAACAGAAATAATATGAAGAATGTTTGTCTTTTCTTAGATAAGGGATAAATAATGCGATCTCTGTGCTGTCCATTGTGGTTTTCACTGGGAACGGTCTGACTCGACCACAAAGCTATGCTTTTGTAGCCTTTCAGAAATATATAGGCGTAAAGTATGTTTGCACAAAGCATTTAAACTGAATCAAAATGATCTTTAGATCTGGATGCAGGTCTTTACTATCAGATTTGCTAGCTTTCTCGTTGTTATTCCAAATAAATGAGTGTTTCCCCAGAAAGGCTAATTCCATTTAACTTCAATTTCTTATTAATTTAAACTAATGGCAATGGTAATGGATCCTGTAATTGTTAAGTGGAAAAGAAAATGGCTAAACTTTGCTGGTTACATAGTTAGTTACTTTCCTAAAGCCTAGCAAGCTGTCTGTCCTTAGTCAGCTGTAAACTGCTATAAATTCAACTTTATATTTGGCTCACATCCCTGTAAATGGCTAGGAAATGCCAAGACTTTTCCTAATAACTTTGCAAGCCAGTAATCATGACTGCAGGTAAAAAATAATAAAAACCACCAAAACCACCAACACCTCCCCCCCCAGGTTATTTTTTCCTGTCTTTCCCATCATCATTAGAGTAATATCTCCTGCATCCAGCACACAAAGTTGTAGGGGAGGAGTTCAGCTTTGGCATATTAGCACTCTTGTGGGCACTGGCTAAATATCTTTGTACAGATGTATTGGTTTAAAGGCAAAGTTTCAAAATTATCCTCCACAGTGTGCTTGTAGGCAATATATGCTTTCCAGGTGCATGATCCTGCAACCTCGGCCAGCAGCCAGTCAGAATTGCTTGCAAATGTGACATTATTTGGGAAAAAAAAAGTGGATGAAGAAAGGAAGAAGAGAGAAAGTGATCAAATGCTAGCAGAAATAAGTAAAAATACCACAACCTTCGTCAGAGAACTGAATGGCAAAATTAATTGGACAGTTTCCTGGTTATTAGGAATACTGTATTTCCAAGTGTTTTCACTTAACTTGAGAACATATACTGTAAGAATTTTTTACATAAATTTGTTGAGTAGTGCTGGTTGAAGGAAAACAGCTCAGATGAAGGTTGTTTCAAGACAAAAAAATCAGTATTGGCGAAACCACCTCCTTTGCCTCAGCACAGTAGTATCAATTTCGATGTAATTTTAAAAACAAGGGGGAAATTTCTGAACTTTATTAAAAATGTTATTCAGTTATGTCATGGCATGTATATTATTTATAAATTAAAGGAAAATATAAACTATATATAAAGTATAATATATTTTACATTATGCACCACAGTTGTTTTTAAACAGGGGGTCTGTATGACATGTGCGGTATCCTTTTCTGGCAGGGCCTCAGCTGGAGTGTTGTGTGTGATTTTGGACATCACACTTAAATGAAAAATGGGGATGTTAGAGAAAGTTGATGAGAAAAGGCTAATCAGAAGTCTAGCATATGTGACTGAGGAGGAGGCACCGAAGGAATGTGGGTGGATGTTTTGGGAAAGAAGAGTCTGACAGATGTCTGTCCCCAGCACGTCCATGGGATTTCTCCTAGTCCTGTTTTCTTTAGTTCACTCTATAGTATGAATTTTATGGCCCTGTCCCATCAAAACATAAAATACTATATTTCAGTTTATTTAACTTTTTTGAAGAAGACAGCTAATGGCAACTATTATTTATTATTGGTTGCACATCTTTTCTGCATCAAAATACTTCCTGTTTTTTCTGCAGTTAAATACTTTGCAGTGTCACGGAATATGCTAAAATAATGAGCACTAAATGAGAAAAAGCCCTAAGTTCTGAGGTGATGGTTTGGCATTTTTAACCAGTGCAAAGCACTGAACTGAATTGCCCTTGATGATCAGTTTCCAGTCCAAATTGCTGCTGCACAGGTACCATTAAAGACGTTGCTTTAAGTGGAGACATATGTGACTGCAGAGGACTGTTTGCTTTCCCTGCATGATACAAACATCACCAGTTTTGGAGGTGTTAGATTTGACCATCCTGAGCATCTTAATTTCTCCTTTCCTAAAACAAGTGCAACACCAGCAGTGTCAGATCAGATTTCTTTGCTGCCTAAAGGAGTAAGAGGGTATATAAACATTTGCAAGAGCAATTCTTGGCTTTTTTTCCACACTAGTTTTGAATTGACTTGAGTTATGGAGGGACATCGAGTCAGAACTTGAATGAAACCACTAACTCTTTCCGCTTTAGTCTGATAGAAACAACCAGATGCTCATGGCTTTTGATTAACCTTGGGCTATGCATTTCTTAAGCTAGCAGAAGCCTGGAAGTAAATGTTCCTGTGTTGTCTGGTTAATTATATTAAGATGATTAAAAATGGAACTACCTTTTCTGTCCTTGAAATAGGCAGTCACACATTTCAGATGTTTTATTTATTCCATTAGTCTTAACGGTTTTAATTAATGACCACTAGTATTAGTACTTTTTAGGGACTTTTTTCCTATTGGATTTACAAACAGATACATTTATAAGTGTGTCTTCTGTACAGTTTCAAACATCTTGTTTTTCTATTCAGATTTATTTTTGGTATTTATTTTCCAGGCAGACATGACAGTTTCATTTTCTTATAAAAATACCAGGAAGATAATGTGTTAACTTACATATTCTGTAGGACTGTTCACATTTTCATAGTTACCCACCATATTTATTTTTAACCATTGACAGGCACTTCCCTTTCAGTTCCGATTTATAACAAAATCTCGTGCTGCTGTGCAGTTTAGAACAAATGAGAGATGCTGAAGGTATGTAAATTTAGCTAAGTGTGTAGATGGCTTCAATTAATTCTTATTAACTTCTGCAGGTATTAGTCACCATTTATTGGCTAGGGAAGGCGGCAAACAGCTGCACGTCGTATAGCGGATCAACCCTGAACCTGAAGGAGTTTGAAGGTTTGCTGGCACAAATGAGAAAGGTATCTTTTTGTTATGTTTTGGAAATGGAAATTTCATTCAAATTATTACTCCCATAAATAACCTGTTTGTTGCTAAATATGAGAGAAGTGGGGGTCTGGAGTACAAATTACTTGGTAAACCCCTGCCTTCTTCGAAAATGTTTCTGGTATGAACATGAATCAAAGCAGCCAGCTTTGTGGTGATACCAGTGATGCAGCACGTGATGTCAAAACAGGGCTTTAGAATTGTCACATGGCTCTGTCATCTTCATTTCCATATATTTTGGTTTGAATTATTTTCATTTATGACAGAGTTTCAGCTAGAAGAGCTGAGACTCAAAACTAGGGTGGCAGGACTCAGAGGGGCAGAGATTTTTCTTCTTTAAAACATTCAGTCTCACGGGCAGCTCTTCTGTTTTTAAATTGCAACATAAAGCATCAAACCAAAGTATCTAAATAAAGCTGAAGGGTAGAAGGAGGAGATGATGTTTCACCAAGGGCATAGTTATGATGAATCTGTGTTTTGCCAAGCTCTAAATTCTGGCTGAAATCATATTTGGTGGTTTATGATGAGCTGAGCTCTACTGCAAAGGAAAAGTTGTGATTGATGTAGGGTGGTTTGGGGACTTCTGGTTGAATGCTCCAGCATGCCCTGAACCTCGACATGAGACACTTAACCTCAGTAATGGTTAGCATTGATATCCAAGCATGCGTTTACTGGGGATGGAAGGGGCAAGGAGCAGGCATGTAAGAAGACATCAGCATCTGGTGCTAGCATCGCATGTGTCAGACATACTGCTCATGAAAGGTTGTGCAGATATATTCTCCAGCCCACAGAGAGCTTCGTGCCTGCTACTCCCTCCCCATCTCATTTAACAACCAAGTCACCACAGGCAGTAGGGTTTGGGGGCCACAGGAGACTCTTTACTCTCCTTGAGTTCTGTGCTACTGCATCTGCACCAGCTGCAGCGCTTCATTCTGAGATCTCAGAGGGCCAGCCCCAGATTGCCACTGGAGAGGAAGAAATACTTGGCTGACTGGTGGCAGTTCCTACACCCTGGTGTGACCAGAGAGCCTTAACTAGATTGGTAAAATCCCTGTTTGTGAGCCCAGTTCCTGTGACAAGCAGGTGGAGATGGAGAGGAAAAGAGAACATCCTGCTTCTCTGTAGAGGTTTATTTTGGTCTTCATTTGAAATGACCTGTGCTAGTCACTCAGGACTTTGCCACTCATGAGTGATATGACTGAGCCCAAACAATAAAGAAATGAAGTTAATACTTGAATTATCGCCAAACAGAAGGTGCAGGGAAGGAGCAGTCCCCATTCCAAAGAGTCTGAAAGGTGAAACAAAGACAGACAACAGAGCTAGCGCATAAAAATTGCCAAAGTGCAGGTTGCTATCATGTTAGTGCTGCATGGTATCATGGTTTATTTTTTAATGTTTAATCTCACAGCATGAGGCTCCTCTTTTTCCAGGTGATGTTTACCCATCAAACTAATAATCAGAGCATTTTGGAGGTCCTATCTTGAGCCCTTTTGTGGGATAAAGTAGGCTGGGGCCAAAAGGCAGCTTTCTCTGGGGAGCTGATGACTGTGGAGCGCCTGGCTGGGCAGTGCAGAACACTGCAGGTTGAGGACAAAAGCAAGAGTCTGGGACTTGATTTGTTGCAGATGTTGGAGCTGCAAGCAGAGTAGAGATCTCATAAAAGCTGAAAGCTATATATTCCTTTAACGTAAAAACAGACCGCTTTGCAGTCCTGAAAAGTCTTGTTGAGGTGGTGCTGGTACAAGGGCTGCTGGCGACTTATTTTAAGGTCACCTTCCTACTCCTGTACCCCTGCAGTATTTCCCATTGGCAATTGTGGGCTTGTCTGTGACTGCATTTGAAGAGGATTTGGTTGTAAAATAGAACATGTTAATCATGCTGTGCAACACTCTGATGTTCTTTATAGCTGTGCTCGAGTGATGAAAAGACACTTTATCACATTCTTTACTGGCATTTTTTTCCACAGAATTTAATAATTAAATCAACCATAAATTCAGTCTGGTTTAGTTCTTCTGTTATAAATCTTCTCTGCCCTCCTTTTTTAATAAGCAAATCAAAAGGCAGCTTGGATGTAAGTTGTCTTGGACTCATCTTTTTCTACTTCTCGTACTGAAAGGGCTATTCATTTCTAATTTTATTCATGCTACTCTGTTTTTAATTTCATTAACTATTTGGATACGCATTCTTCTTTACTTTTAAACTAGAAATTCCCAATGACAAAACATCCATGACTTTTTGATTATATTTAGTGGGTGGAACTTCCTGGAGAAACGCATCTTGTATTTGGCAATCACACTTTTACTACCACTGGGTGACATACTGTGTTTTTAATTACATAGTATGAAAGACTAATGTGCTGTTGTGTGTCATGTTACGGTGTTATCAGTCCTGCAGATAACCACTTTCCCACTGATAACATTTGAGAGATGACGTTTGTTCAAGGCAGGACAAGTACCCGTCTGTGAGACGGCGCTGGGCTGGAAGAGTAGCTTTGCCAAGGGGAAGGCTGTAAAGAACATGTTTACAGAAGTCTAAGATCCCATACTGGTGCCTGCCTCCTAATTCCTGGTGAGCGGCATGCAAAATTAACATCAACAGGCCTTTGAAAGTAGTGTCTGCAGAACTCATTAGTTCACAATTGGACTGTTTTCAAACTCTGGGAGATAGTGAATGCAGAATGGGGCTCTTTGCCCAAGTTTAAGTCCCTGTAGCTGCTGAGCAGTTCCGTGTCATTCAAATACAGTAATTTAGGAAAATGGAAGTGTGCCTGAGGATTGAGAATAGCTGATTGGTATGAAGGGATGAGGGGATTTAGGGAATTTCGATTTTTAAAAAGATTTTTGGATCGTGTCACAAACGGGATTTTGGTGGGATTTTTAGATTTGTTCCTGGATGTATGTAACTCATGCAGATTTTGGGGAGACGGATCTTTGTTGTCTAGTGTTTCTGTCAGTATTTTAGTTCACTAAGCAGGACTGGGGGAGGAAATTACATAGGATTCAATTATGACTTCATTAGATGTATTTTATTTGTTTTTAGAAAATACTTTCACTTCAATTTGCAGTGAGGTTACTTAATGACATTACCACAGTTTAGCTTGGCCTTAGACGACCTTTGCTGCTGCCCTTAATGTGGTATTTTGGCAGAGTAATAGTGAGTGGCACTAATTAATCCTTCTTCCTGAAAAGTCTGCAGGACATTGGGTCTGATCTCTCAGTCTTGCTTCGAGCCTCCCTCTTTTCCAGCACAGAAGCTTTGGTGTGTACTGGAGGGCTCTCCTCTCTCCATCACTTCTTTCTTGTGGAGGTGGCCGACCATAGCGTACTGTGTTGTTCTTGATTGATCTTCTCATTGGCAGTACTAGTAACAGGTAAAAGCTTAGCAGTCAGGGACAGTGGGACCTGTGCTGAACATATAGCCATTGTGCTCCAGCTAGTGGTAAATAGGGGGTGCTTCTTAATTAGGAATTAAATGCTTTTGGGGAAAAAAAATGAAAGAAAGAAAAAAAAAAATCACATTCCAGCCTGTTTGCGTCCCAAAATGTCAGTCTGTTAATGGCACCCACATCTCTGATTTTACTTACTGTCTGGGGAGAAAAAAACAGATTTATCTTTGAATAAACGTAGTTTATTTTTGTTTTTTCTCGGCCTGTGCGATTGTAATTAATGTTAAGACACTGTCTAAAACAAGGAATTTATTATAATACAAGGGTGAGGATGGCTTCTATTGACCTTTTCCTCTGCTGGAGTTTCAGTGTTTTAGTATGTGCTGCTTGCACTGGAAAGAATTTATAATCACAGGGCTGTCAAAGACAACCATTGTTCTCCCTGCTCTGAACATGTGGGTCAGCTACAAGTGCTTTCATATCCCCCAGAGCCAGGAGCTGGCAAAGAGTAAAGAGCACAACTGAATTCTTCTGAGGCATCAGGAAAAGCATTTTGCATATTTTTCATTGCTGATTGCTTCAGAAAGACATCCCTCTTTCATAACAGGAATTTCTCTTCAAGGTAGAGGGAGGCTGGGGCACACTGCTTCATTATTTTGCCGAGCTGAAGCAGCAACAACAAATGCTGTCTGCTGGTGTCCTGGCCAGTTACAATAGATGGGCAAGGGGAGGGGGGGATCTTTTGGAAAGCAGCAGACTTAAACCTGATGCAGGCATGATGTTAAAATTGTAGTGCCTTTGCCTGTGCTATGGACTATGGATGGCAAGTCAAGTTTCAGGTTACTTTCAGTTTTGATCGGTTTATTAATTTGCCTGTTACAACTTTTTCTCAGTTCATTGTACTAATCTAATGAGCGGGATTTCCTCTTAATCAGCATAAAATTGGGGTTTATTGCAAGCTTGCACATTTGTCTTGAAGGGGAGAAGGGGCAGAAAACAAAGAAACCCTTTTTTGGGGAGGAGATTCTTAGTATTTGGAAAGATGCTTTGCTGGCTGATGTGTAGTGGATCTATGGGCATGTTGGTGGCTTCTTTGTGAAGAGGTACCTGCTGTACTTCCCTGTAGGAAACGGAGGATATTGAGAGCCCAAAGCGCAGCATTCGTGACAGCGGCTATATAGACTGCTGGGACTCTGAACGCAGCGATTCCCTCTCCCCACCTCGCCACGGCAGAGATGATTCCTTTGACAGTCTGGACTCCTTTGGCTCCCGCTCACAGCAGACACCGTCTCCAGATGTAGTGCTCAGAGGGAGCAGCGATGGTAAGTACCGGTCACTGTGGCACATGTATAACCTTGTGACATATAAGTAAGGTTTCTGAAGCAAATGCGCCATTCAGAAGCTGGACACAGCCTCTGAATCATGCTAATCTGGTGGGAGAATTTCTCAGTGAATGCTGATTTGTGCTCCCTGAGGTTTAGATGACTTTGCCAACAACTTGAAGTCTGTGTCAGTTAGGGTAGCGTAGCGTTGGAAAACGAGTTACATCATTGCAGTGTAATTTTATGATGGGAAGAGTGCTTTTCTGGGTTACAGTGTAAGAGGATGTTATGCAGACTCATTTTAACTTATGAACTAGGCTGGAGCGAGAAATAAAAGCACAGGAACAAGGGAAATATTGAAGTGAATAAAATATTTGCCTAAGTAAACCCTGGGCAGATAAATGACATAGAAATATCTTGGAAATGTCTGATGCTTGACAGAGTTTTGAAGTCTGATGTACAACATTTTACTAAATGTCGTATTTGTTTTCATGGTATTCAGAAAACTGGGTAAATTAATAGTTGCCAGCATCAGAGCTGTGGCCATCTTTATACACCTTTGAGTGAGGACATGCAGCTCTAGGCTTACAGAAGGGGTGCTGCTTCTCTGCCTTTCTTGTCTGATTCCCAGAGGCTTCCAGAGGCTTGTTAATACAGCGTGCTGGATGAGGAAGGATTTGCTAGGGATAGGTGTGGAGCATGCACTTAGGTTACCTGTTGAGCAGGATTCTGGTTCAGAATAAAAGGAAGCTTGATTGAGGCTCCCACTGCGCGGTTACATTCCCGATGAATGGATGAATCAGTCAAACTTCATCATCAGATGAAGTTATGTTCCACACATGAATGAATTCTCCGTAGTAATGTTATTTATTTAATACAGAAAGGAAGGGCAGAAAGACTTTTTGGTAGGAACCAGATGTTCATACAGCTTTTGGCACTGTGAAAGAAACTGGTGCTAATCATAACCGGACACATGTGAGATTTCCTGAGGTGATGGAGAACTCCTTAAAACTGAAGAGCTGGCAGGGAGAGCTGGTATCACAACTGAGTTGTGAAAGAGCTGTGGGGAAAGCAGGGCTAAGATGTGCTCTGCTGTTCTAAGTGGCCTGTGGTGCTGGGGCTGTTTCCCTGAAACAGCTTCATGCCCCCCCAGACACTGAACAGAGCACAGTCTCCACAGTACAAAACATTTTTCTGCCTTCCCAAATGAGACAAAAGTGTGGTGTTGGCAAATAGGAACACCTCACATGTCCTCATCAAGCAGCGTTGCTCCATCCTGGATGCAAAAAGAGTGTCCAGTGTCCCTGCCTAGTCGGAGCTGGTGGGTAGCCAGTTACATATATCCTGATTCCTATCAACTTCTGCTGTATTAGCAGGTTTTAATAAGGTTTTGTGGTTGGCTGGTTGCCACAGCTAAGACATACTATCTTGTCACATTCTTGAGTCCATAACAAACACAAAATAAGATGCAAGCATACAGAGCTTGTTCTTAAACATTAATCTTTAATGATATCCAGACCCAGGGTGCATGCAGATGCTGTGTGCACACGTATGACTTATCCAGCCAGCCCTTTCTAATATGTCCCATTTTCCCTGCTTACTGCTGCCATAACTTCACAGCTGTCTCCTCCAAGAGTTGCAGGTGAGGTGGAGCTTGGCTGACCTCTCTTCTGTCGCACCTTTTCTTGTGGCCCCAGCAGGCCAGTGTTTCACTCAGCTGCATGTAGTGTTTGATAGAAATAATGTATATGCAAAGCTGGGTGGAGGCAAAGGTTCTGCTTGCATTACTTCTCTCTATTCAGATAGGAGCTTTACAAACCCAATAATATAATTGCAAAGTAAAAATATGATTCCTTCCACTCCTAGAAAAAAGAAATTAATGAATGGAGATCATTTAAGTGATCCTAAGGTGATGATTAGTTTAGGTGGAAGCAGTAAGTAATACTACCTTCACAAATGCCACTTGTGATTAGCCCCACTGTTTAGGAACTGCTCTGATGTCCTGTGCAGACCCTGTCCCTTGGCAAAAGCAAACACAACCAGTGGTTAAGCAGAACAGTTTGTTTAAGACACAGTAGAATGGCAGACTGACCTGCCTGTGGAGTTGCTAATGTACCGAGGAATGAATAAGTCCTCTGCTTGGCTGGCAGTTGTGCATGGATCCTTGTACGAAGGATCTGTGTGCGTCTGTGGTGTATAACTGCTTGTTACGGGTTGTGGAAACTGGCTGCTGCTTCTTCTACTTGGAAATGCAGAACAACAAAGTTAAGGTTATAAATGTAGAGCACAGCTGCATCTTCCATTCGATGCTTTGGCTTCAAGAGCTTTATTTTTCAAATTTGAGCTGAAAATAATTTCATGAGTAAAATATGAATAATTAAAGAAGCTGTTTGTCTTTGAAGTACTCAACTGGGGGATGCTGGTAGGCACATCACTAATGAGGGAGAGGAATCTGTTCTAATTCCTCTGCTACTGTGGTTATCTATTCCAGCATTTCTGTCTGCCGGTTCAAGACTGGTTTTCATGTGATAAAAAAATAAACACCAGAACAAAGTCAAGAGTAAACAGAATAGCAAATAACAGTAAGGGATCTTTTCATTTTGTTTTAGCTCCTCTGTGGCCCTGCTCAGTCTAATGATACTATAGCTCTTCAAACTTCAGCTATCCTCAGACACCCATGGTTCTGTGGTCATGTCTCCACTTTTTGTTTGGACATACTTACGTTACCAATCATGGTGCTAGTTATCCTATGCTCTTAACCAAAATTGTTCAAGCAAAAGATTTGTGGCAAAAAGCGCATTATGATTTTTGTCTAACTGGCTCATTTCCATTGTGTCTTGTCTTTTCTTACTGTTCCCTTTCACTCTTCTTTGGCTGTCTCCAAGCAAACATTGAATAACTTAATCTGTTGCAAAAGCTCTTTGCAAATAACATTCCCAGCATATTTAGACCTCTTTTCCTTCCCCCACTTTGAATTATACACAAGCTACTTGTGATTTTTATGACTTCATTGTTTTCAGTTGTTCCTTGGGTAGCTCAATGAATTAGCTAGTAATGTACTAGCCTGGTGAATTAGTGAGAGGACACAACCTGGGTGGCTTCCCCTCACCCCAAAAAGGGGAACAGCTATTGCATATGCAAGTGTTGCAAAGGGGCCAAGGGCCAGAGACATCCAACGCCTCAAAGCTTGGAGAAGATTTGAATGCTGGTGGGAGAAATGGCTGAATATGCTCCATTTTACTCATCAAACCAGGGCCTGTGGTGGTGTTACACTGCTGGGAGAGAACTATTTACACAGCTTCTTTGTGAATTACTTGAAAAGGCTTGTGATGGTGCAGGGAATCTAGTGAATGTCTATGAAGTGGCTTCCAAAATGGCTATGAGGGCAGTTCCACTGCAAATGCTCTTTAAGGCATTTGTCCTACCATTTGTGAGTTTTGTTTTCCAGTTGGAATAGTCTTGCCTAAGTTTCTGTGTTTTAAATGGGTTGTAAATATCAGGAAGCTTAGTCCAAAATAAAGCAACTAGGAGTCATTTGACCTTTAGTCAGGTAAGCTTCTGTAGCTGTCCTGTGTGATTGACAAGTCTGGTTTAACCTGACCCTGAGTTTTTTGATGTGACCTGTGTCTGAAGATGAGTTTTTCAGGGGTAGAAAATAAGGGTTGATGGAAAAAAATGCATACTGTCTGTGTAGATATTATGGCTACTAACTTCCAGTGACTGATTTTAAAATACAGCTACAGGTAAAAGTGGCCTCATTTTTTGGTGCTTGCATGCTAAATGTAATTTTTTGGTGGTGTCTTCTCTGAGTCACAATTTAAAAAAATAAAACAACTGGATGAAAGTGAAAAGAAGAGGGATATTTTTTTCTCCTTCCTCACTAGGGAGAGGAAGTGACTCGGAAACTGACCTGCCACACAGAAAGATGCCAGATGTGAAAAAAGATGATATGTTGGCGAGGCGGACCTCACATGGTGAACCCAAATCAGCTGTGCCTTTTAACCAGTACCTCCCGAACAAGAGTAATCAGACTTTCTATGTACCTGCTCCACTTCGGAAAAAGAAAGCTGAGCGAGAAGAGTACCGAAAGAGCTGGAGCACGGCAACTTCGCCCCTAGGAGACAGACCTTTCAGGTAAGACCAGCCTGTCCAACTTCTCCCTTCCTCAGTGATGATGCTTTAACACTTGCCTAATTTTCATTCTTTTCAGAATGCGTATGAAGCTGTAATAAATTTCTTGCTGAGATGGTACTGATAAATTGTTTGTAGCAATGGGCAAAGGTGGTAGAAAAGCAGTGAGTGGAAAATCCTTGTCTTGATGTCAGTATTTACCATACAGTGCAATGTATAGCTTGTGTTTGACAAGATGCTGGTTAATATAAGTACTATGGACGTTGACTCAAACCCAAGGCTGGACAAAAATGTTCTGGATGATCTGTTTCAGTTCTCAGGACAGTTACTCACTGACAAATGGTACTTATAAGTAACATTTGATGTATTCAGTCAAAACAGGTAATAATTTTTGCTGTGCTTTTTTAAAATTAATTTATTCATATATTGTATTCTATACACCAGTACAATTAATATAGCTGTGACTATGTGTTTCTGCATGAGTTTTGTCAACTGATATTTCACTTCTGATTTGGCCTAAGAAGCAACTTCCATTAAAGAGCATAAATATCTTTCCAGATCATTGATCAGAATATCCTTTGACATCTTGATATCAACAAAATGTGCTTATAATAAATGTGTATGTTTCAGTCACGGCATACATTAAACTACCTTGTATAATTCAATAGCAAAGCCCACCCCGAAACCATAGAAGAAGAACAGAATGAAACATCAGGACTGTGTGAAAAGGAGGAAGTGGGCTCCATGGCTTCTGAGGCAAGCTCCCTTAAAAATCAAGTAGGTTTGAATCAAAATGAAGGAAACTCCATAGATGAGTCTCCTTTACATAGCACAAAAGAAATGTCCGCACCCAAGGGGAAAGATGCAGAAGAGATCAGAAAGTTAAGAAGACTCGAACAAGCTGGCATTAAGGTCATGTCAGCAGCCCAGCGCTATGGCAGGTTAGCCCAACATTGTGGGAAATTTTGCACGCTTCACATTTTTAGGATTGGCTGAAGTGTGGGTTTCCTCGATCTGCTGTGATTTCACTTCTCCTAACAAAAATCCAGTCTGCTAAGCACTCACCATTGCTAGTGAAGATCTTGGTCTGAAAAGGCTTGTGATATGGCAGCTGTGGATTGCAGAGTTGTATGATGCTAACTGCATTTGTGTTGAGAAATTGTATCGTCTTAGTGTAATGTAAACAGACTCCAAGAAAACTACTACACAGGCTGCTTGTCACCTTCCACCTAATGCTTTCTTGCATTTAATAAAAAAATACCTATAAATGTACATTAAAAATGCCTTGTTTAGGCAAAAGTTTCAGAAACTTACTTGTTGTCGATGGGATGGTTTAGTTTACTGAACCACACGTCTTAGGTGGTTAATATTTTTAGCTGTGTTAATAAATGATGCATTTATTTTTAATGGCAGGAACTATAAAAGTACAGTGCTTGTTAACACATGTACCAGTTAAAGCATGGAGGCATAGTTCAGCAATCATAATTTGACTGAGTTTGGCATGGAGTATCAGTAGTTATTTACTTATTACCTGTGTTATTTATTTTTGGATGTTGTTCAATTTGGTTATTTCCTGTTCTTTAACTCGAGAGCTGAATGATGGCTAGGCTCACTGCCCACGCCTTTCCATCATCTGATATTGGATCCTCATGAAAAATCTCTTTTTCTCATGGGGATGGCCTGCAAAGCAGAGTTGTAACCAACATGTCAGAAGACTAGGCTCTTACAAATGATCGAAATGGTTTGGCTAAAGGGTAAGTGTCCAAATGTCCTCCTGTCCAAAACATTTTATTTAGGATGGTGGGGTGAAATCCTGGCAGTGAGTAGTTCAGCAGATGCTGATCTACAGTCTGGGCTTTGAGATGTAGTAGTAAAAAGTACAGCGCTTATGTGATACAGCTTGTTTATAGATACAGTGAAGCTTGTCTGAGGCCATATACAGATGTGCTATATGCAGATAAAACAGTCACAGTATATACACTGTCATACGTCCTCTTCTCAGGTTTGCTTCACTGGTGTCAAGCTGTAATGAACCAGTGTTTATTTGTGGTTGTGGGGTACTATTTTAACAAAGCCAGATACTAATGAGGAGGAACTATCTGTCATAAATTAGTCCTTCGGGCTCAATTAGTGTGCTAGTCGATCTGGAATCCATAAACCGGTAGGATACTAGTATGATCCTGTTCTGAGTCCACGGTTGTAGTATTAATGGTAGGAATGTAGTAATATGTAGTAAAATTTAGTAATAGCTTGTGTTTAGCAGTGCAGAGCACGACAAATAGTGCTGCTTGCATTTGAGTTTGGAGGATGCCCTCTATATTGAGAGTCCCTTTTCCAACCCTGTGCTTGATCTGCTGGCTTGATCTCCACGAAAAAAGCACATGTGTTCAAATGTGTGGTTCTTTGGCAGGAAATTGGTTCTCTTTCCTTGGACAATCTGTTGTCCTGACAGGGCTGAAGGAAAGGGGAGGAGAAATAAAAAGCCATTTTCCTTCCTTTCTCTCACTAGAAGCAACTTGTGGAATTTGGCAGCTGGAGGAAGGAGGAGCTGCTGGTTTTCTGCCCCAGCTGAGGGTCAAAGAGCAGAGCTTTGTAGCCCAAGCTTCACCATAGTGAAGTAGGAGACTGCTGCTGGGGATTGTAGGAAGACACAGCAGAAAAGGCACTGGGGTCAGAGGTCTGTAAGGAAAATTATTTGTATATGTAAGTGGAAAAATAGTGGGTGAGGAGAAGGGAAGAATTTAGTAGTGACACTTTAGGATACAGGGGAGCATTTAACCATCTTTCTTCATGTCTCATTATCATTCCCTGATCTTTGAACCTCTATACTTTCTTTCTCTTCTTCTTGGCATAAAATTCAAATTTCCATGCACTAATGACACTGAGCAATTCTCAATCACTCTTGTTTTCTGTATTCTGATTTCTTTTTTTCTTTCACCCCTCTTATTCCCTCATCTTTCTATGATGCCAACCTCTCTTTTTTTTCACCTGAGGTTATCAGTTGTCTTCCAGTTCCTCTGAGTTGTTTACAGGCTGTTTCCTGTCAACATACTGACCTCTGGAAGACACCCACTGTGACTTTGAGTTCTACGAGGCATCTAATTGTTCCTAAAGCTGAAACTCAGTAGGGGACCATTCTGGATCTGGCACTGGAAGGATTTGAACTTGTGTGCAAATGTATTTTTTGCTTGGAATCTAAGTACTTATCTCCATTGCTGTATTGTGTTCTAGGAAAGGGCTCCATTGAACTGTGCTGTACAAATGCATGCCAAAAAGCATTCCCCCTTCCTGAAGGAGTATATTGTCTCTTTATAGCATGTTGTTTTATTGATGCGTGATCCTCCTTGCTTGCTTATTGTCTGCATCTGTCTCTTATTTACACCATTGTATCTGAAAGGTACGGATCAGATTCATGGAGACTCCCTAAAAAGAGGAGATTTATGTGTTTTGTAATAGATGATGGAGAGGAGAATGTAAGAGAGAAATGTAAGCAAACATTTTTGACATGTTTGTTGCAAAAGGGACGTGGACTCTTATCTTAACAGTGCATAAGCATGCAAAACACTCTCGTTGTTCTGAAATGCGATGTGTAAGGATCCACAAGCCTGTACGAGACCCTGCTTCAGGGAGTGCAAACGCCCGCAGTCTGACACTTTGGAAGCGCCTGCTGTGCCAGCATAGATGTGGGTGTTGTTTCTGCAAGGGCTGGGGCTGGGTGTGCAAGAGCGATTTGCAAATCTGAAGGGAATTCTGGTCCATTGCAATCTTCAAATCTACAGTCTTCGCTATCTCTATGGTAAACTGGCCTTAAAAGCTGCTTTTGAGACCATCATGAACTGATTCAGGAGACCCCAAAGTGTCACAGCTAATCTCCGATTCCATTAAAAACAAAATGCGAATGAATGGAAAACATTCTTAACCTAGAAACTGATTGCTGAAGTCTAGTTACATACTAAAAGCTGTAAGTTTTTCAACTCTTTGTTACAATGACTCATAGTTGCTCTTTTGAATATTATAACTCTATTTCTTTGTTGCCAAAAACACCCTTCTCAGAAATGCTGCGTTTGATGGTCTCAAGCTTCAATAGCGTTGGTAGACATGAGACTGAAAAATCCAGCAGTTTTTACTGAATAATCACTTGGTTATACATAGCTCTTAAAAACTAAAAGCATAAAACAATACCCCCAACCTAACAAGGTGAATAAATACTCATCTTACTGATTTTCATTTAAGAAGTAAGTATAAACAAGATTTAGTGGAGTATAATGTGATTTTTTTTTTTACATGCCCTTTATGTCCAGGGTTCTGAGAATTATTTCCAAAGTATTAGATTTCAGAAAAGGGTAATGGTACCAGTAGTAAAGTCTGATTTTAAAAAAATGAAGTTAATCATATGTACCCTGGCTTATTTGGGAGAGCAAGTCCTGGCATATATGACTTTTAGATAACTCTTTTCCTTTGTGCCTAAAACATTAGGCACAGTGTATCTACTTTAGATCAGTATGATCAGTATATTTTCTCTAAAGTTTTCATATTCTTATACTGGGGGGGGGGGGGGGGGG
>JAVJGG010000054.1:21363478-21385618 GCA_035590195.1 Aviceda cuculoides | reverse complement strand
CCCCCCCCCCCCAGGTCTTAGGAAACCATGAATGGAAAATCAGACTCTTTCCCTGGTGGTCATCTTGTGCTTACTGTATTGCAGGTTTAAAAAGCAAATTGGATTTGGGCCAATTGTGTTTGTGTATTTTCGACCTGTGATTTAGAATTGAGTGAGGTAATATACCTGTTCAGCAGTGAAATTTGAACCTGAAGATGACCTTGTAGGGCTGTTGATTTTGTTATATACAGGAATCAACATACTTAATAAACTTCTTACCATATTCTTTTACAGAAGAAAGAGTAGTAGAAGACTCTTGTAGAGTACTGTTCTAAGTGGAAGCTAAGGGATCGGACTACCTTTGCTGATGGAGGGTGTATGCAAAGCATACAGCAGCTCAGAGCCGTCTGTTCCTGCTGTTTCTGAAGCTGTTGTGAACAGAGATGCTCATGAGGGAGAGGGACAGCAGTTCCCTTCGGAGCGCCTTCGGCCAGTGTTGTCTGTTGCCTTAAATGAAATCTTGATACTTCAGAGAGATCCAAGGAAAAAGTTGCCTTTGGCTAATGTGAGAGCATGCTCTCCACATCGCTAATGGGGGGTCCTGTGCAGTGCAGTGTAACAAGGTAAAGGCAGGTAGTTTCGTAGTGCTCCTCCGTTCTCCGGGCCTGAGCCAGGCTGACCTGTCAGGGATGCTTTATGGCTTCCCCATAACTTTCTCTGGCAACTTTGCTGAGCAGTACTTTGAAAGGGCAGCTGGGCCATAAAATAAGTGGCGTGTATAGTGGGCTTGCAGGGCTTTAAAATGTTTTAAAAACCAGCTAATTATAACACTTGTTTTTTAAAATCGTAGAGAAACTTGAAGCAACCCCTGAGCTGTTTAGATTTGCTTTCTTAATGTCAGTCTGTTTAATCCTTTGCCATACCTTCTTTTTCCCTTTGTATAGCAAGGTGTGCTATGTGAAAGAGGAAATGCAAGATATCTGCAGCCTACAAAAGCACTGCATGGAACAGTCTACTACTTGATATCCAACTTCCTAAAATATCAATAAATACAATTTGATTTTTAAACAGGAGAGTCTCATAGCTCGTCATCTGTCTTTTCAGTTTACTTAAGAGTTATGGACCGTTACAAGTTAAAATAAGCTTAATCTTTCTGGGCACCAGCTGTCAAGGGTTTTTATTGTCATAATCTTCAGTAACAAGGCTGTGTTGGTATCAGTTGTGTTTCTGACCAAGACAGATGGCAGTGTATTCCAGCATGCCAGTATCATTGGCATACTGGTACTATCATTGTAGCTACTGTATGTCAGCATTGGCATAGAAGGCTTATTCTGGGGGAAGGGGAAGGTTAGTTAGGGAAAGAATCAAGCATGGATGTGTGTGAGAAGAAAAGCAGTTAAGAGTATTAGGGCAAGCAGCCTCGGTGATTACTCAGGTCTTTTGGAAAAATAGAGCCATTAAGAAAAAAAAGTGCCAAATATCTGGTATTTCAGAATTCAGCAATGTTGGCCAGGGATCAGGTATTTGCATCAAATCTCTTTCTTGGAAGTGTTGAAGAAGTTTAATACTGCCATTCACAGTACTACATTCAGTGCATCTGGTATGTTAAACTGGTTCTTACTGGTTCTTCTAGCTATAGCTAAAGTAGGTAAAGATCCAGCATGCTGATTTTCTGTGTGAAGTCTTTGCAGATTTGTTACTTGTATATGTTAAGTTTTATTTATAGCAAGGCTTTGCCCAATCTAACAGTGGCCTGGAGCATATTTGATTAAGTGTGCTTGGTTTATGACCTGGAGATGAGTGCTGCCACTGCTCTCTCCTCCCCTGGTGCATCAAGAGCTTTATTTAATTTTGCTCTGTGTCAGTAAAAAGCCGACATGTGAAGACAACAGAAGCACTCCAGACATCATCCTTCGCAAGGACAACCCCTTCATGACATATTATCAAGGGAAGGATTCTGGGTCAGAAGATGAAGCAGCCAGCAGAGTTCCTGATTTAGAAAGGGATGACTTTGCCACCCGGAGAGCCAGAATGAATCAACCTAAACAAATAGTTCCATTTAACTTCTTTTTAATTGGACCTTATACAAGTAAAGATAAAGGTAAACTGGAAGATGTTAAAAAACCATTGCAGATGGAAAAGCAGGAACATGCAAGGTGTGCATTCATGGTCTTTTTCTTTCTATTATAATGCTTAATTTCACATGGCTTATTGCTGTGTAGGACTAAAGCTGTCTTGGATACAAAAAACTTACAGGGTAAAGTAAATGCAAATGCTTTATCATAAAGTGAAAAAAAAAAAAAAAGTAGATTACTAACTGTATTTTTTTGTTAGAGTATCAGGACCAGGAGCTTAAATTGGCTGTGAGTGTAAGTGACATAAAGACTAGACACTTTTGTTACCTAAGTTCATGAGACAGCTCATGAGCATAAGTAGTGGACAATAAACTTGGAAGATATGTTTTGCATCTCAGCTCTTTTGCTGAGCATTTTCAATGCACGTTTTTTGGTGCATTTGTTTCATCCAATGTACTTTTAATACCCTGCATAAAACATGGACTCAGAAGTCTGTAGTTAAGGCACTGAATATATATGCCTACTATACTACACTGAATTGTGTTGCGCATAGTCCTGATGTTTCTTACACAGCATTGTTTTTGGAAATGGAGCATGGGTTACAAGGTTTCAGCCTGGAAAACCTCTTTGTTCAGTTCAGTGATACAGACCTTTAAGAAGCTGCTGAACACAAGTATCCGCTAGGCACAGATCTTCTTCAGGAAACAAATGTATTTGTTTCATTTGTGCAATGAGAAGTGATCCTAGATAAAACCACTATATACACATTACAGTGGACCTCGACTGTAATAACTGATACAATCAGAAAACTTCTCTTAATACTTAGTAGTTCTTTTCAGTAATGCCAAATATGCCTTTCAGCTGCTAGTAATTTGATTATATTAACATTTTCTAATGACTAGTTTGGCAGGGCATCTGAAGAGCACATAACCAAATTTTAATATTCTAATGCTATTGACAGGACTGTAAGATCAAAGAAATTCTGTAGTATGTTTGCAAGCAAAACTTGAATTCACTTTGCTAATAATATGAAAATTAGATATTCATAACTATTTAAGACAAAGGTTATTGCAGAAATGCTTAATACAGAAATAACTTAAAAGATTTTTCTTGCTTGAGCTAGAAATAGACATCATGTGAAGAAGTAGTCTCAATAGTGCATGAGCGGGGTAGCATAGATGAGAGCTTTCAACTTGATTATTCATTCCATGTTTACTTCCTAAAATTAATACAAAACTAATCTTATAAATTCAGTTTTATCTTCTTGAGCTCTGAACCTTTTCTATTGACACTGATTTATCATTGCTCCCTTGAAATATCTTTTCTTGCTGAACTGGAATGTGCATTAAATTAGAAGAAGACGGGTACACATGGCATCAGCAAGGCAAATAGTGACAAGCAAAGAGAACCCACTTCTGCAAACCGAGAAGACTGAGTCAGAGGAGGAACAGCAGGTGAAAGAGCCTGATAATGAGAGAGATGATTTGGCAAAACAGAAATCTCAAAGCACCCTTCCTCAGCTACGAGAAGATGTGACTTTTGTGAATGCTTCTATAACAAAAGCAGATCTGGAGACCTGGAAAAGATTGAAACTGTCAGGGGAGCCCAGGTACGGTTTCTGCCTGTGGACAGGATTGGCACCCTGGGAAGCATGTTTAGCTTTTCACAATCTGCTGTGTGTGGTTGTGGTTTTAAACTTGAAGAATGCCTTCATGACAACCAGTCCTTACCTATTTCAGTTTTCAGGAGGAGTCCAAAATCTGTGCAGGGATGCTATCTATCATGAAATGAAAATGTGTCCATCATTTAGAGCACTACAGTAGTTTCACAGTCACTTCCCTGGTGGACACTCTTAATATCATATCAGAAAGGTCCTTGTTGTCTTGTGGCTCAATCTGCATTGAAGCTGCTTGAAGTTGAACAGCAGCACAAGGGTCCAAGTGGTACCACTAACTCAGTAGTTCTACGCTGCTGCTAACCAAGCTGTCTTCAGGACTTGGGGCATTATACCTTCAGGATATTACCTGAGGATCAGCATCTGTTTGCATTAATGTGGCTATACTGCTTTTGAGACCCAAGCTAATATATCTACATGGCATTGTACTCCCATGCTGAGTAAATACACCAGCACTGTTTGTCACTGCAGCAGGGGTTTCAGAAGCCTCCTTGTATGGTATAGAAGTGCTCTTATTGTAAATTAAACCTCCACAAAGGGAGCCAGTATAAATCAGTTACTCTAAGCTATTTCACTATGGAGATGAGCGTGCAGGTGATTTGTGACTCCAGTAGGAAAGGAGAACAACTCCTAGCCTTCCTGTTTAGGTGCGTGCCATTTTCCAGTTAAAGGTGGCCGTCTGTTCAGGCATTCTTCTATCAATGAGGTTACTGTATGTAATTTTAGCTCTAATACAAACTATCAAACTCAGCCATTCTTTCATCTCAAAGGTGATAGTAGTCTCTCCGTTACTTTTGAGGTGATTTACTAAAATGAAGATTCAGACTCCTTGGTTTAGGATGAGTGAATTTCCCTTGCTAGTGCTCTCATGCCCATGGCAAGGTGGGTGTACTGGTGCCATGCAGTCTCACATAGTGCGTGGCCCAGCTCTATGTGAGCAAGTAAGGGAACTGTGGCTTTGTTAGGGTGACGAACTGAGTCTGGAATGGGCCGTAGGCTACGTTCCTTCCCTTAAGGAAGAGCTTCCATGGATGTGCTCCCAGAGTTTCCCCAACATGTGTGTGCTATCTTCAGATTTTATCTGTCATTTGGGCCTCAGTAGCCCACAGCTGTTTGTACCTGGGTCCTTGAATTTTAAAATAAAAACCCTTCAAAACCTTAGGAGAATTTAATTTGCTTTATTCTGGGGTCTGATGTTGGGGGTATTCTTTTATTCCTCATTCTGACTAGTGAAGAAGATTTCAAATGTCCCAGTGACACACTTCCACCAAGAGAAATCACAGTGAAAGCAGTAGCCAGCGATGATTTTGCTGTCCGCAAAGCCAGAGCAAACAAAAAATCTGGTAGCCCTAAGCAGAAGTTTGTGCATTTTGGGCCAGTAACTGAGATCGATCAACAGAAATGGGACAAGCTCGTTATTGGCAGAGCTTCATCCAAGAGTGGAACAGAAGAGGAAAGCAAGGAAGACAGTGTGGAGAGTCACTCCGGTGTTGAAAGCTCTCCTTCAACCACTGTTGGCAGTCTCGGGTTTGCTGAACACAGTGATGAAGTATCTAAGCCACAGAATGAGCCCAGGTATTTGGTGTGGCTTAGGAAGCACTGCTGAGCTGGAAATGAGACCTGTTCTTTCCAGATGCTGATCTGCATGGGGTGGGCTGCAGCATAGACCTAAGAGCTGTTTGCACGCACGGCCTTGTTCAGAAGTCATCTGACACCTTCACAGTATCTTAACATGTTTAGGGTTACGCAAAACAACGCTGTGCAAAGGTCTTCTGAGAGCTTGCCTCAAAATTTCTGGTGGGCGGTGAAATCGCTGGTGTCTCAGAGTCTGAGCTGTCGTTCAAGATTTTTCTGCTTCTTGAATTCCAGTGGCTTTGCTCTGCCTGCTTTCAGCACATTAGGAATTTGTCGTTCTGCTTGCTGGCCTTACTGATATTCAAAAAATACTTTCTTCAAACCTAATGGATTTACTTTCTTTTTGAAGATGTAGTGCGGAAACCAGGGTGTATTGGTGCTCTGTGTTTCTGGCATTTATCTGGAGGAGAATTACAGCTCTGGGAAGTTAACATATTAACAGAGCTTACATTTCTTTGGCTTTTCTTTAATCGCTTAGTCTGTGACTGTAGCGAGAAACTTTAATGAATGCTTTTTCAGCAAGCAATTCATTCAGCTAAGTTTGTGTGTTTATAAAGCATTTGCAAACTGAGTTGGAGGACTCCTCGTCCTACCTTTCATTTGACCTGAGAATGTTTTGTCTCTCACCCCTCCTCTCAATCTCATCGCTAGTGAGGTAGCCAAGTCAGGTACAGATGACTCTTGCAGGAGAATGCCAACACCTGTCCCAGCTTTTGGCATCGTCTCTGAGAAACAAACCCCATGCGGTTTGAACGAACAGCAAGAAAGCACCAAGGAAGAATGCGACGGGCATTTCCCAGATGTTGGGAGAGATGATACGGTTAGAAAGATGGGAACTTCTCAGAGGCATACCACTAGCCCCGTTCCCATACATTGTCCTACCCTCTCGGTAGCTCCTCATCTGCTGCAGCAGCAGCAAGGGGAGGCAGTAGCTCATGAGAAGGATTTGAAGACTCCATGGGAAGCAGAAAGGTCAGAGAACAGAAGCAGATCCCTCTGAGCTTCATGCCTGGTTTGTGTGTGGTGTTAGCTTGGATCAGTCAGCAATGTTGTTCCATTCTTCACACAGCCTTTAAAGATGTGTTGTACTCCATCATGGCATGTGTTCTGTTTTATGAAATTACTTACAAGAATGTATCCTATGAACATAAAACAGTCTGTTTTCTTTCATAATATTTAAGTACTTCAGCTGTTAATTGCTGTTCAGCATGAAAACAGTCTTTCATCTTTTGGGGGGATTTCTTTTGCAATCCATGGTGCTTTGTCCAGATTTTTGTGCCAGCTTCCAAGTGAATAATTCCTCACATACATTTTTATGCAATCCCCAACTTCTAATGAATCACCTACATAAGTGTGGCATTCAACATAGTTTCCTCTTGCCCTCACTCCCTGCGCTGTAGCTAAAGATACCTAGTTGTCCATCACTCTGCAAGTGTGTTTTGAGTAACAGTACCCCACGTTGCCTGAGCAGCCACTTGCCTTTGGGCTGCACAAGTGAGCATTATCATGGAACAGTGTCACTTGTCTCTCTGAGCAGTACTGTCACACGAGAAGAGAGCCAAGAAGAGCTTGAAATCCCTCAGCTGCAGAGCAGTGGAACAGAAAACAAAGCGAAATTTCCAGACCCACAAAGAGATGACATGTTGGCCAGAAGAACTGGAGCTTTTCTGAAACAGCCTGGGCCCAGTGTTAAGCAGTTCCTTCCCATGCCATTTTCAAAGCAGCAGAACAAGCAGGGCACAGCTAGAGAACTTGAGAAGAAAACTATGAGGTAAGAACGTTGTGCTTCTCTCTTTCCCTTGTAGCTGGCCCTGTGGGCTGTTTGTCAAGATCTCTTGATCTGGAAGAGCTGCTGTTGGCCCAGCAGCTGTTTCTTCCATGCTTGTCCTCGATTCTGTGCCAACTCTTCCCCCTCAGAAGGTGGCAATGCAGGGTTTCTGTCCCTTTTGCTAGAGCCCTGTAAAAATTTGGAGCAGAGCTCTACTAGATGCAAAATTCTAACAGTGTGTGGAAATGGGTATACATAGCAAGATTGCATTACATTTGCAGCGGTTTCTGGTTAAATATGAGCTAATTATTACAGATGTTTCCAGCTAGAAATAGAGGTGCTGGATATGGTAGGTTAGATGCTTGTTTATGGCTTAGTTGGTGCCAGTGACTTCCAAACAGGATATCTAGAGATCCCAAGATCCCTCCTGATAATGCTCATTGTCTTTCTAAACACTTTTGTTCAGATGGGTGAGGCTGTGTGGGGAAGTTGGTGGTTTAAGCCTTTGAATAGTGTTATCATTGGCTGGTTAAGCCACATGGAAGCCGAGGTGGAAAGGTTCTTATTCATCAACTTCTCCAGCATACATGAGGAGAAGGATGCGCATGTGCCTGTGCATACACAGATGAAAAACTAGTATACAGCTCAGCCAGAGAAGCAAAACTGTCATCTACCATAGGATTGAACAGTGGCTTGGTGTTGAGAAGACCTTAAGTTGAATAGCTTAGTTAAAATATGTATTTTGCTGCGTTCAGTACAGTTTGTGTTTCTGACTTAGAGGAGTGGAAGTACAAGCATTTGACTCTCTATGAAAATTATGTTTTGTGTACCTGCCTCACTTAGCTTGTCACCTATCAGCTATTTGGGTTGGGGGGGGGTTTAACATAAAGCAGTTATGCTTTTCATTATGTATACGTGATTTTTCAAATGTTGGTTAATACGTCTCTTTGCACTGCTGCCTTTGGCTCACTCAGGCCTGAAAAATGTCCACAAGTCTGCATTAATAGCTCTGGAAAACCTGTAATACAACCGCTGCAAGAACAGCAGCAAGGGCAGGAAAAATGCAGCCTCCCTCCTGCAGGACAAGATGAGACTGTTTGTACTGCCCAAGTGGGTGAAGGTAACCTTAATGAAGTCCACCTTGGCCAAACGTCTAAGCTTCAGGAGGTTTCTGAGGAAAACAAAACGGAAACATGGTCATCCAAGGATGAGCATCCGCAAACGTGAGCTCTCTATGGTGTGAATCACACAGCTTGTACGCCCCTGTGTGCACACTTCAGATTGTGCATTGGCTGGCGTGCTTTCAGTCCAGACTGAAATACTGTATGTTAGTAATACACTTTTTAGAAACAAACAGAATAGTTGTGTAATGCATTTTCTTTTGAAGTACATGAAATATTGAAATGAAAGCTGATTGAAAGGAAATATTTGATTACAGTATCTATGTTGAATTGCAGAAAAGGTTTATGAATAGCAGAGGTTCAGCTGGACTCTGCTTTTTTAGAGATGTGTATCTTGCTTCTCCATGCTTAGAAAACGTTGCAGTGTCGACTTTTGTACTTTTATGTTCTTTTATGATAAATCCCAGATACAAATATGTGGTTTGCATGGCTCTAAACAAGACTGTCACTTTAGTGAATGACACTGACTTGTATATTACCAGTACCTTTATCAGCTATACACACACCCCCAAAAAACCCCCACAACAACAACAAAAAAAGGAAATCCTGTGGCTCACTTTCTTCTGCCTATATTTGTCTCTTCCATGCTTCAGTAATAGTGATTCTGAGCACTACTGTGGAATGTTAAGTTTTGTCTCCATTCATCACATGTGCACTTAATGTAAATGTTAATATATTGTCTGTTTTCAATAACTATTTTCTACACCCATTTTAGGTATACTTCAGCAGATTTTTATAACAGGGGCATTAGTATGGGGTCAGGGAGGGATGGGTGGTGTTCTTAAGTAGTTTGACCTCTAGACGATTAGGTAAGTCTTGTTTAGTGAATACATAATTCCTGAACAATATTATTCTTTTTTGGTCAGCTTTACTAGTACAGGTTGGATGTTCAAGTGTCATTTACCCAAATTGTATGGGTCCAGTTGCAATTACTACTTAATGTATTTATCAACGCTCTAATTTTATATTTGGTCTTGTAGATTCGGCCCCAGAACTGCTGTGTCTGATGACGCAGAGTAAGTTGTCCTGTGTTCACAAGATTCTATTTTAAACAACTTACACTGCATGCTTTCCCGTCTTTCTACTAATTTAAAATGCAGTTGATGCCTCATTATTATTTTGCAGTGTTCCAGCAAATAAATTTTTCAGAAAAGCACTGAAAAATGGAATGCAGTATGGCTTACATTGCAGCTAAAAATAATTTTTATATAAAAGCCCATAAAAACTGAGCATAAGACTAATGTCCAGCTGTTGCTTAAAGTATTGTTTCCTCTTTTTTTCTTTTCTTTTCTTTTCTTTTGTTTTGTTTTGTTTTTCTTCTGAATTACCATTGCCTCTAATCAGCTACAGGTAAAGAGGGTTGGGTTGAGTCTGGGCTGGGCTGGGTGTTAAGAAAAAAAATGAAGTATGGCCTATACAGGAAGAAAAAAAAATTCCAAAGTAAAATAAAATCCATTGTGATCTTCAGAATAATTACCAGGAAAATACATCTTCAGCTGTTCCTTTGTCTTTTAAAAACTTTCTCTTGAATCCCTTCTAGGTTGGGTTTAATTTAATAATGTACTAAACTTCATTTTTTAAGCTCTTCACCTCGATGCTTTACTTTTGACAGAAGGAGTAGGACTGTGACATTTATTGCACTCAAACATTTTAATTGTGTATGTATGCATGTAAACTGTAGTTCAGAATAGTACGCAATGTCATTTAGAAAGCTCTGTGAAAGTATCAGCTATTCTTGCAAAGTGCAGGCACCCACATAATAATGTCCTTAATATCCTTCTTCTGTTCACAGAAATGCACATGACCTTCTGTGTCTCGCAGATTAAATCACAAAATAGAAACAGCATAGAGGGTTTTTTTATAACAAGTATATACAGAGAGTCATATAATTTTTCACCCTTTCTGCTAATGATAAAGGCTAGAATCATGGACTGAATATTCTTTACAAGATCTGTAATACCTTTATGCTGAGCAAAGCCTGCGTCCTCTGACCACAGAGTAAACGTGACTATTTTCAAGCATAAGTCTGTTCAGTCAAACAAAGAGATGAGATAAAAAGAGCATAACAACACAGAAGTGATACAGTTCACAATGGCGACTTGCCTGCCATTTCAGAAAGCCTACCTATCTGATCGATTTGTTCATTTGTTTCCCCACATTTTTGCGTGTCTGTATTAAAGGTAAACATAAGAGGAGATACATGGAGATGCCTTCAGAGAGGCATTGCAATGGGTTTGGTTGTATAAAGTGAGAGTAGCAAAGATGAATAAACCATATTGTTTATTCCACATTGATTCTGATTTTATTTTAAAAGGCAAAACAATAAATGTTCAAGCCTCATTGTCATCCTTTCCAGATGTGCCACAGTTTACAGAGCAACTATTTTCCTAAACTCTTTTAAGTTCTTATAAACGTAAGATTGTATTTTGCCTTCTGAAGACAAAGTACTTATGAAGACTCTAATAAAATTTGGCTCTCAAGTAGGAAAAATAAATTGAACTGACATTTAAAATGCTTCCAAAATGTTTGTCAAGTCTCCTTTGAAAACTCTGTATCTTGAATTCAGTCTTAGACTAGGTGCTGTTTATTCCAGCAGCAAAACTAGAAACTCCTTTATTAGACTGACAAAGTTCCCTTCACTGGTTAGGGAACGCTGGGTATTGCCATCAGCCCTGGTCTGTCTCAAGGTGCAGAAGAGGCAATACTTAGTGTGTTGCTGCTGATCAGCCCCATTCCCATCTCCCGAAGAGTTGAGGCTGAATTCTGCTGGTAGCATGGCAGTCCAGTGTGAGTTTAGGCTTATGCTTTATACTTTAAGCTTGACAAGCAAATTATAGTGAGCTGAGATTTTTGACTATTTGTTTACTAGAGTGTGATTCTTTAGCCAACCAGCCTGTTGCTTTTTATGTTTTGTTGGAGTTTCTTAAGTCTTGGTATGCCTGTAAAATGATAATGTAGCCACATAATAAATGCCTTGCATAAGAATTTTTAACATATTCTCATAAAAAAGAAGTTTTTTACCTTATTTCTCACTTTTAAATGAAATAGTCTGAACACTCAAGTCCTTTAGGACTTTTTTTATCCAACACTTCTTCAGACCTGTTTAAAAAAAAAGAAAGGAATTGCTGCATGACATCACTGACAAAAACAACTGTAATTTGCAAGAATAAAGTAGCATAACTTAAAAATCACATCATCCCAAAGATCTATCCCCCCAAAATACACTGTTGGTCTGCAGAGTGTTTTTTCCCAGATCTTTGTTAGAATGGCAGGTCTGGTACACTGGTCAGCAGAAAGGCCTCCTGCTACCAGGCAGAGTTTGGATACAATCCCCAGAGCTTTGCTAATGGCAGAAAATTCATGAATGCAGTACAGTTACGTCTTTCCTGTCTGCTTGCATGCTGTGTGCCTGCTGGCCCAGCGCGTGGTTGAAGGAAGAAGTAAATCTAGGTCTGTTCCTGCAGGTGTTAGTGATGGGCTGGAGCCTTTTGTAGTTTATATAAGAAACAGGATGAAATGATGTGGGACTCATAGTGAAAGTGCCTTTTGGCAGAAGCTCAGAGTTTTGGCTTCTTCGATTTTTTTCTAAGGATGAACTTGTCAGGCAAAAAAGTCAGTGTAGACCTTTCAGTTGGCCTTGTCCATGTATTCAGGAAAGTAGGTGGTTGTCCTTAATGGTTACTACGTGTTGGTCAGAGCACAGCACAGTGCTTTGAGATGTGACTCCTTCAGATTGCTGTCTTGGGAAGATACGTGTGTGCAGTAACATGTTGCTGCAGAGTTGATGTTTGAACCTACCTGATTGCTTATCCATGGCAGTGAATGCCCAGCAGCAGGAGGTGACAACTAGAGTAGAAGGCGCATGTGGGGTTGTAGCATATAGTTTGATTCCTGGACTAGGCTGAAGCCTTTTCCAGAGTACTTTTTTTATTGCATTGTTAATAGCCATAAAACCTTTGGGTTTGCTGTCTGTGCACCCTGAGAGACCTGAGTGAACACAGGGAATAAATACTAGCCTTTCCTTAGGACATCAGGGGACTCTTGGTAGAAAGCATTTTTATTTTCCCATCCCCAATGGCAGAGGGCGAGTACTTGTTCACTCTACTGGAACCAGTTAGCACCATTTCAGGTCCTGTGTTTTCTTCTACTGCATATGAATGAAAAATTCTCTGACATGAGGGAAGAGTACAAGAAAAGAGCTACACAACCAGCTTGACCCAGTAGGCACAAGGTGGAAAATACTTAACGCTAAAGGCTTTTTTTAGTGTGAGTTTCAAAAGCTCTTAAAGCTGGAATAAACCCTTTAAGGGTGACTTTATTTACAAGTTACGCGTCTCCTGACCCACCTCACCAGTCTGCAAAATATGACTGATAACGAAATGTTCCTTAGTAGGTGGTATGCCTTTAGTTTTAGAAACAACAAAACTTGCCATCTCTTTAGGTTTCTGTTATTTTATTTCTCCAATCCAATTCTGTGCAACACAACCCTTAAACTACCCACAAAAAAACCCAAATTAGTGTACCCCTCAGCACTCATGCTGTTTAAGGGGTGAAGCACGGTAGTATGGTAACCTCGCTGTTCATGCTTAAAGGCAATAGGATGTGTATTCTGTCCTTCATTTCTGAGTAAATACCTACTAACAGGATGGGATCTGTGCATGTCCTTTTCCATCCACTGTCCAGACCTTTCAGTTTTCCCTTGAGAGTGGTTCATTCCCATCTTTACTTGCCTGAATACAAATGTTGGCTAAATTTATATATGCACAGCTTTCCGTGTCTATTCACTTTGATTTTTGTGGACACAGTTGCCTATGATTTTATCTTCATTGGGTGCTTCTCCTGCTAGTTGGCTTGTTGGCTCACCTAAAGCTACAGAGGGTCATTTGAAGACTGCTGTGAAATCACTTCATGTGCAACTGCATGGCTTTTTTTTTTCTTTTCTTTTAATGGCACAACTGAGGTCATGTTTTACTAATAATAGGTAGTAGGGGGGGAGTAGTATGTATGTTATCTTCGTGTGAAGTTCTTTATATAATGAATGGATGTATAATATCAAACCATGACCTTTTTTTCCTTTAACTCTCCAAAGGTCAGGGACAGAAATAGAGTGTGTAGAAAGAAACTCTTTTGTCCTGAACGTCAGCTTTTCCTTGTTAGGTTAGCTGTATTAATAAGTTGGTGCTGATAGCATTGAGTTTCTTCGAGGCAGGGAGGGGAGAGGAGGAAGTACGGTGCTGTTTGCGCTGTGCGTACTTCTCTGGGCAGGCTGTCCCCGGTTTCGTAGCAATAGCATTTAGCCAGCCATGCTGCCCCTAATATACTTCTCAAGCCTCTCTTGTTTTACACTGAAATGGAAACTTCTGTTTGCGGTATTAATTGGAGGGGTCTTGAAAACTCACTGGGAAACAGATCTTCAGAAAGTAAAATGTTCTGAACTCTGCTCTGAATTGAATGATTTTAATAAGAGCTACTGATGGAGGCGTAATGTTAGTAATGCTTCTTAGTGAGAGGCAAAGTTGCAGTCAACTAGTAAAAAACAAGAGAAAGTTGAGGAGTATAATGCCTGAAGTACTGTGTGGAAGCCATAGGGATGCTAACTGGTCCTTCTAGGGGACTGCTGCTTTTGAGAGCTTCGTAACGGCTCAGGTGTCTGATTCTGCTGTAGCACCCTCATGTGGCTTTAGCTCTAACAAGCTGAAGGAATATAAGCCTCTAAATAATGCTGCACTACTTCTTATTTCCCCCTTGTTTAGGAGTATGAGCATGTTTGACATGAGATGTGAAGAAGAAGCTGCGACTCAGCCTCACAGCAAAGCTCGCCATGAGAAACTGCAGAATGTACACAACCAGCTGAAGGAGGATGAGACCAGATGGCAAGATGTGAGTATGCAACGTTGTCTGCAGTGCTGGCCTTGAGGCCAGCTAGCTAGGCAAAAAAGTGCAACCCACTAAATTTACAGTTGTTCTCTAGCACTAAAATAATCAAGAGCTTTTTTCCCCCTTTTTTTTTCCCAATGGATTTTTGCTAAAAGCATAAAAGTTCATAATTTGATGTAAATTACGGAATACAAGGTCTTCTGGTGCCTTTGCCTGTGCACCATGTAGTTTGCTTTTTAAAAAGAATGTAATTAAACTGTGATCAGGTAAAAATGGAAGCAGAACAGCTTCTAACTGCTGATTTCTCTAACTTTTATAATTAGTAAATGCCCAAAGCGACAAAATAAAAGACTAAGCAGGACAGTGAATAAATAGGTTGGACTTGGCTTTAATAAATTTGCATAGATACAGAAAATGCTTATGTTTTCCATCTTGTCCAAGCAAACAAATTACCCTTCAAGTTAGCTATGGCCCGCTTGGGTTACAAGCCCTTTCCAAACCCGCTTCATTGGTTTTTTTAAGCTGTCCCAGCATTTGGCATTATCTTCAGCAAATTAGTAAGGACAGAAAAGCGTGACCTGCAGGTAAGTTAGTATCAGGAGTTTCAGTATCAATCCTGTTCAGTCCCAAAGACTGATTTTAAATGAGGAACTTGGGGCATTTTTTAAAATTATTTATTTGTTTATTTATTTTTAATTTAAAAAAACCCCATATACCTCTTCAAGCAGCTGGTACAGTAATTTCCCATTATAATGACAGCTACTGTGAAACATCTCAGAGAGGTTTTTGGTAGAAAATTCAGGGAAAAGTCCAAACCAGAACAGTATATATAACTAAGAAATAAGTTTTTGTAGTAGAACAATGAAGGATTTCAGCTGAGAGGTCTGTATGTGTGGGAAGCCATAATTTCCCAGCAGAGATAAGAATGAGTCCAAAGGCATTCAAGAGGTTTGAGAACTCTCTGCTGTTGAATGGAAAATCCTCTGAGCTAAAGTGCCTAAGTTTTCCAGACCCTCAGCACCTTCTACACTGAACTAAAAGTTCTGGAGAGCCACTAAAAATGCCCGTGCTGGAATGTCCTTGGCATTCAAAAGGCTTTATGGAGAAGACACTGCATTTATGGTGGATATTTTTTAATATGCCCGTGCTGTAAATTTGCCAACAATTAACAGTTTCATGGCTTTTTTTTTTTTCTTATTGTTTTTCTAAAGCATCAGAGCTGGAAAAGATAAACATGTCTGGTTTTTAATTACAAAAAGAGGAGGAGGGCTTATGTTATGAAATTTGCTAATGAAAAACTAATTTCCAAACAATAGGCAACAGTGGGAGTAGCTGAATAAAGAAATGCTGTGGTACTTCAATGAGAATAATTAGTAACTGAGGAAAATGGAAGGCCTATGTTTCAAGAAGGGGATTATAGACTGATATATGTAGGTCATGTGAAGAAATACTTTAATGAGCATTCCCTTGAGTGTAATGTCAATAATTTGTGGGTTTAAGCTAAATTAAAAGTGACAAGGTTTGTTCCTGGTTTTAATAAAATAAATTATGCTTGCAGTACCTTCTGCTGTTTACCAATAAAAATTCAATTAAAATATTTGGAAAACCATGTAATTAATGAAATAGCCTTTGAATTGAGTGTGTGTACAGAATCTCTGGTTTTTATTAAAACCAGAATTTGTTAGAGTTCATGAAATATAATCTGTATACTAATCTCCTGATGTTGTAAAGTTAATGATAAATGTGCCCCTACGGTTTCCTAGGAAGTTATTTTTCTTTGCAGAAGTTCTGTAGAGGTTATTTTTTACACGTAAAATTTTGTTCCTTTACTAGTTGGCTGCAAAGAAATTTTACAGTGTAGGAATTTCTTTACCGTAATACTTCTACAGTGAAAAAGATCTTGTCTCTGTACCCTCCAGGACTTGTGAATTCATAACCGAAGCAGGATGCAAGACAGGTGCCTGTAACAGGTATCTCCTGTGACTCTCTGGTTTAGTGTCAGGCTGGTTTTGCAAGAAAGGTAAAGAACCAGCATCAGTGGATCTTCTGGACAATTTGGGGCAGGCAGATTCCAGAAAGAGTAAGATCATTACTTCAAAAAGGACATATCTATGTAGTTGGATACAAACCATAGGCTTTTTGCTCTGTCATGTCTCCACACCAATCAGGTGTGAGCCACTTTAGTCCCTAACCTGAGTTGCTTAGATCTGGGTCCAAAATATTGGAGGGTGCCCATGAGGAAGGATTTAAGTTTGGGTGCTGCACTGGATTTTCCTGTCAAAAAAAACCCAAAAGCATGGATCAACTGTGCTTGCATGTAGTTGGCTGATAGCATGGGTAAAATATGGGACTATCAGCTTTCCAAGGCAGACTGTCAGTGCAGCTGTAGTTCATGGTGAAACAACGTCCTTTCCTCCAATGAACTCCTGCCTCCCACACATCTGCTTATTAAAATTCTTCACCAAACATAATTTTTCTACTTCATCTTCCTGGGGAATTGGGTTTTGTCCATAATGCTGGCCATAATGAAAATGAATGCCCTGACTGGTCCTTTTAGGCCAAATTTCGTGGTGTTACTACCTAGCATGCTTCTACAACACTACAAAGCCAAAAAGAAAATACACCAGTGGTCCTATGAAATCCTTACTGGATCCTGCTTTTAGGAGAAAAATCAGTCAGGCAACATCTGCATTCTAGGGTATAATCTCCTTTTCTCTTTAAAATAAACATCACTGCCTGCAGGCAATGGGAGCCTGGTCCACAGCCAGAAACAAGCATTGCAAAGTGGCCGACTGGATTCATTGGTTTCTGTGGCCAGTTTTTACCTATTTGCAGCTCTGCATTCAGGTGCCTTCCTTTTCTCACAGGACCTGGCTCGGTGGAAGAGTCGTCGAAGGAGCGCTTCACAGGATTTAATAAAAAAAGAAGCTGAGAGAAAGAAAATGGAAAGGTTATTGTCTGGAGACGGGACAAATGAGCGCAGAAAAAGCATCAAAACCTACAGAGAAATTGTGGAAGAGAAGTACGTTGTTTTACTGAAGTACAGTGGCATGTCTGAAAATGCTGTGTGCTCCATAGGTGATAGGTTCCAGAGGTTATAGGTAACTGTGGGCAGCTGTGCCTACAGGCCTGGGGTGAGGGAGAGGGAAGGATGTTGATGGAGCGGAGGAGATAAGAGTGATTTCCAGCCTTAATTTTAATGCGATGGTCTCTCTTGTGTTGTCTCCCTTTCAGAGAGAGAAGAGAGCGGGAGCTTCATGAGGCATACAAGAATGCAAAGTCACAGGAGGAGGCTGAGAGCATCCTCCAGCAATACATCGAAAGATTCACTATCAGTGAAGCTGTCCTTGAGCGTTTGCAGATGCCAAAAATTCTGGAAAGAAGCCATTCAGTGGAGCCAAATTCCCCACTGAAAGACCCAAATCCTCTGAGATATTTAAGGCAACAGTCGCTGCCTGCTCCAAAATTCACTGCCACCATTGAAGCAACCATTGTTCCCACTGCTGAACTAGAGCCCAGTGGTTCGACAGGCCGCACATCTCCCAGCAAAAGCGTTGTCTCCAAGGCTGTGCCTATGCTGACACCCAAGCCTTACTCACAACCCAAAAACACACAGGAAGTTTTAAAGAACTTCAAGGTAAGATATGTTGTGCTCCCCAAAGTCAATCAGGAGGCAAAGAGATCCTGACTAAACCATCCAAACATATAAATGTTTAATGCAATTAAGTAGAAAACGATTGCAGCATTCTGATGTTAGAAAACTCATCTTCATGCTCTGTGCTGCCCAGGCTAGTGGTCTCTTCTTGGTTATCAGCCTTCTTAGAAACTTCACCTGTTCAGACTGGAATATTTGTGCTGGTCATTTTTCATCAGGCTAAATTTGTTTGGGGAAAGACAGGGAGAGGGGGGCCTCTAAGAAAAAAGCAAGGCATTTTCTGAGAAAGAGGTTAGGAAAGAGTATGTTGTCATGTTTTTTTGTTTTTAAACAAAAGGGAAGGGGCAGGGAGCATGGAGGCCCTGACTTTCGAAGCAGTTCCTGAACTGGCTTTTGTGTCAGGGGTCTGATTTTTGCCATACCCCAACAAGCCTGTCCCATTCAGCCAAATAATAAAAGCCTTTGAAACACTGCAGTGTGCATGTATTCCATGTGGAGAGTCCCTACTCCTTCAGAGTCAAGAGCCAGCTTGCCCAAAGATACTCTCTGTCCTAAACATGCTTCTCACGAGGGATGAATGGGGAAAGCTGCTTCGCTGGTGTAAAGAGGGGATATAGGCTGTCCATGCAAGTTTAGGGGAACAGATTGGTACTGGGGCAGCAGTGTAACTGGGGATTGCTGGTGAGAAAGGGGGAGTGACTGCATTGGGTTGCAAAGAGCTGCACAAAGATTATGGGAATAAAAGAAGTAAGAGAGGTTGGACGAAAGCAAGGCTGCCTGGAATAAGGAGCCAGCTATGAGATTTTTGTGGGAAGGGGCTAGGAGAAGAGACTGAAACTGGGATATGAAACCTGAGGAGTGTATGTTTAGACTGGGTGGGTGTGGAGAATGGGAGTAAGATACTGGACCAATGGAGAAAGCAAAGAACTTGGATGTGTTAGCCAGAACAGTCCAGAATAAGTCAAGAAGAAATCTGTTTCTCACAGTGCCTATACCAAAACTGGAACTTCCGCAAGTCTCACTGTAGCCTTGTTGCAAGCAGTGTGAAGCCTGTTGGTGTGGGTGCCCCCAGCCTGTAGAGTTTGGGTCCCCTTGTGTCTGCCATTGCTATCTGCTACTTTGCTAGTGGCATGCAGGGGTCCCTGCAGCCCTGCTGATGTCCCAGTAGCATTGCTACGATGTATATTCAGGTTGTTTACTTTTAAAAAGTAAGTCAGCTTTGTATAGGTAGTGAAAAAGCATGTTGTGATGTCTGTAATTTCTTGAAGTCTGTCCCAGCTCTTGTGGAAACGCACCCACCGTGTTTCCTAGTTGAGATGTGAAACTGGTAATTCCTATTTCTCCTCTACCTCAGTTGGTGTTCCCCTAGTGTTTACGTTTTAGACGTCAGTGAATCATGAATCTTTGGGGTTTTTTGTGATCCATGCCACTTTTTTCCTCAGAGGACCAAGATGTATGTGTGTATCACCTTCACGTTAACGCATATATAGTTCACATGTGCAGGGAAAAACTAACCCATGGATGCTTCTACCCCCCCACTAACCACCACTAAAAGCCTGTCTGGATCTTCTTTGCTTGATGTGGAAGAATGTGATTTGTCTCAGTAAGACTCATTCCCTAGCACATATAGCTGTAGCATTATTTTCCCTTGAAACACCAGTCTGTCAGTGATTCTCGGCTCTGGTGACAATGTGTTGACTTGCTCCAGATCAGAAGGAAAGGAGTATGTTTGTTTAACTCTGCAGCCAGGGCATCTGTCCTGATCATTCAAACATTTGGTTTTCCTCCTTAATATAAATAGAGAAATGTCTTAGTCTAAACAGAGACACTAAAATGGATGGTGCAGCCTGCCAGTGTTTTCCTGGCTTTTTTATTTCTGAGATCTTTCATGACCTGCCTCTATAGTAGGTAATCCAGCACACAGTCCCAGAAGACTTGGGGCTCAGTATCTGCTCACACTTGCGTTTGGAAATAAACCCTAGGAGTGGTACTGTGTTGAGTGGGTGATGGCAGCGAGGAAAGGGAGGGAACCTTTTCATCTGAAAAGCCGTCAGAAAGGGTGAAACTGCTTGTGGAGCTGGGCTGTTTCTTCTCCTGGGAGCTGATTGCGTGAGGTGTGCTAACTGCATTCACCTCCGTGCACGTCTGTCAGGGCTGAGGATGCCCAGTGAGATGACCCCTTAGTTAATCACCCTCAGATAGAGAACAGACCTCTGGATGCGTGTATACAAGAAGTCATCAGGAAGAGTTTGCCCTCAGCTTAGCACTGATGGCATATACTAAGTTAGAGTGCTGCTCTTGAGGTATCCAAGCTGTTTACTCAAGAAGTAAAGTACTGAAGATAAGTAAATGGTGAAATAAGGAGTGGGGCAGGGAGGATGAAATGGGAAGAACTTTGTTTTCTTGAACCGTGTTTCAATTCGATAAAGCAGTTTTGACACTTGTTGCATCTGTTTTCAGTAACAGTGAAGTAAATGAAAAGTTCCCATGGAATGGTTTACCTCTGAGCTTGTTTTTACATGTGTTTTTTGTTTATGCAGTACCTGTGGAGAAACCTGAAATACTATCACCATATATATCCCAGATAGCTTCTCTAAGAAATCACTGACCAATGCCATTATTCCTCCAAAGTCCAATGATTAGCAGAGAAGAGTCTGTCCATATTTACTCCCTCACCTTTGCATTGTCTCCCATGGTGACCGTTTTGCAAGGAAGGATCTCTGTCCACAAAGTAGCCAAGCCCTCCTTCAAATCTATTTAAAACTCACCCCTGCTGACAAGCCTATAAACATCTGTGTTGTAGCTAGGCAGGAGCAATACGGTGTTACTGATACCTGGTCCTCTCCTGGTCTCTCTCCAGCTGGGCCCTCTTACAGTGAATGGCCTGTGAGTTCCTTGTAGCAAGACTTTTTTCACGTATACTATGGCTTCTGCAAACAGCCCTCCAAATTGAAGGAAGTCTTTTCATGCCACCTCCATTCAGAACATAATTGCAAAGTATTATAGTCCTGAGAGGAAGCTGTATCAGTGCAGAGGAAGAAGCTAGAGCTTATTTTGTATTTTATTCCTTGCTTAAGGGTTCCTCAGTGGGAATATACGCCCACCAAGGAGCTAGCTTGACCCTGAGAACAAAGTAGTTAATCTGTTTCTGTGCTCTCTTTTTCATGGAGACTGCATAAAATCATTTCTGGGAAAGCAGCTATTTATTTTATTGCCTCATGGAGAAGATGGAATGCCCAGTTTTATTTGTTGGTTCCTTGCTTCCCTGTTATGAACAGTAAAGAAACAAGTGGGTGAACTCTACTGCTCCTGACCCTTCAAAGTTCACATGTCAGTGCTTCAGAAAGCACAGTCTGCTAACACTGTGGTGAGGTCATCAGGGTACACAGTAGTTCAGTTCATCAGCGTAATTAGTCCTGGAGAACCTGCTTGGCTCTTGCATGAGGCAATGCAAAACCCAGCAGTTTTGGTCTAAATCTAACCCAAATCTTTGTTGTTCTTTTAAAATCCATTGATCTGTGGTGCACACAAAGGGTGTCTGTATGTTACTGGGAAAATGAAATGTGAGAAACCAGGGAATCCAGAAGAATTATTACCTTCTGCCTGTATTTTGTTTATGACCCCCCTGGAACAGGGTTTTCTTCTATTGTGGCCCGTTGAATGAAACATTCACTTGGCTCTGTCCTTCACTGATGGCACAGACTGTGTTAACAATTGTCATATCATGTTGAAGTCCTAATTTCCTAAATTCCTTTCAATGCTAATTGTCTCAGTGTATTTATTTAACTGTATTCTGCAGGTAGATGGAAAAGTCAGCATGAATGGAGAAAATTGCAACGGCATGGAAGAGAAGGATAAAGAGTGTACAACAGTAATATTTACTCCTTCGCCAAGCAGATCTCTTAAATTTGACGGAGTAGCCAGAGGGGACAGGCCCCTGGTGGAGTTGAAGAAGGACCCCACAAGTGTTGAGCTCAGTTTACAGAGGCCTGCCACTCAGAGTGTGCACAAAGAGCCAACAGTAAGACCAACACGAACAAACCAGCCTTACTTTCTCTGCCAATTTTCTGTCTCATAACATATTTAATCACTAACTAATGAAACCCGAGTGCTTATGTTTGCTTTATTTCAAGAGGGTGTGCCCGTACCAGGATAAAAAAAAAAGAAAATTCTTTGTAAATTAAAGGCTTTTTCCTTTGGGATGTGGGTAGAGAAATGGGAGGGGAAGGTTCAAAAAACTTTTTGCAGCCAGCATCTCTTTTTTTTTTTTTTTTTTTTTTAAAAAGTCATGTACC
>JAVJGG010000054.1:21310549-21363468 GCA_035590195.1 Aviceda cuculoides | reverse complement strand
TGATAAGAATAGTTTAAATGTGCTGGGCCAGGGAGAAATCGACTCTGTGTCCCAGCTATTGTGCAGATTTATTCAGCGCTTCTCCTGATGGTAGCTGATTAGATCAGCAACATAATTGGACTGTGCGAGCCATTATAATTAGTCTCAGTTTTCAATTTTCAAAGAAGAGGATGTGGATGTGCTGGCAGTTTCGAGCATTCATTCTTTCATTCCCCTCTCAGAAATATTAGAAAAGGGGATAAGCTATTGAAATGCTCGGAGGGACCAACGTGCTTCTTAATTGCCTTATCAAAGAAACAAATTAATTTTACCTTTTCATCTTTCTCTCTCCCCCTCTTCCCCAGAGAAAAAGGCAGGAATAAAACTGGAGCGTATCACAGCAGGAATCTAGATACTACAAAACTGTAATAAAAGTAGATGGTAAAAACAAGAAATAAGGACTGGACTGCAAATAAAGCATGTAAAAGGGTTGCTGCAAACAAGTGGCAGGAGGGGGAATTCTCACCGTTCTTTCCTGTGTAACAACAAAGAGAGTCAGAGATGTGGTGAGAGTTGAAGTATGATAATTTTTTGCTTTCATCTCAGATTTCCCAAGCATTGGCCAGATGGATAACAGGGAGCAGGCAGGGATCTGTCCTGGGGAGTGATGGTTCATTCATGCCAAAGGGCTTGTGTCATCTTACTCCAGTGCTTCATGACAGTTTCTGACCATGGACAACCAAGCCATGGAGCCTGCAGCAAGCATGGGAACTGGGATGTGCTGTGAGCACAGACTTGATCCAGTCAAAGGGAACTGGTATAGAGTCAAAAGTGAATGATTTGCAGGAAAGCAGGCAGGGGTGGCAGAGCAGAGGCTGCTCCTGTCAGAATGAATTGGCTCTAAGGGAAAAGCTGGATAGGCGTTGCATCTGATATGGGAGAGCTGGTAGTGGGAATGTTTGGAGGACAGAGAAGAGCCTCAGCTTGCTGTAGATTAGAAGCACAATGGCGATCAGAAGAGTAATCAAATGAAAGTGTTGCTGTCTCCTTTTTTAGGATTCCCAGACTAGTATAGCTGTGGAAGTCAAGAGCAAATTCAGCAACAGAAACCACTGTTAGGGCTTGGGTGTGTTTGTACCTGTTTGATGCCCTCTCATCCTTCCCTTTCTACAGCTTTGAAGATGATGTGGCCAGCTGAACACAGATTTTTCTGTGTCCAGTTTCTGCTTCCAGTGTCTTAGCCCTTGTGGTGATATTGGCAAAGGAGGCGGAAGAGTTTGAATTCTCAGATTCCTTGTGACTCTGACATCTGCAGAATACCTCTTGGTTTGTAAGCTTGAGTGCACTTAATGATGACGCCTTCTAGAGAGAACGCGTGTGCACCCAAATGGTGCTATTGACAGAGTTTCTTTGCTCTAGCTAAGGATTTTATATTGCTAGCTTCATGATTTCATCAATAATGTGACTGGGTAGTGCAAATCATTATAATTACTCCTGGCGCTTCAGCTTCAAGCAAAGGTATGTGTGTCAAGCATGTCAAGGGCAGAGCAAGAAGAGAAGACTGCTTTGAGGGCGATCTTACTTGGGGAAACAAGTGGAATGCACTGAGCGTGATGGGGGAAATAGAAGGAGACCTCCCTGTGGCTGGAAGGGAATTTGCCAGCCTAAAATAAGATTACAGGTTCTGTTCTTTCTAGATGTTTGCTTCTCTTTACCCAGCTGCTTCATTTTAATTTTCCAGGTCCCCATGCCTTAAGCTAAGGCATGGGCAGTAATTTAGCTATTGAGCATACAGGAGTGGCCTGGTTCATGGATGGAAAGATGCCAGGTTACAGAGATGGGGCATGGTACTGATGCTCTGCTTCTTCACTGTGTGTGTTGGGGCACAGACGAGCACTGACTGCTATAGGCATCTCAATATGGATGCAGTCAGTCTGGGGCCTTATCTGCAAGAATTGGGCAGCTATGCTGGACTCCCTTCACTCAGCCTTCTCCCTGTACCTATTTCACTTCAGTTTCTGGACAACTAGCACAATGTTGTCAGCCTGCATCTGCGGAGTGTGAAATGCTAAACTTGCTCTCTGAAGGTACAACCCCCACTAGCAAGGCTGGGAATCCAAATTAGGAAGGAAAAGAGCCTCCTGGGCTTGCCCCATTCCTCATAGAAAGCATCCTTTTGCTGGGTAGGATGCTGAGAAACTCTAGCTGTCACTGTGAGCCCTCCAGAGGGGAAGAAGGGGTTTGCTTTTTGCCCAGCAGGATGGGGCTTCCAAGCTACACATTCTTGGAAGTAAGAAAGCCTTCTGAAGCTGCTGCTATATCGCCTCCCACAAGGAGAAACCAGGGCTATAGTTTTTGTCTGATGTTTAACCCTACTGAATTTTTAGGAGAGGAAGAGAAGACAACAGAAACAGGGATAGAAAAAGCAGCTGAGATGAAGAAGCAGAGCTGCCTGGAATGGAAGAAATGACTACATTTCTTTTGCCTTGAGAAAACTTTTACAAATAGAGCATGTTTTAAAAGCCTTTTCTGAACTTGCTTTCACTATCTTTATTTGTATACTTTCCCTTATTGATATAGTTCTTGTTAGCTATGTCCTTCCCAGGCTTCGAATAAGATTCACAGGCACTAGTTCCTCTGCCTGTTAGAGATGCTGTTTCTGGGGGGGCGAGGGTCCCTCTAGCTGCTCTGAGATTTGTTTTAGGTTTGTATTTTATTCATTTTCTACTCCAAGTCGCTTTTGTGAAGTATATATTCCTTTTCATATATACGTTAGCTTTGGCCATCCTGTCCTACCCTTCTGATTCTCTTCCTGTTCTTTGCGTGCCCCTTCCTCCTCCTCCATCCCTCTTAGGGCTGCTCCCCTGCTGTTTCAGTTCAGTTGTCAAATAGACTAGTCCTGTCTTCTCTCCACCTGGCAGACTTCCCTTTGAAGCTCTGTAGCCCTGCTCTAAATCTGTCCGGCTGGCCTCAGGCATTGTCTGCAATACAGGAAGATGCTGTGCAGCTGTACTTCAACAGCTCTTTTGGCCTGAAGTTTGGAAAAAGGTTTAGTCAAGTTGCACCACTTCAAACGCTAATGTGATTGAGGTTTCTGGGGAGCTAGAGAAGTGTAGGGATCATTTTGTATGGGTGAGACGTCAGCGTCAGTTGTCTTTTTGATAGAGAACAACCCCATCTATATGTGAATCAAATAAAGACTGGCGGTCAGAGACTGATTGGGAAACATATGTAACTCCTGCCTAAATCTACTATGAAATGAGATGCAAAAAGCTGCAGCAGGTGGGAAGGATGGTAAAGAAAAATATTTTTAAGAAACTATACTTGTGTCTGTAATATATAGGTAGAATACTTAGATGGGGGGTGGGATTTTACAAGAGTCTTACGTCGACTCAAAGTAGCCTATCAAATTTAAGGCTAGGAAGGATAAATTTGGCCTATAAGCAGGTTGAAAATATCCCACTGGTGTTTGTGGAGCAATGTGCTGCTAAGAGAGGCAGTAGATAAAGCACACCTCTCTTATTGCAGCTGGAAAAACAGGGGCAAAGACCCAAAGACTGACTGATCAGCCAGTAGCAATGCCAGCAATAACGTGAGAATCATCTCCTCACCCTGGTCCTACCTGTCAGCCATTAGGTCGTGGTTTCTTTCCATTATACAGAACAGTTGTGCACATTACAAATGCTGAGAAGTTGTATCCTCTAGCTCTTTGAATCAGAAGTTGGCAAAGTAAATTGTTTTGTTTTAAAACAATATTTGTGCAGATTTTAGTGTAAGGGGATTAATTTGTCAGTGAGTAACATCACTTTATTTTAACCAATCTTTGTATGAGCATTTAGAAATTAGTGGCTTGTTATAGCTCTAATTATAGCTTTGCTCTGATCAACCAAAAAAAAAAAAATATATAGGCAGCAACTTTAAAAAGATCAGGGCAGGGTGGTGATGGTGGCTTTCTTTTAATTTTTCACTAGCTAGCTTAAACTTGTCCATTTCTACTCGCTGCATGCTTGGCACAAAATAAACTTTTTTTATGTATCTAAGTAACACTCCCCTTCATCTTCAAAAATCCACTGATTGAACTGAGATTAAAGTATAAGCTTTCTTGTGGTTGCGGATTGTTGGCCAAGCTACAGGAGAGCAGGGTTGAAATCCGGATTTGTACATATCTGGTAGGACAAGTCTTGTTCTTTGATTCATCACAAGAAACACTTGTAGAGTAAGTATGTCTGTTCCAGATTGACAGCTTTGCCTTGAACCACACATGGGAAGATGCATAGAGGGCTGGACTACCTGAAAGGAGAAAGGTTTGGGATGAGAAGTGAGAGCAGCAAAGCTTCAAAGCAGCTAGAAGGGAACTCTGCTCAGGATTTGGTTACGAATCTAGTGTCCGTGTCTCCCGTCCTCCAGACACCTATGCACTGTTTAGTGTCTGTGAGTGACAGGAGCCTATTTTACATCCCAACTGAGCAGAAATAGCTCTAGAAAAATGACTAGCAGGAATACACTATTTCTTGCAACACTTTCAAGGCTTCTCTGTCAATTACTGAGTGGTTGTAATAGCTGGCTTGAGCGTACCGTTATATAGCTGCCAGATGAGGCAGATGACTTAACGTGTCAGAGCAGTGTTCTGGCTGTAGTACTACGCTGGCATAGCATGTAAGGCACTTAACTGTGGCAGCCCAAGGTCATGCCACTGTTACCGCTCACAACAACAGAAAACGCTAGCTTTGCTGAGGAAATCATCATATGAAAATTTTGAGGTCAATGATAAGTGTACAGTTTCAATCACAGAAGTTTGAAAGATGTGCCAGGCAATTTCTACATGTGGCTATTGATACTGCAACTATTTTCATCCCTGAGTGATCTTACAGAATTTAAACTGTACTTCTAACCTGATTCTTCCCAATACCTCTGCATTCTCGCTGCTTCCAGACAGCTTGTTTCGTCATGTTTTCATAGAAAATACAGTAACAATATTTGACGTAATTTTGTGTACAAGTAGTGTTAATTGACCTACGTTTTGATTTAATTTACAATAAGAGTTAATAAAATTCTACTGTAACTTCCTTTGGAGTGTGAATTCTTGAAGTAGTTGTGATGTTCGGTGTTTTAGGAGTTCCTAGTTACTGTATTTTTAGGGTTTTTTAAGGATGTAAGGTTCTGCCACAACAATAGGCAATGTGGCTATTTCTGGTTTGTATGGTCCTAATTAAAGAAATACTTGGACTAATATCCTAGTTTATGGGATAAAAGTCCTGTCTGCCACAAACTGAACTAATTTATTTTCATGCCTAACAGGTGTTTGATAACACTACGTAGTCAGCTGTGCTTGTGTCTTTGTTAAATTGATACCTTGGTTAGCAGACCTGGGGTGTTGCTTTGTCCTCTGTTACTTTTGTGCTCATAACTACAAACGCAACCACAATATTTAACTTTCCATCATGGACCAAGGCTTCTAAATCCTAAATGGGGAAGTTCGCTTTAAACTCCTGGGTAGCTAGATGCATGGGGTAATAAAAACACCAATGCAAGTAGACAGGATTCTTCAGTTTTCAGGAGTTCACAAGGCAGTCTTCACACCAGCCTGGATCTGGGGGCAGAGATAACCACAGCCCCTACGCAGCAAAGTTTTCCCTTCTTCCCTTGAAGGTTTCATTGCCTGCGGCCGTGGATGAGCAGGCGTTCGTGTGACCTTCCCTTGTAGACAGCTGCAGCAGAGCCAGCGCATGGAGTGGCTCTGCGGTCCTGCAGAATGACGTCTCTGCCCGCGTGGACGCATGTGGCTGCAGCGGGGTGGTGCTGAGAGGCTGCGTGGGGCCTTCATCCCAAAGCGTGGGAGCTCCTCTGAAACGCCTCAGAAACGTCACTCGCCAAGTTGTTTGGTTTTTCAGTGCCCATGTCAAAATACCATCCTCTTAGGTAGAATGAAATGTTTGTATGCCTTTTTTCCATGTCCAGTGATAACATCGTCATTTGATTACAAAATATTTATGAAATGTGAATGATGATAGTCTGTGCTAGAAAAGACATTTTATCGGCTGTATCGGTACAAGAATTTTCTAAGTGTATCATATACCTGTGGATAAAATACTAGATAATATTACATTACTTGGTATTATAAATAGAATTAGATAGAGTGGGAATGAGAGTGTTCCCCAGTGAAACTGACTTAATTTTTTTATAAATTACTTACTAATCAGCTTTATATTTTTAGCTTTTTGTCACTGGCATTTAATTGCTTGGCAGAAGGAGGAGGAAGAGTCAAGTCTCGTGAGCAGGAACAAAACTTCTGCAGCATGGCAGTGCAAAATTCAGTTTTCTTGCAGCAAGTAGTAGCTCTTTTTTTTTAACTCCTCTTTGAAATAATTTCTATAAATAACACCTATGTCTATACCTGGTTCAACCTCCATGATATAGTTGTGGGTAGATCTAGTTATTGCACTTGTGCAGGATAGCTACATGACACAGCACCGTGTTTAGGTTCCTGAGGTGACTCTAGAGCCAGAAGTGATAAAAGTGTATCATGTCTGTGCATTCACTGAGCTTTTTAAACCCTCTGAGAGGCCAGTGTGGCTGTGCTCTTTCCCCAGCTCTAGCTGCCGTCAGCACTTGGCTTCCCTGCATGTATGTAATGCTGTTTAACACTTTTTGTGTTGGCCCCAGTTTATCGCTTTTTATAGCTTTAAAGCCTCTGAGGTTGAGATTAAATCTGAATTTCTTTTTTTTATTTTGTTTTATTTTATTTTCCAGTTGGGACAGTTGCTTTTTGAGAGTAGAGGGTGAATTCCATTGCTTTACCAAAAATAATAACAATATAAACATTAATAATTGAAATCTGCAACAATTTCTTTGGAAGGGCTTATGCTCTGGAGCAGTGGGTAGAGTTGTCAGGTATGTGTGACTTGCTGTTTCCAATTAAAATCTACCTTGTTTAGGGCAAACCCTGAGCTCTCGAAAATAGCTATTTGTTTAGGTTTACCAGAGGTTTGTAGGTTGTAGAATGACAAAATAATTCAGGTTGTAGGTCTCTAGCTGAGTCTTCTGCTCAAAGCAGGATCAGGCATGAGATCAGACCGGGTTGGTAAGGGCTTGATCGTTCAAGACTCTCAAATCTCCGAGGACAGAGATGGCACAACCTGTCTGGGCAGCCTGTTATACTGGCCTGAGTGTCCTCATGGAGAAAAATACTGATTTTTGCACTGAGCAAGGTTGTGAAGGGTTTCCAGTAGCTTCTCCCCTGGCTGCTGTTGTGTCAGGAGCCAGAGCTGAAGCAGAAATTTTCTTTAGTTGCAGTGTTCTGCTGGGGCTTTCAGTGAGGAAGTTCTCACTGAAACTCAGGCTGGCATCAAGACGGGCTGGGGAAGGGGGAGGTGGGTTATATGGGAGAAAAGAGCAACAGAATGTCAAGGGGCCAATCTCTGGGGCACAGGACTTGCGGTCTTTGGAGTATTTCTCTGAGGAATTTTTGGCCTGTGCCTCATCTCCAGTGACCATCCCTCCTTGGAGTGTGTGACACATGGAGGGGGAGCTCCCTGCTTGCTTTGCTCTTGGTGTAGGCGTGCTCACAGGTGGACGTGGTGGAGAGGAGGTCCTCAAGCTTCCCGTGCTGCCTTTTTGGAGTGTGTATTTCCCCTTCTGCCTCATCCAGTTCGAGAACCGCTTTTAGGCAGGTGGGGGATGTGTCCCCATGCCTTGCGTGGGGCAGAGGATGAGGGTGGGCAGAGGCGAGGGTGCAGTGGAAAGCGCCAGGCAGTGGCGAAGATGGCGGGCACCCAGCCCCAGCAGGCACCGGAGGAGATGCGCTGCCACTTCCAGAGGCTCATGGCTGTGATCTGGCGCCCGTCCCGCTGTGAGGTGACGGCACAGCCCTTGGCAGCGTGGGCTGCTGTTGTTTCCAGCGCTTCTCACTGCCCACTGGGCTTGCCTGTCTCTCTGCCCCTGGCCGCGGCCCCACACCAGTCCCCACCATTTCCTCACAGGGCATCTTCCCAGACACATTGCCTGCCCTTCTCCGGAGGGTGCCTCCCTCCAGAGAGGAGAAGAGAGGCAGGGATTCCCAAACACTGCTGACAGCAAAGCTCTCCGGAGCCAAAGTGTGTCCGCAGGCGTTGGCATCCTGTTGGCACTGCCAGCAGGCGTCCCCCACGACCGAGCGGTGAGAGCCCAGGTCCGCTCTTCGTGGGGCACGGCTGGATGAGGGGCCATAGGCTCACGTGGGTCTGTGGGGATGGGAAACAGGATCTGTGCAGAAGGTGGAGGTCTGAATCCTGTCCCCAGAAAAGAGGAAATTTCATCAGATTTCCTCCCTTGCAGCTGTTAATAAGATGGAGAGGTGGGAGGAGGACAGGAAAGCAAGTCTACAATAGACTATTTCTGAAATATGTTACTTTTTATTTCTAAAAGTAGTCTGCTTTTTTTTATTTTCCTCTGTTGAATGTGCCATTTTCTAGATCTTTCATGCATTAGAAGCACTGTGCGGTGTCTGACGGGTTTGCTGCAGTTTTTTCCTAATTTGCCTACTGGGAAAGCGGATGTATGGTGGAAACTGCTAAATAGATCAGCTGAAGTGCTACCCTTGTTTTGACAGTGTGGTTTTAGATCTGCAACAGCCTTGTCCTGGGTCAGGAAGCTGGCTTTTCAGAGGGATTTGGATTATTGGCTCGATACGCTCTCACCATATTTTTTCACTCCTCTCTTAATAGTGTTTTACGTATTTCATTACCTTTAATACTGACTCTGGCTTTTCCCTTCAGATAACAGATTGTTTAGACAACCGTGAAATAAAGGAAGTATTTAATTGCTTTGCCACTTTTCAAACCCTAGTACGTGCTATGTGTTCACTAATGCATACGTTTTTGTGTTATTCTGGAAGAGGAAACTAGGGGTGAAATGTATGCTTATCTCCAGCTAACACAATCCAAGATATCCTACAATTTTAAAAGCTTGTCGGAGCTATTCAAACCAATGGCATGATGGTTGCTGATGAACGGTTTGAAAAGGAGATTAAAGCCCAGTGATTCAACACCCAAGCGGCACATACTGCTCCGAAACATACTCCTCAGCTCCCTGCTGAGCTCTAAACCAGTCTGGTTCAAACACATTACAAAGAAGCAGCAAGTACTGCCTTGAGGAATTAACACATACTTTTATTTCCACTGTATTCACTGTATTATTCTCCACAGGCCTCCCCAGTGGAAGCGGACAGAGCAGCCAGCCAGCAGGTCGAGGCCAGCCCTGGAAGTGCGGGACCTGGGAGCCCAGCCTGCCCGTCCCCAGGTGGGTTGCTGCTGGTGCTGCTGGTGCTGCTGGTGCTGCCCTCACCCCTGCCTTTGCCCACCGGCGGGGCTGGGGTTTAAGCCCACCCTGCAGCAGGAGTCCAATAAGTGCATTTGCAGTGGCACCAAGAGAGTTTTTTAGAAAATGGGAAAGATGTCAAAAAGCTCGACCTAGGAAAGAAATTTTTTTGCAGTAAGAACAACTGTTCACTGCAGCAACCTCCCGAGGGACATGGTCGAGTCCCCATGGCGGGAGGTTTCCAAGGTGCGACTGAACAAGGCACTAGAAAATGGCCTTCCCCACAACAGGTGGGACCCGCTGATCTTTCGAGGTCCCTGCCAGCCTGGGCCGTTCTGGCATTCTGTGGTTGAAATGACACACCTGACCGCACCTTGCCCAGGATGCAGATTGTCTGCTTTGCTGTTTGTGTGAGTGAAAAGCTGGTGCCACAGTGTGTTGTAACCAGAAAGCAATCGGGGCAGAAACTGTCAGTAATAGTTTCTGTTTAACGCTTTCGACCCCCGCCCCCACCAAGCCATTAAGAAATGGGGAAGAAGAATAAGAAGGGACACTTCAGGCCTCATAGGGGCTTTAAATGGACAGTATTGCACACATTCCTGATTTTCTGCTTTAAAGCCTTTATGCATGATTCCTAATCTGGGGAAATGAATTTGCTGGTAAAATTAGAAGCTGTTTTCCTCAAAAGGGTCTGAAGCATTACCTTTGAGTAGATGTTTTATCTACTGCCTGCTGTCATACTAAGTTCTTTTTGTGGTCTTTTTTTGTTGTTCATTTTTTAAAATGGGTCTATCAAAGTTCAGCTTGGTATGGGTAAGTAAAAAAATACTATTTGAAGTAGGTATTTAAGTGAGATCTCTGGCTGTAATTGGTATATAAGCATAATGCTCCTATTTGTTGAGGATAAATATGACTTAAACAATTGATCTTTGCCCTCAAACATCAATTCCCCCAAGATTAGAAGTATATCCAGCCTTTTCTTCATGTGCTGCAAGACTCTGAAGCACATGGGCTGTTAGCAAGGGCTCATTAGGTGACTTAATTACTTTGGCTCGCAGATGCCAAAGCACAGAGGTTAACAATCTTGAATTGCACCTGGCAGGTAATGTAGAAGCTGCAGTCTTGTGGTGAACCAACCAAATTCTCCTCTCAAGAGTCCGCAGTGATGAGCTGGTGATATTTGCCTACAAATCACAAAGCCACCTCATGTCAGGCTCCGCACCTGTGAGAAATGCTAAATGTTAAGTATTGATAGCAAAGTTTAATATTGGCTAGCAAGGAAAACTGAGATAGCATTGCAAAAATTGAAATGGTAAAGGAACATGGGGTTTCATTATGTCTGCTTTGGAGGGATAGATGTGGTCCAAACTCTGTGACCTTCTTGTAGAATAAGCAACCTCCTCTGCTGTCTAGTCCAAGCCAGACATTTCCATGCTGTGACCCCTGTGCCACTAATGGTATGGGAACTGCTCCAAAGTAGTGTGCATCTGCCTGGCAGCAGGAGCAGCTCTTGTCTCTGCTTGTGTGCAGGTTCTTAGTGGAGCCTTGGGGTGCATCTCTTTCTTAGCTTACTGTCCTAGCCTGCCAAAGAGGTACATTCAGGAGCTGCCACTACTGCTGTGTTTGGAGAGGGGACAGAATCTGAAGCTGAGATTCTGCTTTAGGAGGTTAGGGAGATGTCTGGGTGCTTATGCAGTGCCTGGGACGCTGGCAACTGCTCTGCTTCCAATGGTGGTGCCAGCTGACAGCAGTTTAGCTGTCACAGTCCTCAGCTGTAGGCCCGTGTGCTCCTGGTCCCTTGTCCCCTAAACCAGCATCAACTTGTTGGGTTTTTTTAAGACTTGAATGACAACTAGCTTATTCTAGTCCAAGGCTTCCTGTTAGCAGAGTTTGTTTGCTGTCTGATGCTTGACTGACGTGGTTTAGTGGAAACAGGCAAGCTGAAATATCCTCCAGTGCTGACAGTGAGACTGTGTTAACTGTGATATAGCTACTTGTCTGGGTAGCACCTTAGGATAGGACTCATCCCACAACTTCAGTAAAGGGATCTATACCTCAGTAGGCACATTGTAGGTTACAGCTCATCTCAGCTGAAAAGGAGTGTCTGAAGTAGTTCGGGGGACTCTTCCCCAAGAACTACCTCTCTGTTGACCATGAAGGGTATCCCATGATGTCCAAGTCAAGTGTAAGCACCTATATTTTGTCAGGTGAATTTCACTCTTAAAGCCTTGTCTTCTCTGAGAGATTAATTTTGCCTGTGTTGAAGAAAGAAGATTATTTTTTCAAAACACCCAGTAAATGGGCTCACACTGTATCCAGTAAGAAATTGGATTGCAAGAAATAGGTCTACATTTTATTTGAAAAAGTATCTTAACCTTGTAACGTTATGTTTTATATGTGGGGTTTAGGTTCAGATCAAAAGCAATTCAAGTCAACCGCAGCTTGTGCTAGCCCTGTTGTGAAGAGATTAGAATTTCTTCCCAGTCCGGTCCCTTCAGAGGAAGCTGCTTCAAGTGAGAAAGATGTGAAGAAACCTGAAATGGAGCAGCAGAAGGAAGCAGAGCTTCCTGCTACACCAGAGGTATGTACGGGCAAGAAAGGAGAGGGAGCGGAAAACAAAACAAAAAAAGAAGAAAGATCTCACACAGAAGTGTTTATTGTGCAAGTTGGTATTTTTCTCTATATAACATCACTTCGGGAGTTCATTGAAGACAATTTGTCAGGGAATGATCCTGGAGGATGGTTTCTCTGCCAAATCCTGTGGTCATCAGAGAGTTCCCCCTCCAGAGGAACTCTCCAGTGTCTGCATGTAGCATTTGAACCTGTAAACTGGCTGGAGCAGAAATGAAAACTTAACCTGCAAGCACCAGTCCCACCGCGTGTTGGGAGGGCAGAGTATACAGAAGGTGTAGACAGTAGGGCCTACCCTCTTAGTCCTCTTGAAGTGCTGAACGAGTGCAGGTTGTGACAGAGGTAACAAATGGCCATGACCATACTGCTCTGTCAGGCAAGTTAGATGTTGGTCCTGGGTTAGGATTGGCTTTGGTGTGCAGGGCAGTGTGAATGTCAGCAACAAATAGCTACCAGTTACTTCCAAGACTTCAGTACGGCAACTTCATGTTGTAATTCTGGAGATAGAGGCTTCATCTTTGATAATATTGGTTCAGAAAATAACTAGAAAGGGTTTAAGTTAACCTTTGATTCAACCTGCTGATTTTTGAATGCCATTTCCTGCTCCCAAATGTCTGAACAGGTAATGAAACCAAAAGCCCTGGATCAAGAGGGGAGTGTAGTATTGCCATTTTTAAAGAAACTACCCGAGACCAGCCAAGTTACTCTGCAGAATTCTGGTCTACCAGGTGAGCAAAAAGCATTTGGAGAACTCAGCTGGACAGTAACTGAATATGTGTTTGTGGTGTTCAGGGAGAAGTGCCTAATGAATGACCTGGAGGGTTTTTGAGCTAAAATGGATGTTTTCTAGTTGCATCTTACTGATATTGGTATTGTGGCTTGTGTGATGCAAAGGGCTCTTCTGGCTGTTCCCCTTAAACACAACAGCAGAACTGTGACATAATGGAGGGGGGCAGAGAGAGACCTATCTTGCACTTATCTGGCCTAGCAGTAAAAGTTGTATTATGTCAATGAGTACTATATTGTGTTAGTACTGCTGCTCACAGATGAAAATTGCTTAGCAATTGGTTTTATCTCACAATAAAAACTTCTGGAGATAAATTCTGCACTCAGCTGCTCATGTGGAGCTCCTTTTCATAAATGAACGATACACATTTCTGGCCAGATCCCTGAATTTGACCTGTGCCCATCACAAGTTCTTGCAAAGCAGAACTTTTTTTTTTTTTGTCTTCATGACAAATTCTTGCCTGAGATTGATAATGTTTAGCAGTTTGATTTTATATTGATTTTATATTGATTGTAGAGATGCATATATTTAGGTATCATGAAAGAAAGAGAAAGAAAAATCATCCGAAGTTTCCTTCCCCCTGAGAACTTAGTAGGTTGTTAGTTAGGCAACATACTGATTATCCTAGTGTTTTCACGATTGAAACTACTGAAGGTGATCCACTGTGGAAAACAGGATTGTCTGAAAAGGAATAGAAGTCTCAGTTGTTTTAAGTGGGGAGGTGCTTTCCAAACAGTCTTTCAGAACAATATCATTTTATGTTAGGCACGAATCAATCCAAACATCAAGTAACAGATTGTAGGTCTCTCGCCTATTTTCTGAGTGATGCTGAAAGACTTGGCTGCTCTCTAGTGTTCACAGCACGTACAGCGCTCAAAGGAGCACGAAATCCTTTAAAATCTGTATTTGCAATAGGAAAGAATGCAAGCACCACACGAAGACTTGAAGGGATGGCTGCCCTTGACTAGCGTTAGCGTGCTAGAGCTCTCGTGTAAGGTTCGTTGCCCTGTTACAAAAGCAGCATTTAATTATGGGCAGCCTCTGGGATCTGCAGGTCTGTTGTAAACTAGCTGTGATGGGCCAAAGCAATTGTAGTGAAAATCCCTCTCGCGGCCGAGGTGGCTCGGGTCTGGAGTCCATCGTCTCCTTTTGACCGCGCTGTGTTTCTTGTTTTGTCTCCGTGCCGTTGCCTGCAGAGCCGCCCCGCGGGGCCACGGTTCCGCTTAGGGTTCGCAACAACTGGCGGCGCTCACAGTTTTTCTCGCAGTCAGGTAAATGCGGCGCCGAGACCAGCTTCAGCCTCCAGTCGTAGGTGTCTTCCAATGTGGGGGCTGGGGTGAAAGCTGATGATCACGGGGACTTGTTCTGCCTCTCGCTTTCGTAGAAAGTTTCTATTCCTGCTGCACAGTTGAGAAAGAGCTGTTGGGTTGCACCTTGTTGTGATGCTCTGGTTTCAGGCACCCAAATGAAATCACTTGCCTATGAATACTTTTTTCCTTAATTTCTTAAATCAGCCTAATTTTCAAAGACATTTGGATAGAAAACAGCAATGGTTCTCTTCGTAACTGTGGCTCTTGAATAGTGTAGTCCCATCCTTTTAGCTTTGCTGTGCTTTTTCCTTCCTTGCACTGAATCACGAAGGGAAAAGTAGATCAAGGTAGGTAACACTGAGTGTCTGAACACTGCTAACGTCTGTGGCCAGAAGTAGATGGCATTAGCTAGTGGTAGAGTAGAACCTGATGTTAGCTAATAACGTGCTGCTCTATACCCAGATAAAAAGTAGTTCTTTCGGTGATGGGTGTAATCTGTTTTTCTGGTCTATTTGCTTGCAGTTCATCCTTGCGTTTGGTTGTGGGAGCAAATAGGACACTAACATGAAGCTCTTTTATACAGATACAATGTAGCTTTAATTGCAGGCTAAGCGCATTTTGCTATGTTAAATTTAATATTTTTCTGTTTTTTTAATAGCTGATTCTGATAGTGGTGACAAATCAAATGTGAGTACCTTTTTTGCATTGTTGTTTGGTTTAGAGATACGTGTTTAGCAGAAGTTAATTTTTTATGCAACTGTCTTGTAACATTCCTAAATCAGAAAGAGAATTTTTTTTTCTCCTGGAAATGAGAGAGAAAAAATACAAGCCAAATCAAGACATGGTCTGAATATGGAATTTATGCATTCTCCTCTTATCCAGAGGGAATGGTAGCTATACAGTACTTGGCTGCTGGAGCCACTAAAGCTTCACAATCTTGAAACAATATGTAACTCTAAACTATCCATTCTATTTTAAATGCATAGAAATTAGAGGAGACCACAATTCTACTGATTCCTTAATGAAAAAAAAACCCACCACAAATGCTACTCTGAAGTACACAGTATTTCATATTCTGTTTGTCACGTAAAAATAGACATCACCTCTTCCTATCAGATTCAAATACATCTCTTAGTGGAAAGGAGTAGAACATCAAGTGTCTAAAATTGCCCTTGATTATAAAGACTTTAAACATGTATCATGTAATGGGATCCTTAGTGAAGCCTGAGATTTTATTTCATTATGGATAAAAATTTAAAACAAGGAGATAGGCTGTTGTGCTGGCAGCGATATGAAATAAGAGAATATTTCTTACAATCACAAATCGCTTTGCATGTTGCGCAGAAGATTATAGAGAAACAAAATAGATATTTTCTTTAAATTTGAGTACCTGCAGATATCTCTGTTCAGTGCTGCTTAGGCCTTTCCTTCAGATCTTTTTCCTTTTTTGCCCTCCAGTTGAAGTTTCCTAAGCCTTTCTTTGCAAACCAAATGGTTATTTTATCATTTGGATACCTGTGGGCAATCCCAAGTGTCAATGAAGCTGAGAATATTGTCTGCTAGCTGAGAGAACCTTTATCTAGTTCTCAACTTTGCATTCTAACATCATCGCTAGGGGCAGGCCAGGCAAAGCACAGCTTTTTCTGGTAGCCTTGTAAAGTGTAGTGTCAAAGTCTAATAGCTTGGTTTTCCTTCACGCAAGCGTTTCAATTTTTGGTCCTGGGATCCAGAAGAAGAGCGAAAGCGCCAGGAAAGGTGGCAGCATGAGCAAGAACGCTTGCTTCAGGTAGGGAAGAAACTACGTATCTTCCACCATGTGTTTCAGCTGTCAAATTGTCCCTTTGGACAAAAGTTGGGCATTTCATGTCATGTTTTCCACATCCCCTCTGGATGCTTGAGTGAATTCTGTGGCAGATGAACAATAAAATGAGGATACACACATGTTCTCTGTGGTTTGGGCACTCTTACATTTCCTTTCCCTATTCCATGGAAGGACCAAAAGGACTTAGTTCTGCATTCCAGTGCAGAGTTAAACCAAATGTTGATCCTCAACTATATTTAAAGTATGTTGAACTGCGAGACTCTTAATTACTTGGAGCCTCTTTCTCAAGACTGACAATTTGATGACCCTGACGCCTATTTCTTTAAAATTATGGTCTTAATAGATTTTTGTAGACTTCTGCTTTGTTTACAGGTTCTCCTTGGAAAACGTCAAGCTAAATTTGGACATGAAGGGTTTGGGGGTTTTTTGTGAGGGGGGAACAGCCCTCAAAACAACCACTGGTTTTTCCTAGTGGTAAAGTAAGCTGTAAAATGTCTGGGTTTTGTGTCCTAGTTGGAAGAAGCACAGTGGCCCTGAGAACTTGAATTTCCCCACTGGTCAGTAGTGTCTTTTGAAACTGTGATTAGGTTTGGTCCCAAAGAAACTGTATCTTTCCTCCACATAACAGAAGAGCAAACAACTACCAAAGGATGGAGAATAATGAAATGGAGTCTTTTCATCTTTTAAGAATGACTTGTGTATATCTCTACTTGTGTATATCTCTACTTCTTTCTGGGGATTATTTCTTTTTAGCTAATACAGTTGTTTCATCTTAAAATGGTATAAAATTCTCATCATAGTTTTTCTGGCATATGTGGGTGTTCTCTCAATAGTAAATGTATCTCTTCTCGATTAGGCAGATGTGGTTTCTAATTTGAACAGAAGTTGGAACTGGTGTAAAAGGGATAGGGAAGTCACTGTTCTTACTGTATTCAAACCAATTCTGTCAAACAATTTTAAAGATCTCTTTGAGATAATTTTTCATGCAAAACTGTGTGAAAACAATTCTCAAGAAATAATTCCATCACGAAGGAAAATAAGCTACTTAGCTAATTATAAGCTTACCTTCTTCAAACCTTTATACACTATTCATTTATCTTTTAAACTTGCACAGGTATTCATCATTCATTAAATTGTACTGTCATCTCTCTTAAATTAGTACCAGTATCTGCAAAACCTGCTTGTTTATATGCTACTTTGCTGAAGTTTTTAATGTAAAATCCATGCCTAAGTGTTTTGGGGGGTGTGATAGCTTTCTGGAATTCTTAATATTGTATAGTAAACAAGGAATTATTGAAATTGTTGAGCATAAATTTCATTTCTGACCAAAGATTTAAAAACTTCTAACAAATTAAACAGCTTCTGGTATGCTAAAAGTTCCTCCATGGTTTGCAGGTGTTAAATGTAAGAAACAGTGGGGAGAGGAGGAAAATAAGCTTTTTTTGGAAACCCAGGGATGTTTCAAATTTTTATCTTCCAATTTCATCCTATTTCTGATTAAACCACTGTTAGCAGGTTCTTTTTCACTGTGGAGATACTACAGAATTTATTCCTAATACAGAATGCACTGAATTTACTTGTATTTGTATCCTCTTACAGGAGAAGTATCAGAAGGAGCAGGACAAGCTGAAAGAGGAATGGGAAAAAGCCCAGAGAGAAGTTGAAGAGGAGGAGCGTAGATACTACGAGGAGGTATGAGGCTCAAAGGAGGATGTTTATTGACTTTTTTTTGTATTTAAATGCACTCAAGTAACTAAAAAATTCCCATACGTAGATTAATTAACGAAAAGCCTTCTGAAGGCTGAATTCTCAGGAGATTGCTTCTCTTAAACACTACCATAGGTGCTGAGGAAAAATATTTAAATATTTAGACAGGTATCCTCAGAACCTCCGCAGAGGTGGAGGTGTCTAATTGCTGTACAAGTCTGGATGAGTCAGTATGGTTGTGTCTGGGCACGCTCAGACTTCCCTCAGGAGGCAGAGCCTTGTGCTCTGCTCTTTGGTGTATACTTGGTGCCTGGACTTGGTGGAACTCCAGATGAAATTGTTGTCTGCCTTGGGCTTGATCATGTAGATGTTTTGTAAACTGGCCTTGGTTTGAAAAAAAAAAAAAAAATCCAAACGAAATGTTCAAAGCTTGCAATTGTAGAATATTAACAATATAGAAGATAGTGGTTTTCTTCTATTGTATGTGGGTCATTATTGCGGGAAATTTGAAAATATTGATGTTTTCAGTTTGACTAGTTGTGCATTAGGCAAATTGATGTCTTATCATCTGTGCTTGAGGGCCATACTTGCAATCTGAACAAGAAAATTTTTTTCCGCTTTCAGAATAAGTTTCTCGTGTACCAAGTGTAATTTTGTATTTTTATATAAAATTTAATAGACTGGTATTGTGAGAAACAGTGATGCCATCCCAAGTGGAATATTCCAGTTTTGGACATCCCATATCAAAGATGGTAATGGTGAAAGGAAAGGGAGTGCAAAACCTTGAAGCAAATGAAAAATTGAGGTGTTGCCATTATTCTTGGTACCACAGGTCCTTACCTTGCCATCTAAATATGAAAAGTAGCCAAACTTCATGCTGCTTCTTATGCTCATAGCTGACATTCTGTATTTTTAACCCCCACTCTGTCCTGATCGTCTTTTTTTAGGAACGTAAGATAATTGAGGATACCGTAGTTCCATTCATTGTTTCTTCAAACTCTGCTGAGCTCCTCTCCTCTTCTTCCTCTACCACTGAAGGAAACAAGACAGTGGTAAGTTTCTCATGGAGTAGTGAGGCAATAAAGACTAAGCCATCTTCAGTGCAAAGTTTCATTCTTCACTAAAGGCTAACAAAGTCTGGGAACAGTAAGAGCAAGAGCACTCATTGGATCCCTTCCATAACTGGTGATACCTCAGAGTGCTGTAGCTTGTATATTTTTACAACTGAAGAGCCATACTCCCAAGTGAAGTGCTACCATCCCATTTTGGAGCAGAGAAGAGGGTGATACTTTCTCTCTTTGCAGCTGCTTCTCTTCTTGAACTGGTGCTGTGAAAAAACAATCACCTCTTTCTGTTTGTTTTAACTACCTTCTCAAAGCCAGCAAAATCTGAAGTGATTTCCCTGCATCCAAAATCTTGAGTATAAGACAGTGCTTTAAGCATATCTGCCTCCCCATTTTTCCTCCTCTTCTCTCCCATTGTCCGTCCTAGAAAGCAGCAAAACAGAGGAATGTTCACTCTCTGATTTTTTTTTTTTACTTATGCAGCACAAAAAGTTTAACTCAATGCATCTAGCATCTAATTAAATAAGTGTTCGCCAGAGATCAGAGAATGACACCCCAGGTGAGCTCAGTAGAGTAAATGGGGGATTCCTAGACATAATTTTCTCCTGCCTAAGGCACCAACACCCAAGAAGTCATCTGCTTTTTTCCATTCAACTCCAGGATTAGGAGTACTGTAGCATCAGGTTCTCCTCTCATCCTTCCTGCCCCCTCCTATCACTCATCCCTGTGCAGGGGCATCAGCCATGGCCCGTTTTCCACATAGCGGTAACTTCCTGGGTGGATCTGCTTATGCCATGTTCAGGGCAGTGCCTACACCCAGAAGCGAAGGATCTCATGCCATGGCTTATTCAAGCTCCACCAGTCAAGTAGGAGCCACTCCAGTACCATTTTGGAAGTAGTATTGGTGTTGCCATTTGAGATTGCCCAGTGCATGGGAATAATGCTTTGCCCCCAAGCAGAGACAACAAGCTGAGGTCCCTCACATAGTCCTCCAAAGCCCAATAGGAGACTGTCTAGACTCTCAAAGTCATTCAAGGATTTCTGCCAAAAATACGTAGTGGGAAGTTTTATTTTGTCATCCTGAACAGCATCTCATAATTGGTCCATCCCTAACTTTATTTTTTTCACGCTCAGTTTAGTCCAATTGGTTGATTGTTTCAGCTGAAGTCTTTGTTAAATCCAAAGTTAGCCTTACCAAGGTCAAATGATTCCACTGTATAATGTGAGATGTTCTTTATGATAATAAGGTGTGTCAACACAATATATCTGGGGGCAGCCTGTGCTTCTCCCCTGCATGTGCTGATGCTCCTTCTTCCCTCCCCTGCTATCTTCTAGAACTCAACTGATTCAAACAGCTCTCCGGAGGAAGGCAAACAAAAAGAAGTTACAAGGCAGAAAAAGCTGCTCTGGGAGCAGGAGAGTATGCCATCTCTGACAAGCAAGGAAAATGAACTCTGGCAAGAAAAGAGGAGGTATGGATTAAGCCTAAGCATTTCTTAGGCCTGTGGAGCTTTGTGTTCTGTAGATTTCTGGGATGTCACATCTGCCCATGATTGATGCTGGAGAATCAGCATCTGGTGGCCTGGTAATGGGTGTAATATAACCCGATCAATATTTGCTTGCCACAAGCTTGCTCATATATGGCAATGTGCAGTGCTAGTTGTGCATATCAGACGGCTTGCCTTTTCGGTATATGGCATTGCCAAGAGGCTGTCACATCAGCCAGATCAGAGCCTAGATAGCTCGGATATCTCTGTCGGTCACTGCGCTGTGTCTTGGGTACAAGTTTCACGAGCCATTTGGAAGAATAAAGGAGCAGTAGCTGTTTTCACTCAGAATCTGTGTGAGATTGCCTATGTTGGAAATGCAATACCCAAACTTGCCAGATGGTGTTCAAAGTCCTGGTCTTTGCCCAGCTCCTAATAACAGCTTTCGCAAAGATGACAACCATCTGATGATGCTGAGATAGATACTGTATAGAGAACACTGAGAAAAGCTGCTTCTCTGGCAAAGAAGCCATTTTCTATAAATCCAGAATGATCTTCAGCACATCTAAGTGGCAGTGCGTGAGGTAAGCAGGCAGACTTGGTGTATTTGGAGATGAACTTGTTAATTCATGACAGTTATCTTCATTGCTTTGTCATCACTGACACAATAACAAAAATATTTTTGCAAAGAATAGACTGATATTCAAAAGTCTGATTTTGCCATTATGTTCTAGATGGAAGTTTTCCTGGCTTTATTTATACAATGTGACTTATTTTTATTGGCAGTGGAAATAAAGTGCTCTCAGGACACCCAGAGACGGGTATCTTGAAAGGAGGTGAACAGGAGCACCAGGTGCCAGTGATGGAGCGCAGCTCGCCTGCCAGGCTGAATCTGCCGTTGACTCAGGGTGAGACTCAAGACTCTTCATATGCATGTATTCTTTTCCAGGTAGAAATCTAACTCAAAAATTTTTGGAAATTGACAGTACACATACATCTTCAAAATTTGAATGTCTCAGACTCAACAGTGGTTTTCTGTTAGCAAAGATAAATATGTTAAGGTGAAATTTAAAATCTTGTTTTCGTCAGAGATGAGCGTTTCAGGTGCAGGTAGGAATCTCGTTTGTAGGCCCGCCTGTTCACAGTAGTAGTCAGAGTTATCTTCCATCTTTTACATAATCTTACATAGATATAAGATTTATCTTCATACAGAGAGTATATTTCCAACACTTATTTTGTGTTTTGATAGCTAATTAGTTTCTTCATGTCCCTTCCAGTCCAGTAAAAATCACTACCTGTGATGTGTAACCTTTTCAAGCCAAGCCTAAAGTGACACCTGTCTCAATTTTGTCATTAGAAATGTCCGATGACATTTAAAATCAATAGATTTTTTAAGTTCCCATAAGCATTGATGTTTTCTGAATGAAGGAGTTTCCCCAAAGCATTGCTGTCAACAGGTTCACCCTAAAAAAAGGCAAATTCACTAATTTAGCATCATTATCTCAGGCAAGTGAGCAATGGAAAGTAAATTAGGACTAAAGACAGAAAGCAAATGTTGATTTTGAAAATGAGTTTTAGATGTTTGTTTTCAGTCTAGCATAAAAACTGATGATTCTAAAAAATGAAACATCTATGGATAGAAGAGGTTTCAGTGTTATTACTTGCTCCAAATGCAAATTCAGTTTATTAAACTTAGCAGGTTTGCTTTCCCTATCTCAATTTTATTGTATTCTTAGTGCTTTGATAAAGATTACTCAAATAAAGAAAGCAAAAGATATTGCCCAGCAATCCATCCCTGCGGATTTGTAGTAGTGATTAAGCAAACTTCAAAGGTTTGACAGTTTTTAACTACTTCTGCTAATCAGGGTTTTTCTACGACTAGTTTTCAACAACTAGGTCCCCTACAAGTATTCTGACATCTCCTTTCTTTCCCCTTAAAGCATCATATCCTTGCTTTCTTCTTAAGTCCTTAAATAGTCAGGACTAGAGTTTTATTGTCTTGATATCAAAAATAGCAAACAGGCCTTTCATAGGCCCCAGTAAAGTTTTTCTTCTCTAAACCAGCTGGTTGGCGCACGGCAGGGTAAGGCTCCTCCCCAGCCTGTGAGCCACAAAATTAGTCTGGGAGGATCCAGGTAGTGCGCTCTGTCTCAAAGATGGGACAGTTGGCTGCCTGGGCATCACACAGATCATTGCATGTTGCTGGGAGGCTGTTATTGTCACTGAGCCTTGTGGAACCATCTGAAACACAGAAGGTAGTTACAAGGGAATTACTGTTTATCAGTAGGCTCTTGGAGAGCAGTGACTATGCCATCTTCCTCTTAACTCTTGCTATTGAGAAGTTTGGATCCCCAAGCACCCAAGAAGTTTCAGTCTCTCTGGTGCTTCCTTCCTTCCTTATGACAGAAATACTTTGTTTTCCCAAATGCTATTCGTGGACGGCTGTTCGACCTCACCCTTTCTCCCTTCAGAAACTGAGATTCACCAGCAGGTTAGGTCACGTGTACGTGAAGGTAATGTAAGGGAATGTTGTTCCATAGAGGACTTCTGGTGTAGCAGAGCCTGTCTCTGACTTTGTGTGGGGTTCCTGAGAACTTATTTTTAAGTAACAGTACATCTCTTGTCTCCTTTATGGTGTGCCCACAAGCTATGCTGGTCTATAAGTACTGACAAAAGCATTTTGTCTCAAGTGTTGATAGTTCCCCACTTCCTGTTGTAGACATCTCCTGGAATCAGCAGTTGCTGACAAAGCAGTCCCCGCATCGCACAGAGGACATTCGGCAGAGACCGTTCCTGGGCCAGAGTGCAGGACAACAGCCAAGCTCTGCAGGGGAAATCAGGAGGTGAGAACGTAAAATAAAGGTTATTGCAGAGATTGAGAAGTCCTGCTCGCTCTGTTCTCCCTTTCCTTCCTACTCAACATTCTTTATCGGTTAAGTTTCATGGGTGGTCCTGCAGTGTGAAGACACCTTTGATTCCTGGCTTTCCCACCAAGACTGCTAATATCCACTCTTTTTCTCATTACGGGTACCTCAGTAACTAGTTTCATGAGGGAGCACACCCACTGCTTGCCACTCTCTGTATTCTTTCTCCTTAGCTCTTTAAACACTCATCTGGGTAACTGTTCATGTGCTTCATTTGTTTTAAGTGCCCAAGACAGACATTTATAGCTAGTAAGTGGCTAAAAACCAGGGTGGGAATGTCAGGTGAAGTCTGCCTCTTTGAAGTTGGTATCCAAGAGCTTTGTTCCCTGGCTTCCAAACACACATTGATTGCTACTTTCTAGTTCTTTAAGGATTATAGCTTTTAAAAGAAGATACATAGAGCTTAGTATTTTCTTTCTGTAAATTTTGGTAAGGTTTTTTTCTTCTCTGATGCTTTGCCTTGTGTTTTTGAGTAAGCGTTACTAAAAGGTAAGACCAGTTCTTTCAGTAAACAAGGGATCTCCTTTCCTAATATTTGCAAAAAGTGTATCTATGTAATGAGAAAGGAACATCTGTTTTCATTAGCATATATATGAACACAGTCTCCTGCAAAATGTGTTACCTCTATGAAGCTTGAATCAGTCAAAACTAGTGTAGATTGAGGTTTGATTACCTTTTCCTCATAACCGCTTGGTGTGTTTGAGAATATTGTTATATCATCTGTGAACAGCTTTAAGCAGTGGGAGGGTGAATCAATCCTATGATTTCTGATAACAAAACGCATGGTTTTTCTCACCAAATTCTTGCAGGGTAGAGTGGATGCAAATGGTAATAAACCACTTCTCAGTGTTGGTAGCTTCTTTTTACTCGGTAAAGGGCACAGACCCTCCATCAACAACCCTACATCTGGTCTACCAGCATGCTTCTGAGCACATCCCCGGGCCAACAGAGAGTACAAGGTGGTGTGCCTTGGCTTTACTCTCCTTCATGGTGGGAGCTGTGTTGGGTTGATAGGTGGGTAGGAGTCTGCACATGGCTGATTACCTTGTGAGTTATCTGGTTGAGCAATAGCAAGCAGACCAAGAGTCAGAACCGAAAAATGTGTGCTATTTTTCATTGCGTCAAAATGGCAATGAACAGCAAATAGATACCTTTTTTTCCTTAGATAAAATATTTAGAGCTGCGAATCCTGAAATGCACCTGATGGAATTTCTCCATACAAAACCTGTTCCTAATTGTTCTTCAGCTGTAGTAATGCATCTTCTCTCCTGTATTTTAGGGTAGGCTATCATGAGAACTTCCGATCTGGGCCATCATCTCCTTGCTCTCCTGCTGCTCCAAGTCAGTCACCCAACAGGTACAAAAGGTCAATAAGGAGTTTTGCAGACCAAACACATCTTGTAGTTACTGATGAACTGCCGCAGTGTAAATCACATTACTGTTATGTGGGTGCACTATTAATTCTTTTAAATGTCGCAATTCATAACCATCCATGGAATAAACATGTAGCTCCCTCTCCCGTATTCCTTGCCTACTTCAGCAGCGTTGTTACGTTTTCAAATAACACAGTTCAGAAAGCAGCTGTAGGACTCTGCTTGATCATTGAAATTTCAATATAAGCCCAAAGTAAGCAGTTAAGTGTGAGTTCAGAGCACTTAAGCCAAAGGATGTTGTCTTCATTGTGAATAGTCACATGCTCAGGAGTAAGGTATGTTCTAGACATTGTCACATTTCAACACTTGCTGATTTAAAAAGAAATCCTTCCCTTAATTTCCAAACTTGAAATGCATTTTGCTTTTTTGCTGTTTTTTTTTAAATTTGCCTACATTCGTGCTAATCTCCTAGAGATATGATTCTCTCAAGCAGCGAGCTGTGCAGCTTTCAGTAAGATGTGTGTACCAACTCTAAATAAGTGTTAACTATAGCCTGATTGAATCACTGGTAATTTGGGGTGTATTAAAATCAGTTGGCTTATTAAACAGGGTAAAGTAGTACAACACAGAAAACATAGCAAGTTTTTGTTCTATTTAAATAACATTTTTCTTCACACTTCATAGCAAAGCGCTCCTGATGCCACTTGTATTGACATGAAACTATTGGGAATTTTTAATGTGAACAATTTCTTCTGTTTTTTCTAATTGTAGCTGCCGTTTTGATGGGACTGCAGATCATTTCTTGCTATGTGTAGCTGGTTGTGATAGCTGCTTCGTATTATTTAGCAGCTATATTCTGATATGAGACCCTTTTCCAAGATCTTTTCCTGAAATAAATCTTAGTTTTTGGAAACAATGGACGGGATGTAATTCATTGTTGCACTAAAACATTAGAAAACATCTCTTAAAAAATTTCCCGAAGCACTTTAGTCTTTGATCCAACACTTTAACTTTTCCTTATAATAAGTGGAGAAGAAGTGAAAACAAAGGTGATCTGTAGAATAATGCAGAGGGATGTGAGCAGAAGGCTTAAGGTTGTAGGGGAGGAGATGAAACCGGGAAAGTTATTCTAAAAGGAATAATGAGAATGAAGCAACAAGACAGTGATGTGTCTGTGCTGTCAGTGTACATGGTGGGATAAAGAATGATGGGCTCAGGAGTGACAGAGATGAGATGGAAGCAAGGTCAGTTTTCTGGTTGTGATGAGTCTTTCTGCTGCTTCTGTCTCTGTCTCTTTTTTCTTTTTCTTTTTTTTTCAAAATGGCTTTTTTATCATGATGCAGTCCAGATCTATCTCTGTCGGTGGCTTATTATGTTGTTGCACCAAAACCAAAAAGCAAGATACTGTAAACTTGCTTATCTGTGTACAATTTCATCAAACCATCTTTTCAAAACTCATTAAGTATCCCAAAGTTCCTCTCCTGGTTTCAGCCCTGGATGATACATAATGAAAAAAGCATGGATGGCACATAATGACAAGGGATCCCTTTTGGTCTCGGGTTCATCTCGCTAGACAAACAGCAGTTCTGGCAGGCTGACAGACAGGTGAGAAGGGAGGAGCATGAAACACATAGAAGTGTGCGCCTGCACTGCTATTAAAACCATTATGAAAAAGGGTCCCAGTTAGTCCTGGGGCCCTGATTTCTCACCCAGCTGTCATCAAACAGCTGATTTACTAGAAAGGTCTAGACAGGACTGAAGCTTAAGGAGAGAGTTGAAGTATTTTTGCATTGCAGACGGAGATCTGATTTCAGCTTTACTCTACCTAGTTGTAACACTGCCAGGCATGTAGCTGCAGCAGCACAGACTAAAATTGGTTAGCAAGTGCCTGGTGCCTGGTCTGTGCCACTGCAGTTATGCTGCTACCGTTGACTTCACCAGCTTGTTTGGGTGTGAGAGCAGCATCCCTGCCTTCTGACTTGCAGTAAGCAAACCCATTTGCAAACAAATTGAAAAATTTCCAGGCTGAGAGTCTGACTCAGGTAATTTGTATGAATATCTGCTTTGATTGCTGTGGCGTTGACTAGGTCTAGGTAATCCACAGGCATGGTTCCCTGCTGTCCAGGCCTCTGTTAAGAGGCTTGCATCTCCTTTGATCCAGCACAGCAGACTGGCAGGGAAATGGGTCTGGGCTGCTGTTCATTCAAGCATTTTAAGTCTTCTGCTTGCTTGTCTGAGAGGCTTGATTCAGCAACATGGCTGAAGGGTCAGTGTGTATTTATGTGAAACCACCCAGTGCTCCTTCTTCCCATCCCATCCCTCTCCATAAACCTGTGCAAACATTTGGCTATGTTTTAGCATCAGTTGCCATTCTGTTTTCTTAAAGACATGTTTGTCTCCTAGGTCTGTCAGCGGAAAGAAGCTTTGTTCTACCTGTGGGCTTCCTCTTGGAAAAGGAGCTGCCATGATTATTGAAACACTCGGTCTTTATTTCCATCTTCAGTGCTTCAGGGTATGTCTCTTGCTTTATTAAGAAAAATCTCAACTCATGCCCAGTGCAAGGAGAGAGTATATTGAGGGCTGTAGATGTGAAACTGAAAATGAGAGGAAGGTATTTGCATGTTTGTTATGTATGTTTGTGTGTGTGTTTGTTTGTAGAGAAGTGGAAGTAATGCAACTACTGTGTTATTTTTGCTGTCAGACATGTTAATTGGACTAAACCCTGTGATTTAGCAAGCAAACTTAGCTTCCTCACGGAGGGAAGCACTATATAATTTCCCTGTTGTACTCATTTTTTTTAAATACAACATTAGTTTCCTTGTGATTTTGTTTGTTTCCCAAAAGCCCGGTCAGTCCCGAAGCCATCTTTGATCCAACCCATGGTTGGAAAGCTTTGACTATGGAATGGATGATGTATTCTGGTTTTTACCAGAGGTCTCAACAGAAATACTTCTTGACTGTTCTTGAGCGTTTCAGACTGGGAATGACTCAAGATAGTGTTTTCTAGAGAACTCAGAAAGTGTCCCTTTCCATTATCTCTGGCCCAATCGGTATTAGGCATTCGTGAAGCCTTTTTTGGTTTTACACATTTAGCCAAACTTAAGCCTCTGGCCCCTCTAAGCGTTGTCCATCACAAATGGGCTGGCTCCAGAATGCAACTTTAAAATCTAATGTCCCTTAAAATCACTAGACTTCACTTCTGTGTAAGTCGATACTGCTGAAATCCAGTCCTAAATACTGTTGGCTCTAAAAAAAGCCTTTCACTGATTTGCAGTGCTCCCCAGGAGTATGGGCTGCATTCTGGGTGGGTATTTTTTCTCACTGTTCCAAGAACTATTGAAACAAAAGTCAAAATTTGGGAAGAGTTGTGACAGATAGTAGGGCATGGTCTGACTTACTTTCTCTGTTCTTCAATTGACAGTGTGGCATTTGCAAGGGACAGCTGGGAGACGCAGCAAGTGGGACAGATGTCAGGATTAGAAATGGTCTTCTTAACTGCAACGATTGTTATATCAGGTCCAGAAGTAAGTACCAAATCCTGTCTGAAGGACGGCGAACTCTAACAATACTGTTGCCATGGTTTTAATTGATGGGTTTCTCTCCTGACTTTGCCACTCAGGCTCAGCTTAGCCATGGGAAGGGGAACCTTTCCATGCCACTTTAATCACCCCTCTTGTATCGAAAAAGATTTCCAAGCCCATTAAATCTTGCCTAGAGGATCTCTGCTCAGCAGTATTAGACTTCAAGGCTATTTCTGTGCTTAAATATAAACTCCTACACTGTGCACACATGTTGTGTATCCTGGCGGCTTGGATCTGGCACAGCACATGAGACAATGTGGGTACTTCTTCTAGATCTAGGACCCTGGGCCTTGTTTGGAGAAATTCCCATTTTTTATGTCTCCAGGCCTCCCTTTGTGGATAAAATGGTCGTGTAAAATGTTAGGAATATTCTGTAACTCGTCATGAATCCTTGTGGTGGTATCCCCAGACACGTGCTAAAGTGTTGCTTGCTACAAGTTTTGAAAAACAAGCCAGACAATTGCATGTCAGAAAAAAACTTGATGCATTTTTCTGCCCTAGAGCAGGTAACTTGAATGTCCTTCCTAGTCCCAGATTTCTGTGATTGATACCAAATTGCTAGAGCATTTCAGCTTCACTCTGATGTCACCAGTGATATGAGATGGGCAGTGCTCATGCTGGCTCCTACTTTGTGGAAAACAGTAGGATGCAGGAAAAAAACACGGGACTAATTGTTGCCTTCCTGTTACATGTTGCTGTTTAGTACATTCACTGTCTACAGTCCTAACTGATAGTGGAGATACAGAGCTCTTTTCACTTACTATTTCCCTTCTTTCTCAAAGGCAGCCAGAGATTTTTTTTTTTTTTTCTGTTTCAGGAGAGAGATATTTCCCCATCAGCAGAGCTAGAGGGTGCTATTGTACAACCATTTGTTTGGTGATTTTTTTTTTTAATTCTGCTAAGACATGTTAGCAACTTTTTATTATTATTTACTTAACCTGACACATTTAGAAATAGCTTTTGCCCTTTAGGCTTGATACTATAAACCTTCCTCATGTGGATGAGGTCCTGACCCTTAAAATCCACATTTGCACATCCATCTTTGCACAAAAAAGAGAGGAAGGTGATAAAAGTCCTATTTTCCTTTTCTTCTTAATCCTTTTTGCTTAAATAAAAATTGAGGTCCCTTAGGGGTAGATGAAGGCTACCTATAAGCTAATAATAAATTATTTATCAGCTTATATGCTGTAGAAATCACCCTCTCCATCATCATTTCTACAGCAGCGGTGCTAGAAAATGGAGTACAGAGCTGTGTACAGTGTTTCGTGCAGTAAGGTTTTGCATTTGTACGTACGTAGCACAACGGTAACCAGGTCCATGACAGAGGGAATAGGTTTTGAGGAAATGCATGGTTCCTGAAGAATAACAACAGCAAGGGTTTGTCTTTTTTCCTACAAATTGCCTCTTCCTGCTGCGTTAACTCCTCATGCAAAATCTCAAAATATGAGTTAGTGGAATTTAAGTTACGCTGTCTCTTGTTGACAGTTTCAAAGGGACTGATTTTGATAGAACTGCAGATATGGCTAACTGCTCATTTTTAACTAGAATTTGACAGACTCCGAAATGAAGAACAAACTGGTGCAATGTTAGTGTTTTGCCTTTCAGTTCTGGGCAGTCTGATGCTAAATATAAAATCAGTTGCTTGATTGTATAGCTTGTGCCTTGCTGCCTCCATGGCTACATCTGAAAATCTGTGCAGCAGTGACCACAACTGTGACGGTCTCTGACCAACCCAGAATTAGTCAATGTTACTTTGAGACGCTTATGGATGTCTTGATGAAATATTTTGGCTGCCAGAAGCTTATTTGAAACTGTGGATGATTCAGTTTCAAGATAAATTATGAAAAACCTTAAGAGAGAAAAGCATTAAAGATTACATAGTGGGTCAGGCTCCAAAATATTTCTGTTTTTCAAATAAAAGTGGATGAGGTTTTATTGGTAGGTTATTTCTCTACAGCAAAACCTCACAAGGAAGGGAACTTGGTATTCAGTGTCAAACACAGGGAATAGTTAAAGGTTTGTGAGTGTCGAAGTCAAAGGCAAGGAAATTCATGAGATTCCCTGTACAGCCAGATAACACGAGGGCTCTGTATTACCACGTAACACAAACCAGGCACAGCTAAAGATGACTCATCAGTCCTTTGCTGCACTATTTTGCCACTGCAGAGCCTGCAAGTAAATATACCCGCAAGTACTTTGCAAGCAGAATGAAATAAAAGTGCATGCAGAATGCATTTGTCTATGTGGCACGGAAAATGTATTTCCACTGGAGTTATGCTGAATCCTTCTCTGCAGTTAGTGCCCCAACTTTGCAAGAGGAAGAAGAAGCAGGGCACAAATGATACATATTTCCAGATGTGTTTTTTTTTAATTGTAGAGGTCATATGAGGAGAACCCTATGTATGTTTGTTAAAATTTGTCAACTAATGACTTGTTTTGGTTTTGTTTTACCCAGCTGCTGGACAGCCAACTACATTGTGACATGACCTTCAGTCCTAATAACTTTCAAGAAGGACCTCTCTTCTCATATATATCAGCTGCCTCCAGACAATCATTTGTAAGAGCTTGAATCCATGGACATCATGGCTCTCATCTCATTTTGAAAAACTCATAAAAACGCTGCACCTGCTCTTTTAAAATGCAGTATGTTGTTTTTTCCCTTTCTTAAGAAATTTGCAAAATATGTATGACCATCTTTGGGAAGGCAAAGCCTAAGTACTATAAAAAAAAAAAGTCCCACCTTTCAGGTATGCTTATGACTTCCAGTCTGTTACCTTGTTCTTTTGAAAGTAATAAGAAAATAAACATGCAATAAAGCTGTTTTGTTTTAATATTTCTAGGAATTAAAAAGTTTAAGTTTACAGAACCTTTATAGAATATGCCAACTTGAGCTGAGAAATAATTTTAAGATAGTATCTAATCAGTGCATTTGAAAAACTAAACATCACAGCACGACTTCTCTGTTATGACTGAAGCTATAACTTTTTTTATACAGAGACTAGTTTGATAATACAACCTGTAATTCTGAAGCATTTTGTGTTTATATTACCTTCAGTGGAGGGTAGGAGTTATACAAATAAATTATTGCACCTTTAGTGATAGGATTTTTTTGTTTGTGTACCTCAAGTAATATTCATGACTATAGCTTAATATTCTCGCAAATAAAGATTTCTTCATTAAACCTAAAGACTGTATACCATTAACGACGGCAAGATTCCCGCTAGGAGCAATCCTTCTTACTAAGTTCAGCAGCCTGCATTGTTATTAAACTCGATGAAAGGTGATGTGGGGAAGAGGCGGCCGAGTGGGCGGACACAGCTGAATTGTGAGTCTCCGAGCTGCGGTTTGGTGTTATGGTGAAGCTTTTCTCTTTGGCATGTAACTTGCCCATTGATGGTCTGAGTCGGTTTCGGATCTGCTTGTTCACTTGCAAACATTACAGTTGGTTGAAATCTGTTGTAGAGAAACATGTGTGGTTTGGGTGCCCTCCAGAGCAGGGAATTAAACAGCCTTGAGCCTGTGTTCCTCCATACACCACCCCAATAAAGTCAGCCAAACCCGGGAGTGCGGAAGGCGGGCAGGGAGGAGGCTGGCAGCACTAGGCAAAAAAACTTGAACTTGCCTGTGTTTGGGCCAGTTTTCCTTCATGCTTTTTGATTAAGCATGTGCTCCTTTCTGAAGCCAACTGGCAGCTCGTTGAAACAGCGGTCAGAGCTGTGTCACTTTACCTGCAATACACAGACAAGGTTAGGGGATGTGTTGCAACTGTCAAATATCCTAGCACTTTTTGGTAAACAGTTATTGGAAATATCCCGTTCTAGCAGCTCACAATGCAACTTAAAATGGAGGAAAAAAACCCCTAGTTATTCTGCCTTAAAATCGTGATAAAAATAAATTAATAGAGATTTATTTTATCTATGTGCACATCCATTGTCTTTTGATGTGTTGGTAAATGGAAATGAAGTGGTTATTAGGGAAGCAACAATTTTGAGTTGTTCTCTAACTAGCAACTATTTATTTAAATGCTAGACAGTTGCTTGCATGCGAGTTTCATACCCATGCAAAACTGCATGTCATTGAAAACCCATGTACGATATTGTCATTGGAGGACATTGTGACTATCTGCTGGAAAGTTACATGTTACTTCCTTAATATTGTGCCTTAGAAAATGCAAAGCTGTTGCACACAGTCAGCGATGACTTCTGGATGCAATAAATCCAAAAAGCTGAAGTCCTTCGTGGACTTCACCCGGGGAATATTTAAAAAATAATAACAATAAAAAATCAGACAAATGTTTTGGAAATAAAAGTGATGTCCAATATTCTGATTAACAATCTGCATGATTTACTGTTAAAGGGTTTTGATAACCAGGATACTTACTCTTTGCATGTGGTCATCATAACATTTTCCATAAATAATGCCTAACACGGAGATTCAAGAGGCAGATTTTATAACCGACTTTGTACATCTGTGTAATTCCATGCGCTGCATCAAGATATGTGAATATATGATGTCTGGGCCTAATTTTTAAGTGACACCGTGCATGCTTGTGCGTTTATTTGGTGTGAGTCACTACCACCGCTTCACTCGTGATAGAGTTTAGATGTGCGAATCGGTCCCCAAGTGTATAAAAGGGTTGGTCGTCACAGATGTTAGTTCTGCTTCTTATTCACGTAGGGGTAAGTGCCCAAAGGGCTTAGGAGCATGGTTGGGACTAAAATGCATGGGCAAGGGGTGGGGTGGGGGTATGCATCGCACTGCGGACACACCACTGGGTCTCTGAAGCTGCTTAGAAGTTGATCCCAGTGTCTATCGATTAGTTGCATATATGCATGTTTTAGCAAAGTTGATTGTATGTAAAGCGAAATGAAGCAGCATTCTCAGACAACAATTTTTTCCCCCTAATGAACATCTATTCACCAGCACAGAATAATTTTCAACAGTTTTCCAAACTGTACTTGCCAACTGCTTATGTCTGATTTTATATTTCCTTTGGAGTCTTACATGGCAAATTCATTCAGGCTAAGACTTTTTTTTTTTCCTTTTTTTTTTTTTTTTTCCAGTTTAGAGACAGAAATATGATACATTTCTTATCAGGAACTTTGAGCACAGAAAAAAATAACGCTTTACTACATTTGAACTACAATGTAAATGTATTTGTTGCAAAAAATGATTTATTATTGCTGAGAAAGTACAATGTATGTAATGGGTTTTAGATGTTTCAGAATTTATTTAGCCTCTCACTACTTAAGAGAACCTGAACAGGTGTCATAACCCATATGTATTTCACAAGCCCATTTTCCATGGTGTATTTTTTCCTTACTCTTGCTACGTAGTGTTATTGATGCAGTACATCTGTAGTTCTCAGTGAATGTCCTAAAGGTTGGTGAACCAGAAGGAGACCATCCTTACCTGCATGTCCATTCAAGGACAAGGATGCTGTCCTAGCTGGGGCTGACGCTGAATACCAGTTATGCTAATCTCTCCTTTATTTTATTTATTCTAAAATGCCTCTGGAAATTAGGAAAACTTGTCTAAAATGCAACAGCTTTTATAGTAAATGTATGTTTATAAATAAAATGTTGATTACCTTTGGTGGTGTTGATTTTACTTATTATAACTAACTTCTATTGCATGCAATGTATCTGTGAAACTGGATTGCAGAGTGTGTACATTCCGTTGGTAAAAGCTTCTGCTTGATAGGGGTGGGCTGAACCAAGGTGTCTTCCAGAAAACGTAGTGTTTGAGATGAGGCAGTACAAAAGACATACTTGAGATGGGACAATACCCTGTGGGTTGCTACTGTAAGCTGTAGCCGAGTATTTACAAGAGCATGTCTGCCTGTCGTGGTAAAAGATGAGCAGAGGTGGCTTTCCGTGAGTCGAACCCAAAGTCCTCAGATCTTTCATTGATGTTGGTGGACTGTGGTTCAGACTGTGACTCAATAAAGCACTTTATGTATTGCAAAGCTAAATACGTGCTTGGTTAATTCTATTTCTACGTAGCAAAGATCCTTCAGTTTGTGCTTAGTTATGCATGTGCTGAGGCTTCTCACTAATTCTTGAATCTCAATGAGCATGTGGCTTCACCAGTAACCAGCAGAAAGTTCACACAAAATTTTAAACTAATAACTGCCTCTTTTTTTTCTTTTTAATTGTGTCTTCAATGGATGACGGGTTTGGTTTTGTGCCAGAAGCACATCTTGGCTGTTAGATGAGTCATGGGAAAGTACTGACAATTTAATTTTTTGAAAGCAGATTTTTATCCTGGTGCCTTAATGGAAATGGTGGTGGTCTTACATTATTTCTGTGTGTACGTCTCTGGACGGAGGGCCAGCGTTGCTCTGCAGTGGAAGAGGTACACTGGGGTTGCTGGCAGCACGCATCGGTGCCACGTCTGTGGGAACAGCTCGCTGCCGCTGGAGGTTGCTCCGAGGCTGGATTTGGAGGCAGGCAGGCAGCTATTTCTGCTTCAGCAGCTCTGCACCAGGGTTGCTGGGCATCCAGGCATGCACGGATTTGGTGACTCTGGCCCTTGTGAGCTAAGTAAAGTGGTGGAAATCCTGGTATGATTTTTTTTTAGATTATTATTTTCTGGTGAAGGTGACCTGGCAGCTCTGACCTGCCCAGAATCGTTTATGATCCTAAAACGGCACCGATGGGGGTGCGCTCCCCTGGCAGGGATTTAACACCAGAATAATTCCACAAACCGTATAAAAGGGGAGTCGTATCACCTGCTTACCTCACCAGCACGTTCATCTGCAGGTAGCAAAGGCTGCCAGGAGGTCCCCGAGGAAGACCACCCTGCTAACAGGCTTGCCGAGCAGCAGGATGAAGCTGGGGACATATGGAAGAAATAGGAGGTGGTGCAGGAGAGGAGCGGGCCGTGACAGCTGAGGCTCGGACATGGGGGCAGAGGATGCCCCCTGCGAAGGGGCCTGTGTGCCAGGTCCCCCAGGAGAGCTCTGTGCCTCCTCCGCACCCCGTCCGGGTGCGATGCCTCCGTCCCTCCCCTTTCCCCCGTTGCAGCCAGGCGGGACGAGGGCTCCGTTGCCTCCTCTGCGCCCTTGCTCTGGGGTCCAGCCAACCCCCTTTGTTTTGCTCTTTGTTTTCTCTTTTTAGCAAGTGTTTTGGTGCAGAGATCATCAGCGAACGCAGCCAGGCACTGGTAGCTACTGGAGGCTCTAGGCACAGATCGTAGACAGCAGTAGCTTGCTCATCTCAGGAGTGTTGATCCTTATGCAGACAACTCTTCTGGGGGATAGTTAAAAGCAGGCAGCTACCACTTTGTTTAGAAAATTAACGACAGGTACAGTTCTTGCTGCCCAGTTTAGCAAAGGTTTGGTCTCAGGTGGATCCTCTTCCTGATAATGGGAAGCTCATTAAGTACTTAATAAACTTTGTGGAGAGGAGGCTCACCCTGCTTTTCTACCTCCTTGTCTCTGCTCCCCTGAGAAAAGGTTGGGTAACTAGGGAACAAGACAAAATGCTCATTTTCAGAGACACATCTGCAGTGAGAATCAGAAGAGGTTGTGGACACTGAAAGTGAGCAGATGACCACTGCTTGGCTGGAAAAAAAAGAAAAGATGCCAGAAAAATACATCTATTGTAAAGGCAAACAGGACTCCTATATACCTCTAAAAGCCTCCGGTAGAAATGTAATTTCATCTGAATTTCCTGATAAGGGGAAATGGCTAAACTGGAAGCCGCTCAAGTTTTGAAAGCCGTAAGAGCCCAAAACAGAGATAGAAAGTACAGGGCGGGCTGTGACGCTTCTCACAGTACGGTGAGGGATTGGTATTTGGGGCGGGGGGGAGGGTGTCTGTTTTCTTATTCATCTTTGTTATAAAATGTAGCATAAGTCAAATGTGCAAGAGGGCTGCTTACCCTTCTGCAAGGCTATAGCTGCTGCTCTGTAGACCTTACTGAATACCCCATGCTCTGCGAGAGTAGCTATCAGAGCTCTCCTCCCCAAAGCATATGGGGTTTTAAGCCATTTAGGGAAAAAAAAAAAAATCCATTAGTTAAGACAATCTTATGAGTCACTGTTAACTCATCCATAGAGTCCATCTGCTTCACTGCATGTGATGCACTGCAAATTCTCTTAGCTAATGTCACATCCATAGTTTGCAGATGCATTTTTTCAAAGCAGGTAGCCTGCTGCTTAAAACATACCGAAGCCAGTCACTTGGGTCTAGAAACTAAACCAAAACTAACAGAAATACAAATCTTTCCTTGAAATAACAGAATTTATCAAACAAAGAAGAAAACAAGATTTTAAAAATTCCTTTTGTCTATGACCTCTGATTGTAGATAACAAACTACACCAACGACAAGCACAGCAACAGAGATATGCCATCTACAGCTCTGGAAAATACCTGGTAGCTTCCCATGTTGAGTGTGAAGGCGAAGCATTAGGGGATAGAAAATGTCTCAGAAGGTTAGGTCAAACATTTTCTTCCAAAAAGGTAAGCACTGATATCAGACAGCAAATGATGCTTACTCCGTAACACATGACGTAGCGCTTCAAAGTGATCTTTTGCCTAGTCTCTGGTTTGCAGGAGCTCACTAAAACATACTTTCCGTACAATACACCTGGCACCTGACACATTTCTTGTGGAAGGGCAAAGAGGATCTCTGTCAACATTGCACCTCAGGCATGTGACACCCTGTGGGAAACCCTGTTGCTCACCACAGTATACTCAGACTTTGAGACTCTCCTAGAGAATTTTGCATGATCCTAAATATAGTTAACCTACTTCTGATGTTTGTATACTCCCTGCAAGGACTGGTTCAGTCTTTCAGCATTTTAAAGAGCTTGCAAAAAAAAATCATAAAAATAACCAGACTATGTTTTCAGGGCATTCACAAATACGCATTACTGGATAACAGGATGATCGTTAAGTCTGTATTCCCAGAAACAAAATTACCAATGCAACAGATATTAGCCAGTCATGCTGTTCCTGTATAGGTTCAACAGCATAAACTATGAAGATCAATGTTTTCTGCAAATGAGAAAATTTCCTGTACTCAATCCTAGCTGAGAGAGTGCTAAAATACATCTTGGGAGAGGATTTTCACAACAGAATAAAATCACGTGCCTGTACCTGGCACCTGAGGACGGGATGTCATGCCCTGGCATGGCATGACACATACAATTGCTGCATCTTGAAGCATCTTCAATCACTTAAAAGACCTATATTGATGTGAATATGAACCTTTATGGAATATATACTTGGAAGGCCCCCTCTCAGGTGCTAATGGAGATAAAAAGGTTACAAACATATCAAGAAGGTCTCAGAAACAGAGTCATCAAATCTTTTCCAGCTCAGAAAATGAACAGGAGGTACCAGACAAAGGAGCTGCTTCTGAAACAACCTCTGTGTTAATGGTAATGCCAGAACGGCTGTTCCAGGGACCTGGACTCGGGTGCTTGCAATGGATATCCCCTCTTCTCTGTGGCCAAGCGCTCTCTGGTTGCCTTTGGGGTGGTTCATAAAACACTGTGGAAGTGCGCAAGTCCAAGGAGGAGGCGTTGTGCTAATCCTCCTGTTTCTCAACGTGTCCCTGTCACTCAGACTGGAGGTGTCACCTCCAAATGCACTTACCTGGGACCATGTCTAAACAGTGCCGTGTGAGGACAAAGTGTTATTTTTCCAAAGGGGTTTTTTTAGTCTATTTATGAATTTTCTTAGGAAAAATTATTTCTGATGAGTGATTTGGCACCTGTATGGCCTATTAACTAATACTAATGTATTGAAGTAGACTAGATTTCAGCATGGGCTTTCTGTGTTGGACTTTGTGCTACTCTTCAAGTCTTAGTTTAAAGCTTTTCCTGACTGACACATGATGATAACACTCAGGTCATCACCAACCTGAGGGTGAAACTGAGCAATCTGAGCTGTTTCATGAACTGACATTTTGGAGGGTTTTAAGAAAATATTTGGCTTGGTTCATATTTGATGTAGCTTTTTGGTGCCCTTTCCTGATTCCATGGGTTTATATTGGAACTATTCTCGGTCAGAAGGCGGTGCTCATGGTGTGCCCATCCCCTGGAGAGTGGGAGGCACTGCTTACGGAGTCTGGTGGGGGAGAGCCTCATGCTGACACCACACACGACTCCTGCAAACCCTCTTTGCCCAGCCATGTCCCAGATAGGGTTTAGATAAGTGTGAAGAGAGCAATGTTATATAGAACTGTGAAATGCATTCTGCCTTTTTGTTCAAAGTATTCACAGGTCTTAGGCTGAGTTTAAAACATAAGGATAAAAGGACAGCACTCTACATAGAGAAACCAGTTAACGCGTATCTTACCAGTAGTCCTAAGTGTATTTTGTGTCTTGTTATTAGCTTGGAGAAGGTAGGATGACATTGAAAAGGGAACTACGCCAAAGTGTGCTGCTAACTGATATAATTATGAGTCTATTCCAATGGACCAAAGCTGAATTTCAAAATTAATTTTCAGCCTCACAGAACTACTTTCAAACACTCATCTTGGGATGCAACTTATGTGTTTAGCATGCATACGCCTGCTGACGGCAAAGCTGGCAGGTAGTGGCAGAGGTAAATCAGCCGGTCCAAACTCTCTTTCTCTCCATTTCAACTCTGCCCAAGCTGTTATCTGTCAGAGCATTTGTTACGGATTCACATGAGCACACAACAGTTGAAAAGCCATTATCTCTTTTAGAGGTAGTGACTAATGTGCTTTTGCCCACAGCGACATGAAAAGACATGGGAAGATTTAGCTCCAGAATCAGCTCTATTCACCCTGCAGAAAAGCAGCTGCATTTTCCAAATCTTTTAAGAGGAACAGAGGTCTTTATTTCTCGCAAACCTTTTCTGGTAGCTTTCTTCTTATATTTCTCCTGGAACCATTGATTAGTATTTTTATATCCTTCTGTGCTTAGCAAATAGGCAATTTTTTCTTTTCTCTGAGTAGTGTAGAAGAATAATTCACTTGACTGGATCATACAGTCCAGTATAAGTATATGTGGTTTGGTAATCAAAACTAGAAGTAGCTTTCAACAAAAATCATGACAGCTGACTTTTTTGCCTGCGGTGGCAGAGCCCATCTACTACAAAGTTCTGCAATATTGGGGCCAGACGTGTCCCCGACTGGTAACAATGCACAGAGGCTTTCCCTAAGTGAATCAAAATTGTCACAGCTAACTGATGTCTTCACTGCGCTTTGCTTTATACAGGTGAGGATGGTGCTTGTAGTTCCATTTGCAAGGTTTGCGTCATTAAATCACCTTTGCAGATGATGGATTTCTGAGAAACCTTTGGATAAACCAAAGACCGAGGAACTCGGGGGGCTGCACTGCCTTCGCAGTGATTCACTTCCACGTGTGGGGTGAAGGGGAAGGAGAAAGCTTTTGACTTGCACAAGCTGCAAGTCTCCTGTGTAGTTGGGTTTACATCTGGGAAGAAAGCCTGGGTGCTATGTACAGTGATGTTTATAGCTATTGCATTTCTTTATATACTGTTCAAATTTATGTACATGTTACGCTAACTTCAAAGCTGTATTTTTTCACATGGGGCTGTGTGTTAAGTAGACAAAATAACTGAGCAAGGTATAGATGCAGATGAACAGTTTATGATGGAATATTATCACTCAATACTTGGCTTTCTCAATCCCTCTCTTCATCTTGAATGCTTAAAATCTGCTTACAGCACGAATACAACTAAACACGTGAATACATTTCTTTTTGCTGCATCAAGGCTTTTCAAGCACCCTTTACATCTGAAGCCGCATGTGGCTAATTTTTACACCCTCCTGGTTGACAATAACCCTCACGTATTGTTAACCCAGGAGCTGAAGGCTTACACTGTACTCGGTAAGCTTTTACACAAAAAGTAATGGACTAGCTCCTACCAGCTATAGGCAGGGTAAAATGAAGGTGGTGAATAAACCGTCAGATGCAGAAGAATTGTGACAACCAACTTCCAGGAACTGCGTGCCTGTGCCAGAAAAATGACTCCAGCAAGGAGCAAGCTCTCGAAGGGTAAACGGTGGAGTTGCAGCACTTCTCCCCTCTTGTTCTCAGCTTAGGACATAGCCAGTTTCTCAGCTTTGTCCTGCACGCAGATAAAATCCAGCTGTATTCCCACGGCACAGCCCAGCCCGGCCCAGGGCCCCCGCTCCTCTCTCTGCTGTGGCTTGCTGTCACCATCCGCTGCAGGCGGTTTTGGGTTTTTCCCGCAGATGCCAGGGATTCTGCTTTTTAGCCAGAAACTCTTCTCAATTGATCAATATAGCGCTTCTCAGCTGCTTGCTGTCCATTTGCAGTTAGGGAGAAGGGCTGTAAATAAAGGCCGTCGCTGCCCGGTACTCTTTGGAAACGTGCGTGCAAACAGGGCAGACGCTGCCTGCCGTGGGGACTCTTGCAGAAACAGGTAAATAAAAAGAGAGTTGAAGCAGCCCAAGTGTGGCAAAGCTGTGCGCATGCTGCACTGAGAATCTTTATTAAATCCTTGTGGCTAGCGAGGCAAATGTAAGGAGACATATTTCTTCACAGGCTGCCCTAGTACTTTTCATCATGGAAAGGAAATAAATTTTACAATATCATTTTATTTGTTTACAGTTTTAAGGCAAGATGTATCTCTTTTGACAGTACTGAGCTGCAGCTTGAATACAAATATCAATTACTTCCTTTGTATTGCAGTAATATAAAATAATTTGGACAAGACTTTGAATCGTGTTGAATACCACAATACCTGAGCGCCCCACATCAGGGACTTGGAAACAGCTGGATTTTCAAGAATACCCGATTGCACACCCCCAGATAATCAGACATCTTTAGCAGGCCTGAAATCAGGTACTCAGAGCCACTGGTCTGGTGTAAAAGCATAGGTACCTAGACTTTGGTTTTCAGGTCTTCAACTATTTTCTGTTTTTCAGCTATATTTCAAGTAGCTGAAACAGAGAAGGGGAACTGGAGTCTCCCAAGAGTGGGATACTTCTTGGATCACACACTTAATGGCTTGTGCTTACAGAGCCCATCATCACCAGAAAAAGCACTTTGCAATCATCGATTGAATAAGATTTAAAAAGACAGAAAGACAGAAACTAATTTGTCCCGAGAAAGAATGTCTTCACTAGTGAATTTAATTGAGGCTACAGCCTGGCAATCAGGATGCTAGAAACTCAGTATAGATAACAAAAAACCAAACAAAACCAACCAAAAAAAGCACGCAACAACAAACAAGCATGCATTTGACAGTTACTGTGACTATAGCACAGCGACTGCGAAGTTCAGAAAGACCTGGCTACCCAGGTACTGCAGGAAAAGTCACCAGAGCAAGAAGCCCACCGGCGTGGGGTCAGCCTGGCTAGAAACGCGGCCCGTGAAGCAGCAGCACGCTTCGTATGGCCGCAGCCAGACTGCCAGGCTGGGCTGGAGCCAGCTCCAGCATCTCCCTGCAGACCGCAGTTGTTTAGCGTACAGACCTGTTGTGCTCGCGGATCATCTCCTATGCTTGGAGCTGAGTGAGGCAAGCTCAACCCTTCTGGTTAAATGCCCCTTTGAGAGGAAAATGTGGCAAAAGGTGTTCAGTTTCTGGAAGAAAGGAGATTTAAAAACTGTAAATAGAATGTTGTCATGAGCGATGCCCGCCGCAGTGAGGCAGGGACATGGGGTTTGTTTCTCTGGTCTTCTCTACGGGCTGGGCTTCTTAGCTGGGTGATGTTAGGTTGGCTTCCCATATTTCTCCCATGGAGAAGGAGAGCTGGAAACACCCACACTGCTGTTCCCACAGCAGCAGTTGTATCTTCTGCCTGGAGAATAACAGACATTTTATCTTAGTAAAATAAATGCAAAAAAAAAAAATCTAAAAATCTATTACTGGGAGGAGGGGTGAAGAAAAGATTTTTCACTAAGTTTTGATGCCAAATCACCTTCTCCAGTTAATTATAGAATTACTCAAATGAATGGTCCTCGTGGAGCTTATCCTTTGGAAGTGGTTATGCTACGTAACACGCCTGGCGGGACGCTGGGACGCACCGGGATATGCTCATTCAGGACAAGCCACGCACATGTACACAGAGAAGATACCTACCTAGCTCTTATTTTTCATGCCCATTCTGCAGGGCTTCATGATATGAAGTGCCACCTCATGTACTCACGTGACAAAAATCTGATTTCCCAGGAAAATGATGGCCCACACAAGGTTGGGGCTGGCCTATAGCTGAACAAATGGTCCTGCTGGCTCAGCAGTGACCCTCAGCTGTACGTAGGATGAGCATCCAGAAAGCAGCCTGACCTTACTGCTGGTGGGGAGAACACGGAGTCCGAAAGATTTCTAAGTTAACTGTTAGACCAGCTCATCCAAAACAAATACTGTAAAAACAAACTGTACAGATGCTACCTGTATTCTGCACCAAGAGTTTAATGTATGTTGCAGAACAAAACGTCCACTATTTCCTTTGGAGTGTGGCAGACATTGCATGACAGTATTTTCTGGACTGAACTTATTGACAGATGAGGACATTAAATGGTTAAAGGGGTTCTTTCATCTCAGTGAATCCTCCACTTGAAGAAAATAAACAAACAAGGAAAAACTGCCCAGATTGTGCTCCTACTTCGAGTCATGACAAGTGTTGTGACGGTGACTGCTGCCACCCAGCTAAAGGACTCAGGCACTTTGTAAATCAAATTTCGAGTAAAGAGATTGGTTTGTGAAACCTCCTCGGCGTGGAGTCACAAGCTGTCAGAGTGTATTAGCATTATGTTACTGGAGTAAAAAGCAAAACAAATTAAGATGTTTAACAGCTGAAATCTGAAACAAAATTGTGTTTAATGCTGAAAATCTTGTTAACATATTTTCAGGCTTCCCTTTCCCCAGATATTAAATCTCAGTGTGTGTGTTTGCAAGCATCTTTTTCTCACGCATAGAAGCCTACTGTGGGAGAATAAGAACTATACACGACATATGGTGAGGAAGGGTATTTCACCCTGCATGCAAAAGCCTCTTCAGCATTGCCGCAGCGTACAGCAGCACACGGGAAGATTTTAAGGACCAGGGGAGAAGCACAGCTGGAATTCCCCACGTGTCCGGGGTGACAGAAAGCATTGCATCAACAGCAATGGGCCCAAACTGAAGATTACACATGTTGTAGCATTTAATGTGAGGGGTAATTTGAACTCCCAAACTGGTTTTTCTTTCATATTGGCTCCCACAATGAAAAAACCATTAAGGGTTTTAGTGATCTTCCAAGACTCTGCTTCCAGCAGAAAATTGGCTCCTTCTCCTTGGACACAAGACCAATTTTTAATTGAATTTCAAGAGATGATGGATGTTGTACTTTATTCCAAGTCTATATGCTAAATTAACAAGGCTGTCTGCCTAGTTTCCTCTTTTGAAACCACATTGAGATGAGTTTCTGCTAATTCTCTTATACAGGGCATTAGACATGTGAACTGAGTCCTTATTCAAGAGTTGAAATAATAGACATTTTTGCCAAGGTTATTACTTTGGATAATGAATTGGAGCTGTGAGGCAGTGACAATAATTTGCTTTCTGAAAAAGATTTACCAGCTGAATTACTTCAAATGGAATAAAACTGAATGTATCATATAGTTTCACCAAAGTGTTTAAAAATTATTAGTTAACACTTAAAAGTCTATCCTAGAGCAGGGATCGTTCCATTAATTCTGCACATTTAGTGTTTGGTTTTTCTGCACACTCCCTCTGGTCACTTCAAAGATAACAGAAAGTCCCTCAGGAGTACACTAAACTACAGAATATATTTAGCCTGAATTAGGTTTATTTATCCAGCTTTTTCCGTATTAACAGATAAGTTAAACATTTGTTTTTGTGAAACACAGAAAAAATGGCATAGAAGTAAGTGTTTTTCTTAACTCTGCCCACTGCAGTAATATTTACACAGTACTGTACATGAAGATGCCTTGCAGAGGTAAGCCATTGGGAAGGTGATTTCGAGTGAAAATTTGGGGCTGAACATACAAAATTTGAAAGCAAAATTCTGACCAGCTTGGGCAAAACCAGGAACCATCTCTGTTAAGTGTATGTATAGTTGTCTACAAGTAGCAGCTGGGTTGTTTCTTGAAAATATTGGGGTAGGCAAAAAGGAGGCCACCTTCTTCCAGGATGACGGATGGTATTGCTTGAAGAGCAACGAACCTGCAGCTAGGAACGCCTTTGTATATATGCTTATTCTTTCCAAATGGGAACGTTTAAAAGCAATCGCGTGTGTAATTTTAAAGTGGCCCAGGGTAGCAATAAACAGTCTTAATGGTTTCCTTTTGGCAGCACAGGCCTAGCTGACTTTCTTACCTTGCAAGGAGCTTTTCAGATGGATTGAACGAACTGGCCATGTGGACTGGGGTTTGCACTTAATTTGTCACAAAACTGTGGCTTTCCACTGGAAAACAAAAACCAGTGTGAAAAGACAGCTGCCAGCATCTTCAGGAAGAGAAGGTCAAAACCAGAGATGGTGTTTATCAACTAATAAAAGCAACAGGCCGAAAGAGTGTGGTTTAAATTGCTGAGTAATTTAACCATGGGATTAATAGAATAATGTAACACATTCAGCATAACCAAATAATGGCCTTCCCACAGGTGACACAGTGTGGAAAAGCATGTTCAGGTCTTTATCCAGATGTGATCATGCTTCCAAACAGTAGCCAGTTAAATAAGATAGTAATAAAATGCTAATTCTTTCTCATAGCCCTGTATTTCAATATATTTCGATCCTAACCTGTGTCAGACACGAGTCTCATCCTAGTCCTCCCTTGCACGGAGGCTGTCAAAGATCCCCTCTTGTTAATGTTTTATGCTACAACAGAATGACTCAGGACCAGCTTTAATTATGGCTGTAGCCTGAATGATGCTGCAGAACAGATCATTAGATCCCAGGAGAAGCTAATGGCTTACCTGTTTTGTATAATTGTTCAAGTCTTCTTTTCCATCAGTTTTCCATCAGTGACATCTCATTTGTTTGAGTTGTATGCTGGTGAGACAACTGTCCAGCCCAGGACCTCTATTACCAAAAAAAATTAGACATTACACTGTGACAACCGAATAAGGAATTTTTGGAAGCTATTTCTTTAGAACAACAAATTGGTGTGGGTTGTTAGATACTGTATCCTCACGGAGCTGCATTGATTAGCAGTAGCTGATACTTTTTTATAGCTATTGTTTGTCTAACTCAATGACACATGCGATTAAGTGATTTGTGCCTCCTAACATAGTAACATAGAAAACTTATTTCTCAACTCTCTTGCAGGCAGCCACTGAAAGTAAGCAATAATTTTAGTATCTTTATTCAACAGCCAGCAGTGTTGCTAATAACAAGTTCATCAAACTCACAAATCCCAGTTTAATGGTGCTAAAAGGACAAATAGAAGCATCTCCACTAAAAGCAAATTTTTTTGTCACAGCTGTCAAACCAGCAGCACTGGTTTGTCAGCATTGATGGGGACACACGGGCATTTTGAGACCTGTCCTCGCAGCCCTTTAAACCGCGGGGCAGCTTGGTGCCGGGGCAGAAAGGGAGGGTCCGGGTGCTCACAGCAAAGAGAACAGAACCACTTTCAGGAGGAAAAATTGTCTGGGAACAATTCATCACCTCGGTGAACAAACAAGTGACATAAAAAAGTGGATTAGGTGCACTGTGTGGCACTGGGGTGGGCATCGCCTGGAGCCTCACGGCCTTCTCTGGGTGGATGGAAACTGTTGTTACTGTGAGAGAAGTAGTTACTAGGGAGGTGAATAAATTGCATTTCTAGCGCACCTGCCCCTGAGAAAAATTCAATACTCCTCAAAGGGCACATGTCTCAGCTTTTACCTCTGTGCAGAAAAATTTGGGAGGCATGACTCCTCCTCAGGTAACGGGATACTCCCAGCTGAAACCCGTGCCCTTTTCTGCCTGAAACTGCCACGCTGAGGAAGCCTAAGGTCTGGGTGACCCTCTGATACCCTCTTCAGAAAACACATCCCTTGTGGCCAATTTATCACTGGGAGGAAAAGGAGCCCACAGAATCTAAATTGCTCTGGGAAATGCTGAAGAAATACACAGATGAGTTTTTTGAGCCTGCATTTAGAGGCTATGGAGAGGTTTCAGCGCACCCCAGTGTCGGTGGGACCGCAGCCCTCTCGGCACGCGTAGCAGCGTGTCTGCCCCTTCCCTTCTCCTCTGCCTAAGGACTGACAAAGGAGAGTCTTTATGGGTCTCTTGCCCACTCTGCCCACAACAGGCATAATTTTGCTTGGGACTTCTGGGGAGTTAATCTATGTGATCCATCTCGCTTCCCTGCTACCTCAACTAAGTACCTGTAAGAGCCTTTCTCCTCCCACACTGCATTTCAGCTTCAATATAAGTGTCTCCCAAGCTATGGTTTTATTCTTAAAAGTAGTATGCTGAGTAGATCCCACTGAAACCAGTATTGGCTGAAACTTCTCAATAGCTGTAGGTCCAGAAAAACCTCATATGTTTGTGTATGTCACACTACTCTTCAGGCTGTGCTAGGACTGGTTTCATTTCAGAGCACTGTTGTGGCTTTGGTTTGCTTGGTCTTTAATCCTCATATGCTGGCAGTACTGGGGTGTTTTGCCATTTTGGGGTATTTACCCCCAGACCTTAGCAGATTTTTTTCTTCTTCTTTAAAATTATATATTAAGGTGATTTACCCGCTGCAGCTATTTTCATTCCTTTATGGGAGTGGCAAGGTCAACACAGAGCTCCTCTTGTCTTTCTCTAACTCTGCTGAAGAAGACTTTTCAACTCTACCAACAGTTTTCATGTAGAAAAGCCCGAGAGTGAAAGAGCAGCGACCTCAGCACTGGCAGGGAATTAACTCTATAATCTAATAGGGTTTCTTTTTCCATTTCTAAATAATGGGATTCTATTAGACCAAACTGTAGTCTCGTCTTAATGATAATTTATTGTACAGCATATCTGAATTTTGCCTTTTATAAATCATTGAGAATTACAATACACAGTTATATAATTGAATTTTCTCTTGTATCGTTAATATTTTTCATTGTTTAGAGAAACCCCTTGTTGTTCAGAACTCACATGTAACCAGGTTTAGAAATTACAGGGGATATAATATGCCTATTTTTAAGTGATTAAACATTTTCATTTTTATTACTTTTAAATATTTTGTAAAAATTCTTGAAAAGTAAAATACTTTTAATGTATTTTAAACTTACGAGGTTTTGTACAAATTATTCTGGACATTTTTGAAGACAAATCTGGCCTTAAATTTATATCCCAAAATCTCCAAAATCTCTCTGTGTATATATCCCAAAATCTCAAAAAAACCCAAGTTCTGTTTCATGATCTTTAAAAGGAAATAATTAAGGATAATTAATTCCCACATTGACATTTAAATGTATTAGTGCTATGCACCAGTGAAAGTATTGATCAATGAAAGTAATCAGTAATAATAGGAAAAATGAATCACTTTTGCAGATGTATTTGACTTCAGCTGTGGAATGTACTTCGTCTAGGATTGTAGCTGACCCCATGAATATAACAGGGACTATTACCCACCAAAAAAGCCAATGAGGAAATGTAAATGAGGGAAATTTGGGAGGCCATGCTTTCATTTGCTGTTAGAATATAGAAACATAGTGAGTGATGTACAGCCTAAAATTTTTGATCTATGGTTTGTAAACCCACTGCTTGAATTGATAAGTAGCAGGTGATTTAGAAGAAAACACAAGAAGTCTGGGGCGGCGGGGGGGAAATATTTGTTAGAGGTCTCATATTTAATAAGTAGAGATTGGCTTAGACCCTGAAATGGGTGGGTTTATATGAAAGATTTTTCAGAGTATTTTGTTAACCCAGACTGTACTGGATGGATGTTCTTACTTAAGAGATGGTTCTTTGCAGAATCTGGCTAAAATCTTGACCTCAACAAAATCTTGTGGCAATGAGTCTCAGTTTGATTGTCTAGCAATTGGAAGTATCTCCCTTACCAGTTCTAAACTTGATAAGGCAGGAATCAAATGATCACACTCTTATGTGTTATCCTACTTTTTTTTTTGGTCTTCAAGCCAATGTTAAGAGAGAGCTTGAGTGATATGGTCGCTGGAAGTTGAGATTAAGTGGGTGAAAACCAAAAGTGCCTAATTCAGCTTCTCCAGTCTCATCAGTATTTTAGTATTCGTATATACAGTAAAGCACACCCTCTTGTTAATACAAATAACTTTTCCACCTCTCTTGAATGATGTGTGCCCTCGATCATTCTTGCCACCTTTCTGTGAATGGCACCAGATTTGATAGTGACTCAGCCCAGAAATTTTTTAGGAGTGCTATATTTCCAGTGGGAATTGAATACGATGGGAGTGAAGGGCTGAGATGTCCCTCTAGTGCATCCTCTTTTTCTGCAGCAGGACAAAACCGCCCACACTATGTTTATCTAACTTTTTGTCTCCATAGAGATATTCCTAGTGATAATTAGATCTGTGTGTTTAAAGCATCACCGTTCTAAAATAGGTTGTCACATAATGCATTACAAGTGCATGCAGTAGCAGTAGATGTGGTTTTAACTACCGCCCTTTCTTCCAGATGTAAGAAGACTTCGTTATTAAAAATGAAGAGACACTGGGTTTGTAAAGAAAGTCTGTAACTTGGGAATTAAAGTGAGAGGAGGCTCCTCAGATGTTTGCATCCCAGATGCATTTTGTTTGCAGTATTACCTATGGAGATTCCTGAACTGCTTATTTTCAGAGCTCGTCCCTTTTGGTAACCTTTTTAAAGATAATAGAGCAGGAGTGTTTTGGTAGCTATTTCTAGAAACAGTTTGATACTGTGAAATCAATACAGGGCCAGGAGCTTTTGAGTTCTCCTGACAGCACTGCTTTGAGATTGTTTTGAACTACAATGTCAGACTCTAGGTTAAAAAAAAAAAAAAAAGTAGGAATAACCTGCAGCTTGTGACAGCCTGCGGAATATATCTGTGTAACTGTACATCGCATTGAACTCCACTAACACCACGATGATAAATCTCAGCGAGAGTTAAAGCTCCCACTTTGTAGCAACTCTGCTGCGTCTCCCCCATACTGTCTGCAAAGCTGAAGCAAAGCAACGGAGGACCCACTGAAGCCGAATCCTCTTCTACTTTGTTCTCTGGAAGAGAGCCCTACAAGCCCAAGGAGGCCACAGCGGTGGGAAGCTGCACAGAGCATCACAGGAGGCAGGCAGGCCACCGCTGAGCCCAGTCCAGCACGTTCCTGGTTACTCACAAAGAGGCAGGTGGAGGGAAGGGAATATTCCCGGCTCTGCTTGGAAACGAGCCCTGGAAGGTAACTGCTAGGTGCTGCCGTCGGCTCTCTGTGGCTCAGGTCCCTTGCCGTCGGGGCAAGGGAGCCGGCTGGGAATGCGGCGGCAGCTGCACGGACCCCCTGGGTCCTGGCACGACATGGGACGGGGTGAGCTGCTGCCCTTTGCTCTTCAAAGCATAAGTGGGTTTTTAACAGCCCTGAGAGCACGGGTATTTGCGGCTATATCTTGGGGCAGGGACTTCCAGAAGTGGATTGGCTTTTCAAGGCAAGAGTATCCACAGCTCCAGCTGGGAGCTCTGGGTGCCCCGTGCCTCTGAAATGAGCAACCCAAGCTTTCCCAAATACCGCCATGTGGGGTGATAACCAATTCTTTTGGGCACCGGTTTCACAGTCTCCAGTCTCTTCTCTTCATTAAGCAAATAACCGCGTCTACTCACGAACTTTGTGCTTTGTTCCCTGGATAGATTTTCTCCTTAGCGGAGATTAAGATATGGATTCATTTTCTATAAACATCTTCCTGAAGTTAATGCTTCTGAAGACCCCATACATACATTAAACCTGTCAGTAGAGGCCTTAATGCTGATGTTAGATTTCAGACTCCTAGGAAGGCATAGCTTCTCTCACTTCCCAAGACTGCTTTGAACTTTTATCTATTACTGTTGATAGACTTAATACAGTATTCCTCTGAGCTGTCTGAAACAGCAAGAGACGTTACCAGCGTTCCTTTACTGCCTCTCTTTCAGAAAGGAATGGGAAGAAGCACAGCCTCAGCCTGCAACAATGGTGTGAAATAATACTCCTTTTCAAGTGCAGGTATTTTAATTTCCTGTTGATACGATAACCATGACAAGGGTCAGACCAAAAGGTGATTTCCTCTCTCCAGAGGAAATTTCCCACCTCAGAAATGGCAGCATGAGCTTCGTTCTCAGAGATAAAGTTTCCTGATCTCTTTCTGGATGGATTCCCCACAAATTGAGGAGATGGGTTTCCTCTGAAATCATTCCTTGGCCTTCTTGATGACCTCTTATGTGAAGTACAATGTGCAAAGTCATTTTTCTAAGATGGAGCCATATTTTAGTAGCACCCTGGATGAAGCCACCAGTTTATTTCATAACAGTCGTCAGGTGACAACATATAAAGGACCAAATGAAACTGGTGACAGAAGCAGAAGGCTTCACCTCCCACTGTAACATGGCCTTCACAGCACTGCCCTGCTTCACGGGTGATGAGGGTAATCTATACATTAATGTTTGACTCTTAGAGATTCATGGTAAATGTGCAGCAAAAGTTACAGACGGGTACTAGTTTAGTTAAGTGTCTAAGAATTAATGGTGAGCTTTGTGTGAAGAGACTCCAGATTTTGCCTTCAGAGAGGGCTCACGCTTCAGACCACAGCAGTAAGCTGCTGGCCTCGACCGGGGTCAGGCGTGTTCAGGGCACTCCTGCCAGGTACATCTATTAGCACTTTCAACAGTTTCAAAAAACGGTGGGAGGAAAAGAGGATTTTTTAAAATGTTCTAATGGACCACAGGCACTTTTCATGACACCTCCTTTTCCCACTGGTTGGTAATAGTTTGATAACTTTATTAAGGAAGTGCAGATATGTAAAGATTAAGCTACGTAGACACACTTGCCTCTCAGTGAAAGGGACTGTCTTCATTAACTGTTGTTTCCCGTATGCTAGCTACATATTCTTTAGCAGCAAAATTAATGTTTGCATTGTCACGCACCCATCCATCTGAGAGATTCATACTGCAAGCAGGAATTACTTTTTCTGTTCATGTATTGGAGAGAAGAAAGTGAGAGTGCGTGCAAGAGCTACCCCAGAGCCAAATTCAACATTAGACCTGAATTCCAAGTCTTGGTATTTAGAAGAGCAGACAATTAAACACTCAATGTGAATTTACCTCTGAACTATTCAAGATGCAACATGTGTTCATATTGAATTTGAGCTGGATAATTAAAACAAATTATTCTTTATTTGGACAACATGAGGGGGTAAAACCAACAAAAATATCAAACCTTAGACTAATTTCTTTACTGGAGCATCTTTTGACTTGTTAAGGCCCTTCTGCCCAGATGTCGTTGCCTTGTGAACCCCAGAGCGTATCTTGGTGTTACGGATCAGCTTGCCCGTTCGGCTTCCACTGGTACCACTGGTAAGCAGTCTTTTGGCATCCTCCTCCTGCCTGGGCTCCTGCTGGGGACCCCATGGCCCTCCTAGCTTCTGTGCTTGTAAAGGTCAGCAGCAATCCTGTAGATTACTTATTTAATTAATACTCCTTTTCCAACTCCTGCCTTTGCAGAGAGGCGGGAGAAATAAACTTTGCATCTTTTCACACCATTCATTTCTGCCTGACTGCAGTCACAACGGTTGATGCATTAAGGGTTCCAACAGGTCTGCCGCAGGCACGCTGCTCCTTACAAACGGTGGGTGCCGCACGCCTCAGGCCGCCCACAGTTCCCTGCGCTGCAGAGGTGACCAGAACATGGAAAGTAGTGGCTTGGGAAAGGATTTATGGATCAGAGGGAATAAGTGACGGAAGTTTCCAGGAAGGACTAATGAGAAGCTTGGTTACCTAAGTGGATCCAAAATAGAGAGGTGATCTTAGTTCTGTATGAACCGTTAGTGAGAGAGACATCACAGTGTTTGGTACCGTCCTGGTATCCCTTTTGCAAAGCATCTTCAGAAACAGGAGAGAGTGGTTCCAGCTCTGGAAAAGATTTGAAAAGTTTTGAGCCTTAGGGATTGTGGGAGGTGTAAAGGATACAGCCCATTTAGTTTATCAGGAAGAAGATAGATCAAGATGCAGATCAGTTTACAGCGTAGTAAAATTAAAGGAGAGAAAAGGTCTAGCAGACATGTAGCTAGATCCACTGCTTGGAAGCTGAAGGCATCATACTAGAAATAACGCCAAGTTTTAGCAGACAAAGTAGTGAATTTGGCAAAAAAAATACCCAAAGAAGTAGCGTGTCGTCATCTCTTAATGTTTTCAAATCATGACTGCATGCCATAAAATGGAAGCTGATCATCTTCACACAGCAAGGCCTGACCAGGAGAGACATCTTTAAATCACCTCCAGCCAGCTGCTTGGTTTACTGGTAATACAGGTCTCGCCTTCTGTAAGAGCTCAGGGATCGGTTCAGCCATGGTAAAGCAGATGGACTGAGCGCTGCAGCTTCTCCAGCGGGAAACTCTTTCCATGTAGATCACTATTAGCAGAACCGCACTGCCGTCCACAGCTGTGTAGTTCCTAGAGACAGTCCATTTACTTTTAACAAAGATATTCTTAGATCATGAAATGACTTTTGGAAGAAAAAGTGAAGTGGCAAAAGCTACCCACACTATAACAAAACATCTATTCAAGAAATACATACAGGGCTTTTTCCTCCAGAAAAGAGACTCCGTATTTTATTGCAGCATTTTGAAACTGATTATTGAAGTACTTTTATTAGCGAAACAGCACTTGACCCATTTTTCCTGGCTCTTTTAATTGTGCTCTGGGGGGTGGCACCCTCTCCCCAGCACCCCGGCCGTGCAGAGGAATGCTCTAGCCCTATTTGCTTCTCGGCCAAATCCCCAAACAGTCTTTTTTTTTTTTTCCACTGACTCTGCCAGAGTCAGAGAGAGTTCATCGCCCCGGCATCCCTGCAGCTCACCCGCAAGTGCCCCGGCTTGCAGGGGCACCCCCGGGACGCGGCACCGG
>JAVJGG010000054.1:21258451-21286126 GCA_035590195.1 Aviceda cuculoides | reverse complement strand
TTTCTTTTCTTTTCTTTTCTTTTCTTTTCTTTTTTCTTTTATTTTATTTTATTTTATTTTATTTTATTTTCTCTTCTTTTCTCTTCTTTTCTTTTTTCTTCTTTTATTTTCTTTTTTTTTAACTTTTCACCCATTTTACCGGATCTACCAGCAGGAGCTACAAGGACTGCGAACAACACTTGAACTTTTAAATATCCCTTTCCCTTGTATGTATGTCAAATCAAGTAAACATACCTGCACTTTCAGTTAATCTTGGCAATATTTTCTAGGCAAATACTGTGTCTGTCCAGGATAATCCTTCTTCCTATTTTTCTTCCTGCCCCACTTCCCGGTCCTTACACTGGTTCTCTGCAAAGATTTGTTTTCCCCTATGGAAGCTGCAGCTGCTTGAAAAAAAGGCAAAAATCAGCTTTTAGAAGTGCACATGGGAACAGTTTGGAGCCTGGGCGGTTGGCAGGGTGTTGGGCCACACATCAGCCTCCTCCAAACTCCCTGTGTCAAATCCCGGCTGGGCCACTCGGCAACCCCTGTCCTGCCTCGGCCTTTGATTTGGTCAATGGGGTTTGGGTTGAGACAAGCAGGGATTTGGTTTGTGCTTCCACTGAACAGCCCTTGAGTTCAGGGGCCAGAATTAGAAGCTGAGTATCCATTGTGACACTAAGATGAAATCTATACACATGTGTTCTTAAAATTAAAAGCTAGAATAATCAGGTTTTGTTTAAATAAAAGTTCTGGGTAGACAAATGGCCTTTCTGTACATGGAGAAGTCATCTTTATTGTTTTCCTCTGGTGGTTTTTAATAAAAGCTGCAAAGTGAACAGTCTTGGTTTCCAAAAGCTGACATTTTTCATTAGAAAATATATAAAGTCATGGAGAATTTGTGGGTGTGTATTTTGATTGAAAAGTCTCTTTTTAATGACAACAGTTTGCTTTATTGGAAAATGCTCCCAGGAAATGCTTACCATTAACCTGAAATCTTTCCGAAAGACTGATTTGATTTTATTTAGTAGGTGTTTAGTTCTGAGGATTCAGCAATAAGTGCTTGTCCTAGCATAAAGATTTTTGGGAGATTCATGCATATTCAGTGACAGTAAAAGGGCACTAAACACAGGTTTGTGTAAGGACTGCAAGATATTAGATGTATCAGCATAAGAAGCATCCTTGCCTCTTACTTTTGTTCTCTCCTACTCTTTATGTAAGCCCTCCAGGAGGTCTTTTACATAGCTGTGTTCTCCCTAAGCATAGTTTTAACCGTCGTGGGATATACTCAAACGGGTATAACTTAAATATAGACAGACTAATTCAGTTTTAGTCAAAGTCCCAGAAAGGCATCAGAGAAATCATGTCATCTCTTGTGCTACCTGAATGTCACTACTTCAGAGGACATCACCTTCAAGAAGACGTCATCTCAGTGTCTCTTATTGTCCCATTGTGTCACGGCTTGGATCTCCACGCTGTTAAAAACCAACCTGTTAATTTCCATGCACAATCTAATAAATGCAAAGGAGTCAGTGTGGAACAGTCTCATTCACAGCTGGTTATTTTGTGTTTCTGTAATTAGCATAGCACACATAATTACAGCTGTCGATACTCTTCGGCTGAACCTACCTAACAACTTGCTTGCTCTGACAGAGCAAGATCCTGCTCCATCTTCCCCCAGCTCATCTCTCCCTCTGCCTCCTGCCCTACCACAAGCTCTCCCCTTTCCTTCCAACACACACCTCGTGCTCGGGAGCTCCCGTTCTGAGCCAGTTCAACTCACTAACTTGGCAAAAAGCTACCTGCTTTCTTTGCTAGGTTATTTTTCTGCCAATGTAGTGCATCGAATTGGCTCGGCACTGTGTCCTGTGAATGCCAGAAGTGGCACAAGGGGAAGGGGAGTACGTAGTCAGCATTGGGGTGAGCTGCAGCAAGGACAGAGGTTGGACTCCCTCTTTTGGGTCAGAAAGCCACTGGAGTGGGTAAAACTGTAGGTGTGATTTCCCCTCTCTTGACAAGTAACCCCACCATCCTCAGTAGGAGTGTTCCCAGGAGCAAACAGGGCAGCACGAGCTCTGGAGCTGATGCTGTCTGCTTTACTTGGACCGTGTCTCAGGGCTGACAGACTGCTCTCTAAGAAGGCATGCTGTCTGACTGAAGCTTTTTCTGGTGTTGGGCATCGGCAAGGTCTTTCTGTTGATGTGGACCCTCCGGTGTGAACTCAAGCTAAAGCCTTTCTATCAGTGAGGGCCATAATGTGGGCTTCTCTATTTGCCTGTCTATTTTCATGCAATGTGTTGAAACATAATTACTTTTAAGCCTGTTATTGATCAGACTTGGTTGAAATCAGCCAAGGGTCTTAGAAGTTATTACAGAAAGGATAAAGAAGGACCCACGCGGACGCACAAGCAACATGACAGCAATGAGCTTCATTTCCTTAGGAAGCTAGGCAAAAAATTACTCTTCCACAGGGTCTAATTTTGTATGGACAGAGATACCAGAACACTAATGCATAAAAATTACTAATAACACCGAGGCTTTGCTGATGGGCGGAAGAAATTCCAGCATGCTGTTCCAGACCGTTCCCCCTCAAAGTTATCCCTTCTCCTCAGCGTGCACGAGGACAGCATTATTAGTATGAGCATGAGCTGTCAGGGCAAAACATCTGGTGTAAGGCAACCAGTTTGTCTTCCACAGCTGCTGCAATCTGTTTCTAAAACTGTCTTAACAACCCCATGAAGAATCAGCCCAGTGTACAGGTGATCTTCCCATGCCAGAAACATACTGTAATGCAAGCCAAGGGTCCTAGCACCGTGCAGGACTGCAGGGCTTTCCTTTCCACAGGTACCTTTGACCTACGCTTTCTGCAAAACATGGCCCTTGTGTCAAACACAGTTTGCTGTAGAAATTCTGCTGAAATCAAAATACATTGGATGTTCTAAAAATTCATGACCTTGTAGCATTTTGAGTTATTTTTTATTTAATCTGTGTAGGTGTGAATCTAGTGATGACAGCACTGGCTGCTGGTGGCTCCTGACCAGCTCATCGCACGCTGGGAGTCGTGGATAACACTTACACCTTTATTCAGGCTGTACACAACAGGACGCATTGTGGCTGTTGGTGTTGGACCCTCTTCCCAGCTACTGCAGAGTCCTCTGGCTCTCTTACAAGCAAATTTGATTCTTCAGAGCACCCAGGTCCAGGCATGGTTCCCAGTTTTTCAGGGCAGGCTCTCATTTCATGGACGAGCAGTAGGACAGCACCACAGGCGTGCAGAAGCTGCCTGCAGGGCTGGTCCCGTTACATCCATGAACCCCTCCATTCGCCTGGGCCTTGCCCACCTCTAATGTTCTGTCCATCACATAAAAAGTGAGTTTTTTACATTTTCACTTCTTGGCAGACTCAAGCCGTGCACTGTCTCCTTTTCAGCAACATACTGAGCTGTCGCTGGTGTTCTTGAGTTGGCAGATGACACATCTCCTACAGTGAACAGAAGAACAAGGGAATACCTACCTTCAGGACGATAACTAGGAGCGGGGAGAATTTGCAGTGTTATTGCTGCATCAGTGCACTCCCTCTTGTCTGGGAGAATTACTCTCTGTAGCTGAGAGGTAATTTAACTCTCGGGCTCATTCACCTCTTGGCCTCTGTGTTGCTGCTCTGAATATAATGGCCATGGGCGCAGGAGGGAACTGGGTATGATAGGAGCGCGCTGCATTAGGAGCAAGGATGGAGACCCCAAAGCACTTCATACTGCCAGGGTGACATCCAGAGTGACTTTTTGTCCACTACTGGCCTGCCTGAATTAGAATTGTCAGGGAAGGGGTGAAAGGACACGGATCCTGTTCCCAGTCCTCTGAGCCATCCAGTCCCCTGAAGCGTATTTTGAAATGCAAAGTGCAGTTCTTTCATCTTTGCTGTAGCAGCATTATTTAAAACACAAATGTAGCTAAACTATTCAAATACACAAGTTAAAGATATGTTTGAAGTCCTAGCCTCCAACAGCCCTACACCAGAATTACTGAAAACATCAAGCCTGTTTAAATACTGGCAGTGTACTTAAATGGTGTACCCATGGTCTGAGAGTGCTGTGCTGCTCTGACCATTGCTGCCAGTTTCTCCGTTATTCTAGCCAAGGGGTTGATATAAAGGGTTGCTTTAAGGGTTGTTTAAAATTCAGCTTTGAATTTTTCATAATAACCAGTGTTTGTAGCTTTATCTGAATTTTTTTTACCTGCCTTGGAGTTTTCAAGGAACAGTGGGTAAGAGCTGGATGTTGCCTTGGAGCATCTCGTCTGGTCACACCGCACCCTTCAAAGATGGGTAAGTAAGTGAGCCCTGCAGAGAGCTCCAGACCTCCCCGCTCTCCTTCTGCTGTGGCGGAGGGTCACAAAGCCGCACATCCAAACTGTGACGTGCCTGAATATACCCACAAAGAGCCCAAGGAGCAGCATGAAATTTGGGCACAAGTCACAGATACGATGGAAGTGGACTGGATTTGGACAGTGATCATTAAAAGTGCTAAAAAAAAACCCCCAAACCCTCAGTTTGGGCACCCAGGTTTAGCAATTCTGACCTCAATCCCTCTGGTTCTCTGTTTCCACCTGTAAAATGGGAATAATGACATAATCTGGGTTTTTTTTCAGATGTGGCAAAGACAAACCCATAGATATTTTTTAAAGCACTGAGGTACGGGGATGAAGGCTATATAAAAGCACCCACAAAGAAGCAAATGTCTTCAGTTCAGATTTTGAAGAATGTATGGTAAATAATGCTTGGGGATTAAGATGTAAAAGATAGCAAATTTGTAATAAGTATTTATTTTGCTCAATGAATAAGGTAAGAATCCTGTGGAGAAAACCCTGCAGGACTAAGTAATCAAAAAGCCCTCTATATATAGGCTTAAGAGTTCATTTACAGTTGCACAGGCAGCTTTTATCCAAAATTTAAGTGTTTGACTTTGTCACCTCAGCATTCCCGCAACTGTAGTTTTCTGAATGGAACATATATGTACCCTCCCTTTAACTGCTGGTTTCTCATCGTTTATTTAAGAAAACATTTGAATTGCTTTAGATGTCTTGTGAAGTTAATTAAATAAAATTAGGGATAATTAAGTGTCATAAAACATGATATAAACTTGTTGATGTCAAGGGGGATGTTTAAAAATGATGACAATGACAGGTAGATTTGACATATGCCAGTATTTTTTCCAGAAGTTTATGTACTAGATAACCATGTTTGTTTTCTTTTCCAAGCTTCCCTGTCCATATAATCCAGGTTGATTTTATTCTGTAGCTTGATTACATTAAATCCATTGTTATTTTTTAAAGTAAAAATTATCTTCTAATCATGTATCTCAAAATGCCTCAGTCAAACACCCTTTTATATTAACATTTTTAACAATATAAATGATTGGGTTGGGTTAATTAAAATATATCATTAAGACTGTATTTTTCCTATATTAAAAAATTGATTGCATTTTACATCTTCCTTGCTTTTGTTAGAGCAGCTCCAGCTCCACTACAAGTTGCTGTATACCAGCCTGTTGTCTATGTCTCCGCACATTGACCTTTGTTGTAAGATCTGCTATAGACATCACAAACTCTCACATCAATTTACTACAATTGGATGTGGCATCTTCCAGCTAATTTGATTTAGGAAGAAATGCACCTGGCTCTGTTTTTCCCTATAGAATGTTGAGGGAGTTCGGAGTCCTCCCAGATGCCATCTATCTGAGTAGCCCATGTGTTTTTCAAGGTCTAAGCAGTTTGTCTTCATCTTCCAAAATGTAAGCCATTACAATAGGAGAGTAGCTAAATTACATAATGTAAAAATAAATTTGATTTTAGGTACAAAATGTGTACATATGCGAATGTATGTATGTGTATCTATATATAATGTATGTATGTGTTTTATATTATATATTCAAAAATATAATATGTATATATACATATTCATATATATATAAAATACATGCATATAAAATGAAAACATGTTCCTATGCCACAACAATATTTAATATTCTGACTTTTTAACAAATTTACTTTTGGGGTTTTTTTTTAACGTTATTCTGTTACAGGGACTCTTTGCAAGAAGAAAAAACATTTCAGGTCTTGTGAAACTTTCCAGGCACTGATTTAGATCACGTGGATCAAGCAGGTTATGAAGATCAATCCTGCTCCAGCAGCAGGAACATAGAGAGAATGAACCACGGACTTCTGTTTTCTCTTTCATCCCATAGCTCCAAAAGTACAACCATGATTTAAAGCATATGAACGAGCCTTCTTTACCGTATAAGAATCTTGAGCAATCAAACAAATTAAATCCCTGGATATAGAGTTGCAAACGGCCATGGAGATTGAAACGAGTCTGGACGGTTCAATGGAGGAGGTTGGTGTGGTCCTACTGGAGCAGGAGCTGCTGAACAGAGCAGAGCCAGCAGAGGATGGTCCTGCAGTATTCAGCAACATTCTAGATGTTTTCACTGGTTGATTTTTTGGCACGGAGGGTGGGTGAGTGAGGGGAAAGTGGTTTTTATTGAAATATTGTTTTCATGACTAACTACTTGAGTTGATAAAATATATAAAATAGTGTAAACTCAACGTGTTCCACTTTATTGCAAATGGAAAGCCTAATTAAATTAATTTGAAATTATTTGAAAACTTCTCATTTTGGATCTTCAGATCTACAATGTCAGGTTGTGTTTGCCTGACAACTGGCTAGCAGTACTTGGAGGAACAACCCAGCGCTGCACACCAGATTCAGTGTCCTCCAGGAATCCACAAGCTTTCCCTGATGCCAGCAGGGGCCTGATCCTTGTATGCAGATTAAAAGTCACTCTTGATGGAGTCAGTAGGTGCTGGGCTTGTGCTTCAAAGCGGGGTGGGGGAAGGGAGCAAATTATGGCTTTTGGAGGGATTTGGTGTCCAAGAAGTCTGGGGGTAAATTCAGCCCCTCTAAGAGGGAATCATGAGTAGCACGAAAGGACAGCTGCTAAAAGCATGAATATCTGCTCTTAACAACTACAGTAGATCTATTCAGTGTGAAATATGGCTTCGGAAACAGAAAATTAATTATTAAAGTGATCGTGCTGGCAATAATTTACAAATCTTAAAACAAAAAATTAAGCAGCTATATGCTACAATTTATTTTGGTACTTCAATTGCAAAAACTATAAATCTCTCTGTAGAAGTAAAAAGAAATGATTTGTTAAAGGTGAAGTTGGAGAACGGGACTACTGTGAAATACTTTGACTGCTCTATCTGCTCTTTCTTTTCCTGTCTACAGATTCATGAGTACAGACCGCATCTCCAGATGAACTCTGTATTTTGCAATGTTTCCAGTTTTGATAAAATAACTAAATTACGTGAAATGGATAAAGGAGTACTGTTTACAGACTTTGAATCTACTTTTGTTATGCCTTTACAACAAAATCCTTAAACAATTTCTGGAAGTGTTTAGAGCAGTTGCATTTTCAAATCATTCAGGCCTCCGGGAAGTAAAAAAAAAATGGGTTTTGTTTAGAAAACCAGGTTGCAATGAAGCATAGATTTAGAATACAGCCATCATTTACTTTATAAATGTATTTATTTCTTTTCTCACAGAATAATCTTTGGCGATGGTTCCTCTTTTCAAACCATTTGTCTGTAATTTCCATTTACTGCAGTGACACCTAATGGTAGGAGAAGAAGAATTGATCTCCAGCCGCCTTGTTTACTGTTGAACAAAGCAGGGGGGTCGCATTTTAGGCTGGTGGGGAATGTGTGGATTCTTTCCTCCCTCCTCAAAGAGCAAACAGACTCTGCTGTGATCTGGAAAGCATTCAGCTGCAGGAACAAAAGCACCTAAACCAAAACTATGGCCCTTAAAAAGCAGAGATCTAGCCTTGCAATTTTTTATAAGCTTGTAAGTGCTGAACTTCCATTACGAGTAAGGAGAGACAGCTAGGGCTGATTATTAAAATGACTAATAACAAAATGATACATAATAGTGCTTTGCGGCATATGGTCATGACTATACATCTGGAAGTTTCAGGCTTGAGGGGGCTAATGTATGTGATGGATATTTTAAATTCATCTGTGCTAAAAGCTGCCAGAAAGTGAGTTATTCAGGTCAGAATAAAAGTTGGCAAGATCTATGCCAAAGATGTTCAGAATTTACTTCTGTATAACAAGCTTATAAAATACCTTTTTATGCAGCTAAGACCAGCTGGACGAAAGTTAATCAGCCAAATGCAATTATAGGAGGTGTAAGTCTTATTAATATATTAGGAATTCTCAGGGTACTACTGGACCATTCCAGATGTGCTGCTGCATAATGAGTACAGCGTAACCTTGATCAAGAAGCCAATCTGCCCGGTCTCCTCATCTCTTCTAATAGTCTATATAATATTTACTTGTGCTGGCTCAGAAGGGACTAATAGAAGTAATAGGTTCTCATTCAAATGTAGACTTCATTTTCTAATAAATGTAGCTTAGTATAAGTCTGAAAGGACAAAATTTCACTTCATCTTTAGTAGAAAATGACATTTCTTCAAACCTGCAGCTAACCAAAGGCAGGCCTTATTTAATATTCGGGCTAGGACAGGTGTGTTTTGATGCTGTAAAAGCCAGACGAAATGACCAGGTTTTGCGTTGGACTAGTGACAGATATTTTTTACCAAGATACTGGGCAGCCAGCTTTTGGGAGGGGAGTCTTCCACACTGCTCCAAAGTGAGATGGCAACCAGGCAGGCTGGGAGGGAAGAGCAGATTGCAAATCCTTGGAGAAAATTTGGGACTCGTGAAGACAATGGGAGGTTTGTCTGTTGGGGTTTTGTTTTCTTGTACTGCAGCAGGATTCTGCCCTGTTGGTTCTGGGGGAGCTTGAGGAAAAGCTACCAGCTGTATCTCACTAAGCCACTTCTTCCTCTGGACGGATAAAAGAAACAGAATAGGAGGCTTGAATCAGATCTGCCTACTCAAGCTACCCACAAAAAATGTCCCTACTCTGTTTTCACCTTCTGTTTATTAACACGACACTCGTACATCAGCTTTCTTACCTGCAAATGTATTAACTGGGTAGCCATGAGGACCAACCTTTACCCTCAGACATTTGCACAACTCGCTGGCCATCGGTAATTATTTCCCATTACAAGGGCTGCCTGCAGCCTCCACGCTACGCTGTTGTTCTGGTGGTATTCCGGCATCTAAAAAGACCACAACAAATCTACGTGTCTTCCCCATTTGTACTGACATTCCCCAAAGGAGGCATGGTTCGTCTTAGGGACCTATTGTCCTCTTTGTACATACAGTCAACTCCCATTAATCTCATTAATGAGACCTACATTCCCAAACTGGAAGGAAAAAATTCAGCTGGTAGGAAACAAAGATTTCCTGGGGAGGCAAGAAAGGAGCTAAGGAGACCGTAAGTCCTGTGTCCCCCTGCTCCCCTCCCCAGAAATGCCCAGGGGAGCACCCATGGGAGCAGCTGTGCAGCAGAGCGGGGCCACCCACCCATCCCCTTCAGCTCAGCCCCTGGCTGATTGCACACGTGGGAGGGAAGGGAAGGGAGGAACGGGAAAGAAAAACAGGTGCGGTATCCCTGTTGGCCCTTCCAGATCAACACCTGCGGCATTCAGGAGGTGTTTCTTGTGGTCCTCGGAAAACACGCGGGGAGGAAGAATGAATGTGGTGCGTTCACTTGTGTGTGCAGCATTTTCATCTCAGGAGAGGAAACATAAACAGCCATTTAACCTTTCATATTTTTTAATAAATTTCACTGAATCAAATCTGGAAACACTGTTGCAGGCTTAAAATAACCCTCATTTAGCTAAACTGCTTGGGAACAAAACTTAACGAACGGTATCTGCTGGAAGAAATAGGTTCTTGCAGGAAATGGTGCAGCCCAGACTGAGTAATTACTGTGTCTCCCTGAAGCACACTTTTCCCTCCCTCTTGGTGCCATCTACGCAAGACATCTGTCCCCAGCCTGGAGGTAAGGTACCCCTTACCTCTCCCTTCCCCAACAGCAAGCAAGGCACAAGCCCAAAAAACTGGCACGTACTTCACTGTCCTAAGGATCAGGCAACTATCTCTGGGGCATCAGGGTGCTAGAAGATGGCCCTGAGTTAGCGCTCCGTGCCTGCTGTTAATTTTATCTGCATGATTACTGGTAAGAAATGCCATCGTGAATGTCTAAAACCCAGAAAGTTATCTGAGACCTGCGGTGTCAGAAGCATCCACTACTAAGCCTGCAAGGCTTACAAATGAGAGAGAAGCCAGCTGGATTCAGGATGAGATCCAGGTATAAGCGTAGTAAGCTTTCGCTCCAGGCAGGGGTCTGAGGGGGCTTGCAAAGCCCCAGTCCCAGGCGAGGAGCCTGGAGCCATGGCTGTGGCTGACCCACACCACCCATGTGCAAGCGTAGGGCAGCCTGTGCTTCTGGGCAGAAAGGAGTCCTGCGCAAAGAAAGCTCCTCAGCCAGGTGAGGACGTGAGAGATGGGGCTGGGGGATGGCCATGTTTCTTGTCCCCCACACACTGCAGTGCCCCCCCCTCCCCAGCTCTGGCTGGATGCTGATGCTCAGGTTGGGAAACAGGGTGGGAGCAAAGGCAAGCGGAGAGCAGGGATGGGTGTGCGGAGAGGGGGGCCGTGGGAGTACGCTCAGCCTTGGTGCTCTGAGTCATCCAAGAAGGCTGGTGCCAAGGAGCTGCTCTGCTGCGACTGATCAATTGAATTTTGCTCACTGGGAATACTTGAGTCAGCCCTGGTTCTGCTACTGTGCGCGAAAAAAAAAAAAAAAAGAGAGAGAACTGCCCAGATTATGTGGCATTATTGCCTTTGCTATCTACGTCAAATGAGTCCGACGTTTTTTGGACGTTGTGGCCTGATGATAGGACATTCAAATGTCTGTGTCCCGCATTGGAGATTGAATTGAACCACCTCACAGCCATCAAGCACATCGTGAGATGTGGCCGTAGCCCCCCAGATGCATGGCAGGCCAGCCGGGGCGGAGGGGCAGAAGACCCAGAGGAAGCCCACCCTCTGGGTGGCGGGGGGCACTGAGGCTGTCAGCAGTACACCTCAGCTATCGGGACTTAGAGATGCACTGAAGGGTAAGGGTGTTCTTCAGGGATTCATCGCACAGAGGCTGCCTTAGTCGTACGCTTTGTTCAATCCTTCGGCAGAATTTCTTCCTAGGCAGTAAAGGGCCATCTGAAACCTGTAGCTACAGGCATAACACAATGCTCAAAGCTACAGCTACCGTACTGCTGTGCCAGGTGTTTGGCTGGCTGATGCTGGCCCACCAGCCTTGAATGGCCGCTTACTGGTGAAATGCATGGAGTGATGCTGCTCCTGTCAAGCTCCCTCAGGCTCCATCCATCAGCAGGATCTTTTCCCCGTTGCACATCAGTCGTGTATCCAAACTATACAATATACTTGGAGCTGCTCAGAACAGTTCAACTGTGGTTTTTGCAGAAGCATTGTAAATTCAGCCAGTAGCAAATGTTTAATTTTACCAGTCCTACAGGTTATACAGAATTCCCCCACCATGAAGCTTTGGAGCCTTTGTGGATATTTTCTTAGGCAAGCATTTAAAAAAATGGATGCCCAAAGTCTGAAATAAAAGATCAGCACACAGTGATACAACTTAACATTAAAAAAAAAGTCCTTTTGGCCGTTGGAAGAATGCGTTTCTCCTGACTATGCCTAGACTGAACTGCCTTTGCATGCGGTTGGGACATAACTGGAGCTGCTCCCCTGCTCCTGAATCCAGGTCTGTAGCTGTCAGCTGTACACGTATTGCCTTTCCTGTTAGGCACCGGCCTGTGGAAATGCTTTGAAGCCTTTCCAGTCACTTTTTTCTTCAGCAGGCTTACCATGTTTAGTGAACACACGGCAATTAAACCAAAATGCGTTAGAACAAAAAATTGTTTGAAATTTCGTGCTAATACCCCGTCTCAGTGAACGTGCAGAGCACAGAGGTTGCCGACGAGGAGACGGCTTGCGCAGACCCTGCGGGGTTCGGTCGGCACCCTTGGTGCTGGGGATATACCGTGTGCCTGGGGGGTAAGGCACTGAGAGGTGCTTTAGAATCCCGGGTGCTGGAAGACTTAATATTCTGTGCTGGGTGAAGGATACGGTTACCTCACTACTATTTCAGTGTTTATGCTGAGGAAATCAAGGGGGAAGGCCACTACCTTAGTGCTGTGTTAAACATGTTCATCCAAAACCATGTGCTGCCATTATGGAGAAGAAGGGAAATCCAGAACTGTAAAGTTGGGATTTATGTCGTGAAAATCAGATGCTCTTCAGTGTGCAAAATTTAACTGGAAATCTAATTAGTAAAGACTTTTGTCTTTTTTTTTTTTTTGGTGAGATGTCCTTATCTCAATTTCCAGTAAGGTAACAGATACTAAGACATAAGCCTTCCCATGATGTTAGGTCTGTTTTGCTTCCAGCCACTGAGAAAACCCAGAAGACTACATATTTAAAAAAAAAAAAAAAAAAGGCAACAAAACAATTTGAAACCTTCCATAAGAGTTTACCCTGAGTTTGATTCTAGAAATGTGCACAAGCTGGGTTTAGTCCAACTTTCATTGTTGCAAAATCACATCCTACTGAAATGCTTCTGAGGGGACAGGCACAAATTTTGATGTTACTTTGATTTCGGTGTGATTTGGGACCCTTTTAGTTTCAGAAAGCAGGGAACCAGCTGCACAGCGCAGTGAAGCATTGTAATGTTAAACATGAAGTCATCTACAAATTAGGATGACTCACAAGCTGCAAAATGGTTAAAGCTGGGCTGATTGTTGGGCCAAGACCTGCTGGGAGGAGAAAGAGAAGGAAATTTAGGAAATCATTCATGGCTCCCTCATTTCCAAGCTGCTCTGGCACTGGGAAAGCTGAAGAGGTTCCAGAGCCGTTTTAACGACCCAGCCCGGCTGCAGGGCCCAGCTCCGGAGGAGAGGGAGCCGAATCCTGGGCATCAGCTGGTCTCTCCCCGGTGCCCTGTGCCTCGGGCACCAGCTGGCTGAGGGGCCTTTTCTAACCTCTGAGAGAAATCAGCCCGACATGGGGAAAACCCGAGCTGCCCCGAAAGACCTGGTTTCTATCCTTTTTGTATATACTCCATATTTAATCCTGGAGGAAAAGAAACATTTGTCCACGTCTCGTTCTTCAGAAATCCTTTGGTCTCCTCGAGCGACGTCGTGTGTTACGGAGGGAGCAGCTGGGTGATTGGCAATGCACGGTCTGATGTGGGAGGGTTGGTAATACTTTTTGGAAAGCAGTGCTTCGACATTGGCAAATGATCTGCAAATAGGATCCCCCATCTTTTTTCTCCATATTTTGAAAAAACTCTCTCTAGGTTTTAAAAAAACCTAACTTTTGAAATTGCAAGCAACATTTCTTCTTTCTTTATCACAGAAAATCCTCTCTCTTACCCAAGTGCGATATGTGTTATTCTTAGAGTCCTGGTTTTATTTAAACACAGGATTAAAAAAAAAAATCCCATTAATTAAATTACTTATTCATCACATATCATAAAGGATAATGCCTTCAGATTAAAAGATTTCCTTTCTTTTGACAATAACAGTAGTGAAAAGCTTGTATGAGCTGCTACCTTGTATCTTTGGAAAGTGTACTTTTGGTCACACTTTTCTAACTAGACTTTTTGGAAACAGACATTATGGTGCACATCTGTGCTGGAATGGATTTGGTTTCTTTTGGTAAAAACCCCTGCTACGATTACAACCAATTCCCAAAAAAGCTCTTAAAAAACACCTCTATGGAGCAATTCTACTGGCTGCTGCTTTTTTTTTTTTACCCCCAGGAGCCAACTCTTTCTGGGTGCCTGGATCATTCTTGTAGGTTTATGTTCAGGAACCCCCACAGAAAGCCCTGCCCTGGAACAGGCTCTCTCTTTTTCTAAGGTCGCTCGGTATCGGGAACTGGCAAATTGCTTTATATCATTTCTTAGATCACTGTTCTTCATGGCCCAATAAGTCAAAGCCAGGTTGTGATCAGCTCTACCTGTAATTTGACCACGAGCTGTTATATATCTTTTTCTTTCCTCCTTTCCCCCTTTTTTTTTTATTTACTGTTAGTTAAGAAATTGAAGAAAACTTCATTCAAGAAGCTAGACATCTTCCCCCCCCCAAAAAAAAAAAAATCAAACAAAAGGCAAGAACAATACTTTGGAAAATGGAAATAAGACCTTTATGGCCCTATTTCTGTTATCAAGCAAAAAATGCAAAGCAGCTGGAGAGTGACCTGAATCTGGACACTGGGAAAAAGGGCAGAGGGGGAAGGGCAGGGAGGGGCAGCAGAGAGGGGGAGCAGGAATGTCCCTTACCAGCAGCAGGGCATGGATCAAACTGTAGTGCTTGATGGTGACTGAAATTGTGCACAACTTGAAAACCATAAACAGTCTGTTGATCTTAATACATGTAAATTATCTTATAATTCACTGAACATAGTCATGACTACTCTTCTTAGTTAAATGTACTTACTAGAATATTCTTTTGCATTATAGAAATGGTTTCATTTGGCGCAGTTCTAAATAATAATGTATATTCCCACCAGTATTTCAAATGAAGCACAAATTGCGCTGCAAATACACTGTTTGTCACATATTTAAGGCTATGAAGTCAGAACTACTTCTGAATACTTGTTTCAAGGAAAACAGGGAGTTTTTCATCCACTGCAAAGCAAGAAACACTGTCTGCGGCGTAAGGCTCACATGTACAATGTGTGTAAGAAAAACATGGACAACAATAACACACCAAAAGTTGGACGGAGAGCCTGTCGCGGGGTGTCTGCAGTAAGTGATCCTGATGCTGCCTCATGTGGTCCCGGCGTCAGGTGCAGAGCTCCGAGAGCCGCCTCGCACATTCTTCGCAGCCCTGACCGGGCCGTACAATGCCAGAGCCCGAGGTTGTTAAGTTCAGTAAGCACAGGAATGAGCTATTGATGCTGCTTGAAACAAGGGAAAACAATAGGTCTTTAAGACAGCTCCCATTGCTGAATGTAAATTGTTTTTTAATAAAAGGTAGACAAAACCAGATGATGTCAGAAGAATTCCTCCCCTGTGCCACCCTGGAGACTGTTCAGGAAACGGCAAGAAATTTCGGGGAGCCTTTCTGGGTTTCTCATGCCCGTTGCAGCTGCACACTGGAGTCTGTAGGCCCCTTCTCGCGTACCCAAATCCTTATTTGCAGCGGAGCTACTACCACGAAAATGCAACACATTTGGTCTGTGGGGTGGGACTCATAGGCAGCAAGTACGTGGCTGTTTCCTTCCTACCTTTAACTGCGCCTTGCGGGACGTTCCACATTTCTTTTGCTGTGTTTAATTTTTCCCTCCCTCTCATCAGCATTTGTTTTCCCCAGATCTTGTTGGTGGTAGGTCCTTTCTTAGATTAACAGAAATCACACAACAAATACAGACCCATCTGTGCATTAATGTGTATATATGCACACAAAATAATCGCATGTGTGTGCTCATATATATTTATACATATGACTCCATATATACATGTAGAGGGTGTTTGTGGCTATATGTATACACATATAGTCATTTTTTGGAGCGAGATGCCTTGTGTTGGTAAATTGTGTTAATGAGAAACAAATCTTCAAGCTTATAAATAACGGCCTTTTAAGACAACCTATATGTTAGCAGTTCATGTTTGATCATTTTCTTGAATGTTATCCCCCAGCAGTTACAGTCATCTGATTTCATGTGTTGTACCTGTATTAAAAATAACACAGTTTCCTGTAATTCCTTCTGTATTTTCTTCAAACACAAGGGAGAAAGCGCATTCCCTAATATATTTTATGGGCACACTCTCTTTGTAATATTTTCTTTGCAAAGGTCCTGCTCATATTTGTATCTTATTACTTTTCTTATACTGGATTTATTGATAGTTTCTAACAAAAATATGATTTCAGTATATTTACGGAACAAAACTCAATATAACAGCCCCAATTCAATTTTTTTCATCAAAATGGAGAACAATAAAGAATCTAAAGTCTTCGGTTCAGACACATAGCATCAAAAACCCCTATATTGTTAAAAGAAATAACTCAATAACAGGGAAGTGATAGATATTACTTAAAGAACAGCATTAGCTTTGTTTACCTTATCTGTGTTTCTAATAATCCAGACTACAACTTGGAGAGTTACACATATTTTGCTCCTGAAACATGTATAAATTCAGCCATATTCTGTAAATAGGGAAAAATAATGCCTATACATTAAGAAGTATTTATTGCACATTGTTACTGCTAGTAATAATGTTACGTCCATTTAGATGCATTTCACATGAAAGGGTTTTGTTGTTGCTGTTCTGCCACACTTCTGTCATAAATGCGTTTCGTTTATGGGTTTGAATTTTTTTGCTAAAAGTTCGTATTCTGCATTTCTAATGGATTACTTTCAGAGACTGTGGAGCTAGTTCAGGGGGGTGTGTTTTGTTTGTTTTTCTATTGACCACTAGCTAAAGATTTGATTAATAACTTTGGCTAACAATAGATTTTTAGTTAAATAGATGGATGAATTCATTATTTACCTGTTCTTATTCTCATGTGCCTTGCCCAGTGATGATTATAGCTGTTTTAGAAATGATCCTTATTTATGGTATGTTGCATCATCCAGAGATGTAGTAATGATTTTAGATTTTCCACCTAAATTACAGGGCACTTTCCACTGAAAATGGTAAACAATATTACAAACTTAAAAAAAAGGAGTAATCTGATTTCAGGGAAGAGGGAACCCAGTGAAAGATGTGTGCTTTTATAAGGATGGACAATGGAAAGCAAAATAATAACTCCTAAGTTTGATTGTTCAAATATATTCTGCAATACAGAGAGCTGCATGCAGGCTGGAGCAGGCATGGGGCAGGAAGGTTAAGTAGAAGAGAAGGCACAATACTTCAGATTGGCAGTAGACTGCAGCAAGAATAATCTAATCAAAACTAAATTCAATTATCTAGTCCCAGGGCAGGCTCCTGGGACTGCTGCACTGAATGCTAGCAGAGCTCCTCCTAGACATTTTTCCCCAGTCAAACTCACATGATGAATGCAGATGAAATTTGAAATATGAAAATCTGAAATAATTTATGGAAGTTGTCAGAAATTTGGCCTGCTTGTGGTGTAATTTCCTCTGAGACGAGGCAGGCTGGCTCATTGCTTCTAGTCTCAGAGCAGTTGCTGGTCTTCCAGTGGATGGATCAACCCCTTTAAAATGCTCTTCCAGACAAATTACAGCTCATTACAGACAGCCTTGCACCATGCCATTATGTCAGAGGAAATCTTTTTTCATTTGCACAAATTTGCTTGGAATTCTCATATTTATTTGAGCATCCATTATCGAATCTGAACATTGAATTATCCACAATTATTTTCTGGGTAGGCGGATGTTTGTGTATATGGAATAGATAGTGACTGTGTAGATGTACAAATATTACAGCATTGCTGAAAATCCTGCTTATTTCAAACAACTGCATTTATGTAGAGAGTTGATATATAGAGATAGATAGATAGAGATATATATACACACATACGCAAAGGTTGTTTCCTGAAGATGGTCTTTTAGAAGATGCATCTACAGAAACCAGCTCACTTCCCAGTGACTCAGTCTGCTCTTTGTACCTATCACAATTAGGACTTCTGTCTGTGCACATGTAATTCGTGTATGGTCTGGCCCCATGTGAGACATCTCCAGTTGTTATGTACTTTAAATTACATTCTGTAACAAACATGCTGTCTCCATCACTGCTGTGCTCACATCTAGCACACCTCCCACCTCTCCCTTGTGCTGAGAATGGGAATAAGCACCGGCATGTAAGAAAATGGAAGGGTCAGCGATGAGACACATCCTGAAGTCCTCACTCCTTTGCTCTCAGGCAGATTTTGCTTTAGTTAGGACTATGAGCTAGATGATGTACTCAATACTTTTACATTTTCTAGTTGCTTAGCCCTGTTACTAGGCTACTGATACCACAACTTTATGGTTGTTTAACATCAGAAATATTCATTGGGAGAAAGATTTCACAAGTGCTAAATCTTGTGTGAAATTGTCCCCTGGGTTTATCTCATCGGGGAGATCAGACTCTTAGATGCAATCATTCCTGAGGATAGGAGTTGCTATAGAGAACCAGGCCAATGAGCCACTGAGACCATTTTTAGTTTTTTGATCATTGTCAATGTTAAAAATCTAAAAATAAAAATCCTGGCGTTGGCCCTTCTGAGAAGATCTGTCCAAAGAGGAAGAGCCTTTGGAGGATTTAATTTAAAACATGAGGAGTTTCATCTTTGTTTTAAGAAACATTCCATTGCAAATACTCTCAGGTCTCTCTATGAAAGTTTGATCATATTCAGGTTTTTAACTGCCTTTTATATCTCTTGATATAGATATCCTCTAACTTATTTCTGACCTATTCCAGCATCATAGCTCTCATCCTGTCATTATTTGTGTCCTGTGAACTTCTCACAGAAAGCTTGTTCCCACCTTTACAGACTAAGACCTGCAGGAGAAGAGAGGGCAGGACTGCTTCATTCATGATGTTCACCTAAATTCTCTTTAGTTATTCAGTCAGGTTATCAAGCACCGAGGAAAGTCTCACAGTGCAATTAGATCTCCCATAGTCAAACTTTTACAGACAAGTGCGTTTAGGACTCTGGTATTTTTATTTTCTTGAAAGAGAATTAGGTTTGAAAACTCTTTCACAACACTGCAGCAAAGCGAGCGGAGCTCAGTTTAACAAACACGCCCACACCCCCTCGCTCAGAGCCCCCTCTTTTGAGCTGGCCAGTATCTTCCTTTGAGGGTCCCTCCTTCGGTTTTGTCGGAAGCCCGCCCAGTGCTCATGGAGAAGGGGCTCCAGCATGGGCACAACCCTCTGTAGGTCCTTCCACACCAGGTAATTACAGCTACAGCCTTCGGGAGAGGCATGGGGTCCCGACTGCTAGGGCGGACTGTGAGGGGCTTTGGTGGAGCAATCCCTTTTTGCTTTTTGTTATCTATCACATATGGAGAAGGGCATGTGTTAACTGTTCATTCTTCTCCCCCTCAATATTGTCAATTGTTGTGGTGATGCGTTATTGAAGATATGCGTTTGTCATTTTTACCCATCCCAACCTTTGGTTTTTTCATTACTTCTCCAGAAAATAATTAGAGGAACTTTCCTTTTTATCAGGCTGAGAGGATTTTTTTCTAGTCACAGGATTTTTTTCCAGTCACAGAATTTTCTTAAGAGCTCCTCAAAGGATATCTTTCATGACATTTGTCAAATGTGTGCTGATCAGAAAACTTTCCTATCCTGGAATATTTGATACTTTTTGTGATGTATCAAACTTCCTGCTACACACCTCTGTCTTGCTGCTTCATCAAGTTGTCTGCCTGTATGAGAAGACTTTTCCCCATCTGGCTTTTTGGTCTGTATTCAGTCTCTAAGTGGAGGTTGGATATGGCTGGACTGTGTAGGGTGGACAGTATTTGGGACAGAATGTAAAACACAGACTGTTTGATGATCTCAGGATAGTTACCTCTGTCTGCCTTGGGACAGAGCCCGAGCAGAAAGGGATCCATCCCTGCTAACAGAACCACCAGGCACCGCAATAAACACATGAGAATAAGGCATGGTGGCATTTACAAGGATTTTATAGTCAGTGGATAGCTCTTAGCAACCTGCAGAAACTTGCAGAGATCGGGGGGACGCTTTGGTTCCAGCAAACAGCCCCCAAAGTTCCTGGCCAGTTCAAGTAGTGGAGGAAATACACTAATCACAGGAGACCCTTGAAATGTCTATTTATGGCTGGGCCCGAGAGGTGTGAGTACTTGTAAAGGGGAATTGGCAGTGTGTTGGGATGATGGTGGAGCAAGAATGAACCCTGATTGATTATGAGGCTTGTGAACATTAGCCAAATGTGGTCATTTGTGCAATTAATGCAATGATGCTGAGAACAGCAATATCTAGTACTTTATTGTAATTCTGTGAACGGAATTTTGAACTAAGAAGGAGTCATTTTGCTACTGTGGAAGTTATTTATGTTAAAGATACATAATGATATTAGGACTTCAAAAACTAGAGCCACAAAATCATTAAACTGAGAAAGCTTTGAGCTATTTTATATGTCTTGTATTTGCATTTTACTCATAATAAATATAAATTGCAAATATTCCCTTTAAAAAATGTCAGCAGGAAAAATAATTACCTAGGAACCACAAATTTTGTTTATTAGGATTTCTGCTTCCTTTTGTGCTACACATTTTGAAATATTAGTGAAGTCACTTCCCCGCCCCCCTCCACACCACTTGGTAGCGTTGTCAGGATGGGAAAAAAAGACCAGTCACAGAAACATGTAACTTAGTTAAGTCACCACATTCTTTCTTTCATCTGGATAGCTGTTGCATGGCTGGAATAGGTTGTAGCCTCCCAGCTTCTCTTTGCTGCAGGAAACTTTGTAATAGCACTTAAATAAATAAAGAGACTGGGTAGGAGATTATTGCTTTCATTGTGCTATTGTATATGTGTATTATAGAGTCGCCCCATAGATTGACACAATTAGTTGAATGCAGGACAAGACAAATGTTGTATATGACAGTGGGGTAGTATTGAAAGATGACCCCATATCTGGCGAGCTGAGAGTTATGGATCCATTGATAGCTGTTACCAGTGTTTTGAAGCGTGGCTGTTAAATTTTGCCTGCTGGCTTCTGGCTGCTGGCCTGCCTGCCTGGGCAACCGCGCGGCTGAATGGAGCTGCAGGCAGCTTCGGCACTTTGTTCTTCTGTTATAATAACTGACCACTGACGGGAGGAGCCTCCGCAAAAAAGCCAAGGGGACACAGCACCGCTAATCTTTGTTGCTCGTTTCACTGCCTGCGCTTCTCTTGTTGGAGCAATCTAAAGGGATGAGGCGCTTTCAAATGCCTGTGTATGGCAGCACCAGACGAGAAAAGAGGCTCTTTTCACAAAGAAAATATTCTAAATAAAAGTGGGAGTTCCAGTCAGATATTAAGCATTTCCTCCACAGAGAAAGTAAGGCTAGAATAAGATACCTAGCAGTGACAGCTCAGCATCTCTGAATACAAGCCATTTTCTATCTAGATGCACACATGTGCAATCAGCACATACATGCTATAGACAGCTGACTTTAAGTCTCCAGCCTGGAAGATGTTGGCAGAAGTTCCTGTCTGCCGTGTTTTGAACATCTGTAATAGATGTAAAGATTTTATATTCTTTAGTCTTTGGTGACCGCTTCACCTGTAAACAGCAAGGCCAGTATTTCCCTGTTAAAAAACAAACCCCCCAAAACTTAAGCATTTAAGCAAATGTTCCACGTATTTACCAGACGGAATATTCAGGAAACCTCTAAGGGATTTTATTGTCTGACTTCCTGAGTAAAGCAGGCTTATGAAATCCCGCTCTTTGGGTTGTGTGTCACTGTGCGTGCACGCGTTCGCCCAAGCGTGTCTCATAACATGGGAACCCAGAGGGACAGTCTGAAACAAAACGACAGTGAAACAATGGGTGATATGTTCCTTGCAATCTCATGAAATGGGTGAGAGTTGGATTTTTTTCCTACTAAAGAAAAAAATCATTTTGAGTTCAGCCTGTGTGAAACAGAGAATCCACCCAAGCAAGACCTTTCAAATACATTAATCAGAAAAAGAAATCTAGCTGCAAGCCCAAGGGAGAGGGTCACGTCCTGAAAAGCGCATTGGCATAAGCCTGCACTAAAAAGAGAGAATCATCTGTTTGACTTCATATAGGAAAAGGTAGGCACATGGTTGACTTTCTCAGGGGAAGCCATTTCTACTGCAGCTCCTAAAATGCTGGTTATTAAACATGTCTCACAGGATTTATCTATGCGGGCATCTGGCCTGTCACATTCTGACAGAGGAAATTCTACATTTGGAGGAAACTAGAAGCTTTTGTCTGACTTTTCTGAACTAACACCAGTTCACAGATGAGTGGTACTGGTTGAACAGGTGAGTACGGGCTGAATGCAGTTTGTCACTTGACCCTGCACTTCATCAGAGGAATATTCCGGCTGCACACACACAGATAACTCTGTCATATTAAGGAGTCTCTGTTGACATAAGCTGAAAAAGACCTCATACCATTGTGGAGTTTTGTTATTACTGATGAGGAAGAAAACATCTTTTGAATTAAAAGATCAAATAAGCCTACTGTTCCTCTGTTTGCATCAAATCCTTGTGGAAGGAGGAAACTTATGAACAGTTCCCACCAAATGACTGCATCAGGAAGAAGCTGCACTTTTGAATTTACATTTTCCACCTCAAAAAGAAACAGGAGCTGGCAGGCTCCAGGCCTTTCCAGTTTCCAGTGCCTCTGACCACTCTGCTCCCACGCATGTTGTACCTGCAGGACCCCCCCTGGCTGGTTACTGCCCCCAGCTTTCTGGGCTGTCTTAACCTCTTCTGTTCCACTTTGCACATTTGGGAGAGGAAAGCAAGCACTCAGGACAGAGACAACGGGTGCGAGGCGATGTAGTTAACCAAATCATGGATTCCATGCAGGACTGGGAGTTACAGTTGTCAGGAGAGTAATCACATTACTCATAAATTCAGCTGGCTGACCCATTCCCTGGTGTTAGAGGGCCTGTGCAGGATTTTTGGGGAGACCCCAGGAAAGGAGAGGTGTTACAGAGCAGGGTGGCACACTTGGATACTCCTTCTGCATGGAGCCAGCACATGCTGGTCTTCCTGGCCAGGAGGAAGGAGGCAGTTTAGCGTTAGCAGTGATAGAGGGGAGACAGGGATTTGGTGGTAAGAAACCAGACCAGCGATCGTCAGACTGGGATTCTGATCTTTAACACAAGAAAGCCCCGGTTTCCAAGTCAAAGTACACATTGATTATTATCTCCTGCCACATCTTTTTTCCATATAAAAAGTAGATAAATTATATTTGCCTTGACATTGTTGCCAAACTGTGAAAGTCTGCATGCATTAAGATCTCTAGGAAGAAGCCGGTAACTAAATATGGGATAACAGTGTTTTTTCATGCCCTGCTCATTCATTAATACTTGTAAAATGCCTTGAGATCCTTGGATGTAGAGTAGGATAGAATATCCTGTAATGTTATTGTTAATAATAAAATCAAGATAATTCAGAGAGAAAAGGAGACTGATAGATATAATAGAGTTCTCGTCTAGGAAGAGACAACCAGCAGTTTCTCTTTCCATTGTCCCAAATGTTTTTGCTTGCTTTTCACAGACAAATTACACTGTACTAATAATTTAATTTAATTCACTGATTTCTTTTGTCTTTTTTTTTCCCCAAAGCACTATTGCTTTTGCAAGACAACAATAATCATGACTCACCCTTCATACACATTTCTTAATAAAGTTGTTCTATTATTCTTTCTTAACTTCCCAGCATTCAGGAAATGTTGCATGGTATGAAGTCAGCAGAGTTATTCTATTCGAATGGGGCTTTTTTTACCTTTGCTGCTAACCACCGGTGTGAGTACTCCCACTCCAAGGCAGGTGATGGGGACGATGCGGTTCACATCTGTAAGGGTTGTTACTTCGGTCTCTTTAAAATCCGCTCACTCTGTGGGTGTAAATAGTTCCTTGGAAGTCAGTGGGTTTTCATAAGGTGAACAAGATTTTAGCTTTGCTGACTACAGTAAGAGTTTTATCTGATTCGGGATCGAGGTGTTGGTCCCAAGGTGAATGATCCAAGCCAAAGTGATAAGAGATGAAGCGAAAAAATGAATAGTCATCCTTTTTCCCCCTACAACCTGTTCTCATTGCTTTGTTGAATTCTACCTCTGCACAAATAAGTCAAACCACCTCTTTTCATGATGCACTTTCGAATAGTGTAAAAGGGGAAAAAATTGTTTCTAGCATTTTGCTACAGCAAAAAATCCAAGATATTGTAAAGGATTTTTTAGCCATCCCAGGAACCCTAACTGCAGGGTCTCAAAATGTTCTTGTCCTTTGCAATCAGACCATGTTTGATCGTTAAGGGGAAAGACGCAAACAAGGTTTAGAAGATCACTCCTTAAGAGGATACATTTTTTATATAGGACTCTTTCCTACCACTGATTTTACAAAATACTTGGGCACACAGAATAGCTGTTCCCACATACATGTACTTGAGGTACCATCTTGCACATTTTAATCAGCGAATTCCTTACTTCCGTGGGACTTGAATAAGTCTCTTCATTGTAGACTACTATGCTCAATGGGATATGTTTGCATATCAGTTTTTATAAAATAAGAGCTTTTCCATCTCACCATTATGTGGCATTAGTTTTAGTTTACCTCAGAGAAGCCATTTTAGTCCTGGGGGGAGGGAAAGGGCTTAACCTGTGGAAGGTTTACACAAATCTAACTGCCACCATAGCAGGACACCTGTCGCTCATTGCAAGTCAGGATCGGGGACCCAGTTCCATGCCCTGCCTGCCGGAACGGCTTTCCACCAGCAACGCCATCCTGCCGCGGCCACAATGGATGACTGCCACAACCTTCACCTTCCCTGGGGGCTGGGCTTGGCTATATTTCTCCCAGCCAAAGAAAGAGCGGATGGCTCAGCTGAGGAGACTTGGGGACCTCACAACCCCGTGGAATATGACATCTGACTTGTAGGCCCCCTTCCACGAAAACATTTGGGAGGTTGAAGATAACGGACATTTTAGTGCTCTTTACTTAACTCTGCTTTTTATTACTATTGTAACATGCACAGCCGTTGGCTCGCGTTTCTTCTGCCACGCGTATGCCCGTGTCCCCATGTGTGTTTTGGGGCAGGGGGTGGGTGTTGCAGGTGTTACAGGTGTAACATCAGAGAGGGATGGTGTTGCCATGGGCACCATCTCCATCACCAAAGCCCCGGTGCGGGGTGGCGTGGGCAGGACTGCGCTTTTAGGGACAGACTCACGTCCCCTCGCTCGTGGGTCCATCGCCATCGCCCAGCGGGTGAGTGGCCGTGCCCCACGCCGGGCTGGCCGGCAGCTGCGCGGGCTGGGGCCGGCGGGGCTCCGCGGGGGCGTGAGGGTGCGTGCACGCGTGTGAGTGTGCGTGTGTCAGAGCCGTCCCCTCTCCCCCCCCTTACGTCCCCGGCAGCGCTCTGCTGCTCCGGGCGGCTGGTGGCTCAGTGCACGGGCTGATTCGGTAACAACAGAGCACCTTCCCTCCCTGTTTGCTCTCAATGCGCTTGGGCCACGGCTTTTGAAGGAGCCCAGCCCTGCCACTACCCGGCCATTATAAGGGGATGTATGGGGCTTTATCCGGAAAAAGCTCAGCCTTGCCCCAGGCTTCATCAATCATTTAGACCGGTTCAAATCCCCTTCATCGCGTTCCGCCTCATTAAACCTATCAAGGGGGACTGAAGAGAGTTTGTATAGGTCCAGAATGCCTGTACACTCCTCGCTATCTCAGATAGCACGGATGGAAGGGGGGGAAAAAAAAAAAAAAAAAGCCGAAGAAAAAGGCAAAGAATCAATTAAAAGGAATTTCGCTGCCCTGCCCGCTGCCTCCGCACATGAGCCTGGCCGGGCGGGCCCTCCCGACGGCGGCTTGAGGAGCCCCTTCACACCCCGCCCGGGCTGCCGGCTCCCCCGGGGCTCACGGCCCCGCCGGGGCACCCACCAGTCCCGCCGGACCCATTACACAGCCCCGAGGTGTAAAGGCCGGGGCGGCGCAGCCTGGTCCCCGCCCCCCCCTGCCCGTCCGCAGGCGAGAGAGGGGGACGGCCCGGCAGGCAGGGAGCGAACGGGCCGGTTGCCATTGGGTCCCGCGCCTGCCTTTTTGAAATAAACCTGGTATTTTATCCCCCGGGAGAGAAAGATAAATCAGCTCCAGCAAAACGCTGCCGGTTGCTCTTTACCGTTACATTTCTATTCTGACGACGTCAATGGCCAAACTGTGGGTGCCTTGCCACCCCCATCTCCACCACTCCCCCCCGGGTGGCGGGCCGCTGCCGGCCGGGGATGCGCTGCTCCGTCGGGGCTGCGCTTCAGTCCCCGCCCGGCGCCGCGCTGGGGAGCTCGGCTCACCAAAATGCTGACATTTGCATTTAAAACAAAGAGGGGCGGCTGCATTATCGCCGATCCCTTCTGATATTAATAGTCATAAAAGCCGGAGTGATTACCGAAAGGGAACGTGTTAAATGCCAGGAGCCTGAGTAGGGCTGGAGCTAAAAAAAAAAAAGGAAGAAGAAACAAACAAACAAACAAAAAAATCCAAACCAAAAAAAGGCAACGCACTGAATCCAAGTCTGTATTTTAACTTTTTTAATAACGATTTTTCCTGTGCTGTAAGCTTGCACCGAATCCTGGAGGAATTGCTAAATCAGATTAAGGTTATATTTTGCAACAGACTGGATGGAGCAATAAAGGAGAAAGCGCGGAAATGGGACTTCACCCATCAATTAGATCTCTATTAGCAGCCAATGCAGGCTTCACCACAGGAAATGTCACGTCCCGGCAGAAGCAGAGCCTTTCACTTTCCCCTGAAATTAAACAATTCTTCATGCTCGCAGACCCGGGGCGAGCCGAGCCTTTGTTCGCCCGGGCGCAGAGGGGGCGCGTCCTGCCAGCACCTGCTCGCTGCCTGCGCCGGGAGCCGCGGCCGGGCCACCGCCTGCACAGGTTGCCCCAACACCTGCGCTGCTCGCCCGCCTGCCCAGCGCCCAGGAAACCGCGGCCTTAAAAGGCTCTATTAATATTAAAGGGGTTATTCCAGTCATAAACGGGCCATTACCAACACAATGGGCGGTATTTTGAATAGCAGGTCGGCTCATCTGCCTCCATAGATCATATCTGCCAAAGCCGGGCCCCCTTCCCCCCGTCGCTCCCCATCCCCGGCTCCTCGGGGTTTGGGGGGCCAAAAGCACGCAGCGGCTCTTTCGCATCGAGTCTCCACGCTGGCAGCGTCGCGGGGCTCGGGGCCGCGTTAAGCTGAGGCGGGCAGAGCGGGCCGCTCTCCGGGATGGAGAAAGAGGCTGCTTTCCTCCGCGGGGAGCCGAGTGCCGGGGGGGAGCTCGGCTCTGCCTGGCAGGGCGTGCCTGGTACTACCCCCCCACCCCGCCTCTCCCCCCCTCCGGCACTGCAGCCAGACGAGGCACCGGCTCCGGGGAGCATCCTGCGGGGAGGGAGGCAGGGAGGGAAGGGCACGGGGCCCTTCCCGCACGCGTCCCCCCGCCACTCCTTCCCCCCTTCCCGCTAAGGAAAAAAAAAAAAAAAAAGGAAAGAAAAAAAAAAAAAAGAAGAAAGGAGCAGAAGAAAAGCCTCTTGAATTTGCCCATAAGCGAGAAAGGTGCGACAGGAAAGGAATGGCCAAGCAGGGGGAAGTTGCAGGGGGGATAAAGGGAGCTCTGTTGCCCCGGTCCTTGTTGTTCTTGCTGCTGCTCCATTCAGGCACCGAATTCAAATGGATATTTTACAGCTCAGCCCAGCTGAACAGGGGCTCAATGCCTGAAAGCTGCCGAGCTGCCTCCGCGGACATGCTCTGGGCCCGATATTATAATTTTCATAATGCGCTTTTATGTAGCTCCAGCCTCCTCCGGTGAGGAGCCCGCAGAGCGGCTGAAAGGGGCTTTGAGAGACCGGGGAGCGGGGCTGCAGCGGGCTGCGAGCCCCCCGCCGGCGTGAGTGGCACCGCCTGCCCCGGCCGAGGGCATCTCCCTCCAGCCCCCCGGCCCCCGGCCCGCCGCCGCTCCGCCGCGCTTCCCCGCCCGGCTGCC
>JAVJGG010000054.1:21237624-21250520 GCA_035590195.1 Aviceda cuculoides | reverse complement strand
AGCGGGTCGCTGGAGGACAAAACTCCCCGGTTCAGCCGCAGTGATGAATTGCTCCGGGGGAGAGGAGCAGAGCTCCCCTCTCCCCCTCCGCCTGCCGCTGATGAATGGGCCCGGAGGATGGATAGTCCAGAGTGTGTTATATCTTCATCAAACTGTGAAACCCCTCCCTTTACTAATAATCTGTCACAACTTTACAGAACACACACTGAGACCAAAGGGAAGCCCCTGCCCTGCAGCCTGCCCCTTCCCTCCCCTGTCAGGAAGGGCTTTATGCGGCCGAGGGAGCACGGGGGAGGGGGGCTCCCGCCGCCGAAAGCTCTCCTCGGCCGCTGCCCGGCCTCTTCCCCCTCGGCTGCCCCAGGACCCCCCGCCCGAAGGGCCCCGTCCCCCGGCCGGGGACTCCCCGGCCGCTGAGCCCGGTCCCTCCCCGCCTGCCGCGGCAGCCCAGGCGGGCTGTGCTCCCGGCAGCCGGGGCAGGGTGAGCCGGAGGCGCCCCGGAAAACTCGCGGCTTCCTCGGCAAGGTCTTTAGTACGGGGAGACAGGAGGCCAGGAGCGGGGGGGAGGCACCCTTTTTCCCTGGGCGAAAGGAGGAGAAGCAACCAAGGCGAGACCCGGCATCCTCCTCCCGCCGCAGATCTGGCTCTTTCCACCGGTGTTTGGCTCGGACACCGATAACTCTCCCTTTTCTGTCGGCTATTTACGTTTTGTTGTCCGGCAGATGCAGCCTCCAGCAGCGACGTCCGCTCCTCTACGCTACACAGTGAAAAACAATAATCAAAACTAGTTGCTTAGAAGTAAGGAGACCAGCGGGAGATGCTGTGGGTGACAGGCGGCAAATACCCACGGGCACCCGTGTGCCCGTGCCCCGCAGCCCGGAGAGCTGCCTGCCGCTCTCTCCAGCTCTTCACCTAGAGAAAGGGTCGTTCCGGATTATTCTAGTGTTAGCAATAGTCATTGCTCTGTCCGGGAATAGTTTGAGGCGTAAAACTGAGGCAGTGAAAGACATTAGTCTAATGGGGTTTGTCGTGTAGAAGCTGTTGATATTATGTTGTCATTCATCTCATTTAAAGTCCGAAGAAACGCATTCATGAGATTGTTTCTTTATTTTTTTTCCCCTTTCTCCCCCTTTCTTGCTGTTTTAAAAACATCGCTTTCTTCGGCTGTTTGCTTTAGGGGCTTTTCATCTGCGTGTTTCAGATAAGAAAAGAAATCAGATTCTTTTATTTTTCGATTGGATCCGAATTCCTTTTGATGTCCCCATTTAGTGCCTTTGACTTCTCCCGTGAATGGCAGCCTTTTGTTGCCGTCCCACATGCCCTTTAAGAAATTCTCCCTTAAACGCCTGGTACCCGCTGATGGATCCGTTTTCAAATGGACCAGAAGGAAAATGCAAGGAGCGAGAGGCCCGTTTCCTTAGTAATTGCTCGCGTTTGGGTGAAAATGCAGATATTTTTGTCTGATGTGGGAGTATTGGGAGCAAGAACATCAGCAGGGGTTTAAAACAAAGATTGTCAGCTGCGATCTCGCTGCACAAGGCGAGCAGCTCGCTTCATTGCCTTTGGTGTCAAAGTTGGGGTATCCTCCAAAGCGGGGAGCGACGTGAAAAACCTCCCGGTGGCCGGAGCAGGGCCGGAGGGGGGCGGGTAGCGCCTCGGAGCCGGCCGAGCCGGTCCGCCCGCGCCCCGGGCCCCCGCCGCCCCTGCCTCGGCTTCCCTCCTCCTCCTCACCGTCCTGCACACAGTTATTTCAGCAGCAGCTCTAGGAAAACGGGTTAATGTCTATGACACACACACGCACACGTAAATATGCGCCTAAATGTTCCTATAGGTATGAATAGCGGGTGGACGGACGATTGCCCGTGGGTCTATACTCGGATATTGCTGGCGCTAAAGAAGGATTCGCGCCTCCCAAATTGCGCTTCGGAAGAAGCTGCCGTACAATGAATTCGCCATTCGAGAGCGCGAACGCTCCTGTGCTCCGAGGCTCGGCGAGCGACGAGGACACCGCGCCCAGCCGAAGGTGATCACAAGCTAAAACTCACAGGCGTTCCCGAAATACACATTTTTTTTTTTTCAATCTTAAATAAGGAATTTTCCCCCCATTGTGCCTTTTGGAGCTTTAAATGTCTTTGAAATAATCGGTAAGCGATTAGAAATCGTTTTCAAGAAACGACTTCGAGGTCCGTGGAGCAGGATCGGGCCCCGTGTCCCGCAGAGATCCGTTCGCTAAGCCGCAGCCCGTTTTCTCCTCCGAGTGCGGCATTTTTTCTTGTCACCCGCCAGGGCTACAAAGCCGTCGCAAAGCCATTTCCTGACCGTTTTCCTTTTTTTCCCTTTCCTTGTATAAACTCTCTTCTCTTACACCATTATGTCTCGGGACACCGCAAGATAACTAAATGCCAACAGAAATAGCAAAAGGTCGGATACATGACTTAGAGCTATTCACTTCCACCGGGCAGAGCGCGGGATTTCGGGGCTGGGATGGGAAAAGGCTGGGGTGAGCCTTTGCAGGGGACCCGCTGAGCCGGCACAGGTCGAAGGGACGGAAAGGCTAGGTCTCCCGGCAGGTAGTGAAATCTCAGCCCCCCGCTTCTCCTTCTTTTTTTTTGGCAAGACACTGCGGCGGCCGACCTGAAAGCATCCCTTTTCTCGTGGGGAGCTCTCCAGGACAGATAACCTTCTCCCCCCAAGCAGCAAGAGCTAACCAGGGTCCTCCGAGTCATCTATTCTCCAAGGAAAAAAAAGCTCGCACTGCGACAGGGGCGAGGAAAAAAAAAAATCAAGCAAGACTTTCTTTAGAATACAAATCTGGGAGAAAAGGTTGCGTATATTTGGAAACAAATTTGTAGCCAGGCATAATATTTCCCTTCTGCAAAGACAATGGCAATAAGAGCGGAGCGAAAGGTGCCTTACTTACGTTTTAGGCGAGCGCCTTCCCTTCCGCACTGACCTGCCTCCTGTGCTGTAGATTATTTTATACATTTCTCCCAGATACACTTATAAACAAGTGGAAATTTTGCATCCTACCCGCACCATTTTATACATGATGAGCCATCAGTAATAGGATTATTAAACAAAAACCGTCTGAGGCGCTGGCGTTAACCTTTTTTAAAATGGCTAATTAGGTTTTGCACAGAAAAATTAGATTTAACATTGCTTACATTGCCTACATTTTCAGTTGATGCTACAATAATTTGGGGGGTAGGACGGGTAAAACAATTCGAAGACATAATAAAAAATTAACTATTTTAACATATATTATATGTCCCCTACACCAGGATAAGGCAAAGAATATTTTCATGATCAAATATTATATACATAAAACTAATTATCCCTCGCTGCTGCCTCCATCAATTACGCGGGAGAACGGCGCGGCGCGGCGCGCCCTCTGCTGGCTGCCTGCCGCAACGCGCCGGCCGCCGCCGCACCGCCGGTCCGCTCCCTCCTCCTCCCGCCCTGCTCGCGGGGTTTTTCGGGGGTGGGCGGCGGGGGGCTCGCCCTTTCAAGTGATCTACGGCTAGAGCCGCATTCGTAGCAGAAAATAGGGGGGATGCTGATGATTCGATCGGGGCTGTTCTCCGTAGAGACGGTTACGACAGGTGGCAAAGAGTACTCGCGAAAGTAACACATTCTGGACAAAGACATCCATCTCCTTCCCCCCTTCCTTCCCTCCTTCCTCCCTCCCTCCCTTCTTTTCATCTCTCCTTCCTTCCTTCCTTCCTTCCTTCCCTCCTTCCTTCCCTCTTCCTTCCTTCCTTCCCCCTCTTTCCTTCCTTCCTCCCTTCTTTTCTTCTCTCCTTCCTTCCCCCTTCCTTCCTTTCTCCCTTCCTTCTTTCCTTCCCCCTTCCGTCCTTCCTTCCTTCCCCCCTCCCTTCTTTCCTTCCTTCCCCCCCTTCCTCCCCTCCTTCCCCTCTCTCTGTTTCTCCTCCCCCCTCCCGGGAGAATGCCATTAACCTCTCTCCCAGACCCTTCCCCACGGCGGGTGCTTTCGCGCACCCCCCAGCCGGCCACAGAGGAGCGCCATGGCCCCCCAGTGCCCACGGCTTTCTCCCACGCGCGGGGCTGTGCCAGGGGCTCTTGGCAACACGTCGGTGGGGGCTCCGGACCCCCGTCCCGGCGGAGAGGGGTCCGCCAAGCTCCGCGGCTCGGAGAAGCCACGTGTCTCCCGCCCGAAGGCGCTCGGGCGGCGTGGGGCGGCTGCCGGACCCCCGTCCGCTGCCGGGGCTGCCTGGTTGTACTGGTTTGGGTTTGGGTTTGGGTTTTGTTTTGTTTTGTTTTTTTCCTACGAGACCTGAGTGGTGGCGAGCTTTCCAAAAAGCTCAGCGGTGCAAGGGGAGGCAGGGCAGCTGTGCCTTCACCCTGCTGCGAGTTTTTTCAGGAGGAGCGTTTTCATTTCCCCTGCTTTCGAAAACACTCGCCAGCAGCCAACATCGGCAGCTTGATCCCAGAAGAATCTGCAGATAATTTGGGGGAAAGCGGCCCATCTTTAATGCCTGCTCTATTCCCTCCCCTAGCTGTTCACCAGAGACAGCTTGCTTTCCGGCGTGGTGAGACAAGCGACACGCAACCACCGAAAAGGGCCACCTGAGGAGGAAAAAGCTTTCAGCTGAAACCAGCTGAAAAATGTAGACAGTTTATCTGACACAGCAGCGTTTGTTGCTAAACCGCCTCCCCGCTTCTCATGTATATATGGTGGGCCGCTCGGTCTGCAGGCCCGTTTGCGGGGAAAGCAGTAAAGCGCAGACATCTGTCCTGTGCAACAGCAGCAGGGAACAAAATACGTCAGGAGGCACTTGACTGAGGTTTCGTGAAATGGGAACCATAACAGAGTATCAGTCCTTTTTTAAAAAATCTAGCTCTGTCAGAATAGGTAACAAGGCCAGCCAGTAATATGTGAAGGTGCAATATTTACAACAAACAAAACGTTATTCAGTTTAAGACTTAAAATGCAACATTAAAAGCGTTCTATCATCATATTAAATACTCGCTAGCTAAGCCTACTCTGGAGGCATAAGAGTATCTGTCCATTTTTACAGGTTGCTTTTCCCCTATGAGGGCTTTACTGAGCATCATGTAACTTCCCGAAGTCACCATCCAGGCTCTCCGTTATGTCTGTAGTGTTCGGTCTCTCTAGGACCACGCTTTGTGCTGCTCCAACAGCTTCATTTTTTTTAGCAGGGCAGCCTCGCAGTTTTGCTGTTCTGAAGCTACAGACCGCACTCAGTGAGTCCTGTACTAAAAGCAGCATTTGGTTGAAATCTAGGTTACATGGATGAACAGTGTGATACCGTATGGAGGAGACACCCGAGCAAGCTGTAAATGAGCACATTTCACTTTGTCTAATTTAGTCTTCTCAGAGAGCTTTACAACTTCTAATTTGAATTCTCTTTTTTACAGGTGTCTTTTATAGCACTGTACTGAGCTGTGTAGGCATACCCTTAAGCAGGAGAGCAATCCTCAAGACCCTTCTCTGATCCGTAAGCACTACGGTTTATAGGAAGGGAGAGAGAAACACTATAGCAGCTTCCAGAACATGACCCAGAACGTGTTGCCCTCTGCAAAATCTGATGAAGTACTTAAAGCATACAAATAACTGCATTTTCTCCACAGGCATATAAATCTGCTTACCAGCATTTTAGGACTTCCCCTGTGCTGGTGTGTACCTCCCAGTTAACCACTGCTGGCACTTACAAACCAGGTAACTCCCCACCTTATTTTCCCAAGAAGCAGGGTCTGGTGGTGGAGCGCAGAGCACGCCTGCTCCACGCCTCCTCCATGTTGTACCGCAGTCTCTCACCTGCAGGTTCCTTCCCCTAATTTAATCTCGGGCTGTTTTCAGGGACTCTGTCAGGAGCAGTTAAAAGCTGATAATCTAGTTGTTGGTCTTCTGCAGCACCCTTCTGTGCAGAGATAGACGGTGCTTAACAGACTGTATATTCCCCAATTTGCAGACTAATACTCACTTAACCATCCAGGAAAGAAACAAACCATGCTCAATCATTATCAATATACCAACAATAAGTGGAAAAGGTGAATCATGCGTACTTTTTATTAAAATACACGCCTCTCCTACTTTCGCCATGCACAGCGTTTATCTCAGCCACGTTCAGCAATATGTTACAGACGGACATTTTGAATGGAACTATGCAAATATTTGGAATATAAGTCTGAAATATCCTACCTTTCTTTCAAAATTTGCTGTATCACATTAAGTCTGCTGCTGCTAGAAGAGACTACAAATATAGCGAGCTTAACAACTTTCTCCAAGGACCCTAAATCTTGGTATACAATGCAGAAGGTTTTTTATTGAAAATGAACAACTGAAATGGCCCATTAGGACAGTTAGCCCAGAACCCTGCCTTGCCAGGTTCATTGCTTACAGTCAGGACCAGTGGTATAATGCAATTACATGGCTGTGTACTGTGCGGCATCTTAGGAAAATAGATCAGATCATATGTCTGTTTTTCTCTGGTAAAAAGAGCTTGTAGACAGCTTGATGGCAGAATATGGCTGGTCTTTGTGTGTGGCGATAGCCAGACTGATGGTAAGGATTAAAGACTAAACACTGTAATTGCCTATGATTTTATTTGGTTTTGAGTAACATTTTGAATAATTTTTATATCTAAGTGGTCTCTATTTGCCCATACCTATCCAATTGTTACAGTGCTCGTCGGCAGGGTTTTGGCTCATTCACAGGGATGGACACAATTTTGGGGGAAAATATGTACCCGGGACTGTTCCCAGTCAGTAGTCCTGGCAGAGTATACAGGCAGGGCTTGTATATTTTATCCATACACCCAGAGAACAGACCCTGGCCCATTTTATTTACTTATGTTGACAGTCATTTTCTCATACAGTCTTTTATAAACACCTGAAAGAAAGAGTAAGTTCTTCTTACCCTGATTGTCTCATTTTTGAGTGCATCTTGACAAGTTACTAGGTAAAAGCCTTGGAACAAATAACTTCCTACCATACAGTCAAACATTCAGGAGAAACTAATTCCATTCCGATGGAATCAGAGTTTAGAGTATGAATAAGATTTCATTTGGTTATAGCTTTTGTAAAAAACCTCTTGCAGCGGAAACACCTTTAATTAGTACAGCAGTTAATAAGATATCAAGAGCAAATTTGGATCTTGAGCAGGAAATTTCCCTTATGGTGGGAAATGTCTTTCAAAACCAACAGGAACTGCATAGAGTTGATAGAGCTGATTTCCCCAGTTAAAATGTCCCATTGATAAAGCCACTCTGAACCTAGTGCATGACATCAACACGGAGAAAAACAGCCAGAAGACAGGGTTTGCATTATCTCTATGGCTTCTCAGTTTCAGTAATGGGCAAGAGCCATGTTCACCCAGGATAAGTCAGAAGGTGCCTGTGTTTTAGTGTCTTGGTGATAACTCACAGGCTAGGTAGTCTATACTGCTAAATCAAAAAAGGACTAAGCAGTATGACCGAGTCCAAATGACCGAACAACTTGTGTCCACGCTGCTTTCTGGCTCCTTTACAGCTTTGCTTTGGAGAAAGCTAATGGGAGCAACCTAAAGCAGAAACAAGGAGCGAAGGAGGAGCTGGTGGTGTAGATGATCTACCACAACTGCCCAAATTCACTTTCTGAATCTTTATTAAACAGTTTAAATGCCCCCAGCATCACCCTGACTACCCTGGATTTCTGGTGCAATGAGAAATGATGGTGTGGAATCACCACAGGAATCTGTATCATTCACATTTATAGTTTCTGTCCAGCTCCAAGGTGCATGTAGTATCTTCAACATAACCTTACCTAGGGACTGCTGGATGACCATGTGGGATGGATTGCAGAGGGTGGCCAGGAGTCCATGACTTCCCTAAACAGGCAGGAAAAGAATCTTTGCAAATGGGTCTTTGAATTAGGATTGTCATTGCATTTTGTAAGGATGTGTTTCAGCAGCCTTGTTAACAGTTATTTGTGATACTAGGGCACAGGGGTGCTGTCATTTATGCTCATCTAATGATGTAAGTCAGTAGCACAAAAGGAGTGAAATGAAGTCTCCTCATCCATGGGTTCTTGCTGTAGTTTAAAATTTAATTCAAACTCTATATCATCTAGAATAATATTTGTCTTTTCTAGTTGCTTTTACTTTTAGACTGATAAACACACCGAATTGTGTGGTGATTTTGTTACCTAGACAAATATCTACAAGGAACAAGTATGAAACCACTAAACTGATTTTCACCTACGATTTTAAAACAAGATTTCACAGTAGGTCTCTAGAGGCGAGATCTAACCAAAGATTAATCCCAAGTCACTTAACTGCTTGATATTAGCCTTAGGAAGTTTATTCTTCATAAAATAAAGCTCTATTTTGATACCAGATGTTAATGCCTTTACTCAAACTGATCTGAGCTGATAGCATTACTGAAAAAGCTTTTAGCAACTGATAGAAATTGAAGCACTATCTCTATCTGTGTGTAACTAATACATATGGTACACATTGTTCAAAGTATTCCTCAAACTAGATGGCTTGATACTCAATACTCAAATAGGAAAAGAAAACTATTCACACTGATCTCCAGAGCAGAATGAAATCAGATGACTAGTGACTGAACAAGCTAGGTTCATGAAAACAATCTTTGAATATTATGGGTTGAATATAAAGAATGCACAGAACAGATCAAATCCAAAATGCAATACTGTATTTCTATTCACTGGGTATCAATGTGCCCCTTTTATCAGTCTTTCAGAATCCGAGGAAGTCGTGATTAGATGGCATGAGTGTTCCATTTTCAAAAGAATAGATAAATAGCATGAAAGTCCCCTTAAGAGTTTAAGAAGAAATCCCCCCCTGCACTATTTCTAGTTCCTAGTAAACTTTGCTGTTCTTTGAGAAATACCATTCCTTCAAGATATCATGCAACACTACATCTGCAAATGCCAGAAATACTCGGATGCCAACACCACTGAAAAAGTCCTTCAATATATTAAATACTTCTCCTAACTACCCTTCTTGTCACAAATATTATTCACTATTCATTTCTAGTGACCTTTTTTGCAGTGTTAGATTGGTTTATACTTTAAACAAGAAGAATCTTAGTGCAATAGTCTCCAATGAAATTTTATGAGATAATTACACAATAAATGATGAACAGAACTTACCACTACTGTTTTGTGATCATCATCATTCTGTGCTTTACTGCTTTTGTTATCATCACCTCTCAAGGCCTCGAACGAGGCCATTGAGACTTTGCTGAATGCTGCACTTGCTCAGATGAAAAGAAATCTTGGTGTTTTTTTCTTCCTGGGCTTTTGCAGTCTGAGGCCCTGGCTGAAGTAAGTGGGGTCATATCAACCGAGTTAAGTGCACCTGTAAGCATTTACTGAAAAAATACAACTGTGGTGCCCCATTTAGTTTTTGAGAACAATGAGCAGACACAATCCAGTTTCTGGATAATTAGAAATCTGTTTTATCATGAATGAACTTACTTGAAAGGCATGCTAGGAAGTTACTATTCCAGTACACATGGAATATAAATTACCAGATCATAATGCTCTAAATCTCCCTTAAATCGAACCCTGAGAAAACTGCAGAAACAGGAAATTCACCTTAGTTTCTTCACCCATTTACTATGTAAGATGTCTTAGTAAGTCTAGAATTCCAAAATATGTTTCAGAAATAAGTTTACTAGTGATTTGCTATGTTATTGAGGTTGTGCTCCCCAGTGTGTTCATTCGCTAGGGTTTAGTGAGAGGAAGACTTGTACTGCATCTGATATGATGTCCTTATCACAGCAGAATCAATTGCGAGATTTACCAGCACTGACAGGGACATAATGAAAACAGATCTGTCTTCTGACCTTGCTATCTCTTGTAGAGCACGGCATGGCATCTTCAGAAGAGATGAGAAAACACAGCTCATTCTTTTGGCATAACATAATATATTTGATCACTAACCATGCCTTTCCCTTTGGCTACTATTTGGTCCTCCATTCTCATTTTTATCAGTTCTGCAGCATTTCGTCTCTTCTCTGGGCCATGCACTGGTACACAGGATATCATCCTGATAAAAGGATATAGAAGACATTTGTATCCTCATGATGGACATGTATTTGACCAAGTAGAGGACAAAAAGCTGTTTATTTTCTTATGCTAAATAGTTTTTTCACATATTGAATGCCTATTTTAAATTATATTCTAATTAGAAGTAAAAATACTTTAGGGATAGAAATGCATTAATTTGATGATTCACTCCTAAATTTAACATTAATCAGAAGTTACAGTTAGAAAACAGATCTACATATTCTTATTTATATTATTTTTAACTCTTCTGTGTTTGACTTTTGAATGATTATTTTTCAGTTTTATTGCTAAGTGATAAATCCTCTGATAAGCACTATAAGCCAAGACAAATAAATATTTTATTGACACCAGTTTTATTTTATTGCATGAGCTCATGTTCACAGGTGAAAATAATTAAATTTTATGGTTTATGCCTGAGGCACCTCTGTTTTAAAACTGTTGTAAAATAGCCTGATCATATTTAATAGTTAGAAATGTACACTGCCACTATAGGATAGTAAGGTCATTAGACTAGCAAATGTTATCAATATTCCTATTTGTTCTGGAAAAAAACATTTTATTTGTTTCTTTTAAGCTGAGGTCTTCATAAAAGCAGGTGCACTGGAAAATATTCTTGAGGAAGCGGGTTTTACATAGGACTGTAGTTAATTTGGGCAGTCAGACCTGTTATGGTTACTATGTTTTGAACTCTACAGTTCTGACAGCATCCTTATCATGGCCATGGACAACTCCAGAAAGTCGGTACCATATTCACTGGGTGAATAATTGGTGTCCTGGCCAAAAGTGCCACATTTTTGTTGTGGATTTCAAGAGTGCAAGCTGCATGACCTGCGCTCTGTTCATATTTCAGGCTGCTAGCTGAGCTGTACCTTAGGTTCAAAGCATCCATATGGTATTGAGGAAAGGCTGATCTTGGGATTACAGCTAACGAACGAGGGTCTGACTTGCTTGGCTTGGATGGTGCCCAAAATAGGTCCAAAAGGAGGCCAAATACTGGGACTTGACCTTTGGAAAGATTCAATGTAGTTTGAGAGATTGGTGTTTGGAAATTCAGATGCAAGCCTCCATTTTACCTTGTGCTTGGAGGCAGCACTGACAGACTTTTCTCCTGCCTGGTGACTTGTATTCTAGACACTTCTAAGAGGCTTTTCTTTCTGGCTCCAAAGTGGGGGGCAAGTTTTTACGTAAATTTTAATCATTTGACTATGGGATCCACTATAGCATCTCAGAACCTCAGAGATGCTTTTTTCCAGACAACTTGCAAAACTGTTTTTGCTCAGAAATTGCAGAGTACATTTGTGGTTTGAGATCATTAAAAAAAATAACAAAATAATTTAATTTCCATCTGTTTGAATAAAAACTCATGATGGAGAAGCATTTTTGCTCTGAAAAATTAATCATTCTAATCATTCTTTGGAATTGTAATATATCAGCACTTTTTTCAGGTAAAAATGAAAATAGCAGCAGACCTCAAAGGATGGACTAACCACTGAAATTTTCTTCACTTTGTGGATATGTTCATAGTGTCCTTTAAACCAAAACGGTTTCTCAAGCCCTTGAAGCCTTCCAGATTTTTTCTGCCTCATAAGCAATCTATTTGTCTTGAAGATGCCTCCTATCTTAGCAACACTGCAGATAACCCTATCTCCATAGTAGTACCTATGCCATTATGCAATTATGAGCATAATGAACAAGAACAGTCTTGTGATTTATCTTTAAGGAACTACATTAGGAAGTACACATCAGTCTTCCTCTCTTAATCTTTGCCATCTTTGCCAGAGCCAGTTCCTTACTTACCTGTGGTTCCTTTAATACCCTTCTCCATTTCCACTAGCAGTGCCATGCAACATCATGTCATTTTTTTCAACTGATGAGATAGCTGAAATCTACATTTCCTTTTTCTAGAAAAACAACTCCATTTGACACCTTTCATAAACTTATATTGACTTTTAGCTGATTTACAATTTAATTCTTTTATTTTTAATTGTTTTTTACATTAAGAAAGCTCATCCATTAATGTTTACTTACAGTATCTCTTCTCTAGTATGTATTCATTCAGATCTATGTGAAGATGGTGGCAACAGTAGGAACCTCCCTGCCTTCTCCTCCAGCAGTCTACACTACCTAAAATTGAGATTTTTTTTCCTCCTTGCCATTTTAAGAGACTGGGGATGGAATTACAGACATCCTGCTATAGCAGATATAATTTTTATTTTCTTATTTCACCTTTACTTGAATTCCTCTGTACAGATGACCTCACTAACCATTTACTTAATTTATTGATAGATATTCTTGCAAAATATAAAAAGCTCAGATAGATAAATATCTTTTATTTATTCTTCAATTTATTTTAAACCACATCAACTTGCAATTGCTCAGTCCAGGATTATTTTCAATAGATGGTTATCATACAATATTTGTATTCTTTCCAAAACCAAGACTGATGTAGCTGCTCAGCTTATAGAATCATAGAATCATTTAGGTTGGAAAAGACCTTTAAGATAATCAAGTCCAACCGTCAACCATGCCCACTAAACCATGTTCTGGAGTACCTTGTCTACGTGCTTTTTGAATACCTCCAGGGATGGTGACTCCACCACTTCCCTGTGCAGCCTGTTCCACTGCTTGATAACCCTTTTAGTAAAGAAATTTTTCCTAATATCCAATTTAAGCCTCCCCTGCCACAACTTGAGGCCATTTCCTCTCATCCTATTTCCAGCCACCCGACAGAAGAGACCAGCACCCACCTCACTACAACCCCCCTTCAGGCAGTTGTAGAGAGCGATAAGGTCTCCCCTCAGCCTCCTCTTCTCCAGACTAAACAGCCCCAGCTCCCTCAG
>JAVJGG010000054.1:21208561-21237524 GCA_035590195.1 Aviceda cuculoides | reverse complement strand
GCCTGGAGCATCTCCTCCCCCTCCTTCTTCCCTGACCTTGGTGTCTGCAGGGTTGTTTCTCTTACATGTTCTCACTCTCTCTCTGGCTGCCATTTTCCTTCCATCCCAGGAACTTTTTCTTCCTTCTTAAAAATGTTATCACAGAGGCATTACCACTATCACTGATTGGCTCGGCCTTGGCCGGTGGCGTGTCCAACTTAGAGCCGACTGGTATTTGCTCTGTCAAACACAGGGGAAGCTTCCAGCAGCTTCTCACAGAAGCCACCCCTGTAACCCCCTCGCCCCGCTACCAAAACCTTGCCACACAAAGCCAATACAAACAGCATCTCCATACATTGCTTTCCACTTTCTGTATGCATCCTCCCTTTTAAATACAGTAAAAACAGAAGGCTGCTCCTGAAATTAGGTCTCTGCTACTAATTTTAAAAGCTATGTACTCTGCACATAAAACACTAACTCTGGACTATTGAACATGCTGTTATGACTTAACCAATTGGAAGCAGGTACCTGTGCCACATATTATCCACACAGTAAAAGAGTGCTAATTTAATCAAAACTCATTTAAAAATGAAGCTGATTAGGCCAGTACAACCCCTAGTGTAGATACATTTTTATCCATTCACATTTTGTCCCTGTTAGTTAAGTTTACTGTAGTAAATTAATTTATACATTGGTCTTAATTAAAGAAGAAAAACTTTTTGTTGTATCTTAACACCAAGTTTATTGTCTCTTTGTCTGAATGTATAGGAATTTTGACCTGAACACAAATTACAGAGGTTAACACCATAAGCATATGGCTCAGTCAGTACATGTTCTGTCTCACATACACAACCCTTGAAATACACTCCAACTCTTTTCTGGAAACATCTAAATGGCAAAATTTTTTATGTTAATTTGGATTAACGTGAACCAGATAACTTAGCAAGAATATTCCTGTCCATCCTAGACAGGCATGATTTTAAAAATATTTATGCTGTGAGAAAAGACGATATTGAGGAAACATTTCTGTCAGTAGAACTAAATTCGGTGGCAATGAAGAAATGAAAGAAAATTAAAGCAATATTGGGAATTACTAGGAAAGAAATAGAGCAGAAAAATGGAAGACAGCATTATGCCATTATAAATTATCAATTTACATAGTAAATATGGTGAAAATATGGCTGATCTTTCCCTTGGACACGGTGGTGGGCTAGCTGACCTCTTGGGGTCCCTTCCAACTCTACTGATAATAGTTCTGCAAAGACTGACAGGTCACAGATACACCACATTTCAAAACTGTTTCAAGTATCTTTGAAAAGTTTGCCTAGTTTGTTCCATAATTCAGGCATGATTGAAGTGTTAACCAATACAGAATTTTACCAGTTGGGTGTGGAAACTTGGTTTTCTCATCCAGCTTGATGAATCTCTTTTGTCTGGGTAGCATGCTTCATTCTCTTACCAGCATGGAAGGTGGCTTGCAATAGAGCTGGCTTGGGAAGCAAAGCCCAGAGCCAAGCATTCACCACAGGCTGCATTTTTATTCTATGTAGGGGAAGAAATGACTTCATTCTTTTCAAGGAATACCTTTCTTTGCACAAGAAGCCTTGCATATACAGTGATACTGTACAGCTCAGCTGTACTCCATCTTCCCATGTCCACTTTCTTATATAGGCCCTCAGATGTGTCACTCTTGCTGTGCCTTCTGTAACACTGGAGTCACAGTAGAAATAGGAGTGAGGCAAAGGGCTTCTCCCTTTGAACAGCAGAGTAAGGTCTATGGCAATCTCTTCCTCTGTTGTTTTTGGTGTATTTTTTTTCTCCCACAGGTCTGCAGCAGGTCTATAACCAAGATTTTTATGGAATACAGGTATGAAAGATACTGTGTCTGTGTAGAAATTCTAGGTGAAAGGTAGTAGTAGGTAATGTAGTTTATACCCCAGTCTTTATTAAAGAATTTATGTGTATGAATTGTTCATTGATGAAGTGATGGAGTTGCTATGATTAAAAGGAACAGCTGGTTGAAGAAAGCAAAAAGTTGATACTGCTAAGGTATTTTTCTTTGCCATGTCCTTGAGATCTGCTGGTCCTGGAAATGAATAGATGCAGTACATCCAATTTTGATAAGCTAGCAACTGCTTGTCTTGCAAGGCCTGAAGGAAGCATGAGATGGGAGAGAATAAGGAGATGTCTTGAAGGAAACAATTCAGAAGTGCTAACTGTTGTCTGAGCTTCCCCTGTAAGGAAGTTCCAGAGGCTAGAAGTAGCGTATTAATTGGAAAAACATCAGAACAAAAAATTAAACTAAAAATGAGCAAAACCATGGCTACAGAATAATGACAAAAGAAGACAAAAACTCTAGCAAATTACTAGAAAAGTCTGCCCCATTGCTAGCTGGGTTGCATTTGGCTTTGATGCATTCTTATGCTAGAAGCATTCTGACGCAGAGTGAGCACATCAAGTGGAGGTGATAGTGGGCTGCATCTAGCACGTAGGTTGTCTCAGGTATATTGAACAAACTGTTATAACAATTCAAGTAAGTCTGTCATTGCTGTGTTCTGCGCAATGATGTCTGCCATGATTTAAGATTAAAATAAAAACACGTACCTCATCAGTAAGTCTTGTGGGAAAAAGTAGTCCCACAAAGTAAGATGTTATAAAATGGCCCTCACACCTCCATGAGGAGAAATTCCTTGCTCTTTCTTGCTCTCCCTAATCACTCATGTGCAATATCTAGAATAGACGAATCTCATCTTTTGATTTCCAGCATCTTTCAGTCTGGAGTTGTGTTATCTCTCAGTCTTCTAGTGGGTAAACGATCATACCAAAAAACCTTTTGTCTTTAACAATGTTAAATCTGATGCATGGCTGTCCTGTCATACTGGTCATTGGCATAAAGCACCACTGCGTTTTTTGCTGATGTTTGTTGTGCTGGTTTGTGGAGATGTAACATGGCCATTCTAACAAGAGTGAGTAGGCATAGAAATGGCTCTGTATGGTGGGTTAATAATGATTTTACATGGAAAATGGGCTTTTACTTTGTTTTGTGGGAAAACTATAGTACATCCACTTCAGAACTCTTTCAAGTTTGCAAAGTCAAGTCTCTTAGAAGCTCAAGGTTTAAGATTTTCAATTAGGAAGTTTGCAAATTCCAGTTTGAAATTAGTCTTTTAAAAAGACATCCCCTCCCCATTCATTTCCACTAGAAATAACTTATAGAATCATAGAATCATAGAATCATTTAGGTTGGAAAAGACCCTCAAGATCATAGAGTCCAACCATCATCCATGCCCACTAAGCCACGTTCTGGCGTACCTTGTCTATCTGCTTTTTGAATACTTTCAGGGATGGTGACTCAACCACTTCCCTGGGCAGCCTGTTCCAATGCCTGACAACCCTCTCAGTAAATAAATTTTTCCTAATATCCAACCTAAATCTCCCTTGCCTCAACTTGAGACCATTTCCTCTCGTCCTACCACCAGCCACCCAACAGAAGAGACCAGCACCCACCTCACTACAACCTCCTTTCAGATAATTGTTGACAGTGATAAGGTCTCCCCTCAGCCTCCTCTTCTCCAGACTAAACAGCCCCAGCTCCCTCAGCTGCTCCTCATAAGACTTGTGCTCCAGGCCCCTCACCAACTTGGTTGCCCTTCCTTGGACACGCTTGTTGATGCAGTATTGATGAGGAAGTTTGTAAGCTGTAACACTTCGGAATAGCTGCACTGTATGGTTACAAATAACCTGTATTTTCATCTGTATCTCAGAAATCAACATTTTTCATAATGATGGCATTCCTGAGAACAGTTATTCTGTTATTAACCTTCACTGTTACTCATCAATTTATGAATCCTTAAGAGTCCTTATCCTTCAGTGCCCCTTAACAACCATGCCTGCTATTCCATCATGTATTTATTGTCCTGACAATAGTGGATGTCATACCCATCACTGGTTGTTCCACTTTCTTCACTTTTGCTGCTTAAGACCCTTACTTTTCACACAATCATACAAATATTGATTGGAAGGCATCCCAGGGGTCAGGTGGTCCAACCTCTCCCTTGAAGAAGGACCGTAGCTGAGACTTGAAAATCTCCAAGAATACAGATTCCACCACCTCTGAGCAATATACCACTGCATGTAAATTATTCTCTCGTTTCTTATTGTTCATCTCCCATTTCTCAAGCACATTCTTGTCACTAAGCCCACTACCTGCTACAGCGTTCTTCTTACACTTCAACCTTTTCTTGACTGATGTTGCTTTATCTATTTTAATACCTCTATTTCTCTGATTTTTTCTGCTTGTGCTATAATTAGTGTACAAATTACACCTTTTCCTTTTCATCTTCTTTTTCCATTTTCCTTTTTATCCACCCTGCTAGTCTTAATCCTAGAATGCTGCTTAAAATCCTTTGCCTGAATGACTCTCAGTGGCCAAACGTCTTCATAACTTTCCTACCTCACGCATCCTGCATTTACCAGCTGAGGACATGTTCTCATAGCTTCTGCCTCCCCAGTGGGCTGTCAGAGGAATTCTACTGAGCACTGGCTGGGTTCCTTTTCTTTTAAGCATCTTTCCCAGGATATTAGTTACCCATGAAGTCATTGAATTTTGTCATGTCACGTGAACTTCCAGAACTTTTTTCCCGCTCCTGTCAGAACTATTTTAAACTTTACATCTGCTTGTTGTCTCTTGTGGCAGACAAATGACTCTGAAGGAATCACATGACAGGCTTGCCAGACTTTTTAGTATTTCAAGGCTTTTAACAAAGACCCTCTCCCTAATGTCATCCATGAAGATTAAAACAAAGGTGCCAGACAAGAACTATTCGTAGTGGTCTTGCACAAACTGTAATGTAAAGCAATTTTATCTATGACAAAGAAGATTTTTTTAAAATCTCCGTTTTATCTTTTCATTAGGAAAATGAGATCAAGGAAATTTGCTTACTTTTCAGAAGTGTGCAACTCATCAAAATTCCTATCATCAGGAATGAATGGTATGACGCACCGAAAGTCTCATTAAACCTCAGTGAAGAAGCTAACAGTGAGTATAGACAGTTTTCTACAGACATGCCCTGAATTCCCTGTGCTTCTCTTCTCGTGCCACTGACTGATACACCATTGACTATTATATTTCAGAAGCTGTCATCCATGTCAATAATCATGCTCTGTGTTTAACTCTTCACTTTACTTGTGACCCGCTCTAGATTGCTTACAAATTCCTTTCTATAATGCCGGATATCTCCCTTGAACCCTAAACCCCCTGTATTTTACCTTCCTAATAAAGTAATTACTAGTGGCTATATATAAGCAACCAAAGATTGCCAAAGAAGAAATGTAAGATAGCTCTTTTCTGCAAAAGTCATAACACGGAAGGCTGAATTCAATAAGAAGTTATGAGCCTCAAAGAATACGCTTCCATTACCAGTCACCATGGTCAATATATAAATCAGAAGCATTATGACTGAGTGAGAAACTTATCCTTGACTTATCAGTAGACTATCTGACTAATTGGTATCCTTGAGGATTTTTTTATCTCAGTAAGAACATTTTCTGGGATATGGACAGCTTGATTTCATTCAATTTCACGCCACTTCAGCACATGATTAGATCAGATTTAAATGGATGGACTTTACCTATGACTGTTTGGAAGGACAAATCTAATTAACCTGATTGTCTTTCCATGTATTCTTTATCTTTTCTAAGTTCTAAGCTCTTATTGATTATCAGTGGCCACAAAAAACAGTTGGATAAAATATGCATATACTTTTTTTGGCAATGATTATAAACCCAGATTAATCTAATTAAATTATACAGAATAAAATAAAAAATACAGGGATTAGTTATAGAAACTGGAACCCTTGGAGCATTTGCCTCGTATGTTTGGAATTGGATATGCTGTGAATGAATAAACACCAATGAATAAAAATACCCCCCTCAAAAAAACCCCAATAAAATGTCTACAGAAGACAGGTCAGTCACTGTGTTTAAACAATTTAATATCAAATACCAAATGTTAAAAATATTTCCACATATTCTTATCATGTACTCATCCATCCAGTTTTCTGTGACTGAATTTCTGCATGGGATCTCACAAAGAATGCAGAAATTTACTGATTTCAGAGCTTATCTGTACCGCAAACCGTTTTTGAAAATTCAGCACCAGGAGTATGTGATAAAGGATCAAGAAGAATTTATGTAATATAATAAATGAGACCACTGGAACCTACCCTGGTTAGGAAGACTTACTAGATTGTGTAAAAACTGTCCAAAATCAAAAGCTTCTCTCTGAAGCTTCGTCTAATTTTAATAAGGATTTCCATATACACTTGTGAAACATTTACTGCCTAGGTACTTTTGTAATGATCTTAAGAGTGCAGATGATATTGACAGACATGAACAAACATCTAAAGATGCTTGTGGATGAAACCAGAGGCAGCTTTGGGGGTCCAGAGAACAAAAAACGTGCCGTCCCCACATTTGCTGTAGTTGTGAGAAAAGTTTTATATGTGAATGGGGTGGGATTCCCACATTCTGACTGGTACGCTTAAGTCGAGGGAAGTCTTTAGCTTGTGTCACCTTCAGATAAAAGCAGAAAATTTCTTGGTGGTTCATTTTCCTCCAGCTTATACAGCTTCCAACCCTAAGAGTTTACCTGCAGACCTCTGCTTATGCTGAATGCGAGGCAGAAATGTAACGTGGTTCACGAATATCTCTGCTGAAAAAGACCAGACCAGAGGTTACAGCTTTACTAGTCCTTAGTTACCAGTGCAGTACCGTGTCAAGTGTTACTGTCACCAGACTTTGTGGGTTTTTTTCTCAGTTCATATAACAGACAGTATTTCAGAAAGGGAGTATTTCTTTGCACGTTTCTATGCATACACACAGCTAACATTCCTTGCATTATGAACTGAACTTCTCCTTGGGAAAGCTCACAGGTTTGGGGTTTCGTCCCTTGTCCTCTTTTTATTCCCTCATTGTAGCCTGTGATTAGTAGGAGAAAAGGAGCCTCTTACCAACAACTCAGACTGAGTTCAGCATTGATCAATACACCTTCAAATACTTCTTCAAGCTTGCAAGAGGATGCTTATCAATCTTTCCTGCTGCGGTATTTCTAATCAGGCAGTACAGGTAGTCGAAAGTTCACATCTATAATTCACCATGTTCCTCCATTTGTTGATACAGTCTCTTGCTGCAGAATTCCAAAATCTTCCTAACCTCCCTCGCATTTATTAAAAGAACACTTGCCCATCTTTCTTTCCATTCTTAAGTTTCCAATATTTTTCATGTCCTTAGTGGGTTGGACATTGCAAATAAAATACACTGGTAAGACTGCTCTGTCAATCACATGCCAAGCCTTCTGCCATACCTCCAATCTTCAAAAATATATGTATAAATTTATCATAGTTCTTTGTGCCATCTTAAGCTTACACTTGCAGCTTCTGTGTTACATATCTTAATAGCACAGGGATATACCAAAATTGTGAAAGTTATGAAAATGCTGACACAGAAAGCAACTGGAAGGAATATCGTCCTATTTTGCACATCTTCAAAAAGGTTGTGGTTTCTCTTTTTCACTGCTTTGGCAGGCACTCAGTGATTAAAAGGGTAATCCTTCCAGGAAGGGTGAGTAAATGGAAACTCCAGCTGTGAGGGAAAAGAAAGAAGACCATGTTTGATATTGCTACAGACCATCGAGCAAAAATCACAAAGCAATCTGGTAGAGAGAGACAGAAGACTTCTGTTTCTTTTTCTGAAAAATGTAACAGGCATTGACCCGATGTCCTTTATTGTTTCTTGAGATGCGGACAGCCAGCTTGAGATAACCACAAACAAGAACCAAATTGTTCATGACAACTTTGCATAAAAACTTATTTTAGCTTTGCGTTATACACTACTGATACAAATAATGGAGCTAGTTTGGCTATGAGGAACTGCAATCCTATCGACCTTGGAGGAATGTTCTCTCTTTTATTTGAAATAAATGAAAACTGTATACAGATGTTAGTAACAGTACCTTCTTTCAAATCAAGAAGGACAAAATATAAATCATTATCTGAACCTCAAGTGCTCCATGCTGCAAGGTGCTGAACACCAGCTAAACAATGCTACATCAACTTCTGTTAAAATGATTGAGAATTGAGGCCACTGGAGACCACAAAAGATTGCATGCTTCTGATGGTGATGCTATTAAAAAGACAATAAAAAGTTTAAATTTAAAACAAACTGTAATGCAAAATACTGGTTCTATAAAATATTTATTATGGCTGTCAAAAGTTATTTAATAATAATTGTTGTTTATAAAATATTTCCATAGTGTCTGTGATGAGGTTCTCCGTAATTAATTTGAAACACACAGAAGCCTCCTTCTTCTTCAGATATTCAAACTGGCTTCAAATTATGCATGGAGTTTTGCATATGATTTCATCTGAAAACAGTGATTACGAAGGAAAGTGGCAATGGGGACTCAGGAGTTGTGGATTCCATCTCCAGCCCAGCTATGCTACTGCTCGTGTGCCTACAAGCAAATTACTAACCTTTTTGATCCAAAGCCTTCATTGAACATCTAATAGTAATGTTGTGAGCATCAGTAAACTTGCACTGTGTCTGGAAAGTCTCAGCTGGAGCCAAACAAATGCAAAGCATTGCATATTTTCTTTCATATATTTCTAAAATATGTGAATTATTTTACAGACATACTAAGGTGTTTTATTTTTTTTTCCCCTGAGACTGACTTCAAAGTGGGTGCGTGGAAGTAGGTGTACACGTTTGGGCCCAAGAGGTCAAAATACATCCCTTTGCATCTATAATTTTTTTAAATTAAGAGAGAGCTGATCCCAGGTATCATTACTGCCAATAATTCTCTGATAGGCTTATAAATTTACTGGGGGGAAACAGAGAGATGTGTTAGTTATAATTTCAGATATGCTAGTGCTGATTGCGTTGGACTGCCACAGAGGAGAAATGGGACTATATCGCTAATGAGGTAGCTAAGTCCTCAGCAGTTACAATGATACTCTTCTAAATACCTGAACCATCAATCGTCAATGAAAGCAAACTGGTGCCTTGATGGTCCGGAAGAATTACCTTACAACTGTCAGAAATCAAATCATTAATAACACAGGAATCAATTTCTGCTTCTCGTCTCTGCTCAATCAGCAATATTATAGCAGAGGAGAATTGGGAAAGGGAGAAGCCAATAGCTGACACTTGATCTCTTAAGATATAATTTAATGTCTTCTTTCAAGTTAAAGTGAACAGTAGCATGGTCCAAATTGCTCAACAGGAGAGACTATAGTGAACAAGAAGTGAGAACAGATGTAGAACAAAAGTGAAGGGGAAAGTTGGGAAAGGAAAAATTGATATAAACTAACTGGGACTTCTTGGCTGTAAAGGGCCAAGTGTGATATTGTTTATTAAGTTTCCCGAAGTGTGGCACTTTTTAAGCCATTAACTTCTGGGAATAAACAATGGTTTAACATTCTATTGAAATGAAATTAAGGCCAATCTATGAAAGGCAACTTTTCCTAAAAGAAAACTCAAACTTTAGCATTATAACTGATAGACAGTAAACCAGACTCTAGAAATTAATGCTTTGCATGTGTGCGTACTGGGTCCTTCCTAAACTACAAATGCTAACAGATAAATAAGCATTCCTGACAAAGACGTGGATTTGCCATCCTAGGTCCGTTTAAGAAATACATAATCTTGAAGACTGATCAGGTTCTTTCCCTTGTGACATTTCAGTTAAACATCAGCAGCATTAAATGCCTGGTGGTCTTCGATGTGTATTTCCACATTTCAGTTGCATCTAATTAAATCCAGATATATTAATATTTTCTCCTGTAATAAAATAATGTGGTAACGGTTAAACAATTTACTGGGATTATATTCAAAGCCTTAATTTTTGTTTAGCATAAATGTTTGTCAGTCTTTTTATTACACCTTTGAGAACACCCAGCAGACATATTGAGAGTCCTAGTTCTCTAGTGCTGTATACTAGAGTCTCCTCCACCTGTAGAAAAATGGTCCCAAAATAGCAGGTAGCTCTTGTCCCTACTTCGCAGCCACTGTAGCAAGAGATGAGTGGTTCAGAAAAGGAAGTGGAAAATCAGGTTCTGCATCTTCAATTTAAAAAGTGTTAATCAGCCTAAAGCCTTAGTTTACTTGTAATTGTTATGGTATTAGAATCCCTATCAGCTGACTCTTCTTTTGCTCCTTCCCTGTCAACACCCTTCATTACACATTCTTCTGATGTCTTCCTGAGTCTCTTCCAATCAATCTTCAAGTTTAATCATCATAAGCCGGAAATGAAGCTGATTGCAGATCTTGATTCCAACACCCTTGGTCACAAAAATATGTCTTTTTTGCTGCTGAAGAGTAACTGAAAGCATCTGGGAATGATTAGAAACTGGAGCAGTTGGCTTGCTGTCCTGGAACCCAGGCTGCCAGAAGGGGGAACCTGCTGCACACCCTTGAGAGAAACCCAGGAGTACAAACCAGGACAGGTTACCCCAGCTAGAAGTCCCAGCTGTCCGTCTGGAGGCCCGCACTTCGTTTTCTTTTACTTTGATCCCTCTTCAGCCGAGTTATGATAGATTTAAAGACTTCCAGCTACGAACAGAAACATAGCCATCCGGCACAGATCATTAAAAAAAAAGATCAATATTAAGACAAGGGTTGGATTAATGAAGGGAAGATTAACCCTTTCCGAGACCTTACAAATGGCATACACTATCTGTTGGAGAGTGAGCAGGAGGCTTGTGCTTTGTGCTATCCACCTCGGTCCTTCTGTCAACGTTGCCGATATACCTGCCCTTGATTAAAGCTCCTTAGCTTCAAGGTTTAATAATTATTGACCAAAGCTTTCAGGAACGTATTTCAAAGCTGCTGCATTTTAATTTAATACCACTTACGGTATCAATGTTTGGGCACAGGCTGCTTTGAGGAGTCTTTTTTTTTTTTTGCCTTTTTACATTATAGGGAACCAGTAACACTAAAACACATGGACACAGCCCGAGACGGCACAATGTTTAATTAGCGCATCCCATCATTTCTGTGTGACGTCACCGCGCTACCACAGCACCGATGAACCGGCGAGCGCCCTGCCTGCCACCTGCGGCCTTACGGCTCCCGCTTCCGCTGCTGCCGCGCAGCGCTGAGCCCCCGCGCCGCTGAACGGCTCCCGAAAGCCCGTTTGTTTGGCCCTCAGAGAGCGAACGCTCCCCGGGCCGGCGCCGACGCGAGCATTGACGTTGTTGCTGTCACCGCCGGAGGAGCCAGCCCTGCGCAGGCCCCATCGGGAGAGCTGAGGCGCAGAGGTGGACCATCCCGCGGGCAGGCGGCCGGGCCCCGGCAGACGCATTTCCCGGACTCCCGGCAACGGCCGAGGCCGCCCTCCACCGCCTCCCAACGAGGCCTCCTGACGTCACCAGGCGCGGTGGCACGCGTGACGTCGCCGGGCCTACATTGCCCGGCAGGCCCCGCGGCTTGCTGGAAGTGACGTTTGGCCGCATCCGGGGAGGGCGCGGAGGCAGCGGTGCGTGGTGCCTTGCCGTTTTGTGGTGGGTTCCGGCCGGCCGGGTCTGGGTCTCGGTCTCGGTCTCGGTCTCCCCCGCGCCAGCTGAAGCGCTTCTCTCCCCGCAGGTGCGGCCATGGCGGACTCCACACAGAATGGGCCCATGCAAGGCGGAGCCGGCGGCGGAGCCGTGGTAAGGAGCCGCCGGCCCGTGGCGGAGCGGAGCAGGCCGCGGCACCGGCCCGACTCTTGGCGGCGGGGGCGGGCGTGAGGGTCCTGGGCCGGCCACGGCGCTTCTTCATGGGCGCGGGTGCCCCTTGCGCTGCGGGGAGGGTCCTGCTGGAACCGCAGTGTGGCCGACTGCTCGCCCGGGTACGGGCAGGGGGAAGCGGCTCTTTCGCTTTCCGATGGAAAACGGCCTGTCGCTGCGCCGCTGCTCTCGAAAATGCCCTTGTCAAGAATTAATTCCGTGTGGCAGCAACTACATGGCTGTAGTTATACTGCGCAAGCGAGACAATAGATGATGATATGAAGATGCTTGCGGGTTGGTTAGGTTAATTTCTGGTTGCTTTCATAAAAAGGGTCTGGGGGCGTAGAGGGAAAGAGCAGTCTTCAAAAGCTGGTTCAAACACAGAAGAAAAATGTTGAGTTCTTTCAGGTGAAAGGAAACTGATGTTTTAACTGCTAGCCACCTAGTAGCCAAAAGTATGCTGGGTTTCATTAGAGCCTTCCTGGTGCAGGGACTATATCAGGAGTGGAGAGGGCTGTGGTTAAGGAGAGCTCAACAACAGGAAAAGTGCTAGATTACTGTTAAAAGCTTTTTCGAGACCAAGAATGTGTAGGCCAAAATGATGCCGCTTTCCTTATGATGTAGTTACACTAACTTTACCTGAGCCTTACTTTTTTTCCCCTTGGTAAGAATCGTGGAGATTTAGCCCCAGGAGTGTATTCTGAAAGGAACATTGAAGCAATAGATGCAAAAGTCAGTCAGGTCTAAAGACCTTGCATGATAACATTTTTGAAGCTGGCTGTTAAGTGAGGTTGTTCCTTATAGAAGTATCACCTCCACAGAAGATCTTACCGCTATATTTGGTTGTAGTGTACAAAGAAGCCTTTTGGTTTTGAGGAAGCCTATCTATTTTTGATCTGGTTAGTAACGTCATATGAGTCAAGTATCACAGAACCAAAAGTTGCTCTTCACTTCAAGCTGTAATTTGCTTCTATTCAAGCTTGGGGAAGGACTTGCAAGTTAATATGGAAGAGAAGAATGCTCATTGTATGCAAATATTAAGATACCAACTTCTGTGGGGGTTGGGTTTTTTCTTTTCTTCTTCTAATGTAGCAATTTCTGATGGCTAACAAGTTGGATACAGCAATGTGGATTTCCCGCCTGTTCACAGTTTACTGCTCAGCTTTATTTGTCCTGCCTCTTCTAGGGTATGTATTGTAATATTGTAAAATAGCATTAAAAAGTTACAAAATAACTGCACTCCCTTTTCATAGTGTTGTTTTTCATGTAAGGGTAAATTTCTATTATTCAGCTTACTTGTGTGCTTTTTATGAGAACAGTTTACAGATTTTAGATTGGTTTGAAACACTTTTAGATTTGGTTGGAAAATGTGTTGAGCAACTGTAAAGTAGTGGCAAAAGCATGTTTTTGTGTATAGCTATGGAGTGATATATTGAATTGTTTTACCTTTGGCACCTGTGGTAAGTCAGTGTTACCAGTTTTTGAGTTGTATTTTAGTAGTAGTGCTTATGTATGATAATAGAAATACTTTGGGTGTTGTGCAGTTGTGATGCAATTCTCAAGGGTGGAAGACTTCTGAGCAGGGGCTTGGTTCATATGGTAACATCTCCTCTGATGATTTGCAGGTTGCATGAAGCAGCAAGCTTTTATCAGCGTGCCTTGCTGGCAAATGCTCTTACTAGTGCCCTCCGACTACACCAAAGGCTACCGCACTTTCAGCTTAGCAGGGCGTTCCTGGCCCAGGCTTTGCTGGAGGACAGCTGCCACTACCTGTTGTATTCTCTTATCTTTGTGAATTCCTACCCTGTTACAAGTATCCTTTACTTGTGTCATCCTGGTAATGTTTTTAAATATCATAGACTTGATTCTTTTCATCACCTGATGAATGATTTGAAAAACTAGTTTGAACTAGAATATGTTTGCTATTCATAAAACATACTTTATGTCAAATAGGAGAGGCTTATGTTGATTGATCCATATTCAGGTTAATCACCTCTATAAGTAGTGCACTGCAGTCTCTGGTGACTTAGATTTTATTTTTCTGAGACTTAAATTTGGTGGATTTTATGACCAGCCTCAAGTGATACTTTGAGAAGTTGGTAACTTTAGTTTATTACCAGTGCAGGGTTTATATATGACTCCTCACTGTAAGCAATATTCAGTAGTAGCTTTTTTGGAGAAGTTATTGAACAGATAAAGTCTGCAAAAAAGACTTACTCCTGTGGCTTGTCAAAGGTGACTGAAGAACTGACTTGACTTTGTGCATATGCTTAATGTCCTACTCTTAAAATGTCTCTGGCAAAGATTGTCTACGTTCTTGCTCTCTAAAATCTGAATGGCTGGCATGTTCCTTGATAAAGAAATGCGTTTTGTAGCATTTCTTAATAAAAAATATTATGACTACATGTGTTTGATAGATTTTAAGTAGTAACCTCATGTGTGTCTTTCATGCAGAAAGAGTGCATTTCAGTAGAAACATACTGGTGTGTAATAGCATATGTTGTACTTCTGCATACCTGCATACACACACATTTTGAAGTCAGTAAAAATGCGTAGCAAAGAGGTGTAAGAAGCAAAGGGAAGAGCTATAAATATGGATGTTAGACATATATGTGTCTTAACCCAGTATAGGTCGTTCCAGCCAACTTCTTGCAAAAAGCCATCTAGCTATGACTTGTGTGTTAGCATAACATCACGGGGAAAAGAAGCACTTGTGCAGCCTATAATTTTCCTTATCGCTTGCTTCAGTGAGTATTTTTCCTGTTCTGCTGTTCTCTTTGCTTCATGCTGCCACATATACAAAGAAGGTTCTTGATGTAAGTATGGTATGATGTATGATACTGTTGGTGTTCTTGGGGTTTATAAACAGGTTTGAGTTGCAGCTATGGTTTCCTTTAGCTACACTAGAGGAGTTAGAGTGAAATTGTAGTATGGAATCTCAGCACAGAGAATCTGAGAAGTCTGGGTTTTTTTGGGTTGCTCCCTGCCACATCCCCTCCCCCCTGCTTTCTGTTATGACTCAATGATATGTTGGAGTTGACACTAATTACTTTTCTTGAAATGCTATTCTTTGAAGGAAGCAAAAGCTGTGTAGCAGTTAAGTTGAAACTTAAGACATGTCTTTTTAAGCTAAACCGTAGCCTATGAAATTTAATGTTCTATCTCAGTAGTAAAATAACAAACAGCAGGGTGAGGCTGGCAAGCAAAATACTTGCCAGTTGGACCTGCTGGTCAATGAACTGCCTTGTGCAGCTTAATGTAACTCCAAACTTTGATGTTCCTAACTGGGCTATCTTGCAACCATAGGCCCTTCTGTCCTAGTGGACAGAATAAGGCTCGTGGCCATCTCATTGCAGTTGAACTTAAAATGGGTGGGTGAGGGAATTGCAACACCTAATGTTTTTAATTGAACTCTATGTAATTACGGAGTTCCAAGCTTCCAGTAGTTTTCTTTGGGATACTAATCTCCATACCTTCCGAGGATCTAATCTTAAGATGCTGAAATGAGTTGTAAATGATAATTGTTATATTTTGATTTGTTTGTGCTAGAGAAGATAAGTGTAACTTGTATGTTTTCTGGCAATCTTTTTTTCTTTAAAGGCACGAAGTTCAAACAGTCTGCCCTTTCTGAGAAATCTTTTAGAGAAGCTGAATGCTAATCAACAGAATATTCTAAAATTCATTGCTTGCAATGAAATTTTCCTGATGCCAGCTACGGTTTTTATGCTCTTCAGGTAAGAATTACCACAACTATTTTCAGAATTAGAAACTTTCTACATAAGATTACTTTTTGCAGGTAGAGTTCTCTGCTGGTCACAGATCTCCATTTGTATGGTTCTGGCTGACGAAGGCTTGAACTTAGAGTTAAATTTATTTGATTCCTAGACTTCTCAAGTTGGTGCATCATGAAATCAAAAAGCATTCACTCTGATATAACTAAGCACCAAAAACCCTTTCCCTTTCATAGCATAGATCATATTGTTGGGTCAAATCAAAGTTTTTCAGGCCTGTAAATTGCTTTCTCCTACACTGTTCAGTAAGTCGAATTTTGGTCAGTGTAATTATTAAGATCTTCAGATCAGAGAAAGTGAACTCTTATTTTTGACTATTAGATTCCAGAAATTTAAGTGGCATGAAATGTCACAGTGATAAAAGTGTGCAAGCAGGAGTAGGTTATGTCCTTTACTGTGTTACTTCTGACCAGTGATCCTTGTCTCCTTCTCTTCTGGTTTGTGTGGTGTTTTTTGGTTTTGGTTTTTTTTGGGGTGGTGGTTTTTTGTTTGTTTTTTTTTAATTCCATTTGGTTTTGCCTGCTGTGCAGGCTGTTGAATTCATTTCGGGGATCTTGAGCATATGCGTGTTAGAATCTTACTGAAGTCATATAGGCATAATGACCTGCTGGTCACTGAAGTTTGGGTCATTTCCTTTCAATATTTGGGGGAGGAATAACGCCCTCTGTTCTATATAAGTCATAGCACAGTGAGAGCATTTGTCGTGAGTGGTCTCACAGGCAGCAGAAGGGAGGCTTTATCTTCTTGGAAGTTGGTGGAATGCTTAATTTGTCTTTATCTTTTGATATGTCAGCTGAACACTTCAGTGCTTCAGCCCTGAAGGATTCCATTTCATTCGAGGCCACTTATCAACTGGTAGATACGCTTTGTATCCAATATCTGAAACTTTCAAGTGCTTTAAACCTCTCTTTAGGAGAACTTTTTTTCCCTCTCTCTATGGAGAATTTAGCATATGAAGTGTTGCTACTTGGTATGTCATCTGGTAGATACTGAAGCTTATAAAAAAATCATATACCAAATTTTAAAATCGTATAATGGTTAAATGCAGCTAATTGTGAGAATTTGTTTATTAAACTGTTTTAGAATATTAAATTGCTTGTAAATACTGTACAGGAACAAGATTTCCTCTTTTTCCCCTTCTGTAGCTCACTTTTCACTTTATTTTTTTCTTCTGGGTAAAGATACTGCTCATACTTGAAGGAGCTCTAGTTACTGGAACTGTAGTGTTCAACTTCAGACAGAGCTTTTTTAATATTGTGTTATATAAAGAAGCTCCAGTCATTAAAATTAAACTCATGGTATTTCTGTGCTTTGCTATGTATGGTTTGTATGCTACCCTTTCACTGTTTTACGGCACTGTGATGTGAAACAGCAGCTTTGTAAAGTATCAAAACCTAATTTCAGTGTAGCTGCAATAGTTGGATATCAGCTTGGCATTAATATCTCAGTACAGCTATAATAGTCTCCAGTGTGTTCTGAGAAGTTTTGCAAAAGATATTAGAAATAAGGTTCAGATAATCAAAGTGCTATGATTGGAGCTGAAGAAGCTTGCTGTAACTGGACTACTTATGTCAGCCAATTTCTGTGCTTGACCAGCAAGCTTTTTCTTAATCCTGAACAGGTGTCCACCATCACTTCTGTGGTTCTTTGCCCACCACCAGAAATGAGGCATATAAAAACCTTCATAAATATAGAATCAATACAAGAACAACACTGTAACTGCTTCATTGAGCAGTTTTGTTTTATAATGTAAGTTTCTGCTTTTGTAAGTGTATGGTTAATATACTCTTTCTTGTCAGATCTAGATTATCTGAACCAATGTGACCCCAATCTATGTTTTTTTGAGCCTAAGTAGTTTGCTTGCTTTTATTGAGAAAAGTTTTTGTTTGTTTGTTTGTGGTTTGGTTTTGTTTTGTTTTTTGTGTGTGTGTCAGTATTAAGCTCTACTTCTCTATTGTCTTGCAGTGGGCAAGGGAGTCTGCTCCAGCCATTCATTTACTATAGATTTCTTACATTACGCTACTCCTCTCGGCGAAATCCATACTGTCGGTAAGCACTAAATTGATTTTCAAAGTTAATGTTTAACTGCATAGTGTTTAGGCATTCATAAATTTTTCATTCTAAAAGGAATGCATAACTCATAATACTGAATCTGCAAATGGTAATTACAGAATGTGGAATACACCTGGATGCTAAAAAAAAAAAAAAACCCCAAACCAGCTGGTTTAAGATTACATTTATTTCATGTAACTGAACTTTTCTGAAATGTACCACCATCCTTGAATGGGAGCTTTTAGAGCATGCTTGTGTAATTAAAATTGGGAAAACAAAATCTTTTGATTGTTCTGTAACCATTTACCAGAAAGATATCCTTATTTTTAGATTCCAGGCCTATCTGAGGCTGAGTCTATACATGAACAGGCACTTATGAACTTGTGTAATGTTGACAGAAATAATATCTGTGGATGATCTTAAACATGTTCATTACCTCCTTCAGTTAAATTCGGAAGTCAGGTTAATTATAATTGAAATAGAGGCTTATTGATTATTTTTTTTTTTTGTTTGAAATTTGGTCAAGACAATACCATTGCTTTAAACTTTGAAAACATAAATATTTCTATGAGGATTTTCTCAGGTCAGTGTTTTCTCTGAACTTTTCTTATGACAAACGTTGTATAGCACAAGATTTTGTGAACATACTTTCCAGTCTGATCACTACTTAATTAGAAAATGGTTTGCCAAATTACTGAGGATGTGGCTTTGGCTGCCATGGTATGCAAGGATAGGTCTGATAATCGTAAACTTAATCATGTCCTATTCCCTACTAATTTGTAAGAAATCAAGTGTTCCATCTTAGTGCATGGTTTAGTTTCTTTGTTTGTTTTTAACAACAACAACAAAAATCTATGAAGGTGCTTTACTACTTTCGTATCTAAAAATAATTTAAGTTGTGCAATACTAAAACTAAATTTCAGTAGAACTAGTTTATCCAAGATGTTCTGTTGGCATTTATGTAGTTTTAAGTGGTGGTGTGGGTTTTATTTCTCATGTCTGTCTTCTCGTAGTTGCTTCTGGAGTGCAGGTTTCTTGCATTCTGACATGAAACAGTGTAAACACACAATTACCTCCCAACTCCTTACACTATTTCTGATAAAGCATTACTCTTACTTTTTTTTTTTTTAGTGTGGTTGTTTTTTTTTCTTGAAAGTAGAATTTTTCTGCTGTCTTTATATCTGTCAGCTGAAAGCTGCTGAACTAAAGTTAATTAAAATGTTGATGTTTAAAGGACGAGAATTCTGAAGCTCTTGCAAGATACTGCAACGCTGAGTTGATCTAAAGAACTTAAGTAGTGTGTGTAGGGGGTCTTGAGAAAAGAAGTGAATGAAAAAGATAGATTTAGATGATATTTACTTCTGATAAGTTCTATAGGATTTTAAAACTTTCTTTAAATCTGATTTTTCAGGACTCTCTTCACTGAGTTGAGGATTGTTGTTGAACACTTAATAATGAAGCCTTCATGCCCTGTTTTTGTAAGAAGACTGTGCCTCAGCAGCATTTCCTTTATAAGCAGATTGGCACCAACTGTTGCATAGCCAAATTTCAGGCACTTGTGTTTTGTGAACATTATGAGCAGCTGGCACTTCTGCTGATGACTATAAATTCCTGGTTTTACACTGATCTCACTCCAGGCTGTATAAAAATGTGTATATGCTTTTCTTGGAGATAATATGAAATTTAGCATATCAAAAGCAAGTCATGGAAACTTAAAATTACTGTGCTGTGTTGCTAATTGGTGGGGGAAAAAAGTAGCTGCATCCTATCCAAAACATGCCCAGTCATACAGAATTGGTTTTTTTTTTTTTAGGAATCGAGGATTGTTTGAGGTTGATTAAAACTTTAAGAAGTCTGTGCTCAGTAGGTTTATGTTAGTTGGAACTGTAGCTTCTGTAGGATGTCTCTAGTGGATAGCAGTTGGTACACATACCTATGCAGTACACTTTGGACAGTATTCTCCTGCTTACTAAATGTATCCATAGAACCATTTTGTCTGAATCACTATACTCAATGTAAAAATATGGCCCCCTTAGCTTTTAATCACTTTTGTTAAATTCTATCAATCTGACATAGTTAACACCTTTTCTCAAGGAGAGGCTATTTTTATTAATACTATTTAAAAAGAACTCTCCCGAGTTTCTACCTTGTGACATAGTCTTACATTACGTTGTTGGAAGAAATCTCAAGACTCTGATCATGGAAAACTCTGTGCGGTTATCTTGTCGTAACAAGATGTTTTACCAAGCCAAATTGCTGACCTGTAGGCTTTTCAGACAAAGATGCAATGCTTAAACTTTTAACCATCTCTTAAGTGAACTAATCAATGTAAATGAAGTAACTTTTGTAGAATCATTGCAGATTTGTTCTTGTGTCCACATAAATGTGAGACTGCAGTAATTCAAGCATGTCAGCTTTTTAGAATATTAATCTGTAGCTAGGTCTATATAAATTGTTACTCCAGTTTCTGAGACTCTCATTGTGATGGGAAATTTGCATAAAGGATTGCACCTGTTTAGGCAGCTTCTGAAACAAATGGGTGTAGGATTTTTTGGCATAAATCCATCTGACTGATCTGAAACTAGTGTCATGACTACAGAAGTGAATATTAAATTGATTGCTGATTATGCGTTCACCCAGCAGCTGAAAGGTGGGTCATGGAAAAAGTGTATTATCTGTCTGAACACAACTTCTTTCCGTGAGTTCAAGACAAAATATTTGTGTAATCTTCTGTAGTTAATGTTAGTATTCTAATTGCATAAAATTAAATGGGTTTCATTGGCCTTTTGTAAACTTCTGTAGCATTGTACTTAACTATTATTCCTTGGTCAGAGAAATCTTATGTGAAACACTTTTGAAAACGGTCTTGAAGCAAAGTATTTTCCTGTAACTATTGAGTTAGCTTCTCTGTGATGTGGATATCATTCAGGCTTGCCAGTTGTATTGGCTTGTTAGATCAGAGCCATGTATTTATAAACTTAATTCATTTTTTTGCTCAACCTCTTGGTACTTATGACCAATTGGTAATTCAATATGATATTCTTTGACTACTAGTCTTGCTCTCTGAACATGATTAGCTATTTATAGAACACTTCCACACTGCAGAGGCAACTGCATGCAGTAATGCTGTACAGCTGCTAAAGACTTGCAATGAGATTCACTATATGTATATCCTGTAATTTGAGGATTTTATAAAAACTAAAATTTCTACCGCAATAAAAGGAGTGTTAAATGTAATTTGCTAGGCTCTTCAAGCTTATTTTCTCTCTAACAGAACATACTGATGCTTGAACCTGGAAGTTGAGCAGAATGCTGTCCTGTGTGTATGTGTGCATGTTCTTATATCCCACCGCTGCTTCTGAATTGGAACATAATGTCTTGTGCATTTCTAAGTTGTTTTTTAGGTAATTTTGCCTTCTAAAGTGCAAAAATTTATGACCCTTTCCTTCAAAACTTAACCCAAGAATAAGCACTGCAACAATGGTATCTAATCAGAGGAGAAATCTAGACCTACTTACAACCTGTTCAATTCTTCAGCACTATTCTAGACCCTCTTTCATGTTACATGGTGTATTTTTCGAGTGGTGACATCAGATTCTGTTCAGCTCTTTGCACCACTGTGATTTAAGATTTAATTTGGCCATCTAAATTGGTCCTGCATACTGGAAGGCAAATAAATACTTGTGTAATTACTGTAAGCAAAATAACATATTACTTCTGAGAAAATTTTTGTGGCCTAAGACTGCTGTTATGGGTGCAGTCTACTGTTCCTTTAATTGTATGCTGCTACTAAATTAGAGATGAGTCTAAATTGGATCTGATGTGTTGCAACTGTAACTGAAAGATGCTGTCTTGAGATCCAACTCTGTGAATGGATGAGGAAGATCAAAAGGAGTGAGTGAGATGTCAGTAAGTAGGGAGTTGGAAGATAGTGCCATGAAGTAGAGCTTTTATGTCGATACTGAATTTCTTGTTAACTCCTATTAAGTCTTAAAAATAGATCAAGAGGAGGAAGATGTTTCATAAATGGGATTTGATTTGACTAGTAGTATATTCTTGGCTTTGCAAGGAGTTGCTTGACATGAGGCCTGGATTTTACTTGTTGTCTGGTAAAACTTACCTCTCTGATGTGCCAAGAAAACATGGAACAGTGGGGTAAGGATAACTTCGAAGCCAAATAAATAAGGCAACTGACCTGCACTCTGCATCAACTTTGTTGTTGGGGTTTTTTTTGGTTGTTTTTTTTTTATTTTTTTTTTTTTTTTTACTGCAGCCTTTAGGTTGCCTAAGCGATAACACCAAGTTTCCTCAATGCTGGAAAAAACATTCTGTCCTCGTGCCTGCTTCCTTACCACAGTTTGTGACTGTTTCTGTACTAACAATTAAACACATGAAATGCTGGTTGTGTCATGATAGCCTGAGATTTTTCTAGTAAAAGAACTGTATGTTCATGCTGCTGTGCTGTCAACAGCTAGCGGTGGTGCAGAGGCTGTAACAGAAGTCTGTGGTAGTAGAGAAGTTTTGCAGCTGACCATAAAACACCTGCCAACCCCAAATGTGAAGCAGAAGAGTCTTTGTCCTACTGAAAGGTTGTCTACCTAATGTGGTAATTGTTTCCACTGGTATACATCACAGTGGTGATTGTTTTTTATCATCTTAGCTTTCATGAGTTAAAGTGTTGTTGCACAGATTCTGTGGGTAGACCTACCCCTTGCTGTCCACAAGCATGCTATAGAAGTGATGCTCGAGTGTAAGACTGGTCTGTTCTCACCTGTAGATAAATAAAGCGTCAGGACCCACTGGGTCTGTTGGAGTAGCTAATGCCAGTTGAGGTTTCTTACACACACAGTAATTCACTAATGCATCCATCCTTTCCTCTATTGTCTTTAACTTTATACTTTTATTGTAATTTTTGTCCTGTCAGTTTTATGTTTTGCTCTCTTCTTTGATGGATGTTCAAGGGGAGCGATATCTGTCAATATATTTTAAGTTACATGTTTTAAGGATTTTTTTTTAATATATTATTATTGTGAGCCACTACTCCAACAGTTTTTGAGCTGCTAACTATATACGTGATAGTACTGTTCCAAACAAATAACGTAGCTGGTGATTTTGTACAATCTGTGTTGGACCTTTTTATCATTAGGCACTGGTATTGCAACATTTGCTGTGCAGATCCCTTATTAATTAAGGAAGTACAGTTCTTGCCCATTTTACAGACAGGAACTGAGGCGTGGAGGGAAAGACCCCTTGCCTGAGGTGATGTAAGAGCTCTGGCAGAGCAGGAAATAGAAAAGAGTTTGACAAACATCCAGGGGAACTGTGATTTGTTTCTACACCACATATGACTTCTTGGTCCTGTTTCCAAAATGATACTAACTGCTGCTTACACAGTTTCAAAAAGTGCTGTACCTCATGGTGCTCAGAGTAAGGGTACCGAAGACCATTGAGCTAGAACAGCATGTTCTTTTAAACAGTGTCAAAAATTGATTCCCATGTGCAAGAGCTAGTTATAGCCCCTGGTATTGTCATCTTTCTGGTGGGGAAAAATAATGCAATAGAATAAGATTGCAAGCACTTACCCTACTAACATTTAGCATGTATGCTGATCTGTTGTAACTGTCTATAATTTTTTAATTGCTGCAGTGCAAGTATTTGTGGTTAAACTATATATACTGAAAGTGGTTAGTTTATCTTTGTACTGTAACTTTTATTGTGTTATTATCTTAAAATCATAGGAAGAGTCAGACCTCGCTGTTTTAAATTGCCTTTTAAGGATAGACCCTTAAGCAATCCTTTATATCAAAGATGCATTATCAGTATGGATAATGTAACTGAATTTAATCTTAAATATGGATTAAAAAATATCTTTTTCATAAAATGTCAGCATTACTTACTAATTTTTCTGCAGAAGCCAGCTCTGTGCTAATAGCAGATATTGTGCAGGTAAGGGAGTTTCATTGTTTAGTTCTGTGCTATCCAGATGGTACAAACTTCTAAAATGGATTGAAAAATTCATCTTTTACTTGTATTCAAGGACTGAGGCACAAAATGCTAATGTAAGGGCTCAGAGGGGAAATACAGTTCTCCTGCATATTTGAGAAAATGTGAAGCCCTTTCAAGAAAATCTAATAAACATAATAATCACAGGCTGCTGACACTAAGGAAAAAGCACCTCATTCGCTCTTTCTTTTATGCAGCGATTTACTGGTCCCTACTGATTTTCAAATTGGATCACTGCAGTAAATTATCCATGCCAGTACCTGTGAAAGAAAGCACTGGGATCCATATTTGTTTAGTGCTGTGCTTAAATCAGCAAGAATGATAAATTTGATGGTATGAAATTGGAAATACCAAGGGCTTTTCTCAGTGAAAGAGCAAGTATCTCCATTTGTAATTTATTGTGACCCTTTTTCACTGTATGTGCTTTGTATGTCAAATATTTATTTCAAAACAAATTAAATTGTTTTCTGTATTGATACAGCCATGGTTTTGTTGATGTTCTTGAAATCAAATTATGTAGGTTTTTTTCTGGATTTAAAATATTACCAATATTGTGTTGCAAAACAGCACTTGTTCAAATCTCCGAGTTTGAGTTACTGACCAACAGCTTTGCATGTTAAGTGTTCTAGCTGTGTGTAGGGTGTTATGTATTTTTGTCTTGTTTTTTTGTGTGTTTAGAATAGTGCAAGATGCAGTGAGCTACTTTGGTTTCTCATTTGCTTTTTCTAGAGAAAAAGCAAGATTAAGCTGTATATCAAAACCAAGAGAAGCTCATCCCTGTCTTAAGTCATTGAAGCTATTCTGCTTTACACCTGGCATAGGTAATGCCAAGTCCTGTGAAGAAATTTACCTATGTGCTCAGTGTACTGCCATATTTTCAGTGCAGGTATTAATAAAGTTGAGTGTACACCTGTGTTTTGGGAGGAGTCCTGTCCCTTTAATCTTAAAACAGGTTACTTTGTGACTATGATTATGTCCCACTGCCTTAGTAAATGCCGCTGCTGAACTGAAAAGGAGTTGTAGCTAGTGCTTGATTATTTGGAATTTATATCAGTATAATAATAATTTGTTCTGCAACTACTAAGCAAAATTGTAAACCAGTGTTAATAATGTTCATAACCCTCTTCTTGTGGGCTAGGCCTGGCTCATTTGTGATGGCACGTTAAGTAGCTGACTTCTGTTTAAGCCCACTTCCAACCAGATAGACTTTATTCTACCACAGCCGGCTACCTCCATACAGCTGAAGTTTTGCAGAAGCAGTAGTGTGGATTGCTTTCTGAAGAGCCATGAAAGACTTGGTTCTTAAAGCAATGGTTAGTTTGGGTTCATCTCCCTTTATCCTGGTTTCCATGTGCCTGACCAGGATACCTTGCTCGTGAGGCGAGTGAAGTGTTGCAGCAGTGCAGACTCCTGCCTGGGGTGAGGAAACCGGTTTCCTTAAGAACAAGTGCAGATCATGGTATTTTCATTTGCTCTGTGTATTCCTATGAATGTTCATTCATGTGCCTTTGCCGATGTGAAGAGCTAGAGTATGTTGGATGAAGACGGTGCATCAGTTGACTGAGATATTTCACAGGAAAATTAAGCTGAAAATCAGGAATGGTGAAAGTGCAGGGCTAGATTATCTGCAAAGGTTAAAGCAATGTCGACTATAGTTTTCACAAAGGTAGAAATGTATTAGAAAGAAGAAGAATGAGGAGAAAAATGAGAATGCAGAATAGTTTAGCTCTGTGATAAAAAGAGGTATGGAAATCCTACTGGGTGCGCTGTTCCTTTCACAAACCCCAATTCACCATTCATGGTTTCATGCCATCAGTATCCTCTGGATAGGACTTAAGTTTTCTAGCTGTAAATTATTTCTAATTTAGTCTCTATTAAAATACTATCAGAATAGCATGTTTGGATGCTGCCACATTGCACAAGAGCACAAGACAGACTGATCTTGGTTTACTTAAAATGGAAAACAGCTGCAGTGGAACTGTGTTCTTGTCCATTATGTTTGAAGCTCCTGTAGTGGAAAAGTAGAGAAATAAATACTTACTATGGTCTATATTGCTCTTGGCTTTTTTTTTTTTTTTAAGCTTTTCTCTTTCAATGTTGCTTTGCTACATTTTTACATTGGCAGTCTAGGGGAAGATATACATGCAACTGCATGGGGTTTTGTCCTGATGTATGTTTGTTTCTGTGTGCGAAGACACATATAGAACATGATATTTGTACCTTAGCATTTTAAATTTTTTGGATTTAATTTTTTTAAGCTAGAAAATCTGACCAAACAGTATTTTGAGATGAGATGTTTGCCTATTACAATCCCTTTCAACATATTCTGCTATAGCAACTTCATTTAGGTTCTGACTAAAGTGCAACAAAAATCATTGTGAATCCTTTTAGTGATAAACTTTAAATTGTAGCTTATTAGCAAGTTATTTGTAATGGTAGATGGAAATCTGAGGCTGACTTTCTGAATTCTCATGTGTCCAGTGGCATTTTATCAATTGTATAACTAATACAAAGAAATACTGAAACCTTAGAAACTACAGTTAGAGTATGAAGCATTGGTTCAGTGTGTGTTTGAGCATCCAGTGGTTCTATTCACACTTCTAATTCTCTCAAATTTTTTAACATCACTCTGGGGCAGAGGTAAGCAAGACATTTGGTTGCATCAGTGTTTGTACTGTGGTTGATAGTCTTTATGTATACTTAAAGCAGCAGATAAATGACTAAATAAAACGTGATATTTTGAGGGTTTTTGGCCGTTTGGATATGTTAAGACACTTTGCTCTTTATGATTAAAAAGCCTCTTTCTGCCCTCTGCCAGCCTTCTCTCTTTGCAGAGTGTTACATTTGTAAGGGAGATAGCTTTTAAATAATTCTTGCACTGCATGGGTGCTTCTAATAGACTGCCTTTATACACTTCAAAAGTGCTAGTCAAGTTTATTTCACATTATCGTAATCATTTTTTTTTTTCTTACAAGCAAAAGAATCAAGCTGCTTTTAAGCTGGCCCTTGCTTTGTTCATGTAAGAGATTGTAGGACAGGTGGAGTGGCAGGAGTCTAGACCTGATGATGCAGGAAGGTCTGCAGTCCTGTGTTCCTGTGCACGTCTGCATATTACTGTAGAGAATAGGAGTAGTTGTTTCACTATATTATGTATCATGTACCTAATATTGTGTTTAAGAATTTTAAAATAGCTTTCTGCTTTAGGATGAAAATAAATGCTGCTAACCGTAACAGTTGTTCTTCCTTACTCAAAGGCTGGAAAGCTTATTTGACAATATGATTTGGTCATTTGGAATGAAATGGAATTCTTCCATGTGCTAAATTTATTCCAAACCACTGACCTCTAGTGGCTGGTTTGCAACTATGAAGCAAAACATTTTAGTAATTTAATGTGCTCCTCGTGTCTCTTGGCTACAGGAGAGGTCTTTTTCCTTTCACATTTCGTGGGAGAATGTCTCTTCACGATTTATTGTACTTTGGCTTTGCAAGTATCTGACTTATGCATTAGAAAGGAGATCAAAAGAAAACCAGATTTATGGTTAAGGTTTCTTTAAAGAAGTAACTACTCACAAGACCAAATATTTGTTGTTACTAAGCTAGAAGTACCCTATGATCTGTGAGAGCATCCCGTAATAAAGATCTTAAAACATTTATTGTCAAATCCTTGCAGCTATAAAGCATGGTAATTATATTAGCGGAATCCTGATTCCTTTTTGCTTCGGATGTTGCTGCTTTACGATTGAAGTCTTTCCTACATGTGTGGGATTATTCATCCAGGAAGAGTAATATTTTCATCTTTTTCCTGCATGACCATGAAGCACACATTTCTGGATGTATGCTGCATGAATCTTTCCCTTTTCCCTAGCTTGATTGTAGCTGCATATGTCCCAGTATAACTCTCCTTGATTTTTGTTGAGATAGGCAGTGACTCTCCAGTGGGAGAGCAAGTTCTTTAAAAATGGAATGCCTCCCTTTAGGAAAACAGAATATTGGGTAGCTAAAAGGGGTGTCTGCATTGACATGTTAAATTAGAGCCATACTGTTGGGGTTTTTTGGGGGTTTGTTTGTTTTTGGTTTTTTTTTTTTTTTAAGTGAATGCTGATTGTTCTCATTTACTGTGAAACCAAACTGGAAGGTCTGCTCTAGACTCACTCCTAATGAGCTCCAGCCTCTGTCAGGGATACAGGGCCTGACCGGCGTGGGGGCTGCATTACTGCCAAGTTCTCCTGTGTGTACCAAGTGCACATGGTGATGGAGGGCTTCCAAACCATGGAGACAACATGTAGTGTCCTGAGGTCTTTTGAGCACTAAATAAAGAGCCAAATGATCTCTGCCTCCGTGCCTGCTGTCAACCTCTAGTTCTCAAAGTTTATCCCATCTTTCTCCTACCCTGACATTCCTTCCCTTCTTTACCTGCCCTATCTCCTGTTGTTGTCTGCTCTTGTGAAACCCTTTCTCTCTTCTGGAATTCCCTCCCTCTGCGTTATGGTACTCTCACTTCAACCGGTTCTGCAGTACTGATGTCAGTTTAGCCTCCCAGAAGCTCTGGATTCCTGAGGAGAGGATGGGGTTGCCAGCCTGTGCCGTGAGGACTGCGAGCTGCTCCCGCAGCAGCAGGAGGTCACTAGCTGCCTGGCTGCTGCTGGGGTCGAAAGGGCTGGTTGAATGCTACTGCCCGCAGTTCAAGAAACTCAAGATGACCCTGCTGGTGTTCAGGTGAATGAACTGCATGTGAATAATGGAAAACACTTACCCACGTGCTGGAAATGAAAGACATTTACTTCTAGTCTATGTTGCTCTTTGACCTAGTGACCATGAAAGAAGTTTACAGACTGATGTGAACTCAGAGTGGCGTTACGCAGACTTCCGTAGAGTCGTGATTTTGTGCTTCGGAAGAGTCATTCCCCTCATGACCTGCCTGCCACAAAATATTTTCTCTTTTTCTGTTAATTTAAATATTTTACCTGAAAAACTTAAAGGTTGTTTGGGATCACTGGACACTTCATGTATTCATACTTTTTTTTTTTTTGGAACTATCAGTATGTATTTGCTTGGTGTTAACAATATATGTGTAGGATCATAAAAAGTACAAAATCAAAACAGTCTTTCCTTTTTAAAAACCTTGCTATGCTGTATGAAAGGCACACAAGGCAGGATATTAATGGAATCCCAAAGAGTAATTTTGGGGACATTGCAAGTCTCCTCCGCTGTATAAACTTGAAATCTTTAATGAATTTCAGATTAAAAAATATTCAAATTGGCTTTGTACTACATCCTTTTTCATTGTTCTGATTTCAGGTGGGATAGAGTTAATTTTCTTCCTAGTAGCTGGTATAGTGCTGTGTTTTGGATTTAGGATGAGAAGAATGTTGATAA
>JAVJGG010000054.1:21168320-21190150 GCA_035590195.1 Aviceda cuculoides | reverse complement strand
GGCATGGTTGTATTAGAATTCACATCGTCAATGGTTTTGGCTTTTTTTTTTTTTAATTGAGAATTTTGAAAAGACTTAAAACCAATCTAAACCTTGATACCATACTATTACTCATTTATTTTTCCTCTGAGATGAATTCAGCTTACCTTTGTGCTTCAGAAGAGGGGGGGGAAACACCCCCAAATTGTCTTTTTGCTTAAAATTATTTTTGTTGTCCTTGCTGGTGTTATCAATAACAGGTACAGTCAAATCAGTAGTTTGTAATGGATTTTGATCTGTCTAGTCAGTTGAAATCACAGGAGAGGCAATATTCAAGATACTTATTCCAATTATGCATCTTAAAATTAGAGTGGTGGTGGTTTTTTGTTTTGGTTTGGTTTTTTTGAAACAGTTGTGCCACTGGAACACCCTCCTAGTAAAAAGGCTAGAGCTGCAGGCACTTGTTAAGGTACCTGTATTTGTACCGAGAGTGCAGTCAGTAGCTTAAAATCTTTTTTGGTGAGCAACAGAATAATTCTTGGACATAATCAAAAAAATGAGACTTAAAAAAATACTACTCAGTTATAATAGCATACTGAAATGTTGTATACTTGAAGTGATAGCACCCTTTTTTTTTTTTCCAGACTATTCTTGTACTCCACTGACTGTTTTAATCTATTTAAATTATTTTGTACAACATATTTTGTATAACTTTGTATGGTAGAGTCTAGCACTACAGCTTCTAGATACTGTAGTATATCAATGTTTATTTTGAAGTTACTGAACATCATTAGTGGATGTAAAAATACTGACATTAAGAGACTTGGTTTGAAACATCCTTCCCCCTCTCCCTTGTGGTTAAGGGACAGGAGGGAGGCAGTAGAATGCCTAGATTTGGTATGGTGTATTTTAATTTTTTTCCCTCTGTGTATCATCCTTTGTTGGTAGAAATGGCAATGATGTATAGGATCGTAACGGATTGTATTCGGCATTTTGCATGAATATATATAACAATATGCGTTTCTGATTAACAATACCAGCAGAGGAGTTTTTCACAAAGAAAGATAGACTATGTAGCTCTTACCAGAAGTTGACTGCTGCATAAAAAATACAGACTTCAGTTCCTGAAACTACTGGTTACTAGTATGTATTCATGATAATGATTTTGTATTGCAGATCTATTTAGAAACCAAAGGCTGTTGAGGGAATACAAGGAGTTCTTTGGAAATACTAAGGTAAGAGATGTTTTAAAGTTTTTGGCTAGAAAAATACCACAACATGTACTGTGACACCTTTGGAAGGAAAGAGTTGTGGAACAGTTGGATAAGCTTAACTAACTGAATATTATTGGAAGTTTTATTTGCACTGTAATATACCTGATCTGTCTCTGATTGTAATGTAGTGGTGAATATTATGATGCCAGTTTAAATGGGTTCCTACTGTGGCAATGTAATCCACCTGTAAGGTGTGTGGGTTTTTTTGTTTTTGTTTTTTTTTTAGTCAATTGCCACCTTGTTAACAAAATTTCAGCTGTATTTGTGATTTCATCTATAGCCTATAAACATGTATAGTAAATACATTATTAATGTAAAGAAATGAAATGGGTTTCTTAAGGTAAAAAAAACCAAAACAAAACATTAACACTTTGCTGTGTGCCCTACTGGCCCTTCCTCTTTACCTAAGCAGACCCATTGCCTAAATCCAGGTGCTCTGCTATGGTAGAATCATTTCTTAATCTTTCTGCTGCACACCTGGCTCCTGTCCTTATGGTTGCAGTGGCCCCAGCTGGAGTTTTTGTTAGTTGTTTATTCTTTTTATAGCCATCCATTTGTAGAAATGTGTAAGACCCAACTGCAGTTTCAATGAGCATTCAGTAGTAAATTAGTAGGCTTCAAGGACTGTAGTTTCACTTTTGCAGTAACAGGGCAATGCAAAGTTTTTATTTAATAATTTGTATCGTAGATCCTTCACGAGGTCAAGATTTGGTTATTTTATTTTAATAATCTCTTATTTCTTTATGTAGCCACGCTCCAGTGCAGCAGCTATGTTTTTCAAGGGACCAGGGAAGGTGGTAATGGTAGCTATTTGCATGTAAGTTAAGAAAAATGTTTTGTTTATGCAAGTATAAAACAATTGATTTTTAAATATCCTGGAAATGACAACAGCCTGTGTATTCAAGCTAAAGATATCTGTGTCTCTGTAACTGAAGTTAATATTTATTCATTGTTGATGGGAGGGAGTTTAGGTATATACATTCATCAATATCTAGAGATCAGGGATAGAATGTATCTCTGATCAGATGAGCAAATTTTTTGAAGTTGATCAGGCTAAACAGTTTATTAAAGTAAAAGCTAAAATTTTGAAGGACCTGGAGAGGCAGACATTTAAAGTTGTCCTTTTTTCCTTGCTCTTTCTCGAGAGGAAGCTTTTCATATGTTTTGAACAATCTTCCATATAACCAACAGAAAAGAATTCATTTTTATATTTCTGCTGTTACTCAACTCTATCTTTCTAACTGAGAAGGAGATATTTTAGGAGGTTTTTGCCTTTCACATGTCTTACAACTTTGAAACAAAACTAAACTAATGATCCTGATTTGAAGCAAATGAACACAGAAACTATCTGGCATGAAATACACAGATGTGTGTTAAGTTTCTCTTGGGACATGATGGCTAAAATTTACTTGTCATAAAATCTGTGAATTTTTAAAAAAATTTATTTTACAGAATGTATTTATTTGCTAAGACACTATGGATATAAGGGAGCAAAATAGAAACATAGGGAAAATGCTTTTTTGGCACAGGAAACAACATTTTGAGCAGGAAGTAACTGGGTTTTTCTACAAAACTATACGCTTTTTGCTTGGGGGGAAAAACCCACAAAACTTGTTTGACTGAAAACCTCCCCCTTTCTTTGAGTATTCTACTAGTAACTACTCAGCTTTCCAAGTTAAAAAATGTGTAAGAACTGCCAGTATGGATATTTCTAATGAGGGGGGGAAAAAAAAAGGTGGGGATGGGGGGGAATGTTCTATGGTCACTTCTACCTCCTTCACTTTCTTATAATGATCTAGAGAAAACAGACCTTTCCTCCTGCTTTGTAAATAGGACATTGCTATAAACGTTGCACTCTCTTAATTTCATAAATACCATTTGGATAATTAGGTATTTTTATAGATAAATGCCTGGCAGCCATGCCAGCAGAAGTTTGTAGAGCCTGTTGTATTGCTTAGTCATCTTTTTGTGGAGCTTTTTTAGAAGCTAAAGGATCTTGTGGCCCTCAAATACCTGGTGATTTTTCAGAGATTAAATCAAGGTCACCATCGGTGCTGCTTTGTTGGTGGCTCTGATTTTCTTGACATCAGCATGATTTTTAATGGCTTGTGGTTTTGGGTCAAGAAAGGTCAATTTGTTTTAACTTCTCCAGTTGGAATGATTTGGTAGACTTTTCACAAATGTTGGGCACCTCCAGTGAGGATGAAATGTGGTTCAGTCAAAAGCGGAGTTCTTATCTATGGATCCACATGGAGGGTATAGACCAGCTGCATTGACACAGTCGATGTTGTTAATAGAATTCTGTGTGCAAGGAAAAACTTTGAAGCTCTGTTTGAAAAATACAGGAAGGTGATGGGTTTTTTTATCAAAAAGGGAATAATTTATTAGTAAAATATTCTTCAGAGTCTGGTTGAAGTGATTTCATTGTCATGCTAATGCTTTACCTTTTGAACAGTATATAATATTTTTTAAAAAAATGTTATAAGAATATTAGTAATGTTACTGCTTCTTTGGAAATGGATGTGGTGAAAGGTGTTTAGTTCTCAAAACTAGAGCCTAAATAGAAGATTTTTTTTTCCCTAGATTCATAATGGATCTGAATAATTTCAGTTTCATTTTTTAAATGTTGACTTTTTTTTTTAATGTCCTTTCTTCGAAACCCTGAATATTTTATGTAGGTTGACAGGGATGGTTGTGTAAACCAGACCAGGTCCTTCTAGGCTATTATCTTATGCTGTAAGGTGGAGTATAAAAAGGGCGATCACATGATGGCACAATTCCCTATATATGTATTTCTTAATTCCCTGTAATTCCTGTTCCCCATATACATCTTGGGGTTTTGTAGTGGTTATCTTTGAAACAAATTTGGAATGGTAAATATGTAAAAGCAAGTATTAATGCCCTTAAATTTTTTCAAGTTTACAGTTCAGTCAGGATAGACTTATTTGAATTTGGTTTAATTGTAATTTAAATAATTAAGTTAGGAACCTGTATTTGAATAATTGATTTTGATCTACTTTTGCATTTGTGTATTTTTGTGGGTTGGGTTTTTGGTCAAAGAAAGGCTGATTCTGTTCATGTATCAGTACATTTTAAAGTTACCAATTAAATTTAGACTGTACGCTAAAATTGACTTCTGACCGCAAGGAAGATGTATATCTGTTTCAGTACCACCAACCCCCCACCTTCCCCACCCCCATTTTGTTGGTGAATGTCTGCCTCCTATGGGGACTTTGGAATACAGTTATGAACAGTTGTGTTGAATGAAACTGCTTATTTTCTAGGTGCAGAAGAGAGGCTTATTAGAAAATGTTGTATAGTAGTAGCTTTAATAAGCAAGAGAATCGTACCTAATGAATCATGGCGTTGGGGTTTTTTTTGGGGTGTGGTTGGTTTGTTTTTTTTTTTTATTTCTTGGCATGATGTCCAAAATGTTACAATAAAGTCCTTTTCAGACTTCACCTAGCTTTGGTTTGAGTTCTGTTAAGATTTCCTATTGTTTGAAGTCCATGCAGATAGAAATGAGGTAGCTAAATCGGGCAGTTCAGTTCATTGCAGTACAGTAGAGAAAATACTTTCTGAATTGGTGGTCACTGATGTAAAAGATAACTTTGTTTCAAACTGATTCAGAGTATTTTAGCTGTTTTCTCAGAATCTGCTGGTTTTGGATTATTTTTCTTCTGCTGTTTAAAAACTTTGTAGTATCTCTTCAACTGAATTTAGGCTTTCATAGGGCTTATTATTTTCAAATGCAGTGGTGAATTCGTTTTTTAAAGCAATACATATTTTACGTGTGGTAATGACTCCCCCCCCCAACTGAATTTTATCTATTGTCTTATATTAATGTGAACATCTAGTCAGACAAGAAACACCAAATAGCCTTGATGGCTCTGTAGATTCAGAAGTGTTTTTGTAATTTCTCATGTAGCACCCTTCATCTTTCTATGCTACGTCTCCAACTTACTGGACATCTTTAACACAATGATTTTGCTGGGCCTGACATTTGAAAATCTTAGTATGGTTTCTTTTTAGATTTCTAGGATGTCAAATCCCCCCACAAATTTGGAATTTGTAGGGATGAAATAAAATATCAGCTGAGTGCCTGTTGTGTCATCTGAACAGATGGGGGCCCTACAACTGAATTGTACCTTCAGATAAGCTGTCAGCTCCATTAATACAACATTGAGAAGAACAATACAAAAGTCAAGAGACACTGTGCTCATGAATCCCACTGTAATTTATTTCATTTTCTTTCTATGCTAAAGATGCACTATGCTGTGAGTTGGAAGAACTTGTAATTAACACAGGGAGTTTAAATTACGGTTTAGTGTTACAACAGCCTTACTTTCTTCTTAGGTTATCCACTAACTTATGCATTTTTTTACTTCCCACCTATAAATTATGGTAATGCTTCACCATCTCATGAGGTTATGAGACTAAATTGAAAATTGTAAAGCACGTTCAGGTCCTTGGATGGAAGGAGGTGTAGAAAACAGTGCTACCTCTTGCTTGAAGAAGTGGATGTACTCTCACAGAAATTCTTTAAGGATGACCTTGGAAATGAATGTTATTTAATCAACTATATAATTTGGGGTATGGCAAGGGGCTGTACCTGTGCTTCCTCTAACTTAAATACAATTTTCTGGCATGTGGTTGTTCAAAAATGCATCTACGAGATGTTAATACTTATATTACATAATAACACTTAATTTCATTTTAATACTTTAAAAATTGCCAATAAGCTAAATTCAAATATATTAAAAAAGGTAGAGGAGAATGTTATAATCCTCTAGTCTTATTTTCTTTGCAATATGATTGTAACAATTAACCTACTGATTCTGATAATGAATATTTGAAGTGAGAATGCAGACTTGGATTTTAGTGCTGGTAGTTACCTTTCTGTGTACAACATAACACAATGTTTACTCCAGTGAGCTTGTAACCTAAAAAGGATTTGACAAGTCACACTGGACATCTTAATAGAAAAGTGCCATAGATTATTTTTACAGCGTAATCTAATGACAGCCTTGTCTTCCTGTCTGTTGTCTTATGTTTGTATCCTGCTGGGAATTGCCCAAGCTGAGACTGAAGTGGGGAACCTTACACTCCACTATTAGGAGGGGATGTATAGGAGGCAAAGGATTGAAGAAAGAGAGAAGGAAATTGTTAAGGCTTGTATTCTCCCACTGATAGGCAATTAGTAGTGAATGTGATGGAAGTTTTCAGGAAGTGCAACTTATTCAGGACTGCTTAGAAGTTAACAATTTTGGAAAAATAAATTGTATATCTTTACATATCAAGGTTAGTTGAAAGGGCTTTTTAACAGTAGCCATGCAGAAAATTTGTACGCCTTATCTGTCTGTACAGGTGTCTAATGATTAAACTGATATTTGGTTTCACCACTTGCTGGGAGGTAATGCATGATTATACAGTACTTGTGGTTTTGCTGAAAATATTAGATGAAATATTCTGTTGTTCTTTAGCTTATTTCTTGTCTTTGTTTTCAGAAATGGGTTGAATTTTTTCTTTAAACTACTTGCTTGGGTTTACACGGGATCTGCAAGTATGTTTTCAGAAGCCATACATTCTTTAGCAGACACATGTAACCAGGTGAGTGTTTTTTCTGTTCTGCTTAAGTTAGCACTTGTAATAATTTTTCAGGAATAAAGACATACTTATAGTAAGTAGTTGTATTACACTTGAAAGCAATAATTCAATCTGCTAGTGTTCCTTAGTTTGCCTATACTGTCTAAATAGTAAACACCAGAGAAATGAAAGCAATATTTTATTTAGGAGGACTATAGTGCGTGGTGAAATAATTTGTTTTCCTTTACAAAGTTTGCTCATAGATAACATTGGCATTGTAGAGAGGCCTAGAAGTTCCAAGTTAATTAGCCACAACTCTTCTTAAAAATTACTCTCGGATTCTGCTGTGGTGTGCATTTACAGTGCTCTTTCTGTTCAATACCTGTGATCATTTTTGTACTGTTTTGTATAGTTTACATGCTTCCTAGAATTAATAGTAATATATTCTACTTGGAAAAAAGCTAGTACTTAATCTAATGACCATTTAAATAATTTTGAGGCAAAACAATCTTAGAGGTGTTTTTTAAATAAACAGTTTGATCTGGGAGAGGGTGTGTTTGTGTTTTACTTTATTATTAAATAATTTCTGGTTTCAGTTGGATTACAAATCCTGCCCAGAGTGTGACAAGCTCTGTGTGCATGCAGTGGGAGGAAGATGTACTCTTTTCTGTGTGTGTGTAGTATACATGTGTATTTTTCAGCTTCCCAGAGACAAAAGTAATGTTACACTTTACTTCCCAGTTACAAAGTAATGTTGTCGTTATATACAGTTTTTATCAAACTGTAGGCAGATGAAGACATATTTTGTCAGAAATTCACATTACTTTAGAAATACTGCTAAGCCCAAAGTTGTTTCTGCTGTTCCTCAGTCTGAGTGCAAAGCTGTTGTTGCTCTGTTGGAAATTTACTTGACAAAATTAGTGGTTTCAACTAGTGGTTTCTGCAGTTTTATCTAGCTGATGTCTTATTTTTTTTTTTTATATTGATGCCATCTTATTTTTTTTTTTATATTGATGCCAGTAATTTGATGGGGGGGTTTATAAGCTAACAGTAAAATAACTGACCGAGTCTTGAAACCTTAAATGCAGAAGGAATCTAGAAAGAGTCACCTGTAATTATAAATAAAATCTTTTTTAATGATGTTTGGACTAGTATTTCTGCTAATATATTATTTGTAGTACATCTACATTATTTCAAACTGCCTGCCCCAATTAGTTCTGTTCTTTTCTAAACTATTGTTTTTTCATATAATAGATTGTTCCATACTTTGGTTGCAATTTATTTTCCCTATAACTATCAAGATGGAAGTGCACCAAAAAAGGTTAAACGGGTTATAGTATTAGTCAAATATATAAAAATTAGGAAATAAGTCCCAGGACAGGCTTAATTTTGTTTGTCGCAATGCATATGCATAATGTGACCAGCCTTATTTTTAGGAAGTGGTGTCAGAACAAAACCTCAGCAATTTGGGTTACATGCTCCTTCCTCTCTGCCTTGCTTCCTGCCTCTCCTGGCCAAGAATGAGGTGTCGGTCATCTTAAAGGATTGTTGAGTGCCTGTCCAGATAATAAAAAAATTAAAATCAGGTGGTTTTTAATTTTGTATTAATGTAGGAATGCAACAAGTTAGAATGTAGATTCTGAAGGTTTTTTTGAAATTAGTTGAACAAGAGGAGTTCTGGTAAGCAGAACTATACTCAGCTACTTCATGGATCATAAATGGGACTGGAAACTAAGATGGTGTACAAAGTATACCTCTTTCTTATTTTGGTTAAATGTTAACTTGAAATACTTTTCCTGTCAGTTATTGTAATAGAATGACAGACTTTGTTGCTTTGTCATCTCTTGGTAGAATAATGATGAGAATTTGAGCATCTCTGTGTTTCTTTTTCTATTCCCAGACTGCCTTAGCAGCCTCTCATAGCACAAGTAGCCACCACATACCTGGCACATTTAGTTTGATAGATGGTGTGGCAGACTCAGAGCTGGGCACGTAATATTAGTGTGCAGGGACAAAATTAATGTTGTTTTTTCCACTATTTTCTTTAGTGTGCATGAGGCATACATTACAAGACATTGTAATTTCCCCTTCTCCCAGCATAGAAAGAATTTTTCTTGTTGCAGCTTTTGATATAACAAGGCTTTGTAAACAAAAACGTACTTAAAGATGAGTGGCTGAAACCTGCTTGCAGCTCAAGCAAGAGTCCTTGGATAGCTTCTGATTCATACAAAAATGCAAGTCTTGTGCTTCTCCAAATTTGAGGAATGTATGGAATCTTAGAGCAGACTTAATATCTTAAAAAGCATTTTAACGTAATTTTGGCTACCATTTTGCTTCAGTTGTATCTAGTATGTGTCTCTGTCCAGAAAGACTGAGTTGAGGATTCACATTTTGTTTGCTATTTTTCTGTAAATGTTTTTACACAACCTTTCAGCTGTTCCAGCTGTAAAGTGAAGGCAGGGGCGCTACTAATTCAACTGATAATACTTAAAGAAATTTATGGGGAGGCAGCCTTAAAGTGTGTGATTTTCACTTGGCCAAGCATGTCAATTTATAGGTGAACCAAATTTGATAGTGGTATTATCTACCACTTATATGTGGAAGAGCTATTCTGGTTTTTAAATGTGAAAGTTAAATGTTCCACTGGAAATGCAGGGAGGTTTTGATCAAATATTTGAGTATGTGGTTTTGGGAAAAACACAGGAGAAACTTTGCTGCCTCAAAGCAGCTCGCTGCTGTGAAGACTAAAGTGTCTAAATTTTACTACTCGTTATTATGTTTCAATAATTCACAGTCCTAAAACAAAGCATGTGCTTTGCAAAATTGAGGTCTAGATTTATAACTTACTGCATCAATAGTTTAATACATGTCTAATTAAATATATTCCAAATAGACCATTTACATAGGAAGAGGTTTTTTTATTTCTTCAAAATAATTTTTTTCTTTAGTTTGGAGAATACGAAGTTCACTGCTGAAAGAAGCTGCAGTGTGAAATTATTGCTTTAAATGTAGTATGCTATCACCATAGTCTCTGTATAATTTCTTTCCAAGAGGGATTTATTTAAATAGCTTTGTTTCCTGAACATCTTCATTCCTTCACATTGAAGCAGAGCAACAACACTTGTGATTGCATATAATGTTCGTTTTTGGTTGCAGTTCTAAAATTATAATTAACAGTAATTATATATGTACACACACTAAATAATTGCCCATATATATATATATATATATAAAATCAACAATTTTTGGGGGGCAGTAGATTTAGGTGACAGATTTTGATGTTTATATTCCAAATCAAAATATCAGTAACAAAGCGTATGTGCAGATCAGCAAATTGCATATGCCTTTTATCTTTCAAGTTCAGTTGATATAGAATGTTTAATTTTTTTTATTTTTTTATTTTTTTAACAAGGTTTTTTTCTTTTATCCTAAATAGGCATTGCTAGCTTTGGGCATCAGTCAGTCTGCAAGGACGCCTGACCCTAGTCATCCGTAAGCTTTTTGAGTAAATAATGATTTTGGTAATTACATATAGGAGTAAGTTCAGTTCTTGTTTGTGTGTCACCTTGTTCTTTTTAATCTGCTGATTCATATAGTTTCTGAAATGCATTGTTTCTGATTTTACAATAGATAAAATAAGAAAAGGGTTTTCTTTCAAACTGCAGGAGTTGTAGCTTCAGTGGCTTGATGAATGCTGTATTTCATGAGTTTTTTTGAGGTCTGCAGGGTTGTTTCTCTTACATGTTCCCACTCCTCTCTCTGGCTGCCGTTTCTGTACCCCCTGCACCTTTTTTCCTTCATAAATATGTTATCACAGAGGTGCTAACACTATTGCTGATGGGCTCGGCCTTGGCTGGCAGCGGGTCTGTCTTGGAGCCAACTGGCACTGGCTCTGTTGGACATAGGGGAAGCTTCCAGCAGCTTCCCCTAGAAGCCACCCCTGTAACCCCCCTGCTACCAAAACCTTGCCACACAAACCCAATACAAAGTTATTCTAGGCTCTTCTACCTCTTCTGATGGATAGATTTACTTCTTTTTAAACACTGTTCATGTGAATGGCAAGATTTTTTTAAAAATAAAAAATACTGTCCTCTTCCTGTTTTCAACAAAGTGCTTTTCTGCAAGGCAGCTACTTGTATTGTGAGGAGATGTGTTTGACTTAAACTACTCTGTTTTTATCTGAGTAATAGGGATATTATTGATAAGTTCTTACAGCTTCATGAAAGTTAGAAGCTAATCTCTCTATGGTGTTTTCTCGGTGTTGACCTGCTTTACAATTCACACGTTTGGGCTGGTCATTCAAACTGTAAGCACTATTTCAAAATATGTCTAATTTACAGAATTAGTTAAGATTTTCTTCATTAAGAGCATCAGGTAATTTGAAAAATATTTTAATCTTGAATTTGTCTAAATATTCATTGTGTCTCCTTCCCCTTTCTTCTTCAATGTAGTCTTTTGTACTATTGTTTTTTAAATGTTGCTAAAGAAATATACTGTTTGTGGTAGCAGTTAATACCAAAAAAAAAAAAAGGAATAAATGTACGCTTTTAATATTGCTTTAGCTCTTCCCACTGCTCTTAAATACTGCAAGTGTTGAATGTCTGCAGTCAGCTGAACTATTAAAAGATGTCACAAATTTTAATCCCTTTAAATTAGCATTATAAAATATGTAGGCTGGCTGCCTATAAGGCTAGAGTTTTCATTCAGAAGTAGCATTTCAAGGAAATGTAAAAGTGACATGAATGTTGGAGGGTTTTTTTGTTTGTTTTTTTTATAGTAGTAAAATCCTCAGTCTGTGCACAAGAGCTGATACAGCTGTGTAAATAGCTAGTTTAAAAATGAATTAGAAAAAGATCTATGCTTCATATCCTTGTGTGTACTAGATATCCTTTTCCAGGTGGCTTTTTTTTTTTTCCTTGGGTTAGATTGGATTTGGCAGCTTTGTCTTAAATAGATGTCCAGTCATATGATGATAATTGAAGACATGTAAAAATTAATGGAAAAAACTTGTAGATATGTATGCAGAGATACATAATTTTATTTTCCTAAATCACTTCCTTTGTTTTCATCTAGGTATGGTTTCACAAACATGCGCTATATTGCCTCCCTGATTAGTGGGGTGGGCATTTTCATGATGGGTGCAGGACTTTCTTGGTATCATGGGATCATAGGTTTACTCCACCCTCATCCTATAGAATCTCTTCTCTGGGTAAGCTAATCTTGTCTGATATTGTATCTAATGCTGGTGACTTAATAAAGTAATGGCAAGGTCTGAAATTTACTTTCTGAGTTAGTTTGAATGCCAACGCAATTAACTCAAATGATCCTAAATGAGAATGTGTTTTAAGAAAAAAATCATGTTAAACTATAGCTGATCTTATAGCGAAATGAGCTGTTCTTTAAGCGCCTCATCTTCCCTTCACAGCTCCCAAGAGGTCTTCCTTTCCTATTTTGCAATATATTGCATAATTCAAATATTGTTGGTTGCCTTCTGTTTAAGGATGGCCACACAACACTGTGAGTAGTGAGGTTCTGGAATGCTGTGTTTGGATAGTCTATGGTGAAGAGATCTGTACAAATATGCATATAACATAATAATTGAGACTTTTCTTTCATACAGGCATACTGCATTTTAGCAGGGTCATTGGTATCTGAAGGAGGTACGCAGTTTCAAGAAATATTTCTATTTAAGTATTCATAATCTTGAAGAGTACAGTGTGAGTGATTACAGTAATAATTGGTACTTGCTTACACAGTAAAGTTTTGAGCTCTGTTGCAAATACTTGTAAACAAAAAAAGTTGGAAAACTTTTTTTCTTATCTGTCTATAATAAAGTTGAAGAACACATCATTTAGGAACTATATGTAGAATGCCTTTTTGGTATTAAACTGTCAGCGCATGTAACTGTTCTGATTTGTATGGGAGTGCATGTAGAAAAGAAGATAACTTTATGCTTTGTCATTACTCATTATCAATAATCAGAGCTTTCTTGATGTTGCTATGATATGAAGTTTCATCTTTTCAAAATGGAAACAAGTCTTTTTGCCTCTAACCATTTTCAGCAACTACTTTGGTGTTGTTTCAGCTACCCTTCTTGTTGCTATAAATGAAATTCGCAGAAGTGCTCGAGCCAAGGGTCTGTCATTTTATCAATATGGTATGTGTCGTTACAGCAATAAGGTATGTGGTTATTTAAAACAGGATCTATTTACCAGTGTTTGCATAATGATAGAAACAATTTTGTCTGTTTTCCCTGTCTCCTTGCTATATTGATCTGTTTTCTATTCTAGTAACAAATACATTCTACAAATTAGATGAATACCTGTTAAGAAACAATACTTTGATACTTTTACTAAACTACTTGCATTTTTCATGTTAAATGCCCCTTATAATTTTTCAAACATTTTGGAGAAGCTTCCATAATTGGCACAGGGCTTGTTCTGTGTATTTATGAATGCTTCCAGAAGTGTGTGCATATGCAAAAATTAGGTTTATGCTTATTCTTACGAAAATTTTTCTTTTAAGTTGGTGGTGTTAATATAGTTTAAGTACTGTGCATAATGTAGTAAAGCTAGCTTTCCAAAGCAATATTATTTTTTTGTTGTTGTATATGCAGTCGTGCAGAGTCGTGATCCTAGCACAAACGTGGTGTTACTGGAGGATGCTGCAGCAGTTCTGAGTGTGGCTGTAGCTGCTACCTGTATGGGTCTGACTTCTTTAACAGGTAAAATTCTGCCTCAAACTGAGGCAAGCAGGATGTGAATTTCCTCCTGCGCGTGATATGAACACAGAGCATTTAGTTTATATTGGTTTAGTAAAATACATCTCTGCTCTTTTTCTGATACTTGTACTGTGTAAGCTTCTGGAAGTTTATACTGTGATCTGATTTCTAGTAGTTTGAGTTGAAAATATGTAAAATATGAAAAAAACCATACTTTTAAAAATGTCGTCTTATTGGTGGGGTTAAGCTTGAAAGAGTACTCACAGATAGGTCTAACTTCCTTTTGAGCTGTTTTGTAATACAAACTAAGGGTTTTTTTACCAAAGGTGTATTTATTGTAGTCAGTCATGTAAATCACTTTGTGCCATGGTGGGATTACGTAATTTGAGCTTCTTTATTAAGTGGTGTGCAGCTCTATGTGCATGTGGGGAGGATTTAAGGAAGCAGTTCTTTCCTTCCTTTTGATACGTAGTGGTATTAGTGTTATCTTCAGATTACAACAGCTGCTCCTGAACGGTGTGGCAAACTTAACTCACGCAGGTAGGATGATCCATATGGCAATTGATTCAAAGTCTCTCTTTGCTGCACAGTTAAGTTTTCTAAAGAGGAAAGATTATTTATTTGTCCCTTTATAAGTATTGGCTTTGGCTTTTCAGTTGTTTAAAAAAATAAACGTGGTAATTTTGTTTCTTTGTGGCTTCTCATAAGTTAGTTGCAAGTTTCAGTTTTATATAGAAGGCAGTTTTTTATTCCATCTCTAGTTTTTCATAAACTTAAAAATACATTACTGTTTCTACAAATCTGAATATGAATGAATACTTGTTTAAAACTTGTAAGTACTGTATTCCAGAAATGGTTAATACTTGCAAGTTTCCAAGTTACTGATGAAAGAGCACAGACTTTTGTGCAGCTACCTGTGTTTAGGTGTATATAATTTTGTATTAATAAAGGTAAATCTGTACACAGAAACCCAAATAGCTGACGAGTTTACTCATTTATTAGTCCTGCAGGAGGCAAGAGTGGCTGAGGGATAGGAGGGACTTGAGACTTTATCTTAAGATAACTTGTTTTCTTCCAGTGTCATTTTGTTCCTCAGTAGGAAAGAATTGCCAGTGCATTAAAAAAACCCAAACCACCCCAAAACCAAAACAAAAAAAGCCCACCAAAAAGCAAAAACCAACACCTCCCCCTCCAAAGCCCCCCAAACTATGTACTCTTTTCAGTGTGAAATCTGAATTATCTGCTATGTTTTATAAATGAAACTGTGAAACTAATTTGACATGTCTTGTTTAGGAAACCCTTATTATGACAGTGTGGGGTCTCTAGGTGTTGGAACTTTGTTAGGAACTGTGTCAGCATTTCTAATCTACACTAACACTGAAGCCCTTCTGGGACGATCCATTCAACCTGAACAACTGCAGCGACTCACTGAGTTACTGGAAAGTGATCCTGTAGTAAGGTAAGAATCTTTACAGCTCAATCTGTACAACAACAAAAAGCAAAAAAAAAAAAAAAAAACCAACATTTGGAAAAAGTAGTTCAAGCATTTTAAATGAGAGAAATCTGGTGAAATTTATTATTTTTACAGTGGATTCTTCTATATTGAGATTTTAGAATTTTAATTATTACTAACTTCTATTTCTGCGATAAAAATTTCAATAAGTGCATACTCGTACCTCTCATGTTCCACAGCTGAAATAAAATTGCAAATATGTTCTAACAGTTAAACTAATTACAGGAGTTGACAATGACTTAATGAGAAAGCCATCACAAAACTATTTTCAAATGCATGAAATGCAAGCACTTACATGATACTGTAATGTTGCTTTTATAGTTTATTAGCACTTTAAATATTTAATTCTGTTACTGTTAATATTCAGTGTCTGGAGTTCTGTAGCTGTTGGTAGTGAAGTGCTGCAGTATTATGATGTAATAGATTCTGCATGGTAGATGCTTACAAAATTAACTTAATGCTAATTTCTCTTCAGAAATCTGCAATTTGTAGTGAAATAAACTTATAACTCATTGTAATTATGAAATCTTGTTTAAATGCTTTTTAAGGAGCTATTTTAGCTTTAACCTTATTAACCTTAATTTAGAAGCAAACCCCTTTTTGTTTTCTTGATCTATATTCAGGAATATATTTCTGTGTAAATCAGCTGGAATATTTTAGTGCTTTTTTTTAATTTGTAGTCATTACTGAGCTCTGGAAAAAAAAGCAAGCCCATTAGTTAACACCAGAATACTTGAAAGAAGCAAAGTGCTGCATCATCTCAGTTGCAAGCAACAGGTCTGAACAACATGCCCTTCATTCCAGAAGCTAAACAAGATTCCTTTCCTGTTTTGGAACAGAATTGTGTTAGAATTTTTGTGTGTCAGTAACTAAACTCTGTTAAAGTATTTGTGGTGGCCCTGCATTAGTTAAATGGTGGAGCATGTGTCAACAGTGCTGTGTTAGATTAGGTGAGTTCACATGGTTATTTGTACCTGACTTCTGTAGTTCTTTTTTCCGAAGTGCACAGTTGGCTTTTGCTTGCCTCAGACTGAAATCATAAAATTTCTCCTATCCCAAGTACCCTCTTAGATTGTATTCCATTTTGTAGATGGCCGTAAGCTCTCAACAGAGCGGCCTTACTTCATCTCCTTCTTGCTGTAGACATTTTTTAAAAACAAGAAGTAACTTTATTCTTCCTGCTTTTTTAAAATTAAAAAACTGAAGGCTTGGTAAAAAACCCTGTGTGTTTCTCTTAAGGTTAGAAGCTGAAACTCCTTTAGGTACTTCTCATAACACTGTTTGCAGGACCTTCTGTATGCACTTTGTCTTGAGTGTTCTCTTTCTTAGATCCATTACATTATCCACTTTGATTTCTTTTAGTGTACACTTCGTCTTTGACCAATTTCTTGTTGCAACAAGCCTAATATCTTGAGCTTGGTTAATTTACATCTTCTAATAAGACATTGGGTCTTGATCTCAGAATTCTCTGAGCTGTAAATGTATATTACCTTTGCTTGTAACTAGGCAAAATTGGGGGAAAAAGCTACTCTAATTTTTTTTTTCTTATTCCAACCTTTGGTTAGTTATGGTTTTTGGTTTGTTTGTTTTCAACGTTTCCCTGTGAAATGAGGAAGTCTTGTAGCTTCAAGTATTTCTTCAAAAGGCTACTTGTACATTTTCATAACATAGCTTTAGGCTTGTAAGAGTTTCAGCACTTTCTTGTACATTCAAAATCCCATTTTCTTAAATGGAGTTGTGTAGTAGTATGTCCTACTCTTACATTTTTTTCTAGTGACACAAAATGTAAAAGAAAAAGCTCCTGAGTACTGGTCTGCTTCTGAAGCTGTGACTCATATTTGCTCTTTTTATATCAACCTTTCAGGGTTTTAAGCTATCAAAGTGTATCTGAGTTCTCAATGCAATCCTTTTTGCAGTTGCTGCTTCCCAGAACAGTCCACCCTTGCTCTTTCAGGGAGGGTTTGCAATCTTTATTTTCAGATGTGTTCTGCCAAATATGAAAGGGATATATTAGGGAATCATTTAGTATTCACCAGAAGGTATTTTAGATCCAAATTGACCAAAGGGTCCAGAAGGTCTGATTTACACTCTCCCCTGCCCCTGTCGGCACCACCACCGCTTAGCTTACTATTCTAGCAGTAGGTTGCCTGAACATCGTGTTCCGCTGCTAATTATAAAGCGTTTCATTTATCAGACAATAGTAACTGCTGTGCTACTAAAATAAATGTGTTGTTGATTTTTTTTTTTCCCCAGCTAAATATTTATTTATTTATTTATTTATTCCATCAGAGGGCAGTTTGACAAGACCTACATTCCCTAAAACCTTAATGACTGGAATTAATGCTCTTAATATATAATTTTTTTCCCCACCTTTTTCACTGTTTTTCCTTGGGTTGTCAGGTGAAGTTCCCTTTAGTTAAATGGATTGCCTCATTTGCTGTTCTTTAACAACACTGTGCCAAAATTTATCTACTGTTTTTTGAATTCTCATCAGTATTGCAGGATGAAAAATTAATTGGCCTTCACAGTTATTCTCAGTTCTTTTTACTCTTGAATGCAACTTATGGCGACTGCTGAATTAGAAGCATTTTTTTCCTTTTAAATATCCAATATGCTTCTCTGCTACTAATAGGGAAATATTTTGTTGTACTAGTACAGTTTTGCTTTTTTAGATCAAGACAACAATGATTATTGGATGTTTCTGCCTAATCTGTATCATCAGTAACAATTTTGCCATTTCCATCTAGTACCAGGCTTGTTTCCACATTATCCTTTGGTGTTGCTATACTTAAAAAATGTTGGTTTGTTTTGCATACGGTGCCTTTTTTGATGCTTCTATCAGTTTGCTCAACATCATAATTTCTTTCTTAGGCTCATGGCTATTTATTTCCCCTTTCTGTTCATTTTGCTTGGTAATTTCTAGTTGTAGCCCTTATTTAATTTGTGATCCAGAATGGGCTTTCAGTCAGAGTTGTTCTCAGCTGGAAAATGATTTGATTTTGGTTTTTGCTATATGAACATTCCATTCTTAACTCATTCACAGCTTTGGTGTCTCTCTTTCTTGCGTTCAGCTTAACTGAAGTGTAGGAGATTAGGCTTTCAGAACTGTGAAATAAAATATATGATGTGGTACAGACTGTCCTGATTCTGTTCTTATGGAATGTAGTCATGGATCCCTAGGCATAAACTATTCTTAATGACAGTTACATCTTTAATTTTTACTTCATTGTAACAGCTATTGGGTAATGGTGCTACCGTTGTGCTGGAAAATCTGTTATTCTGGTTGGAGGAAAAAAAAAAGTATTACAACTGATGGCTCAAAACCAGTGACTTGATATCCTCTGACAAATTTTTCTTTAATGTGAAACTTGCTCTTTTCCCTGGTTTGAATCGTGTACTAGCCATCCAGAATCTTCCATAATAAAGCTTTGTAGCTTAAGTTTTAGCCTACACATCTGTATTTTTGAATTATTAGTGATCTTTCTCCTCCTGACTCACTGTCTTATCTTTCTTGGACAGATTATAAGCAGTAAGGTAGAGTTTTTTTTTTCTTCACATTTACAGAATATGCATCATTCAACTGAATTCTATCAGGTTACTGCTTAATGAGAATCTCAGATATCTCTTGTTATCTTATTGCTTAGCTCTGATGGGCACTTGATACTTCTTCAACATGTTTGAATCATATGGATTCAAGTTCTTTTCAGTAACCCTCATTGGACCACATCTGTTATCCTAAATACCCTTTGTGTGCGGAGGTAGTTTGACGCCAGTTAGGTTACTCCAGTTAATACTGTTTTGATTTGGTAGCTTCCCATAGAAGAGCTGTGTAAATTTAATTGGAGCTTGAAGTTCTTTATTGCTACCAGTAAGCTGATAGTTCTTTTAATTTGCTTAAATGTTTAGTAAGATGTATTTTTTGGTGTTTCTATATTTAGTGCATGTTCTATTTCTTTTTTAATGTGCTTACCCCTCCTCCACCCTGAGTATTACAAGAAATATTCCATAAACATTTCCTGTGACTGTTCATCTTAAATTTCGGCCTCCTGTTCTTTGTCGGCTGTTCACTCTAGCAGGCTACTTCTGAAATATATGCCTTCTGCTTTCTTCCTGCACTGCCTGTGAAGTTAGTTCAGATTTATAAACATTCAGATGAGAAGAAACATTTCTAGTTGGGAAGAGTAAGTTTGCTTAAGACAAAGGGCATGCTAAATTTAAAGATGCTGTGAAAATGCACAACTTAGTAAAATGAACGGGGAAAAAAAGTTTAGTAACTTTACATCAAGTGAGCTTTATTGCTGAATCTAAATTTTGTGTTAGAATTTAAAAAATTGTCAAGATTGCATTTTTCTGTTAATAAAACCAAAGTCTTTGGAATATTTTATAGTTGACCTCAGATACTTGTTTTGCTTTGGAAATGTCAGAAGAAATAATTTCAAAAATTTGAAACTTACTCTGTGATTTATGTCCCATATTTTAGTATCCACTTTTTTTTTTCCCCCTGGCCTGGATGGAAAAATGTGGAAACTTACTCTGCAGTGGCTACTTTAAATTCTACTTAGCCTTAAAGATAAACTAAGTTTCTGTTAATATAATTGGGAAAAAAAAAGAAAGAGTATTTTATTTTGTTATTTTATTTTATATTCATTCCACTGTTGAAATGTACCACAATATGTCTGGGTCCCGAGTAGTTTGCTTCATATCTTATTATCCCTGAAAAATAGAGCGCCTTTTGTTTATTACTTACATTCACACATCATGGAGTTTGTTAGATAAACTGGAACAAAACTATGCTATGGAAGACCAGAAGTTTTCAAAGGACCAAAAGATAAACATATTGCAACATTCATGTTCTGCTAATTATTAGGAACCTTTAAATAAATATGTATGTTCAGCATTTGCAAACAGCTGTATTGTAACTAGTTGTGATCAATAATTCAATACAATCAAAAATGAGTTCCAAACACAGTATCTGTAACTTTCTTATATCAAATATAACTTTGGTAGAAAATTGTCCGAAACCTCAGAACTGAGGGTACTTAAAGATTGTTACAGTGTCATGTATACGTACATGCACAAAAACTTTTGTGTAGTATCAACTAAGTTGAACTTAAAAGTTTAACTCGGAATAGGGAGCTTCTCACGCTCTATTGTGGGATGGTTGGTTTTGTGTTTTTTTTTTTTTGTTTTTTTTTTTTTAATAAGATTGGTCTATTTCTAAATCTGCAGTGCTTCTTGTAGTCTGTCTTTTATTACAGCGAGCCATTTATAGAAGTTTTGGTGTAGCGGATACCTGTGGAACTGGTATAACCAGTTAAGTATAAATCAGTATTTAATGAGAGTGGGTGGTGGCAAAATGAGAATATGTTAGTCAAAGGCAGTGGCCTTTTAAAATTACAGGATCATTTTACTGTGACGATATTGTTAATATCAGAAGTCAAACTAGCTAGTTGTTTGTTTTATGTTGTTCTACATTTTTTAAAAAATTATGTGTTTCAGAGCAATTCATGATGTTAAAGCCACAGACATGGGAATGAGCAAAGTGAGATTCAAGGCAGAAGTAGACTTTGATGGACGGGTTGTTACTCGTTCTTACCTGGAAAAACAAGACATTGAACAGCTGCTACAAGTATGTTTAAAAAAAGTGATTTTGTAACTTCCAGTATTTGATATTTACTTTCCAATTTCAAGTATGTCTAAACCCAAGAATTTCAAGTAGGTGACATATATTCCACTTCTTAATTTTCAAGGATTGCAGATGTTTCTACTTAGTGTGTTAAATATCTGTACGTGGAATCATATTATGTGCTGCTGAAACAGAGCCACTTCTGGGCTGAGTAGGGCCTGGGTAGGAGGAGGACCGATTTTTTTTTTTTTTTTTTATTCAATTTTTTGTTAGAAAATACAGATTTGTCCAAAATAATTTTGATGAGAACATAGTTATTCCAATAAATTTTTACTGAATTACAAGATCCCTAGTTAAAACTGGAAGCCTATCACCTGAGAATAAGCATCTATTTTGGCAGAGCCGTTTGCCTTGGGTGCTGGAGATGCAGTGTTACAGTTTACAGGTTCTGCCATTCAAACTAGGCTTGAATATGGATTGCTTGCATCACATGACTTAGCATTTTGACAGCATTTAACAATTAACCATCCTTAAGTGTCTGTCTCTGATTTTAGTGTCGTTCTGAGTAGCTTTTCTTAATCCCTCTCTTCAATATAGAAATGCAAAACTGCTTTCAGCTGGATTCTACATGGCCAAGCTATGAAGTAAAGAATAAATTATCTAAATTACAAGGAGAGTTTTAAGTGGGCAAAATGTTTTGCTTGCTTACCCGCTTTCATCAGTAACTTGCCTATATACATTTGCTTGTGTACCTACAAGATTTCTTTCTCTGCTGTGCTTTCAAAATGAAAAGTAGATGTCAGATGCCTGCATTTTATGTCTGTCTGTTAAACACTACTTAGAAGTTATCTGAGTTTACATTTAAATTACTGCAATTTTTTAAACCATTAGCCAGTGTCCCAGTTTTTAAAAAGTACCACCCTTTAACATCAGAATAAGAATGTATGTATATTATATATGTAGTGCAGTAAGTGATCTGTTCATGTGTCGGATTTGAATTTAATACATTCTTGAGACTGTTGTGGTTTAACCCCAGCCAGCGACTAAGCACCATGCAGCCGCTCACTCACTCCCCCCCCCCAGTGGGATGGGGGAGGAAATCAGGAAAAGAAGTAAAACTCGTGGGTTGAG
>JAVJGG010000054.1:21157289-21168220 GCA_035590195.1 Aviceda cuculoides | reverse complement strand
ACTGAACTCAAAACACAGCACCGTACCAGCTACTAGGAAGACAATTAACTCTATCCCAGCTGAAACCAGGACAGAGACGAAGAGTGCTATCAGCTTTGTACAACTGAGGCGCTGCAGGTTTGCTTGGTTTTATATTGCCAAGTCTCAGTTGCTTTGCTATTGCAGCTGCTTAATATGCTACTTTTCTTTTCAAAGGTTTTGTTAGCTTTTGTTCTTTACCCGCTATTCCCTTTGGCGATTGCATACAGCCTTCCCTGGTTCTTCCAACCAGTATTGCTGGGAAAGCTCTTCCTGGTTGTTTCTAGGCTGGCAACTGTTATCTTACACAGATCATTGTAGTTTATGTAGTAACCTCGTGTCAGCTATAAAACCATAGTTGAAGGATAGCGGCTTTTAGCAGGACTCAGACACACAAAGTCAAGGGCAGACATAGTGCTTGCCTTTTGATCTCTAGTTTTTCAAATAACTAGCTCATTCAGCTGGCCCTGCTATCAACATTACTCTTTCTAAAGTTGTGAATTATTTGTTGAAATTTTGTCATTCAGATTAATCTCATTTCTTTTTCTTGTTAGACTTGCTGTGATCATAGTCATGGATTATTGTGGTTGGAATATCTTTTAAGCTCTCTCAATTACATTATTCCTCTTCAGTTTTAGAGTAATGGGGAGGGAGGGAAGAAATTGATCTTGTGTTGTAGTTATATATGCAAGAAAAATTAGCTATTTAATAATTACTCTGTTAGCAGTAACCTATTTGTTCTAAACATACTGCAGCTGTATCGCCTAAACTGTGGCTGAGATACTACAGGGCAAATGGCTTCTGGCTGACTTGGTGAGAGACCTCTAAGGAAAGCTCATGACAATGCTGTAATACCTGCTTTGGTGTTTCTGATGTCTGTGGTTTTTTTGGAGGGAGGAGCATAGTAGCATCATGTCTTCCTTAACATCATTCCTTCAGTCTCATGTGCTGCGGGTCTCCTAGTCTGCATTCCTTACAAGTATCTTGTGAGTTTTGTGATATTATGGAGGAGGCGTATTTACAGCAGCATTCGTAGTAATCCTTGTGGATATTCAGATGAGTTGATAATGTGATGTAATGTATGAAAATGAGGAAAGAATACATGGGGTACTCTGCTTTGCCTTGCTGTGAGCAAGGGATACCCCAGAAACTTCTAGAAAATGAATGAAATTCTCTAAACTTGGAAAATAAAGCAGGAAATCCATTAAAGATAGAAGGTGATTTTATATCAAGTGCAGGAGAAAATCTGTTAAAGATAGAAGGTTTTATATCAAGTGCAGGTCTAATGGTAAGCCAGCTGTTTTCATCGAATAGATGCTACTCTTCTGTGTCTTTGAGATATAAGAACAGATGATGTTGAAAGGAGATGGCAAAAGCTGAAAAGTGTTTGGTGTTTGTTTTTTTGGGGAGGGTTTTGTTTGTTTGTTTGGTTGGTTTTTTTTCCCACTTGAAATAAGTCAGGACCCTCTGTAGTGTTATTCGTTTCTTTTCTTTCCCTCATCTCAGCCTCTTAAAGTTGATTTCTTCCTAGGAAATTCAGCAAGTGAAAACTCTTGAAGAATTAGAAGCCTTCATGCTTAAGCATGGTGAGAATATCATTGACACACTGGGAGCTGAAGTAGACAGACTTGAGAAGGACCTAAAGGTAAAATTTAGCTGCTTATTAGGGAGTCCTTATTCTGTGATATACTTTAAACAATATGACTGCATCTACTTTTTGGGATTTTGTTTGTAAATATGGGAGAGAGGAAGGGGCCAATAATCCTAATACAAATTTTCTTGCTATAGTATCATTAATTAAGTTCTGACCAGTAGCAAACCCTTACTTTGCCATTGATCTGTTATGTATTTTGTTCAATTTTATACCACTGTATGACAATATTTTTGTGAAATGAGACCTGATCATTTCTCTATTACTGTATTCTCAGAATGTCAGATTATTTACAAGCTGTTGAATTCTGTTTTTGTTGTGAAGAAACAAATTTCAAAATTTTTTTTTTTAAATCTAGTACTTAGCACTGTATCAAATATATCAGTGTGTGATGAGGGCTTTATTCAACATTGTTTTGCTCTTTTTGAAGCAGTAAAGTGTTTACTTATTTTTAAGCCCATCATAACTTTCTTACAATTAATTTTTTTTTTCATTCTGCGATTTAAAGATCCTTTGGTTGATGCAACAAAGGATTGTTTCCACTTTTAATTTTATAATTATATTATGGCTGTTAATCTTACCTTTTCTGGCATGAATACAGAATTATAAGTATACTGACTACCAAATACAGTCCTGTCATGACTGCCTTTTCTGGTCATTAGGAGACAGTGCTCAAGAGCATGTCTGTCCTTGCTTATTATACTTGATAAATATTCTTGGTTTAGTTTCTGTCCCTAGAGTGGTGCTGTTTAAAAATCAGAATATTATTTTTGCGTTTAATTGCACCAGCAGATCTAGTTCTTCATGGTTTTTGAGGAGTAGGATCATGACTAATTATTTTATAAACATGAGTACTGTTTTTTTGGTATAGGCAGGGATTTCAGTGATTGTGTTGCTGTTGAATATGCTTTACTAAATATGCTAGTCAGATTCACATGCTGGGTGACTTTGAAGTCGGTGACTTTCAGTAAGCCTCTCATGGATTACACAGTCCATGTAATGACAATAACATATTTCTACAATATCAGAAAATGCATATTTCTTAATAGAAACAGTATTTTGAATCTTTATAAATAGCTTCAGTGTCATGGAGCAAATTATTTCAACAATCTTATCCTTTATTCAGGAAAGTATCTGTTAAAACTGTATTAAAGTGCGATATATATGTGTTTATTTGGATAGTTTTATATAAAAACTAACTGTCTTTAAAATCAAGAGAGCTGCTTCGTACTTTATAAAGCATAAGAACTAATTTATCTGTGATGTTGGAAAGTATTTGTCAAATAAAAATAGGACGTAGCCTTCAAAAAATTGCTTATAGTATGGGCAATGTTTGCTGAGGCTATTTCTCATTTTAAAGTAGTTCCTATGTTACCAGCAAAGAGGATTTGTTATCCAGTTGCCAACATCATACCAGCAATACATTATTTGTATCTATGTACAAAAATGTGTTTGAATATTTTCAGTTAAAATGTATTTTTTTTTTTTTTTTAAATTTTATTTCAGCAACGGAATCCTGATGTTCGTCATGTGGATTTGGAGATACTATAGCCTTGGCAGAAGAAATCAGGTTGCTACCATTTTGAAAAGAAGTCATGTAAAGGGCTGAAAAGCTTCTGAAATTGCAGTGACCTCAGCACCATACCTTACTTTTGCTGTAGGCTTCCTGGACTTAGCACTGCTTCTGTTTCTGGAAGAGCGCTAGACTCGCAGACAAAAATTTCCATGGCAAAATCAATTTTAAAAAGCTACTTGACTTAAATTACACGGGAGAGTCTGTCAGAGTCTGTCAGAGTATATTTACTGCAATTCAGAACTTAAGACTTGAGGTTTAGTTAGGCAAATATAGCAGCCTGAAAATATACAACACACTTAGCTTTTCCATTTGTGTCCCTTTGCAGTCAGTTTGCACTTCTTTAGTTTCTTTCAAGATATCATTAAAGGTTCTTGGGAGATATTAAGATTAGCTAGGAAGAGTTTGTTCCAGTGGAACCTGCCAACCTTAAACTAATTGTAATATTTCAACTGTGTGATTGTTTCACAGTTTTTCTTTTCTATGAGATAAATTCTTTCAAACAGGCAGTGGCCTTCTCTCAAGTACCATGACCTGGAAACCTGCTTGTTGCCACTGTTGTGATTACCAACTGCACTTCAACAAAATAAGGTTTTTCTCCTTACTGGAGTCAGCTGTATGTCATTAGCCAGAGTATGTTAAGTTACTGTGAAGAAATTACTGTGTAGAGATTTCACTGAACTTCCTCTGTTTTAATTTTGTTCTTTTTTTCCCTACTTTGACACTTGTTCTCTTATTTGTAAGTATCTTCAGATGTAATCTGGGAGATATTTATGGTAGTGCTTATTAAAAGTTACCTGGCATTTTTGGCTTTTTATACTTCTGATAGGCTGTGTTGCCAGATATGGTCTTTGCTAGAAGGTGTAAGAGACATAGTTGGAAGTTACAATAGTAAAAAATGTATTGGAACTATTTATAATTAAACAAATGAATACATCGTATTTTTAATTTATTTCCCTCTAGACGTTATCTGTTACCTGAATTCTAGACTGCTTATTTTGTGTTTTTTAAGAATTGACCTTGCTTGTTTGGGAAAGTAGAGTAATTCTATCAGTGGTCCTCAGCGATCCTGAGCTAAGTGTTCAGAGTTTCTTCTACCTTTGAAATGTGCAATTCTAGCACTGTATATAATCAGCCTCAAGGCTTTCTGCAATAGGCACCCAAGTTGTACCAGATTCTTTGAGACCCAGTTGTTATATTAATAAGGCCATGAGTACTGATCATGCAAGTTGAAATATAAGTGAAATAACTGCATAAATAACTCTGAGGAAAATCCTTTATGCACTTTAACATATTTTAGTAAAAAGAGAATTGTTCATGGGTGAGAGGTGGTAATAAGACCCTCCTAGTGACCCAGCTACTGAGTAATGACTGACTTGCTGAAAGAAGAAATGTTGATATGAAACACAAGTCTTCAAAAATAAATTTAAGATTAAATTATAAGCATTGCAGCAAATAATAATTGTGGAGACCAGTGTGTCCAGGTATGACTAAAAGCTTTTTAGAATGTTTGGGTTTTGTTTGTTTGTTCATTTTCATACCAAGTGTCTCTTACCAGTGAATCATGAGAATTTAAAATAGCATGCCTTTTGGCAACTGCAAAGCACTTTGCATCCTGGTCATTTTAAGCAGAAAAACATTCCAGAGTTAGTTACAGATGGGACTTCACATACAGTAATTGTGGGCGAAGGGGTCTCTTTAGTACCCTTGTCTATAATCCCTATTCATCGGCAGCTTCTTTGTAGCATCTTAGCTTATTGTGTCTAATCCAAAAGAAGGTTTACTTTATCTGGTTTTCTCCTGTTGTAGAACTAGTTAGTGTATTTAAGCCTGATGATTTGAAATGCAGTTTAAAGGTAATTTGGAAGTGTACTGTATCGAGTAAATAAGGCATATTTTAGCACACTATAAATAATTTACCTTTCTCCTTACCCTTCCATATAAATTTCATCTCATCTCAGTATGCAGCGATATTAGTCTTATTCATGAAGAGCACTGGAATCTGATAATGCATAACCTCTTTCTTTCTTCCTAGGATATTTATGTGGATTTTGAATTTGAATAAACACTTTAATAAACCTGTTATTCCAGAAATCTTAAAAACCTGAAGAGAAGTAAAACTGGGAAAATGTTCTTACTGGGGAGGTTAGTGGAGATAGTCAATGTGATCTAAGTGGTTTGTATGCTGGAGCTGCTGATGAACGAGTAGTGCTAGTATGCACTTTGCAGGGCAGAAATTTCACTGAGAAGTTAGTAAATGTTATCTCAGTACTGAAGTGTTCCCATGTCTTGTTTAAGAGGCAGCATGAGTTTATATTCTTACAGGGCATCTGCTCCAAAAGCCTATTAATTTTTTTTTTAATTTATTTATCAGAGATGAAATTTGTATGAATTCTGATCTTAATTTCCTTATCTGAGTCAGAAGCATACCTTTTACGCACCTTTTGTTTGTATTCCAAGATAAAATTCAGATCCTGGTCTCCCAATAATGTTATTGATTATAGCATCACAATATGTTAAATTTAAGAAGCTAGAGCTTGAATGTTTTTGGGTACATAACAGTTGCATAGTTTGAGGACCCAGTTCCATTTTCAAAAACAACCTGCATGGTGATGTACCACAAAAAGGCAGGCAGACTGGTTTTGGCAGTGCCTTGTAAGTTTACATGTCTTGCAGTTGAATGAAAATAGCAATTAATTGAGCCTGTCGGGTTGGAAAGGAAAAGTAATTCCAAGCTGTTACATTTTAATATATATTATAACTTGCAGATTGTTTTTAACAGTTTTGACATTTTTACTGCTTTTTTTTCTTACTGTATTTATGGTCTACAACTTGAGGTGATGTGGGTCCAGTACTTAGTGTGGTTTTGGGGAAAATGTTTAGCTAATACATTTATGTGATAGAATCCTCAAAATTAAAGAAAACTTAGAAAGTGTGGAGGAGTGGATTTTTTGTTTATCACAAATGCTATTACATAATGTTTCTTTTAGATTGAATTTAAGGAAAAGGATTTTAAGGAAAAGGAATGAGGATTTAGCTAACAATAAAGTTATATTCTAGAATTTTTTCAATTAAGGTGTGGTCTTTTAAAATAATTTATTTTTGTAGACTGGCCTTGCAGGTTCTATTTTTTCAAATTGTGTTCAAAGTACTACTGCTCTCTGCTTTGTGAAAGATCGCTTATGTGTTGCTCAGTGTCTCATAATTCTGTAAAACTTGTAATGCTTGAAAAAATAGTTTTAATGTTCCAATACACCGAGTGATCTGAATGTATTTTAAGTCAGAGTTGACTGGACACTAATAATACATGTTTTCCTGTAGAATTTCTTTTTCTATAAAATTCTGAAGGGATCATCTTTCCCCCATGAACCAATTTGAAATCTAAATTGTCTCCTTATACACTGTGGAGTTCAGTATTTGATGTGGTCCCCCTCTACCCCTCCACTTTCCAAAGCATTTATTAAGCATATTGTAGTAGTAAATACTTTAGTGGACTACTTTATTACAGAGACTGTTTGCTGTGTGTTCTGGTCTAGAAGTAGCAGGGACTTAAGGAATAGGGGAATATTTTTTTTTTTAAAGACAAGTTGCATCCTCTTTCCTCTGTGACTCATACTCAAGCTGAAGATTTTTTAGCCTCTGCTTTTCTCCTTCCTTGAATTCCCACGCAGATTTTGCTATTTTTTTAATAACTCTTAATTTTAGAGGGTGAAGCCATTGTCAGCATCTTATGTTTTTAAAAGCAGGGCTAGATAATACTCAGTCTTTGGATTTTGTACTGTACTTCATCATTGATAGTTGACAATAGTGATTGCTGTTTTGAAAGCTACAAGTCGTGTTAGCCAAAACTACCAGAGTTTTCTGATTCTGGCAGGTGCAGTTTTTTCAGCTATATACCTAGACTCAGTTTTTATTGAGAGGTTTTTACTGGCCCCCCTTTGATAAGGGGGAATATGGGGAAGACTTTTAGGTATGTTTTATCTAGGTAATACACTGATTGCAATTCTGTGTTCTCCTTATTTGTTATAATTTTAGCAGACTTTTTTTCCATTACAAAGAAAAAAATTATGCATTATGGAAGTACCTCTGCTAATGATGAACGCATCAAATATAGACTTCCTGCAAAGAGTTTTAGGTTTTTGTGTATTGAAATTGTGTCAGTTTTTGAAAATTCTCAATGAATTAATCCTTTTCCTAAAGTTGATTTAGATGTGTTTCTTACAAAAGAATCCACAGAAGCATATTGTTTAAGATTTGAAAGAAAAGTATTTCATTTTATGGTCGTACGTTCTTAAGGCGTTTTGGCTTGGTAGAATAGAACAATTGATTAATACTGACTCCTGTACAAAAACTGAACTTCTGTGCATGCCTGAAGGCTTATGTTGCAGAAGTGAATACAAAATGACAGTGTGCTTTTTTTCTTCTAGCTTAAGTATTGTCCTACTTCTTTTCTTATTGTTAGCTCTGAATAGAGAGTACAACTAACATCTCTTTTGCAGTTTACCTGCTTAATGTAAATGAGAAGTCGAGGTGTACCAAAAAGATTTTTTTTGTAGAGGGGTTGCGTAGCATAAATAAGTAAATGTTCATTTCTTGTTAGTGAAACACAAATAATTAAGATCAAAAGTAGACTATATCTTTATTATATATAAAAAGAAATTGGAATCCAGGCTTTAAAGTACAATAGTCAGATTTTTGAAATGCATGTCCTTTGAGGAAAATAAAATGTGCCAGGAGCTCTAAGTGGTTGTATGGACTACAAAAACTGCATTCCATCAGGCTTTCCTGAAACAAAAGAAAAGAAACTGTAACAAAGTGTGTGGTAAAAAGAAAAGAATACAAGGAAAGAAAAAAACCTAAAGTGTTGAGCACTTGGTAATAGGACAAGATGAACACAATCTGAAAAATGTGGCCATAAGTAAGAAATGATGGAGAGGAAAAGAACAGTAAGAAATTATATTTGATTAAAATGTATAAAACATTGTAGTAAGACATTCTCTTTCTTTTAGCAGTATTCAGATAGTAGGGTGATTCCTCCCTCCTACCCCCAGCAAAAACTCATCTTTTTTTTCATGTAATGAAAATCAGTGCTTCCATTTAACTGTTTCCTAATACGTTGTTCAGTCTTGCAGTTATAAACCTATTTGCCCTCTGAAAACTTAGTCTTATTGCTAAGGGTGATGGTGTAATCTCAGTCTGGAACTTTGTTCTTGAGATATGTATTTGGTGAGTGGAGGGTGAGTAATTTTAAATGTGGAAACAGGAAGCTGGAGTGAGTTAAAGAGAAATTTAATTTATTCTTTGAGCCAGAAAATGATTGAAGCACCATACTGAAGATGTTACTGGAAAAAAAAAAGGTGTGTTCTAAGGTCCACAGAATTCTTGCAATGGACTGTAATCATTGGTGAATATGTTAGTCTGTATTCTTCAAGGTGCTTAAATGTTTGTGGATAAGCAAGATTTCCAGTTAAATCATCACATTCTGAAAAGGAGTTAAAGAAAACATTCAAAGCATTATGTGAAAAGGATGTACATTTTTTAAATACCACAGACAGATACTATAACAGATTATAGTAGATAGGCAGAACATTGTTCTGTGTTACATGAGGCTCTTGAGGACAGTTGCTTTTTTTTCTGTGTAAATCAAAGCCACCAATTAAAATAAAAGGTCTTGATTCCTTTTTATAAGTGTTATACTAACAGTAAGCCTGGTCAAATTTTTGTATTGCCAGGGTTCATAGGCTGTTAATGGGGAGAAGGTGTCTGTTAAAATAGTGGAATACAGCTCCACACTCTAGCATATGTTTGATTTTTGTAATGTAAATTTAGACTGTATTTAAAACTTCTGAGGTTGTGATCAGCTGCTTCAAATCTGAAGACAGAAGAAAAAAATATGCAATGTTTTATAAGTGATGTAATATAAAGGGGTTTTTGTAAGTTTCTCTTCAAATTAAAGATGCTGAAGAACTACAGTTTTGGCTATTGCCAAATTGTATTAAATCTGAAAATCTGCCAGACTGTATTAAATCTGAAAGTCAACGGTGAGGATTTTCACTGGTGGTAGAACTTTCAAAGGTCAGTCTCAAAGTTGAAACATGTTTTTCCATGCAGCCTTTTTAATCAGACGTATTTGCCCCCTCCCTGTCCCCTGCCATGCTTTTTGGTGTATTGGCTTTTTCATTCTGTGTCTTGGTTACCCCATATTAGTATGGGGAAGTCATTTTGATTTGTGAGGTGTAGATATTTAAATATTTCTCTGCATATGTTCTTTCTTTTGTAATTACACTTGAGTTTGGTATATCCTGTAAAATGTCTGGAAGTTGTAATTACTCAGTAAAATGTTACATAGCTGGTAAAGGTTGTGTTCTGTTAATTCAAGCAATTATGTATATATACAGTAAAGGTAAGTAATAACACTGGCTTTAGGCGGTTGATGATTTGCTACGTTTACGAATTCAAAATGCATATAACAGTACTTTATGGATGCAAAACAAAGGTTATATCCATCTATTTTTACTAGTTATTCAATCTGCCTTTGTGATGTTGACAGTACACACTCTGTTAAATAGCATGCACTTGGTACGTGAGCAGCCTGCCTAGGGTAGCCAAGCTGTATTTATTAATACTCCGTACTTCACTGGCAACTGTGCCTTTCATCCTATTCACCCCCACCCCAAAGAACGCAGTTCCTTGCCCAGTACAGAGTAAGCTCTTTCTGCCTTGCTCAGAGGCCCCGCTGGCACTGTCTCCATTTTGGACTACCAGTCCTGATCCAGATATAAGGATGACGTGAAGAAGGGTAGTCAGGCAGATGGGTTGCATGTCTGTGTATAGTCAAGGGTATGGAGAATTTCTTGAAGAGGCTGGGTTTATGTATTAGACTTGCATAATAACTGTAGTTTGACAATCCCAGCAAAGCTGTCCAAGCCTCTTAAGAAAAAGCTAGGTATCATTCACTTGAAATTGGTCAGCTTAGAAAGGATTTAACATCCCGATTCATAGTGTCGCAGGGGTGGCTTCTGTAAGAAGCTGCTGGTAGTTCCCCCTGTGTCCGACAGAGCCAATACCAGCCAGCTCTGAGTTGGACCCGCCGCCAGCCAAGGCCGAGCCAATCAGTGATAGTGGTAACGCCTCTGGGATAACATTTTTAAGAAGGAAAAAAACAGTTCCTGGGATAGAAGGAAAAACGGCAGCCGGAGAGAGTGTGAGAACATGTAAGAGAAACAGCCCTGCAGACCCTCAGGTCAGTGAAGGAGAAGGAGGAGGTGCTCCAGGCACTGGAGCAGAGATTCCCCTGCAGCCCGTGGGGAAGACCATGGTGAGGCAGGCTGTTCCCCTGCAGTCCATGGAGGTCCACGGTGGAGCAGATCTCCACCTGCATCCTGGGGAGGACCTCACGCCAGAGCAGGTGGATGCCCAAAGGAGGCTGTGACCCCATGGGAAGCCCGCACTGGAGCAGGCTCCAGGAAGGACCTGTGGCCCCGTGGAGCGAGGAGCTCACGCTGGAGCAGGTTTTCTGGCAGGACTTGTGACCCCGTGGGGGACCCACGCTGGAGCAGTCTGTGCCTGAAGAACTGCAGCCCGTGGAAGGGACCCACGCTGGAGAAGTTCATGGAGGACTGTCTCCTATGGGAGGGACCCCACGCTGGAGCAGGGGAAGAGTGTGATGAGTCCTGCCCCTGAGGAGGA
>JAVJGG010000054.1:21123947-21154954 GCA_035590195.1 Aviceda cuculoides | reverse complement strand
GGTTTTTTACTCCCCTCCCAGTGTTTTTTTTTTTTTTTTTTTTTTTTATTTGTCTTCCTCTTAAGAAGAAGTTTCTGAAATTTTCTGTATAGACATGTATCCATGTAACTTATATCCAAAGACATAAAACAACCGGCTTTTGGTGCATTAATTAGCAGAAAAAAATATCTACAGGGAATTTTAAAAGCTGAAGTTGAAATTTAAGCAGGAGGGTTTTGAAAGCATGAAGTACCAGGGATAAAGAAGTGAAAGACAGACAGGGTTAAAAAAAAAAAAAAAAATTAAAAAATCAGGACATTCTCTGTATTATGCTTTTTCATAAACCATAGTGAATAGTACAAGTAGTACCAGCAATATAAAAGGGACCATGTATAAAGGCTGACATTCTCCTCCATGGATGGCTTCAGAGCCAAAATTTTTGTATTTCATTCCCATCTGACACCTTATCTGAATCACTTTCTCAATCTATTCCCTTGAGTAGATTTTCCTAAGTTATGAGAGGAAAAGTGGAAGTAGTGTAAAACTTATGAAATCTTAAATTTTCCCCAGAATGTTTTGTCTTCTCAATTGCAGGAAATGCAATTGCAGCAGGAAAGGAACAGAAGAGAAAGAAATGGAATTTGGTCTCTGCCAGCTTTATAGAGCCAATAGTACTGTGGCAACTGGTACTGACACTATGAATACTTTCAGGAGGCTCTCTTTCAGTGTAAAATTTTGCAGCAATACCGGAAAACAGCAAATGAGGAGAGGTCAACAGTAACCACGTGCTCTCTAATGGAGTTTTGTTTCATGCTATAAAACCAGGGAGTCTAGCAAAGCAGAACTCACAAAAAAAAACCTATGATCACTAACTCTCACTTTCATGTTTACACCTTCTGAACTGAATTTTTAAAAAGATACTTTTCCCCCAGAATAATAGCCTTTGGCAGCATCTGGAGGAATGACACTGTTGTAACATCCATAACACAGACTGTGAGCAGATGTCATGACAAGATGAGAACAATGTCTTGCAACAAAGGGAAGCGACCGCACACAGTGATAGCTTGTGAGGATGAAGCAAGCATTGCTAAGAACAAAGAACAATGAAACCACAGAATTATACTCTTTCCTCTTCCAAATTTCTCAACAGCTTCATTCAAAGGCACTTCTAATAAGCTAGTAATTAGGAACATTTTAATTATATGATTGTAAGATGAAGGCAACCATGATAAAAGGAGTTACAAGGCCAAGCTTAGATGATGTACATTCTACTAACATAGGATATTTTACTTGCTCATTTTAGACAGACCTCTTTTCACATTACCCCGAACCAAGGTGGATTTAAGATCTCTGTAATCACATTTAGCAAGGCGTTGTGTTCAAAATAATAAGAGCAATTATTCAGCAGGGTTTACTAGGCATACAGGACTTCTGGGTCACATCTGGTTGATGTCTGTCTTTTTTTTTTTTTTTTTTTTCCCCCTCTGGTGTCTAGGTCAACTTTGTAGACCTAAAGATAAGTACATATAAATGCACCTTCTCTACATTGTTTGAAAGGCCAGCATAGGCCCTCAATTTTCCCCTCTTTACACATAAGTGTATCTCATAATATATGCCCCATGTTTCTATTAAGATGGATAGATGGGTGAATCCAACTATTTTCCATCAACTGTATTTCTTCATGGTCAGACAAAAAGGGGTCTCTAGTCCCTACAACTAACGGCACAGTCCTCTTCTTCCTTTATCATTTATTATTACATGCAGGCAATGGACACACATGTTCAGATACTGACCCGCATAGCTTAGGCATGATCCTAATGAGTTATAAACACATTCTGGGAAGTCATCAAGAGGAAATCAGAAAGGTGCATTACCCAATAAAGTGAGAACAATCGTAAAACCATACACATTTAGTCACTTTAATGAAATCAATACATTTCCCCTGAGTTTTATAAAATCCCAATCATCCAAATAAATGACCTGTGAAATAAACCTCAATCTAAATTAGTCCATAACCTTCAAGTCTTTCCCCCACTGAAATCTCTTGAGTGTTTAACAGAACCATGACTCACTTATAAAGCAAGCTTTAAGCTTCATAGGTTTATTCCTCAAGGAACATATCACAAAGAAACAGTACAATTTCCCTTTTATTTGCCTTAGCTCTAGAAAATATATCACAGGAATGTCCAAAGCACCATTAGGCTGTGGAGACTTGGTTACCATTGCAAAATGCGCCAGTCTGATATTGCAAACATCTTCTCAAGAACATACTTCTCCTACCCTATATTCTTTACATAAATTGACTTTTCTATTCTCTGTCTTTTTTCATTGTGTAACTACTGAGTCAGCTTATCCCCAAAGTTATCAGAAGTTACGGAACTGCAGTCAGTATCCATAGTAACTTACACCATTAAGGCCTTGGTGTATATTGTTCAGTGTGGAAAACAAAATGAAGTGGAAGAAAAAAGCACCACTTCTATACTGCATCTCTCATATGCCATTTCTTTATAACACCATATACTGTTATTCTGGATACATATTTAATTATTCATAATAAATTCTTCCATATTGTACATGGATAGGAACCATGCTGTGCTAGATTATGTAATATAAATAGCAGTATTTTACTTTTGTAGCATAGACACAAGTCACTTGCTATTTGGATTTGCACATTTGGACATCAGCCTTTAATCTCATGCTTCATTGACCAGGGAACAGTTGCATTTGTTCTGGGCTTCCTAATTGTGATATATGTCTCTGATAGTAAAATAGTCAGATCAGACTCACCGGATACTGAAGATTTTCCCATATGAAGCAGGGACTGAGGAAATTCAAGGCATCCTGTCTGTGAAGTGTCCTTCACTATGTCCTTTAGATGACTTTCACAGGAAAAGTAGGAGGTCAATGATGATTGTGCCTCACGATACCATGCGAGACATAGAATTGCTGATCCATATTACATCTGAGTGGATAGTGAAAAATAAAATGTTAAATTCCTTGAATTTTTCCATGGCAAATAAATTTTTAATGAAACATTTATGCAAGAAACATCAGAAATTTCTAAAATGGATAAAAGAGTTTTGGTTTAAAAACACAGGGTAAAATCCCACAAGCAGAGCCACCTGTAGGTCTACTGATAAGTCAGCACAGTTCCAGATCAAAAATGTCCCAGAAGATCCATTTTTAAGCTGTTGTCAAGCATCGCTGCAAGATCCACTGTAACGTCGACCCTCTGCAAAAAAAACCCTAACCTTGTTATCTGTAATAACAGATATTGCAGGGCCTAGGTTATAATAGACTTTTTTTTTTCCTTTTAATCTCTAATTTAATTAAGGATTCCTAATTTAAAATAAACAAAACAAAAAAAAAAGGAAAAAAGAAAAAAAGAAAACCAAACAACAACAACAAAAACCAAACACCAACCTCATTCTATTTCTGCAACTGTTAAATATATTATTATTGTTAGCATATTGTGCAGTTGTTCAAGTTTATCAGGGTTGTGTCAGAGACCCAACTGCTAAATTACACAAGAAGAAAAGAAGACAAAAACATCCTCTCCTAAAAAGAAGAAAAGTCACTAGACAAGGGAGAAAGAGCAGTAGAATCACCCTTGTACCCAACAGAGAATTTATAATCAATTTATAAAATGTATTCAGTATACTGTCAAATGTCTAAGGGTTACAGTAATTCATCCTTTTTTCAATTCACATTTTATGTATTATGTCTCCAGAATGTCTTTACTTTTAATACTAATTAGGAGATGACTAAATAAATGCTTAGTCTCCAGTATTATGTTTATTGTCCACACACACCCCTTTTTTTTTTTTGGACATAATTTTGCAAAAAAGTACCAGTTCTTTGTTTTAGATTCTAAATCACCTAATTGATTTTCTCCAGACTTGTTAGCATTTTCTTTTTAGAATATTCAGGTACTTGAGTTTTGTTGGCACAAGCAGAAAACAAATTTCAAAACTGAATGTATGAGAACTCATAGAAATAGAATGGTAAATTCGCACACACAAACCTGTTCTAGAAACACTTGCAAACTTATCCAATGAATAAAGAAAGTAAAGCTCTACTGTTTTTCTTATCTGAACAGGAACAACCAAGTAGCACAGCATAATTTTTTAAACTTCACAGTGCTTCTTTGAGATAAAAGCTTAGAAGACATTTTGGCAAATAAACATGAACACTGTTAAGAAATTATGATCTAATTAGTGATATTGCACAAATAGAAAAAGACTACATTAATCATATAAATTATTCCTTCTACAAGCTATACGCACAACTAGGATGATATATATTGATGAATTTCACTTTTGAAATTTACCTACTTTTTAGGAAAGCTAAAATGTCAGGTTTTAGTATTTATGTGTAATTCCATGTAATGCTACAACTAGCATCTCGTTATAACATTAGAAGTACAGTCACCACTACTAAAAAAGGAGAACTTGTTAACATTTAGCACCCCAAAATTATTAAGAGGACAAGGAGGAAACCCACTAATAATTTAGCTAATAATGTATTGCTGAATGTCAATTTTTACATGTTATCCATCTCAAAAAAAAAAGTGTCATGGAAGCAAAAGAAGTGTCTCACCTTAGTTGCAAAGTCCTCATAGAAAGAAAGTCTGTACATGAATAGGTTTACTTTTGATCTTAAATGTTCATTTAAGTTGTTTCATATATATCAGTCAGCAGGTTCACAAAAGACAGTCACAGAGATCAGTTTGAAAAAACAGGCAACAGCAATACTAACTTTTCAACAAGCTGAAGGGTTGTCATAGGCTTTATGAGGCCTTAGGCAAGTGCATACCACATGCATGTATATAGGAAGTCCAATATATCATTGTTGCGGCCAGGGAGTGGGCAATAAAAGGCTTTCTACACCTTCCAGGCAGATCTCCCTGCACACAGCCATGTGCAGGTTGGCACAGCTCACTTCTCTCCCTTCATCTCACATGTCCAGCAACAGATTCACTGTGGGGGGGCTGACAAGCTGAGCAGGGCAGGGGGAATGAAAATAGGGAAGGATGCTTTCTTGCATGTAAATTTGTGGTTTGAAAGCGTTGCACCATTTCTTCTGAGTAATCTAAGTTTTCCTTGCCTTACAACGGCACTGTGGTCTATCATCTCACCTGCTCTCGAGTACTGACTCTGTACAACACCCGTCTTCAGCACTGGGTGTTACACCAAACAGCTGGGTGGATAGGGGAAGACAGCAGTGTCATATAACCTGCATTTATGTGAGCCCCTGATCACAGACTTCCATTCAGAGTTGATTTTTTTTGATGTAGGAATGCAATTTGAAAATACAGATCTTCAGACTTCCACCGTAAATACAGGAGAATTACTTCAATGGGGAAACAAAAACTTTTTATCAGCTGAAGTCCTGCCCTGTAACTTCTACAAGATTAAATTCCTAGTGTCTCTTTAAAGTCTCACTACTGTATAATTCTTTACTTTTAAGACTCTTTTTCACATTCCTTCAATCACAGAAGTTCCCTCAAACCCATACTAATATATTTTGAAACACAGATTAGTTCTCTCATGTTTAATAAAAGTCTACTTAAATTATTTTTGAGCTTTGTTATCACTGAATATTGTGAAATCTTCCAATGAACTGAACATATCTCCATTCTGTTCAAACAAATCCACTTCAATGTTTTAACATTTTAAGGACTTATTTAGAATATAAACAGCACACATACTGAACACCCAGACTTTGTTCCATGGAAGCAAAATGAAACAGGATCCTTTGATATATTCCCCATTGTATTGCAAATCGGAAACATACTTTAGTGCCTTCATTGTGTTTTGCATAATATTATCCATAACACTTTCCCTGTTTACTTTTCATATTATTACAGTCAGGCCGCACTCAAATCTAGAATCAACCTGTCTCACAGGACACCAATTTCTCTGGCGATGGAAAGGGTTGAATAACTCAAAGGATCCCAAGCCTCATTTTCATTCCTAAACTTGCGTTACAAATCTGGAAACGATTTCACACACGAGTAATTTTATAAACCTTTATAATTTGGTTAAACCTGTTGAGATGAGACTCAGTGTGCTGGCGACCAGGCGAGGCCACTTGTGCACCAAGGGTTGGTTGCCCTGGCCCCAACACCACAAGGCATCAGCGCCTTGCTGGGCTCCCAAGATGGCTGCCGCCACTAGCACCCATCAGAGCGCACCTTCCTCCTCACGGGCCTATGGCCTGATGCAGACCTCCAGAGAGGCGAGTGGTGCACTCCAACTGCCTCTTCAGCTGATGGGGAGAGGCAGAGCTCCCACCAGGCTGGCGGGCAGGGTCTCACCTGCCAGGGCCCCTGTGGAGGGACGTTAGCTGAGCTTTTCCAGAAAGCAGCTCGCCACTGGGGAGCTGCCTGAATTCAAGGCAACGCCATCAAGACTAAAATATTTTCTTTTTTCTTTTCCCTCCCATCTTTGCGTGTGTGCTGTGCTATCAGCCTTTCAAATTATCCTTCAGTTCAGTTCCAAATTCACTTTTTGACAGCAATGCCACTCATATTTTGCATTTAGTCAGCACAGAAGCACAGCATTAAATGATTTCTAGTTAATGTCACATTCTAGTTCTGGTTTTATTTCCAGCTCTGTCAGAGAGACCTTAAATTCTAATCAATCTGCTTTGATGGGATTTTATTTTTAATTCAGGAGTATATTCTTATTTGGTCTTGTAAACATCTTCCACTTTTTTCCTACCTACAGGGTCTATATTTAGAGCCTTAAATACTTGATTATCATCCTATTAAAACAAACAAATCTATAATCATTTAAAGACTGGTTGAAGAAAAAAAAATCCTCACTGTTCTGGACTGCTAAAACGTGAGCACAGCTACACAACTTCTCTCTGTCTCTCAAAAAATTGATTTTCAAGGCTTTACCATGAGCCTTTGCAGTGCTTAAGACAAATGGATTGTATTATTGAATCCAGCCCTCAGGAATCTTATTTCAAAATATATCAAAATCAGAACCATTCTTTCCTTGCAGGCCTACTAAAAACCTGGATAGAAAAATAATTAACAGCTTCACAAAAATAAAATTAAGTCTAAATTTTATATGACTAAAGCAGTGTATAGAACACTATTAGCATGTTTGTAACAATTATATGGAAAATGCAGATAACAGAAGAACAAATAACCCTAAGGTACACAGACAACCACCACCAAGTAGGCAAGATTAACTAACAAATTATTGTGCAAAGTTGTCATTTAATATGTAGCTATCAACCGCTTCAGTTTCATTTTGTCCAAGGTCTAGAAAATGAGGTCAAGATCAGTTTCTGCAGATTAATTCAGAGAAAACTGTTATAATAATCATAAACTTTCTGAAAAGTGAGCATGTTCTGCGGACTCATTAAAATCCTAGTTAGAAAAAAATAATAATTTCAAAGTTGAACATAAAGTCTTCATATTCAGCCATAGCTAACCATATATATTTATATACTTAGAGAGTTCTCTATATAGGTACATAGATACACATTCACACTCAAATACATTATACAAGTAATTAACTATAGGTTTAGTGATTCATGTTGTCCTCCCACACATACATGTAGGTAATTAACATGCATGGGCTAATCCTTTACTCTCTTTTATATTTGCACAACTTACAAGCTGGGGTCGGCATAGCTTCCCTCCATTGCGTTACCAATTTATTGCTGTGCAAAGCAGCTACCTGTTGGATGGAATCTGAGGCTGCTGACACCTTAGGGTCTGACATCACTGATATTCCCTGCAGCTACACCACCATTGGGCAGACCCCTATTTTCTGCCCCATCTCTTGAACACATTAAAGCCATTTGCTCTAATTTGTTCCAGGTGGCTGTGGTCCTCCCATGAGGTCATAAATAGGGAGTATAACTGACCACACACATAACCACCCTGCTTACCTGCTGGTGTCCCATGACTAAAACACCTTGTTTCCTAGCAATTGGAAGAGGCAGCTGCATCGACTTCTGCCTGCCAGGCAAATTCTACCAGGGACTTGAATCTGACCACTTGTAGGAGAAGATATAAACATTAGTATGGGGAGGAGGGACATAAAGGGCATACTTGGTATTATGGGCATAGTAACTGAGTTTAAATTTTTCCTTATATTGTCAACAGCACTCTGGGCTGCTCTTAGTGTTTAAAAAATATATTCTTCAGTTACTTTTGCTGAATGCAGCCAAAATAATTACAAGCTTTCCCTGAAAACTGCAAATTTAACCCATGATTTCCTTCATTTCTAATGTATAGGAGGATGTGTCTGGTTTTACTGTTGTTGCTTCACGTGTCCTCACAAATTCACATTCATTTCAACTAATGATGGCCAATAAATCAGTCCAGGAGCCTGATCTGACGTATGAGCCTGCCAGATTTGGCTACTGGGTGGAGAGGTCAGGTAAGAAAGCCAGCCAGAGAAACAGATAATTTGGTTGCATCGAGGAGGGTTTCCTAGGAAAGCTGCTATTCATGGGAAATGTAATTATAGTGTTTTGGCCTATCTACCTGCCTGGGAATGAACATGGCCCCCAAACATACAAAGGTTGGCCCTCCACAGCTTAAGCTATTCACATTTGCCTCTCACTTTAGTTTCAACTTGCATCTCCGAGGCTCCCGAGTTGTTCTAGCCGTGTTAGATCAGATTTCCTGGCTCTGCTGTAAATGCCATTCCATTTTCATCCAAGCAGGTGTCCCTGCACTCCTCTTGACCCAATCAATTATAGAACTTATTTTTTCTTGTGGCCAAGGAACATTTTTCCTTTGATCCATTTAACCAGCTTACATTTGCTCTCTGTAAGGTGAAAAGCAGAGCCGTAGCTGGGGGCATTTATTTGCTCTATGAGTCTCTGAAAGAAAATAAGTTGCCAGCATAAAACTGTATTTTTCTAGCACATATTCAGAAAGGCCCACACAGCTTCTGAGAGTGCAGGAGAAAATGATTGGAGCCAAAGGGCGTCATGTTCTGCTTTTTGTATATGCCAAACCTGGGGCAATGCCACACACCCACCTGCTCACTTAAAAGGTCCCACAGTGTGGTATTAGTAGTAGTTGCTTATGGAGGGGTGAGTCAGTGCAGATGATCTGCCCAAGTTTCTTCTATGCAAAATATTCACTTCTGCAGAAATATTACACTGATATTTAAAACTAGATTTTTTTTTGGTACATAAAAATAAACTCATTAAGAACATGCCTTTCTATTAAGAATCAACATTTATGCCAGTAACTTTTGGCACACCATCAATCCATCTTCATATCTCAGTTTGTTTTACTGTAAGTTATACCTTAGACCAAATTCTCTGAGTTTCTGAGATCTGCACAAAATCCTTGTCTCACCACTTCCCTCACTTGCTATACCTCACGCATGCCCCAGAGCATTATCTGTCCCTTGGAGGCTGCCAGCTCTATACTACTGCCAAGCACCACCTCTGAGAAGCTGTCTAAGCCTTCTTCCCTTTATCATAAGGATATAGTCTTCACTGCCGCAGTGCAGGATGCAGCATATACCACACTAAACTAAAACTTCAGTAATAGCCCAGATCCAGCTCTGACCCAGGACAGACAGGTCTAGTGGGTTTAAGAAACTAGTCCCTTCTTTGGAGTGCCTGATAATTCACAACTGCTGCTGGTGTACTTCTGGGAAAAAAAAAGCTAGTAGATACCCTAGAATCTGGTCTTTAATATGTACATGTGGGTGATTTTTCACACTTGGATAGGGTGTTAGAATCTGAGGATATAATCTTTCATTTTTTTCAATGTGTGACATCAGAGAGTACCATAGTATGAACAGGAAAAGCTGAGATAGGAAAAAAAACAAGTCTTGTGTGCTCATCTAATGCAGATGAACATGTACTGACTAGTGTAAATCACAACCCTCTTCATTCTGAGTAAGAATGATGATGATGATGATGGTGATAATGTTACTGTTCTGGTATTTTATTATGAAATGTTCAAAAAGAAACAATCTTACAGAAATAATTTTGCTCCTTTCAACTATTTTTTTTAATTGTCTCTGATAAAAATGAGTCTGACACTCTTTTACTTTAGACAAAAGTAACTGCAACAACAAGGTCATTAGACAAAAACTGCTTTCCCTTTGTGTGAGAAGCAGCACCAGATCTTAAGTTCTGTAATGAGCTGTAATAAGGTGATGAAGATGCAAGAAGAAACAAGCCCAAAATTTCAATACTGGTAGCTGCAATTCTCTGTAAAATTCCTGAATGCTCAGAGATTCCTATTTCAGATCAATGCATAAATTAGAATTTAATTTTATTGCAACTTTCACTGTGTTCCCAGATGCACTCAGAGCTGTAATGTGCCATTTTAGTCTAAATGGAAGGAGTACATTTTGCTCTCGCTTAACTATGTAACCTCATTGACTTCAGTGAAACAAGGCAGCATGAGACAAAGTCAAGTCTTAACTGCAATTATAGTATGTATATAGAACACTATATTTGCTATTTATGATACAACGACAACATTTTGAAGTGAGAGGTCAAGGCTGATCCTATTACATTAGAGCATAAAGATAAATTTGGTCAAAGGAGCAGGAATAATATATTGCATGTAACTGAGTTCTACTTTAGTGTATTTAATTTGTTAACATTTCCATTTGGTACTTACCAAACTATCAAGTTAATGAAAAATAGTAATATGCTACCATCGTGCTTTGCTTTAGGTTAAAAGATGGCTACAATATGTTATTGTTCTGTTTTTTAATTTAAATCAGGTAATGTAAAAGTAAATCTTACAACTTTTTTTGAGAGAGAGAACATATAAAGGCATGCTATATAATTAACCAATAAAGCAGTGTTTCAAAGCAAATGTTAGAATACTAAATAGTGAGTGAAATTTAGGCTTGCTGCAACTCCAGTGAAAGGATATAACTGCTTCAAGCTCTTCAGGCAATTTTTAGAGGTTGAATTTTCACATCCCTGCACCCATGTTTTAAAGAGCATGCCCAGCAGCCATTTCACCTCCTCCTCACCCAGCCCTCAGTCCTGTTCTGAGAGAGGCACGACATTGCCTTAACAGCATATCATGGACTGCATCTATATCAAAGCATTCACGATACAACAGTTTCATAAGATCACCTAGAATTCACAAGTTCCATCTTTACAAAGTCCCCGACTGCCAGACAATACTGTAAATGTATAAAAATATCTGCATAGGCATTTTGCATTACAACTTGGCAACACAAAATTACATTAATTATAAATAATGAAGTCTCTGTTGGGTTTCGGTGATAGGAAATCTGAAAAAAGCCACTCACGGGAAACATCCCTCTCCCTTCCCCACACAGACATCTACTCAGCTGGTGCTTTCCAACAAGGGCACAGGAGACTACAGCCTGAGAGTGAGGAGAAGCAAGGAACGAGCCGTTCCACCCACCATGCTTCTCGGTCACTGCAGGGTGAAAACCCCTTTGGGAACCAAACTTTAGGAAGGGCTCAAAGCAGAGGTAATTTCTGCTGTGTGAGCCAAAGGCAGCAGTGCAGAGGACAGCTGCAGACTTGACAGCTCCTGCTGCTCCAGCATGCACAAGGCAAGTCCTGTAATTGGGAATCCACAGCTTCGGGGGATTTGTCCTTTGCCTATACTACATCACTGATGCAAATCCACATGGAGATTTAGATTACTTCGTTCTCTTCCCTATGCTTTCTATTAAACCATGTTTGCAGAGGATTAAAAAGAGATGATAAGCAAGGCTCCAGTGAACATGAAACAAACATTCAAAGTGCTTTAGATTATACGTGCAGAATTTAGACCCATTTTTCTCAGACAGAATCAGAGGAATAAAGCAGGTCACAGTAAAGGCAAGTCAACTGGCAGACACAACAACTGGTTAGGGCAAAAGAGCATTTTGCTGGCAGATGTTAAGCTTTCCCTGCCCACCCTCTGTGTTGGAGCCACAGGGTTGTGGCTGGCCACGACGAGGAAACAGAGGAAGTCCAGGTCTGTCTGAGAAACACTAAATAAACATACTCCACAGCTTCCACAAGTCTCCAACTTTGCAGCCTTCACCAAAAAACAAGCATAGAATTATATTCTGAAAAGCAATGACACTTTCTTACTCGCAAGTTAGGAAGTGAAAACAATTAACTACATCACCATACCCTCCTTTCTCCCCATTCTGCAGAACTGCCTGGCCCTGAAGAGGAAGACAAAGATTTTAAAAATATGAAAACTTTAAAAATATGAAAAGTTACATCTCAAGCCTGGACTTTAAATAATGTTGTATGCTGAAATGTCATTACTTATCAGAAAGTTTAAAAGAAACAGTTACCCAGTGGCTTGGAAAGAGCACTTGGTAAGGGTTGCTCACTGAATTTTGCTCCAGCATAGTTCTGATTGGTTTGGGGTGTGAAAACAGGTTGCAGTTTGAGAAAGTAGGACTCCAATTTTGATTATTGAGACAATGAATCTTGTTCTATCCCCTTTTGACAGAGATAGCAAACATTGCCAGCACAGCAGTGGGAAGAGTATAGAATGGCCTGGCACCTCTCTTCCCAAATTCACGACCAAATGGTAAAAGTGAACCCAAAGATTGTAGGAGGAAATGCCTGTCAACTCACTACAGCTGAGTACAACCGCATGATAAATTACATTTTCTGATGTTTTCCAGACAAGCTTTAAAATCCTGAAGTGATTGGATGTAATCTATTATTGGAGTAACAACATGAGCATCATTAAAGAAGTGTATTTCACAAAATTGAAAGGTTTAAAAAGCACAGCTACTGCACAGAATTTGTACTACTTTATTTGGCAATCTATGTGCAGATTTGTCACTTGTACAGCTGTCCCTAATAGGGTCATTTCTATAGAAGTGCTGGAGCACCTCTCCTATGAAGACAGGCTGAGAGAGTTGGGGTTATTCACCCTGGAGAAGAGAAGGCTCCAGGGACACCCTGTAGCAGCCTTCCAGTACCTAAAGAAGACCTACAGGAAAGCTGGAGAGGGACTTTTTACAAGGGCATGTAGTGATAGGACAAGAGGTAGTGGCGTTAAACTGAAAGAGGGCAGATTTAGATTAGAGGTAAGGAAGAAGTTCTTCACTGTGAGGGTGGTGAGGCACTGGAACAGGTTGCCCAAAGAGGTGGTGGATGCCCCCTCCCTGGAAGTGTTCAAGGCCAGGTTGGATGGGGCTTTGAGCGACCTGGTCTAGTGGAAGGTGTCCCCTGCCCATGGCAGGGAGGCTGGAGCTAGATGATCTTTAAGGTCCCTTTCCAACCCAAACCATTCAATGCTTCTATGATTTTCTTGCTATGTGAGGTGATTGGATAGTCTGCTCTGAAAAGCTTCTATTGAAATGCTTTGGCTTTCAAAGCGCTTAATCTTATTTCTTGTATGGAAGATGTGTCATCTGGTCTCTCGTTATTGTTCTGGAGAGGGTAGAGCTTCTTTTCTCTTTAATCATTGTTGTTGGGGAATGGCTAGAGGACTGTGGACACAGTTCTCTACAGAACCTGGTTATGCAGTCAAAGTGGTAGCTGAAGTAGGTCTCACACTGATTGTAGCAGCTGTGTGAGCAGTTTGTCAAGGACGGACTGACCTTGCCTTGTGAAGTAAACAGCTTTGCTTTGGGAAAGTAGATAACATTAAAATGCAGATGTAGAGCCTGTTGCCGAAACCGCTAGAAACTGCAAGTAGGAGGACTATGCAAATGTGACTCTTAAATCTTAACCAATTGTATTTTGACTAGTAGGCATCTTAACCAATTGTATTTTGACTAGTAGGCATAATTAGTGAAAAATGTATAAAAGTTAACTGTGTTGTAATAAAGTTGAAGCTTGCTCTATCGCTCACACTGAGTTGACTGCAGCTTCCCTCGCCGGTTTTCCTCTCCCAACAATATACCTCCCTCTTGCATGGTCTTCTTTCAGCCTTAGCTTAAGGTTGACACACTGGCAAGGCACCCGAAGTCTAGTCATGGGGATGAGTTTCTCATGGGAGCAGTCTTTTTGCAGCCTTTAATTTCCTTCAGCAGGTATTTGTCTGTCAAATACAAGAGCTAAAAATAGAAGAGGGATGGCAGAGGAGGAGCGATGTTTGTGGCGGTGGTTTGTTTCTCAATGTTGAATAAGATCTCTGCCTTTTAAGATTTGGTCCCATGGTGATAGACATGAAATATTTGCTTTGGTAATTGTTGAATTTGAATGAGGAAGTGTTCCTCTTGCAAGTTATGGTTGTACAAAATTTCCATCATATACCTACTTGTGACCCCAAACACTTATGTCTATTGCTGGAGTGAAGCTCCTGAATAGATACGCTGTTCACATTTCTTAATTTTCTCTGAGCATAAATATGCAGGCATTTGTTCGTTCTTCTGCCATTGAAGAAAGCCAAGCTTTCTTAGAACCTAATTGTCCCCAGCTTCTCTAAACAGCTCAGATCTGTTGCCTCCACTGAGAGCTTAAGTTTTAATCAAAGGAAACGGGTAAGTACTCATATCATCTCATCACAGAGAACGTGGCAAAGGACAAGACTGCTACTTTTAGCTAGGCCTATGCAAAGCTTGTGGACTCTGACCTATTCTGCTCTTCCCCCTTTATGCCTTGCACTGATTTCCTTGGTTCTGACCTTCAATATGTAGCTTCGGTCTCCAGGTGGTTGAAAACAAGGGGTTTGGGTGGAGGAGACTAATTCCAAAGTCTGTTTGTCTCTCTCTGTTCCAAGAGCTCCATCTGCTCAGTGGACAATTGGACACTTCTGGATTATTGGGGGAAATGTGTAGTGATGCTCTGGCTAGCGTTTGGTGGGTTTACGAATGTGGCAAGGTTGGTTCCTTTTCTTGGAGATTGGTCTTGCCCTGGAACTGTCTTCCTGATGCTGTGGATAGGAAAGGTAGCCTGGGTGTTTCCTTCACAGTCCTCTTGTCAAGAGACTGTTGGAACTGCTTGCTGCTCTGCTTCTCATTTTGGATTATCCTTTAGAAAAAAAATCCATCTTTCCATCAGTTCAGTAAATAGTTCAATTGTTGGCTCTTCAGGTTCACATCCTTTTGCAAGAAGACTTTTCAGTTTTTCACTCGCATTGCTACAAGGCAGTTTTGAATGGTTTAATTAGACTTTTCTGCTGTACTACTGACCCTGTTCCTAAATGGGAGCTAAATTAATATTAACTTTTCTAATGGGAAACTTCAAGTCATTAGCAAACCTGTTTCTTTCCATTTTCCTACAAAGATTGCCTTGGTTGTGGCAATTATATCTGGCAGATGAGTAAGGGAGTTTAAAGTGTTTTTAAGGACAAAAGGTTTTTTAGCTTTTCCCCAACACTGTTATGTAAGTTCATGTCAGATTTTTTTTCTCATCTCAGGTAATTGCTCTGCTGGTGTGCAGTGGGGGTTTTTGGTGGTGTGTTTTTTTTTTCTCTTAACACCATGCAATGGCAGTAGAATCTGCTTTTATACTTCAGATGTTAAAGTCTTTGGAGGAGGGTTTTTGTATCCACAAGATAACGTCATATACAGAGATCTGCCAAGTATTCCAAGGGACTCCACACTGCAGCAGGGAGGATTTATCCCTGGAGAGCTGTTCATGTATGAACTTGCTAGGAAATAACCAAGACAGAGCCTTTGATTTAAACAGGCCCCACTCAAGGAGTGCTCAAGTCACATCAGTGGTATTGGTTTGCTGTATCAATAACTAAGATTTATATGGTTGTCACCGGGAGCTGTATTCATGCCTTCCTCCTGCTGAAGAACCTGGGCACCGCTGGTAGTCACCCGTGGTGCAGATGAGCCAGGTGAGGAAAGATGAGTTCTTTCTTCCCTGTTGTTTTTGAGATATCTATGTGCATATTTACAAAACAAAGCTAAACTTTGCAAGTCAGCACTCATCTTGGGGTGTTGTCCAAACTGTGAGATAGTTGATTGCAAAGCTATGAGAACGTTGCGAAGGCAGTATCTTAAGGTCTCAGATGTTAGGAGAGAGCAAGATTAATGCTGCTGTGCAAATATATCTTGGTCTCCTTGTGCCTGGGAGTCCTTATGTCTGCTCTACAATGCTGCTGTTTCCCTGCGCCCCACCTTCCTGCAGGAGGATGCTGTTCCATCAGCAGTGATTTGGTATTTTGTTTTATCCTCGTCATTTGATCTGTGGCCTGGTTTTACATACCACATGCACTCAAACTACACTGCAGGCAGGCTTTTTACTGTTTTCAACGGCTTTTTCTCTTGTGCTTAGCACTGTTGCTCTGGTTCTTCAGTAGCACTAATCTTTACAAAACCTCTATGAAAGAACTGTGCCCAAAACTGGGATACAGCAGGCTGAAAGTTGAAACATGCTGTGTTTCATCATGTGGGACTCTGATGTTCCAGTCTCCTTACTGTGATGGAAGCACTTCCTCTTCTGACAGTCCCTCCTTCCATGAGCTCCGGTCACAGAGGTGCCTCAGCAGAGGGAAGGTGGCAGAGAAAAGTGCAATTCCTGCCTAGCTGAACTCCTGAGGGCTAGATTTTGCAACTTGAGTAGTCTTAATAAAATTAAGATTACAAAGACTTTTATAATGTGAAAAAAGCACATGACCTTGTTCTAAGCAAATGAGGTAAAAACTAAATTCCTTTATACACGTGAGATGCAATGGCTGACTTTGACCTTAAAGGGCCCCTTCAGGGACATCTTAGTACTTGAGCAGAGGCATAACTGCCAGCCTGAAGGGACCAGCACTGTGGCAGAGCAGGAGCACGGTTTAACTATTGCCTTCCCAGTGTGTCTAACAGGTATTTAGTGGAAGAGTGATAAAATGCAACATTACTGAATTACAGGCAGCTGTGCTGCCTGTTGCCCTTCAGTTATTTCCCAGGCCTGGTTCTCCCCCATCCCAGGACCTCTTCCTTACCCCTTCTCTCTGCCTGTCCAGCCCCAGTTGCTACCTCTCATGCTTATCAGCTTCTTACAGACTCCACTGTTAGACCTAATTTCTCTGGGGCTCTTTCCAAGCTTCAAAAACCCAGTTGCTGCTTCTGGTTCCGTACCTACATGCTCTCCTTCCCTGCCAGCTTTCCCGTCCGGTTTCCTGCCTGTACTGCCCCATCACGCCATTGGTTTCCCCATCCCCGTTTGCTCTGCCCTCTGGATCTACCCTCTGACGTTTCAAGTCATTGCCCAAAAGTCTGGCAAGTCAGAGCTTTCCGAAGAGAAGTTAATTATGATTTTTTTTTTTTCAGAGGGATTAACACAGTTTTTTTTTTAACCTACATTTCTCAGAATCACCTGAAATTATTTTGGTGTGGGTTTCACTACAGATGATTTTAACAAAAAAACCCTAGTAGGCTGAAGCCCCTGATCTAGAAAATACCAGCCCAACCCCAGTTAGTTTTGCAATGTTGCAGGCACCTGAAAGCGTTGTTTTGTAATGAAAACATTTGGCAGCTGTTTCTAATGGATGACAGCAGCCTGTGGTCAGGCCTGTCTTGTTTCACAGCCCAGCAGAAGGGGTTTGCTGTGGTGAATGTTTGTCACTGTAATTCCTCTACAAATTATTTGGAGTTGGGATTTTCTAAAGCGTTTAAGAGAACAAGAGACATTCAGCCATCACTGAATTTTGAATTAAAATGGGATTTAAACTTCACTGCTTGAAAATCCAGGCTTTAAGATTGCAGATGGGTACTTTCTCTGAGCGGTCTTTCTATCTAACCAGCACATAAAAGTATGTGGTTATATTCTGAGGTGAAAATGACTTATATTATATTCATAGTTGAATTCTTCATAAGCTTTCACTGCGCTTGCTGGTGCTTCATACCAAACAAGCATTTCATGCAGAAGACAGCCCTCTAACCTTTTATAGAAATCCAAGTCTAAAACTTTTAATATATATTTATGGTGAGAACCAGTTGTGATGGCTGTCACGCTGACACAACACCACCTATAGAGAAAGGGAGACAGGTTAACTAGAGACTAACTTTTATTGTGCATTTTTATGCAACAGAACAAATGGAACTGGAGGTATGTAGTAATAAAACCAATATTCAAATTAGAATTAACACCTGAAATAGTAAACTGTAGGTAACAAATGTCTTTATAATTAAAAAATATTGACTGTTTAAAAAATTCTCTAAGATTTTATATTCTTTAAAAGAAATGTGTATTTCCACATAGAAAACAATTCACACATCCTATAGAAATTGTCACAAAAACCTTACTAGTCTATATTACACTATGCACTTTTTTTGTACAATATCTGGTAAAGGTCTATCCCTAACCTGTACTTACTCTACACAGTACAATCATCATTAGAAAGTATTCATAGAATTAACTACACCATAACAATAAAAATATCAGGATTAATGGTTTTTTAATCACAGTTTCTCCACAAATATTTGTCATAGAAAATATAGCGAAGGCATGTTGGCACAGATGGGCGTGCGGTACTGCTACACAGAGTTTGAGAGAAGGCAGATACATAAATGACAGTAAGATTAAAGAGTATGGAAGGATAAGACAAGAATCTCTATCCTCCTGGGACTTTCTGGAGTGACATGATAGATAGCAGTTTCCTTCTGTCGCAAGCCTGCTGTCTACATCCAGAGCTGGGAAGGGATGTGCTGACTTACAAAGCACGCTGCTTAAATATGGATATCTCGCTCTGCAAGGGCTTATGTGCTATCTATTATTTCAGGTCCCATACTATTATACCTAACATCTTGTGGATATTCAGACACTTCAGTGTGTATGAATTTATAATGCTTCACAAACAAATTAATTGGAATAAGCTGTTGTGAAAGGTTTGGGGGTTTTTTTATATGAAATGGGTGGGTCAAGAGTCAAGTGACCATGATAGCAATTAAAAACAGACAACTGATAGAAGTTGTTGTACTCTTATTTTAAAACCAAACACGAACAAAAAAAGATGAGCTGGTGTCTGCTAATGCCTGTCGGTGACTACGATTCATGTCACTGGCCAGTGCACACAAGCAACTGAGGGCAAAATTTTGTTCGTAAAGAAAGATCCAAACCTGCAAAGCCATTTCTAGTGCCAAAGTGGCTTTCAGGATGAAACTATACATTTGGTTATTTTGCACAGTATGAGAGCAGAGAGGATTGTGAGTGGTTCCAGGAAGCTGGCTACACTTTTTACACTAAAAATAAAGCTAGGCTTACTAGTTATTTCAGCAAATCTTTAGGTTATTAAGTAAGAGAGGTCTGTCCAGTCCAGTAATTCTGTTCTGCGACTGTTAAAAATGAAGCGTTCCTATTTTTAACCTCATACAATTAAACATTTGAAAGGAAACCATCACAATGTTTACAAAAAATACAGCATGATACATATTGCCATGGACAAATTTACAGTATAATGTTGACTCACACATTCTGACATGTTTTACCAAGTAGTTCTGGCAAGTGTCACCACATTAAACATAGACCAGCAAGACTTACACCATCTGAGCAATGTAACATCTTCTATTACAGTTCTTTTAAAAAAAAAGTGTAAGTTCAACACTGAAAAGCTACTATAGGATATCTGTACCTTGACATTTCTATACACCGAGTTTCTCCTCCAGAGGCACCACCAACTGCTCAAAGAAAGTCACCTCCCGCCTGTAGTGAGGGGTGCTGTCCCAAACCCCCGGCCTGGTGAGGTCCAGTGTGACTAAACGGCTCGTTCACTTTCAGAAAATAAATGTTGGTACTCTGGGGCAAGTGAGTGCCTTTCAACCCCTCTTAAAAACCACCTAGAATGAAATGAATTGAGAGGTACTGGGCGTTTAAGGGCCTAAAGCACATCCTGGCCCAGCGAGGCCCAGTCTGGGGCGGTGCAGCCTGTGTGCTAAGATGCCCCGCGGGCTGGCCGTGAGGGACCGGCCATGACCGCAGGCGGAGGGCGGGAAGAAACTATCATGTGTGGGAGCTGACCCTTGAGAGACTGCCTCAGTCCTTCGTCCGCGGTCCAGCCGGAGCTAGAGGAGCGCTGCGCCCTGGAGGGCCCTTCCCCATCTCTGAGGAAGGGGCTGGGTGCCTCCTGCCCTGCCCGGCGCACGGGGAGAAGGTTGGGAAGGAGAGGAGAAGGGTAAAAGGAGCAATTAGTAGCTTCTCTTGTGGCTTGCACAAGGCGGGGAGCATGAGATACGCGTTCAGGAGAGTCAACGCTGATGAGGTAGCACTAAGGATGGTCAAAAGCAAAGTGAACTTTCTTTCCGAAAACCAGTCCCCCGTACCTGCCAGCAGGGAGGTGTTGTCTCAAGGAGAGCTGGTTCAGGCTGTGAAGGATGCCAGCACTGGCCTGAGTGACTGGACAAGGGTAAGGAGATGGAAACACCCTGACGCGGAAAGGAAAGGGTATTGTTTCTTTGGCATTGCATACTTCTGGAGTGCACCAATTTGGAGGGACAACGGACTCCTAAGCCTTTAAAATTAAAGGTTTTCAGTGGACTGACGTTTTAATTTTTTTAAAGTTGGTATCTGCTTCCAGTGTCGTGCACCGCTGTGAATTCTGCTCTAGCACAGCTGTTTTCTTACAGCTCTTAGTTAGTCTGGACCCCGTGTTTACTTACAACAGAAGGTTAAACTAGGCTCTTCTTACCCAACCCCTCCCTGAATGCAACACTGAACACCTGACTGTTAAGACTAGCACATTGCCTCATCTATTTCAAGGAACGGATATAAACCACAAATGAAAGCAAAACCAAGAAAAGGCAATTTAAAGCCTCTAAAGCTACATAATATGGCTGCAGAATTGGAAGAGACAAAGCAAAACTTGTCTTCTGAAATGGCAATTTGTTTTTGCAATCTTGTTTTAATGAAAACTGTCATGATCAACCCTAATCCCCTAGAAATCTAGATAAATATAGTGTCTATCTGATATACAAAGCAATTTTTATCTATTAGAAGTGCCTGTTATTGTTCTGGGTCTTTGAAGGATTCTGCTGTTGACGAGCACTGCTGTTTTACCCGGGAAGCTTAATTTCCTGGTGGAGCTGGCTAAAGGAAGTCCCTGAATTTTCCGTCTTGTCCGGTATTTTAAGGTAGCATTGATAATTATGTTATTTTCTGTTAGGAAATGGGAGACCACTTCTTTTTTTGTTATAAGCGTGCAGACTTGTTCTTACATCTCCTACTCCGGGAAAGCAAATAGCACCCAGCTGTTCTGGGTCCAGACCTGGGCTTGTTATCAATAGGCAGACAAGAGAGTAGCTGCTGTTTCTTTTGACATTTTTATAGTTTTTAAATGACCTTTCCTCTAGAACTAGATGAAATGAACTGCAATTTCCCTTTGAGGGTGCTATGAAGGATTTGCAAATAATAGGCACTGAGAAGTTCCATAGAGCAGGTGTTGAAATGGTTTTCTTTCTGTTAACTGGGACATGGTAGGACGGAGAAGCTGAAATGTATGCAGTATGTGTTCAAACATGCTTTGGATTCTTACATGACAGCAGGGTAAGTATGTTTAACAAATAGTCTCTCCTAAATTAAGTGGTTGCTACTGTTTTATGAGGTTCTTCTTACTGCCATCAATCGCCAGATCCGTCTTGCATACCTCTATTGAAGACTTCATCCTGTGATCCTGGATGGTCAGTCCCTTCGTAATATGAGTTCCCATTGTGAAGGAAAGTGCCCACCGCACGCCCTTGACGAGCATGTCCTACTGCATCGCTGAATACCTTGTTTATTTGCTCTTCGGATGGCATCCACCAGTCTGGGTTGGAAGTACAATGCATCCTAATGAACTCTGCAGGGAAACATGCAAGGAAAAAAAACAACTTGTCTTTGCAGCATCCGTTATCGCCCAGGTGTCAAAAGCTCATGGGAAATAAGAAAGGGGGCATTACTGCTCTATTTAAGCAGAAGTAAAGCCTTATGGGGGATGCCATGATAATGCCACTTGGACCTATTTTATTTCTGTACCAGTGTGTTTCTCCACATGCAGTGTATGTTGTTATACCTGAGCTAATTATGTGACGCATGGGACCTGGAGATAAAATCCCTTCTTGTGGAAATAAAGAGAACTAATTCAAAGTGACAACCGTGATTCAGCACGTGCCGTACGTGTGAAAGTTAACATGAACCGGGATGTATTTCGTTTGAAACCTGTTGTGTATTTGTATCTTAAGACGATTACTCTCGTGAATCTTTATGATCTCCCTCTGCTGGCTGCTTCAACATCTGCAGGCTGTAGTAGCCCACAATGTGCTTGGAAATGTCACTACCATTATTTCAGTTTGGTGCTCCTTTCTGTTTGGAATATCTTTCATTTGAAGTCCTGCTCCTTCCATCTTGCTGAATCTGACACCTATTTTTCAGAGACTAAACTGGCCTTAGAAATAGCTAAATGAGATGAGAGGGCTAATTTGGGAAGCCTTGCAATAGTTTTCAATGCAGGAGAAAATGAACTGTACTGCACGTAATTTGGCTATTTAAGTAGCTGCTGCTTCCACATACAGCTATTTGTATGTGATGATTGCATTTTTTATAATTTCTTTTTCGGATTCTTTGACATGCAATATGCTAAACTTGCAGAAGGTGCCTTACCAATTCTGGAATTGTAACTCCATACATAGCTCAAATAGGTGTATTTGGACTTTGAAACATCCAAATACGATTTTAAATGTGAGGGCACCTTATTAGATATATTAGATACACTGTACCTCATATGGAAACCGAGCTTCTTATTTATTCTGTAACATTAGTTATTCCCTCATGCAGTATTGTATGTCCCAGGATATTTTTAAATTCTATTTTCTACTGTTGACAAGCCAACAGCACAATAAGTGGCGTAAGGTAACTTCATTACTGTCACCACATCTCGAGACCAGGGAATGCTGTGCTTTACTGAGTTCCTGTGCCTGCAAGGTATCTCATCTCTTGGACAATTAGGACGTGATTTTTGCATAGCTCCTCCAGCAGTGTGTCTGCAAAAGTGATAGCTATCTTGGTTTTAAATTCATTTCCCTGGAAATCCACACAGGCAACAGTAATTCCTACCTAGTTATGTTCATGTGGGGCTCCACAGACTGGCGTTTTTCTCAGAGAAATTGTTACCACGTAGAGGAGTAATGCTGTAATTTAAGCATGCCAGGCTGTTTTAAAGCTGGTTCCAGACATCAGTCAGTTGTAGGAATATATTAAAAATGTTTGCAGATGTTTAAACTACTCTGAGTGCAGACAGAGAAGCAGTTTGTACTCCCTGCTATGGTGGGAAGGCATAATTGGATGTGCTGAGAATTAGTCAGGCACTTGTTACCTTGGCTTGCAAATGGGTAGGAGCCAGTGACCAACTCTTGGCACTGGAGAAAGTTGTCACATTCCCACCCGCACACGAAAGCCCAAAGGGAGAGCTGTCTACTCTGCTTTCTTAACTGGTCCTTAGATACTGAATGTTTTGGCTTCCTTTTCAAGCTTCTGAAAATTAAAGAAATTGGCCTTTCTCCCAAGGAGTGCTCCACATGTTCTGTATGTCCAGGACCCCAGAAAGGAGAGTGGCCATAAGCAGAAGTCCATTTAAATGTGGATTTACTGTTAGTCTTGGTGGGAGGCAGGGGGAAGAAAGGGGAAGAAAAGAGTATTAACACTTTGCTTGTGCATAAATTATTAGGTGAAATTTAAAGTAATTTAGTAAATGGTTAATGCATTTGTATTCAGCCTTCAGTTTCCAGGAGAACTTGTAGGACCCTGAATCTCGCTCCAGACCTCTGTGCAACACGGTGTGCAACAGACTTGCCCTTCTAAGCTCTGATAGAGTATAAGGTCTGGTAGAGTATCATAGAACAGGTTAACAGATTCCTTTGTAGTAAAAAAAAGAGCCTTTTTGCCTAATTTGGCTGTATGTAAAATTTGAGTTCATTACCTGGTTACATCAATGCACCCCAACTACAGGTCTTATCTACTTGGCCTTGTTGGACTCTTCTACCCTAGATGGGACAAGACTCTGTCTGGTGTATATAACCACTTTAGACTCCAGTTGGATGACTAAAGATACTTTTATCACTGACTGACCAAAATATAGCTTTTTACAGTGCATTGAGTAGTAAGATATTCTTGAAGTAAGTTCAACCAAAATTTCGTGTATGTGCTCACAGAATACTATAAAGTTAACTATGAGTTAATTAAAGAAATGATAAGCATATGCATTTATAAAAATGTAGATGCTGATACTCCAAACATGTTTTTAACGTCCCGTTTTGTATTTTTCGTTATAAAGCCCAGTACCAGGCCTTTTGAACAATTTTAGGAAACCAAAGTATGAACTGCCACAACAGATAATTCTTCTCAATCTGGACCCTTTCTGTGTATTGTCCAACATCCTCACTCCCTGACATTGTGAAATGCTTGCAAAACTCCCCCTCCTTTTCAGGCTAAACATGGGGGAAAGTTGTTCTCTTAACTTTTTCAGTCAATGTTGCATCAGTACTTCAAAAAAGAAGTTAAATCCTTGACAATGCATTTGTATACACTTTGTATGTAATTAATCTGTAGATGTTCTTGGCCCTACAAAATGTTCAAACCTATTCTGAAACTCTCTTAGCTTTTAACTCCAATGATGCACTGTGGCCTTGAGTGTCATATGCTTACTGCACATTAGGCTATAAATATTCCTTTGGTAAATTTTGCTGTATATCAGTGTTAAAGAATGCCCTTTTATTTTCTTATAAAAAAGTGTAATCAGGATTGTCTGATTTTCCTTCTTTGTTGTTTCAAGTATGTCAGTGTCATGTGCCATTGCATCTGTCTGCTCTCTTAAATAAGCAGTCCTGTTTTTTCCCATTCAGAAAAACCCCAACGACATATATAATACATACATACATATATGTATGTATGTATAAAAAAAAAAAAAAAAGCGGAGTGTTTCTGGCTGCTTGTCACCTGCCTGTGACACCCCTTCTAGTTCTGCAACTGTCAGCCAAATGCTTCTACTGAGCCAGAGCCAATGTGGTGAAATGAGATCACATATGGTGGACACTGAGCGAAAAGATGCAGTACCTCTGAGACATGTTACTTTTACTGGATCCAGAGGACGTCTTTCAGGACCTGTCTCTCCTGACTGCACTGACCTTTTCCTTTTTCCAAGGCCGCATGAGTACTTAAGCTCATCGGTTGTGAAAACAAATCTGATGAGATAGCGAAGGAGCCGTCGTCCATCTTTCTTGGAAGAATTTACAGCCTCATCCCACTGTTTACTAGTGATGTAGACAGGGTAGTTGTTCAGCAACTGCTTGCTCCCCTGAAAAAGTGAAATATTTCCGTTGCTTATTTTACAAGGCAAGTAAGTTGCAATAAAAAATACTCTTTTCAACTAGCCATGATACTGATGGCGAAACACATCCTGAAGTGAACGCATAATTGCTCTTACTGAGAACGAGTACTTTAAAAATTACATCTCCATTTTCTAGAACTCGAATTTGATGAGGTACAAGGAATACATTTTGAGAGGTGGCTATTGATAATTTCCACTTTAACAAGCAGGTTAAAAAGAGTTAAGAATCAGTGACGGGGTATACTATTTAAGTATAACCTTTCTTCTTAATCTGTTAAAATGCATGAAAAGGGTCTTTGAAGAGCGTGATCAAATGGATCACTTCATCGCAGCTGACAGTTTACTTCAGAGGTGACTCTTTTGGTCTATTTTTATAATAAATTTATTACTTCTGTAGAACACACCCGAAACTTGACAGCAGTTATGTTACTGTGAAAAATGTAAAGAAAATAAATAAAGGAACTATGAAAACTAAAAGCTTCATTATTATTAATGAATGCTCTATTAACTCAAATTATAGCTTTACAGAAATGCTACCATGTCAGCTGGAAAGAAATTTTGCTTTTAACCTTCATAATTTGTGTGCTTCAGTATTCTAACATTAAATGAATACTGTGGGACTAATTATGGGCATTCCTGTAGTCCACACACATTTATAAGCCCTCTTTAGTCAACTATACCTAAACTGTATTTAATTCTTGTTGCACATAGAATGCCATAGTTCAGGATCACGCAACTGACATAAGATGGTACTGTTAATATACCTGAAATAATTGAAGTACACAAAAAACCAAACCACACCCTCCTAGAGATTCATTCACTTTTACAGCTACACCTCTTTATTTAAACACATAAATCTGGAGGCCCAGTTAGTAAAATCTTCATATAGCCTCCAGCTTAGATAGGAGCTCACCGCGAACTACAGAAACATGGGTCTGATGCTCAACAGAGGCAATCAGCTGCATGCTGCACTTGTGGGCAACTGTTGCAAAGTCCTCCTCCTCGCTTCCAGATCTTTGATATCTGAAAAATCTATTTTAAGGACTACCCTTGCCTCCTTTCATATATTTATTACAGCATCCTGGGAGACAGCGTGGGAGCATCTTTGAAGTTTTTCCTCAGGTATTTGCTTTTAATTTTTTTGCAAGTTTGATAAATATATGGAAGGCTGAATTCAGTGAAGACTGTGATGAGGGGGTCACAAGAGAATCTGTATGATTTAGGGAACCACCACCTCCCAGGGCGGGTTAGTGTCACTGGGACCTGAGCTTACGTGACACTCCGCTACTTGTTCGCCTCGGTGCAAACTGCTGGCAGAGACAGCTACAAGCAAAGCCAACACTCTGCAAAGGAAGCCAAAATATAAAGGAATAGATGGGGTTTGTCTGTCTGAGGGACCCCCCCCGCCCAAAATCTCAACTCTTCATTCCCCCCATAGCTTGTAAATCTGAGCTTGTAATCCCCAAGAGAAAGACCCTTCACCTATAGTCCAGCTCTTGTTATCACTTGAGACTTTCTCTTTGCACTTCACTTGTCTCCTCCCACCACTGCAAAAGGGCCAGGGTCAATTCCTCCCCCGGCAGTCATGATACAAGAAGCTGCTTTAATTTTTGCCAGGTACACAGGGGCCTGGGAAGCCAGCAATACGTGTGAGGAGCTCTGCTGTGGGAAGAACGTTACCCTCCATGCAGTCCGGCTTCTCATCCTCTGCCGACATGGTGAAGGGGCTGGGGAAGGAGGAAGAGTAGGGGCGCAGCACAGAAAGCTCTTTGGGGGCATCATAGTCTTATGCTGAAGCAACTGTGACCACTCCATCTCAGGGGGAGCTGACGCTAGTATTTCCTTGCCTTGTTCCACCACAGAGGGAATACACAGGACCATCTGATCCCCATGGTGGTACTTATTTTTTTCAGCAGCTAGCTCCACATCCCTTTTATATAAAGCGAATTATTTTCTTACTTTAGATTTCTGAAACCTATTTTTTTTTCCTATTAAAAAACCCTGTAGTGAAGCAAAAACCTTTCTTACTGATACCAGTGCAGAGGACAAGCTGCAGCTAACTCTGTAGGCACTGACTTGCTTTTAAGTCCTGGTAGGCAGGGGTGATGCAATGCAAGCCCATAATGGCACAGCGTAAGGCTCCAGGCTTGCTCATGTGCGTTAGGGACGGATGTTTATATGTGGCTTTGCTAAGTAGCAAGCTACCCTAGAAGCCACCTCTGTGTTTAAATGTATTGCACTGATGGAAAGAGGGTGCAGAAAGGCCCAACATCTAAATTTCATGAGAGCTCACATTACTATTAACTGAGGAGAAGGTAATAAATTTGTGTAATTTCCTCAGCCCCAATTTTATTTTACTTCTCTCTTATTCCCCCTGAAATTCAGGATATTTTTCCTCATTCTTCTCCAAAGGCATGATATAGTGTTATGCTACTCTGTTAAACAATTGCTGGGTTCCTGCTACAGATATACTTTCATTACTTCCTCTGAAAGTAAAGCACTTCTGGGCAAAAGATTCTCTGTAAATATATGATGCAGTTTGGTGTGTCCAGCAGTCACTAAACTAAAACAAACAGAAAACCTTCCAGAAATGAAATAAGCAGACCCTGAAGGAAGAACCAAAGTACAAATGCGTTCATGCTTGTATTTGTACATGATTAAGCTTATGAATAAAAGATTAGCATCTATGTGTTTAATTGAATAAAAAATTCTGTCACATCATGACAAGTTATCCCATGCGGGACATTACAGAACAGCCTCAGTTTTTACAGTGCTTGAAAATTTTAGTTAAGCCAAAGAACATTAAAAAAAGGGAAATGAATCCTTGGAATATATTTCAGTGATAACAGGTAATGATATATATAAATATAAATTTATATATGTATATATCAATTTGCACAGGATAAAACTGAATGGTTGAGCAGTGATGCACACCCTGAATGGCTGCAAAGCATCTTCACTGAAACTACACTAAGTTGGACTACGTGAGGTTTGCACTGATGTGCAAAGGGAGGTCAGACTTAACCTAAGTCTTCCCTCTCCTGAGTTTGTTTCCATGAATAGTGGGTAGTGACACGCATACACTACATACACAAAAACATGCATAGCAAGAGCCTCAACTACAGACAGTCTAAACTAGAAAAGTCTCAACAAAACCACTTCATCTGAGGCATTTTACAAGCCTGGATAGAAACACACTGGAGCAAAATTCACGTGAGTTACACTAGAGCTGATAGATAAATCTATACTTCTACCTTCTAGAGAAGGGGAAGACACAAAATTTCCTGCTTTTTCACTGCAGCACTTTTAAACAGAACATAATTACAAAAATCCCCAAACTCTGTATCAAGTATAAAATTGTCAACACTCAACATTTTGTTTGGGATGCTTTCTGAAAAGCAAGAGCACTCCAAAGCCTTGCAGAAGTCTATATTTGGGTCTGTCTGCAAAATGAAGGAAACGTACACTTTAGTGTTAACCACCTCAGGGCTGCATTAGAGCTATACCAACTGTGTAGGCGTGCCTGCCTGTGCCCACACACACGACACGCTGGCACCCCCCACGCACCGGCCGCGGGCCCTGCGCGCCGGCAGCTGCCACCGTGGCCGCTGCCAGTCACTCAGCTACAGTTCTCACCAGGCTAGCCCCAGCCTGAATTCTACCCACAAAAACGAGGTTTCTGAGGAAAGGCGAGAGAAGAATCGCCCAAAGCAAGGCAAGTGCAGCTGGTGCCGATGGAGGGAGTTACGTGCCGCTCAGTAAAGCCATCCTAGATTATACTAGTGATGCATCTCCTCCATTTGGGGGATTACTGTACCTAAGAATGACAGTTTAGTAATAGATTTTTACATACTTTTACTACTAAATATATTCTTCCAGCGCCTACTGATTTATTTGCCTACAAGTTTTCAATGAATTGTCAAACATAAAGAGATATAGGTTGTCTTCACTGTGTCCTACCTCAGTCGGATGGTCTGTTGGCTGTGGTACCATAAGCTGGTTGTGATGCTGAAGCACAGTCTTCAGATAATCTAAAACAGTCTGGCAGGGCACTGCATAGAACAAATTGCAATTACTGTATATTAGCTATCACCTAGCACAAAATAGAACAACAATATTAAATCAAGCAGTGTTCTTCAGGATCTGTTTTGTACGTCTGTGAGATTTATTTCAAATAGGAAATACTTCTCATTTTGATTTGCGCAGACATGTCATTCAATACATATACGATGGATGTTGTATTTCCTATGTTGAGATCTCTGATATTGCTTTTATTTTCAGCCCACTAGTTTTCAAAGGGTTTTTTTTTCCTAGTTTGAAATTATAATTATTACAAATACAAATTAGGTCAGCAGTAATGATAATAAGAAGAAATCTGTAAATACTGTAAACAGCCCAAACCATACAAAGGAGAAAACACTTCCTGGACTTAAATCATGCACTGATTAACATGTAAATACGCTCAAATGTTTTTGAAACTACAGTCTGATTAACTATACTGAACAGATTTAATGATTCATATACTTTAATTCCTTCTCCCTCCCTCCTCCCAAATTTGTTATAAAACTAGGTGTTAGGCAAATTGCTTTATTTCTCTTTCCCTCATCCTCCCCCCCCTTTCCATTCCCATCACTCTCATCCATTTCAGTAGTGGTTCCAACATCCTATTCCCTTCTGCTGAGGTGATAGGTTAATTAGGGATGATTCAATTATGGGTCTCTCTTAAGCAGATGCTGCCACATCCCTGATTAACTCTGGAGTATTTTTGAGATACAGTGCTTTTCTCCTGAGCCTGAAACACCATAGGAGAATTAAACAGATATTAACCCAGCATTAAGACTGATTTGTGCAAGACTAAATAAGCATCATTTTTAAGGTACCTTATCACTCACATTTCATATAGGTTGTTTTTGTAAAATATTCAGAGATTATCTTAGCTTCAGCTAAAAATCCAGAAAAAAATATTTTGGTGTTCTTTTTTTTTTTTTTTAATTATTTCTTGGCATTCAGCCTTTACACCTGGAAAAATGTGATGTTTTGGGCTTTGTCTTAAGCTGGCAATCTGAAAGCAAGCAGTGAAATCACCGAGAATGTCTCAAGGTAGGATTTACAGGTATTTTGCACTTTCCTGGGCATTCACACTGCGCAGCAACTATCGCCCTGCCCAGGCAGACAGCGTGCAAACCACCTTTACTCTCTACAAAACAGACTCTTTACTAAGGGCTAAGCCGTGTTCCATCCAGCAGCCCACATACAGAAGTCAAGCAAAGTGCCTGATATGAATAATAAATTCCTATGTCATTTTACCCCACGCCAACTTCTCCGTAAAGATGACCCATCAGTTTATTTATTTACTCCTCTTTCATTTGATATATCACACCTTGCCATAGGAGGTTAAGAGGTTATGCTTCAGGCAAAAGTTAGCATTTCAAGCGACTCGTACATGTTTTATTTCTCCAGTGACTTCACTGCTTATTGCTAGACCAGGGCAGTGTCTCAGTAGTGTAGCTGCCACACAGCAACACTGCCATATGAGCAAGAGAGCCTGGATGTGCTTTTTTTTGTAAGAAAAAAAGCACTTTTAAGTATCATTGGGTGGTTTCAGAAATGTTTCAATTCTGAAAAAGTCAGAAGGGCAGTCAAACTTAATAGTCCCACAAACATGTTCTGTGGCCTTCCTGTAATTGAAGCTGTGTATTTAGCGTATAGCAGGGATCAAAAAAATTCAATACAAGTTCTTATGTGGAATAAAGGAGAAAAATAACCACAGGTAACGTTTTAGTACACTGGATATTTGTAAGAAGTTGTGGCAAAAAAAGGATTTGGCTCTCCC
>JAVJGG010000054.1:21104638-21123937 GCA_035590195.1 Aviceda cuculoides | reverse complement strand
GAAAGCACATGTGGGAAAAAGAAAAGGTTTTTTTTTATTTTATTTTCCATGTGTATGGGCTGAAGGACAAGATTGTATCTCAAGATTCTTTTCTTACACTCTGTATGCGTTTGCTGTCTGGCATATCCAAAATGAAGATTAAACTAGGAACGCCCATGCACAGCTTACTCTCTGATTCAGTAGGTGTCCAAGAAAGAGGCACAAGGATCTCAAAGGCTCGCTGCCCTGGGCAGCGTCAGAAACCCTGCGACAAAAAGTCAGCAAAACCTCCCACCCAGGTGGAAGTTACTGAGGGCAACCAGCATCTCCTGCGAGCTCCCGGCATCTCCTGCGAGGTGACAGAAAGGATGAAGAGGCTATCAGGGGTGGTTGTCCTAGTGCCTGATACTTGGACTTGGGAGGAGAGTTCAGTGTTACCTGGGAAATCAGAGGCACTTGTGAAGTAACCTTTTCCTGCCCTGTCTAAACATGTCGCTTTTTGTTTAGCAAGCTCACTGAAGACAGAGCTGCTGAAGCACCAGCAGTACCTGGAAGCTTTAGACTTCTTTGGTCCCCCTGAAACCAGCCTGTGAGGTTTGCGCTTGCTTTTCTGGTTATCTCTATTAGCAAAAGTCCCTGGTGATCACCTGATGGCTCTCAGCCATACTTGGTACGATTACCTGTAATTATGTGGAACAACGTGGGGCCTGAAAGGGAACAGAATATAATGCATCAAAAATTTCTAATTTTTAGGAGCCGATCTCACAGCAGGATAGTATTTTACCCACAGTAAGTAATTTCACCACAGGCTATCCAGACGTGTATTTACCTATGTTCTTTGAAAGGGATGGGGCACAAGCAAGAAGACAAGAGGAAACTATTTAACCTGTTGTGTCCCCAGCAGATGAAGCACAGCCCTACTTTGATGGTATTATGCTGAAAAAATGCTTTCTCATTACCGGTGAGAAATACGAAGGTACTAAAAGCTGGCTGAAGCTTATAAATATTTCTATATTCATAAAACCAGTAATATTTTGAGCACAAAATTGTATGATTTTGTTCTCATTCCAGTGACTGGAGGACTCTGAGCACTTTTGACTTGTAAAGCCACCGTACATCACAGTTTGCTGTTGGTACAAATAACCTCAGCCTTTCAAACACCAGATGCTACTTGCAAAGCCAGGCTTCTTGGGCTGACGTATTAACCGAAGCCTAAAGGAAGCCACAAAGAGAATCGCACAAGGCTGAGAGTCAAAGCTCCAGTTTTGCTTCTGTGTCCCTCATAGCTCTTTCCCAAGAGATAAGAGGAACCGTTTCCTCCAAACCCTGCTGCAAACGTAACTTTTTAAGAGCCTGCGGCTCCCAACTATGAGGATGAAAAATCATTTAAACCTGCTAGCTTATTTATTTTGTATTTCTTTGACTTTGATGTGGTCTCTAGAGAGTTAACAAGATCATAACGCCAGAGCGGATTCTCTGCAGGTGTATGCACGTATCCACCACCACTGACAACACCAACAGGGCTCTGTGCCTACAGTAACCAATGGGAAAGACGCTAATGTGGAAATAACACTTGCTTGTTATGATTTAGTAGAAAGCCTGCGGGGAGGCAGTAATTTTCCTGCCCACTAAGAAGAAGTTTCCCTGGCCTTTACTTTCTGAAAGTGTCAGTGCCACTGCAAGTGGCAAAGCAACCTGGCCCGCAGCGAGTGAAAGAGTGAGATCTTTGCGGGAGCTAAAGGGCGAGGAGGAGGTGCTACAGGGGACTGACTTGGTGTGCTGGGGAAGGCCGGTCTTGCTAAGATGCTAAGCGGTGACTAAGCAGGACACACGTAAGAGGTGGCAGGCCTTCGTTGTTTATCGACCCAAGTTACAAGACTTTGTTGTTATTCTAGGCATCTCTACGCTGTAACAAGTGCTGCTACGGCATAGCTTGTCACAGCTTTCTCTGCGGAGTATCCTGATTTCTAATAAATAGTTGAATGGCGTGGTGGCCACCGACTGTGCCGATAACAAAAGCCGGGGTGTGATCTCTCAGTCTGACCCACCAAACAGTGCAGCAACTGCCCCAGACTAAATCCTCTTTGCACTAGACAGTATCAGCGGGTAAAACACAGTACAACTCAAGTCGTCATCTCCCAGCGATGCAGTTTCTACCCTGCCTCATGGTTACAGCGTGTGCTATTTCACCCTCAGAAACATACACCTTATTTCAAGTCTACATTTTGTTTTCCTTCGACTGCGTTTTACAAAATCTTTGGAAAAGAAACAGAAAATGCCTGTCACCTGTCAGGAACTTATAGTTAGTAGTGAAGTAATTTCTCTGTCTTCTCTTTGCTAAGCTCAACACTGACCTAACCGAGATGCTGGGCTCGCGCTAAAAGCAGAGTCCCTACACCTACTTACATGTCTGCACCTCCAAAGACCATGCCAGCCCTTTTGGCCACACTGTGCATCAATACTCAGCCAGAAAGCCACCACGTCTTCCAAAAGCCTTTCTCAGTGTCGATTTCCTAGGGGCTGAAACCAAGTAGAGTGATGTTCTCTGTGCCTCAACACATGGTAATGCTGCACCGCGTTCGGCCGAGTCTGTCACCTCTCATCTTCCTCACTCACTGCTACCTCTGCGCTGCTTGCAAGCTGTGAGCAATGATTGTATGCTTTCTTCCACCAATGAAAGTATTAGAAACATGGGCTGTGAACATTTTCACAAAGAATCCCTCCAGAAATTCAACTGCATCATGGCAGTTTCCTGAATACAAACATATTTGCGTTTTAAAAATCACTTCTTGTAATATAATGTTATGTTACACCCTGAGTATCTGCAGTACCCTCCATCAACCAAACTTTTCACCTCATCAAAACCATAATTTGGCAAGATGTTGCCTGGTACTAACTCCATTATTCTCTTTTAGTACTCTATTAATTGAAGCCACCATCAGCTGTGCAATCAGTTTGTCTGGGCTCAGTATCAGGCCAATGAACCTACAATGATCCATGACATCTCATGTGTCCTTTAAAAAGAAGTAATGATACAGTATTTGCATCCTTCAGTCTCCTGGACCATCCCAAATATTCACAAACATAAAGAAAACCATTGTCAGAGTCCTCTTTGTCCACCTTCATTTTTGTTTTAGCTCTTGAAATAAGTTGTCCAAATCTCATGATTTGAAAACATCATGCTTTGGTAGCAGCTGCCTAATGCTTTTGGCAATAAGCTGATGTGCACTTAGGGACGCAAAGCTGGTGTGCCCAAGCAGTTACTACTCCCGGCGGCCTGCCTGTGCTGCGGCTCTCCTGGCGATGCCGGTTTCTGAAAGAGGGACTCCTGACTCTGCTCCTGAACCACTCTGTCTTACAAACTGGGCTGCTATCAGCATCTCTTTATCGTTTCTAAAAAGTCTGGCAATCCTGGTGCTGACCAACAAGCTCTTCAGTTGTCCCGACACTGGGAGGGAGTTGCGGCAGACAGCTGAGGGTGCAGTCCCACCTGAAGCCCCTGCTGAATGTGTGCTGACACACAGAGTTACGGCGGAAACAGAAAATATTTCTACCTGCTTACCATCATCATCATCATATTGGTGAGACTGCATCATTTTACTCTTCCTAAGTACCAGAACAGAAATACTCAATGAGCAGTTCTGTATTATTGACAAAATCTACTATTTCCATCTAATAATCATCCGATACTGTTATTAGGATGCCATATTTCTCCTTTAATTTGCCAGGGAAAGAATGCCTCCTCAACAGAGTGCTCCAGGTTTAATTTTAATTATTAATTTTCCACTGATCCTAACCTCTGCTTTTTACTCATCACCATCAACTTCCCTTCTACGCCATTTGTTATGTTTCTAACTGTTCCTTCGCTTTCCCTCTAAGCTGGTTGGTTTTGTAACCAGCATGAAACTATTCCTCCTAGATAGTCCTTCTGGGCCTTCAGCAACATGCTTTTCATGTTTCCCAATCACCACACACTCTTTTTTTTCTTTTTTTTAACCTCTGGCTCTAATAATTGTTTCCAACTTTTTACCAAATGCCAAAACCATCTCTATTATTGGTTTAGGCTGGGGTTTTGTTCATTATAAAGGTTACTGGGCCACAATCACTTGTATTGCTATCTGTCAAAACGAGGGCTCTCACTTATCCTCCCCCAAACGTGGCCTGCAGTGTAACACACTCCAGGGCTGTTCATATTGTCAAAGCACAGCGCTGTGAAGAGATACTTGGGCTTGCTGTAAATAAGGCATATCTCCAAGGTAAATAAGGTGTATCTCCAACCTCTCCCACACATCAGACAGCTCTAGTGAGAAGGGATGGCTCACCCCCGGCTCAGCCACGTGTCTCCCCGCAGCGGCCTCAGCCCCGTAAGCAGACAGTAAGAAATCTGGTTATTCTGTTCATTAATGAAATTCTGTGCTCCGTAGCCAGCATTGGCTACTGTTCCTCCTGGTGTTTTGCACAGCAGAAGATGAATCCCTTAGCACTCAAGACCATTTACTTCTGACTCGCCAGTGGGAAGGAGAATTGGGAAGGGTGTACCTCTACATGCACCCTGCTCAGACCGGCAGCTGTTAGTTAAGACTGGCTCAGCATTGCAACGCGTCCTCCTTTGCTTGACCTTGAGCGATGCTTCACTCCGAGTTCATTGCAGGGCATTTCTAAATTGATGCTCGACTGTCAAAAAGATGTAACAAATGATAGGGAACCTGCTGACGAACTACATGGCAGTATGAATTTCTTATAACATTAACGGAGATGCTTTCTCTGCCTGAGATATGGACAAGCGTGCAGTATAACATTGCTTGGATTATTTTAGCTCATACGCTCATTTATTTCAATAGTCAGCTGAAAGCCAGTGAAAGCTGCATGGACGGGCCATGAAGACAAGTTGCTGGGGTGAGATGAGCTGGAAAAAGAGTGAGGGGCAAGGAGAGATGGGGGTTAGTAAAGAGGAACTGATCTCAATACTCAAGACCCTACAAATTTGGATGTTTGTAACTGGATGGTAAAATAAAACCAGCACCCATTTGTAGAGAGAGCGGCCAGCAGAAATCAGAAGAAGTGACACTACATGCAGAAGGGTGTTAAAGACTGGTTAAGCTGACCTATGTGCCTGCCAAAAGCAGGGAAGGGAGTAAAAATTACAGCAAATATCCCATTACTTTTAAAATCCCTCTCAGTTGTGTTTTCCAGGTGGAGTGGAAAACCATTTTATTTCTGATAATCTGCACCTCAAAAGCCATTGTATTTCTTTTTGTTTTCTTTTGTAAAAATATTTCTTCCAGAAAGAAGAAAGAATGTGCCCCTTCCATACGCCCCTGGGATGTACACCTCTGCCAAAACAACAGAAGACAAGACATAAAACAAGGCATCTGTGCATCTATCATTTAAGCGATGCTGCCACATGCTCCTGTGGCTTTTATTTTTTGTCTGTGCTTCCTCACTTTCCTTCTACTTAATAGAAAGTACCTTTTCTTCATCTCCCTTTCAGCCACGAATTCTTCAGGCAGGGACCTCCCCTGTAAACCCCTCTACACATTTATACTGCTGATAACCAACAGGGAAACCAAGGAGCCCTTGGTGAGTGGGGACAGCGGTTTGTGTCACTGAAATGCCAAATACTGACTTGCAAAACGCAAACCAAAGTTGAGACTGGGGAGTTCAGCCTTGCCGGGCTGAACCGCAGCTCCCTACAAAACTTCTACCAGCTCTTGCTCCCCAAGGTAGGCTAAGAAACCTGCCCCCCCCAAATTCTCACAGGTTTTTACCCAGAAGCCTCGAGAAAACAGATTAATAAAGCCCTGATCTGCTGCAGTTACCTGTTTCAGTAAGTTTTTGTACTCAGGCTGGTTTTGCAAACTAAGCTGGCACCCCCAAGCTGCAAAAGCAAAGCCGTGCTGCAAATTCAAAGGGGTTCTCGTGCCAAACACTGGGCAACCGCGCTCGAGGCTCCCTCTTCCCCAAGTAACTTCACGCTTTGAAGCTGAACAGCAGAACGAGGCCAGAGATCAGACCAAAACATCCAGAACATCAAGGGAAACCAAAGAAGTGGTTAAATGTGAACATCAAGAAAAAGGAAAAAAAAAAAAAAAAAAGACATGAAAAAGTGTTCGTCATCACCCTTGATGGCTGCTTTATCTACGCTGCTGCTGTGGTAGGCTCTTTGGAAATGCAATGCTCTGAAAGTATAAAGGAGACAGGATTTGTAGGGAAAAGTAATATCTTTTATTAGATCATCCGATATAGGCAGGAAAAAGAGTCAAGCCTTGGGCACACAAAGCCTTCTGGAAAACTTGTCTGACTTTTTCAATTACATTGATATTGACTCTACCTGCAAATCCCGCTTTGCTTTGGCTACTTCCAGCCACCATGAATGTTGTCTCTGTAGGTGACCACCTCTCTACATTTGAGGGGGTTTTTCACCCCCATTCTCTTGCAGGTTGCGGGAGTATTTTTTGCTGCTGGGCCAACAAGGTAAAAATAATTACTGTATTTATCACACACTGCTTCCCCTTACTTATTTGTACCTTTTCACTACTTTCAGGCTGGTTTGCCCAAAACCATGAAGCAAAGCTCGGAGCACCCAGAGGCAAACCCTCACTCATGACTCCTGGCTTTTGCTTTAACCACCTGGAAATATTTTGTCCCTTTTAGGCTGAAAGCTGTGAGAAAATCCTGCTGACAATAGTGAAGGAGAACTGCTTAATATCCCTATATATTAGAGGGTCTAAATCCAGGTCTTACATGCAGTCTCACAAATAAGTCTTTAATTTTACTATTGGGAATGTATCACAGCCCTAGTAATTTTTATACAGAGGAAAGAGATTAGGAGACATTTTTCTCCTCATATAGATGGATTACTTTGCTCTGTTCTTGACAGTCTCAAAACCTTAAAGAGCCAATGACAAGTTTGCCAAACTCCTTCCAGGAATTATCTAATCTTTAAGTATGTTTCAAAACAAGGCAAAATAACACACTGAATGAAAATGTTTCTCTTTTTTTCAGTTGAACTGAAAACTGAAAATGCTTAGTTAATGTTTTTGCCTTAAAAAAAAAAAAAATAGTGGGGAAAACTGCACAAATTGCAAGATGTCACATTGCTCCAAAACCAAAGCACTGAAATAGGAATTTTTCTTAATTTATTCCATAGCTGAAACAATTAAGATTTCACACAAATTTTAAATATTGTTTCAGTCAAATCAAATGGGTATTTTCTGAGAAAAAAACTCCGAACAACCGAAACATATGCAATATTTCACCCATGTAATTGCTTTTCTCCAGTGGCGATCTGCTAAAGAGTGATGCTAGGCTATGGGCAAAAAGATCCTACAGGACTGGAGGGCTTCTACAGCAACAGGGCAGAGTTGTGAAAACAGAAAAATCTTATTTTCTGTGTCCAAAAGCTACAGGAGGATATGTTTTGTATAATATTCACTAAAAAAAAAGTCATCGCCTTTACATCTGCTGAGAAAACACTCTTCTTCCTGGTAGTCTCTTTGTGAGCCATGCAAATGGTGCTTTGCAGAGCTAGAGGCAGAGATGTACAGCGGTAACTATTTTTAGACCGCAAACTCTCATGGATTTTAAAAGGGCTTTTGCATATGGAAAGTAAAAAAAAAAAAAAAAAAAAAGGCAAAAAAAAAGCAAAGTATTTCAGGAAAAGAATAAAATGATTCATAGATGGTTAGGGAGCAGAAGGGAGGGGTTGGTGCCTTTATCTCCTGTTGACAGGGTTGCTGGTGGGAGCCCCAGCGCCCACGGGGAGGGCTCGGTGCACCTCTCCCACCGCCCCACGGGGAGTCCCGCCAGCCTCAGCGAACAGCTCCGGCCCACCTCCCTCACGGACGAGAGGGAAAACCACCACCTCCGAAATCCTGCTCCTTCGGCGGCTTGACGGGACAGCACGGCAGCCTCCACGCCCACCTAGCTGCCTCCGCTGCACTCACCGCCTCGCCTGGCCCCAGCCGTAACAACGGGCAGGGAAGGAAGCCTGTGCTCCGAGATGACTCTGACGTGGCGATAGATGGTGGCAAACAGCACCGAAACCCTCTGCAGCGGGCTTCCTGGCTCCCTCCCAAGGCACGCAACATCTTGATGGGCAAAAAAACAGGGCTCAGAGGGCAAGCGTTGAACCCGTTTACATACAGAGTTGGGCATTTCGAGTCACGGAAAAATTTCTGCCGGCTTCTTTGGTAGCAGAAGCTCAGTGGAGGAAAATCAGCCCTGGAGACAAAAATAATCTGACACTGCCTTTAGTTGATTTTTGATTAACCTTGCTCAGCAGTGGCTGTGGGACTGCCTGGGGAGCTCAGACCTCTGTCCTACCATGTAGCAAAATCTGAGGGCACCTTCTGTAGCTCTTAACGCTTCCTCCAACACCTGGGCCACTTTAGACCTATCTGTATACATCACCCAGACAGCATCTGATGACGATTTTATGTTGGCTGATGAAGTCATACGTCCTTGCACATTTATTTTACATTTGTCCGCTTCCTTTGAACCACTGCTAACAAGACGTTTCATTACTCCTGGGGGGTGGAAAATGACTATGCTTATGTGTGTTTATCTCTCTTTTAAAGGGAGATGAAGGGTAACTGTGATGACCCAGGTAAATACTGGCTGCTTAGCCCGGCATTAATCCTAGCAAAATACAGGCATTCGCAACGGAATTCAATTGACTAAGAGCTAAAGAATATGAATATAATTAATGCCAGTCAAAACAGTCTTATGGAAAGTGGATCTTGTCAGACTAACCTGATTGTCATTCTTTGATGAGATTATAGGTTCGCTTGAAAAAGTTGGGTTGAACAGATGTAATATACCTAGACTCCTGAAGGGCATTTAACTTAGTACCATGAGTTATCTGATTGCAAAAGCAGCAACACACAACATGAGTAGACTAGAGCATACATGGATTAAGAACCTGCTACTGACATCTCAAGTATTTGTCATTGGGGGAATCATTTTGAATAGATGTGTTTCTAGCAAGGCTCGACAGGGACTGACAGCAGCCTCAATACCATTTGACATTTCTAGCCAGGATCACAAAGTTAATTTAAAAACAATCAAAAAAATTCTGGATGATAGAGAAATTGGTGAACCAGCAAACAGTGGGCAAACAGGACAGCCAAAGCAAGCCGGATCACTTAGTAAATGAACACAGCCAAATCCAAAGTATGTATGTCTAGGAAGAAATGCGCACAGAATGTGCAGCTCAGCTGCATGACCAATCGCCAAATGACCAGGGCAACCACGGGTGGGAGCAAAGAGACCTACTCACCTTCGCTCAGGCAGGCAGGAACACATCGCACTTATTTCCAGTGCCCGAATTTTAAAGAAATGAGCAGAAGGGGAGAAAAGAACCACAAAGAAGAATTCAACTCATTTGAGGAGTTTTAAACAGCTGTTTGCTTAGTTTACCTCAGATGGAAATCAAGTCACCTTTCGATCTGTAACTACCTTCAATGAGAAAAAAGCACCAAGTCCTATACAGCACTTCATTTAGTGGAGCAAAGCATAAAAGTCAATGGCTAGAAGCTGATTTCAGATAGTCAGGCAGGGAATAAAGCACGCGTGTTCACCAGTGTAATTAACCACAGGAGTCAAGTGTCAGGGTAAGAGGTAGAGCCACTGCTCACCAGTCTCCAGCTCAGGACTGGAGACCTTCTGAGATATTACTTCGGTCAAATGTAAGTTATGCTTTAGTCAAAGTCAGAAAGATTACTGGGTTCAATATAGGTGATTGAATGAAAGCTGTAGGTCAGATTATAGACCCTGATGATCATTTTTGGTCTTATACACCTGAAGCTAAGACTCAGCAGGAGTTGAAGTCCACACGATTCTCTTTGTCACAGAGTGCTTCCACATGATGTACGAACCACTACGGAATCTAGTGAGAGTGCACGAGTTACGGTGACTTTGGATTTTGGGAGGGGTGGGGGAAGTATTCTAAAGTTTGGGATTTCTCTGCACTGAACAATGATGCTTATGGGATTTGCTGGTACCCCTAGGGACCAATGCACAAAAGAAAAACACAATGTAATACGAACAATGCATAATACTTCACTGGTAGCTGGGGAGAAGAATTATGAAGACTGGTGCTTGCTTTTTGCTCAGATATTGCAACTGCACCTACGTATTGGGGCAGTAGTTGGTTACTGCCTTCTTCCTTCCTGCATAGTTCACAGCTTTGAAGTATTTTCTCTCTTGCAGCTCATGCTAAATTATCTGTGCTTTTCTGCCATTTCAGGATTAGTTCAATTAACTTTGCATGGATCTAGCCTAAGCACCTCAAACTGTAGCTAGCAAAGGTACAGCTCCCTAGCGTTTACATGTCAGAAGCATGTTGCATACTTATTCACTTTACTAATTCCAATTTGCTTTTACTATTATTATTTGAGCTGTATTTTTGCCTGTGCTTAAAGTTTAGAGGATAAGCGTCCAAGATACTTTGTTCTTATCCAATACCACTCTTCAAGTATCTTGGCGCACCTTAACAGTGAGAAGTTGTAAGTTTAAAGGGGGATAAGAAGTTTTTCACAGAGGGGGTTTCTATTAGATGGAATTTTTCTGCCAGCTTTCTCTCTCCCAGTGGCTGCTAGCTACTGCTGAACTGAGGAAGTTGTTGTCAAGTTTTTTTTTCAGGTTTATTTGAAGATGAATGGGAGGAGATGTATTTATGCTTCTCGCTGACCTAACAGCAATTTAAGAGATACTGTTCAGGGTAAAAGTCAACTCTATTTCAGTTAAAAGTATGGATATAACTTTGAATAGTTTAAGTAACCAAAAAAGGAGCCCCAAAAGGGAATTTGGTTTATACACTGCAATATCACTTAAAGAACAAGATAGATAATTAGGTATAAAAGCCTACATTTGAAATTACTGTGACAAACCACCTGATGTTTGGAATTTGGGATTACAAGTACACCCCATCCTGAACACAGCTCACTAGTCTAGGACTCAATTCATATGGATGAGTACCAACAGACAATTTTCCAGTGGGCACAGTTATAGGAATTCTGGCTGGAGACGCAGTGTTTGATTACTATGATCACAACCTTAAAAAATGACTACAACTTAAAACAAACTATTACGCAAACTATTTTTATCACTGACTGACAATATTATATGGCAGTGGATTATTTACCTGGAATGCTCTCCAATTTTCTCCTAAGTTCCTCATTTTCTTGTTGCAATGAAATTACCTCCTGCTCTAGCTCTTGACACCGAGGGCAGTAACCTTCTTCCTCTTCCTCCTCTTCCTCCTCTGGAAGTGTAGAAGATGATGGGTGACCGTGAGATTCAGATGTTGCTGGAGATGTCCATCCACCTAAAGTGTGTACTGGAGAGGTTGAAAGTGGATCCACATCTGCCAAATGGCTAAAATCGTTTACTGATGAGGTGTTCTGAGAAGGGAAGCTCCCAGAAAGCAAATAGTTCTGAAGGGAATCGGTAAAAACTCTCAGAAAGGCTGAGGTTTGTTGTTTCTTTTGCATATACTGCATCTCTATGTCTAAAATGTCTGATGTCTGACTATGGACCATTTTCCCAAGCTGACATTGCTCTTGTCTTTCGCTATAATTTGGGTTTTCCTGCTTTATACAAGAAATCATGGACTGAGAGTGATTGTTGTCCAGTAGTTTTCCACCACAATTTAAGAGACTTAGAACCCGGCTGCATTGTTGGGCAAAGGCATCCAGAATCATTCGACTCTCTGCAACAAAAGAAAAGATGAATCACAGAAACCTAATGCAAAAGGTTATGCCAGGCAGTAACAGCTAGATGAATGTACACAACTGTTTACAGTAGCATGCATTTTATTTCTGAACACATTAAAATTATGGCTTCTGCTTTAATACTTCTGCAACACTGTGATTTAAAACAATCCCGACTTTGCTTCTATTTTGAGAGTGCCCTTGTGCCCTTGCTGTTAATCAGAAATGCACTGTGATGATAGTCACCGCTTACTGCCATCTTCTTTCAGATGGATTAAGACAGTAAAATGGGGAAGAAAACACAAACTCCATCCAATTTGCTACAAGTAAAAGTTCAAGTAAGTACTTCTCTGGAAGCCTATTTCAAGCTGTGGTGGGCACTGCCTGTACATATTTGCAGGACTTTGCACTACACCTTCATCCTATGCCCTGCTCCTCTCCAACAAGGCTTCCAAGCTTTGTTTTTTCTCCCTTTCATCTTTGCTGCACCTGCTTGACATTGGGCGTGGGACACTTCACGTGACCCACCTCCAATTCTATGGACTTTGCTTCTGTTTCTTTTGCTTTAGGTTCCAGACACGTCCAAGAACAACTCAAGAGTGATAAACGCAAAACCCTCTTCTTGCACCAAAGGCATCAAATGTACAACATGAAGCTGCTCTGGTCAGGGGAGGAATTTTCTCTGTCCTGCTGACCTCCTATGAATTTGTGGGCAGGCCAGTATCACGCAGTGGAGAGCAGTGCAGAGTTCTCCAAGCAGCTCTGGATGTAATCAGGGAACTCTATGTGGGGCTGTGCACATTTCTGGAGTTTCTGGAGGCAGCAGCTCGGCTCTGGAAGTAGGGCAAGGATGCCATGCCGCACCTAGTCAGCCTTGCCTCTAATGACAGGTGGCACGTCTCAGGGAGCAAGAGCTGCCACAGCCTAAACCTACGTAGTAGGATGGTTCATTTCTGCAGTGCCTATGTATATAGCTCAAGCTGCTGCAACAGTTCTTGGACCCAGATGGAAAATGACCAAAGACATTTATGGTACGACCTGTTAGGTTGCCCAGTAAAAATAATGCCTTTTAAAAAATTTTTAGCTTATTCATAGCTGAGTTCCTCTAGGTGTCTAAAAAGATGTAACTAACATTTTACATGAGATTAAAAAAAAAAAAAAAAAAAAAGACTGGTAGGTTTAAGCGCTGCCAATTTTGGAGAGCTCTTCTCAGGCAGGCTTGACTTTTAGGAGGTGACAAATGCATTCACTTTTGAAAAGGCAACCTGCTACAGATGCATGAGACTAAGCACCCCAGACCTTAATTTATGTTAACGTCATCGCTGGAGATGAAAACATAGCCTCATCACACTGATAATACATAAAGAACAGAAATGTTAGGAATTCAGGCCTTTAAGAGGTGGCACTTCTCATGGTGCTCTCCACAACCCAGAAGACACACCTTCTGTTGGAAAATCGACTTCACACTGAGGTTCGTACAGCCGGCCTGAAGAATATTTGAAACAACACTAATTTGCATTTTTACCATCCTCCAGATCTCTGCACAGAGGGCAGGGCTGAAGCAGCATACAAACGCTGTCGGTCACGAAGGCAGCCGGAGGAGACCTCCCCGGCACAAAACCCGAGGATGGGACCTCCCGAGGACTTAACCCCAAGAGCGGGGACGCGAGGTGGACAGAGTAAGCAGAGGCGCGGTGCTGGGCGACGGGGCTGCCCGGGGCCAGGCAGAGAGAGCCCACCGGCACGCCAAGGGCCGCGGTCGTCCTAAGACCACTCCAAGCGGCCTCGCAATCAGCCTCCCGCGCTAACGAGTCACACCACCCCCTTGCTGATGGGCTCGGACGAAGCAGAGCAGATCTCTCCAACATCTTTGATCCAAAACGCTAAGCCATGCCCTCTGTCCCCGCTACAAACTCAGAAGGGCAGAAACGCACAGGCGCTGCTGCCCGCTTTGCAAGTGGGTGCTGGTGGGGTGCCAGGTGCCCCGCGGCCTCCATACCCGCTGTCCCTCCGTACCTTTTACTGCATTAACCTAAGGCCAGCTGCCTTTAACCCTTACGATGCAAGTGCAAAATGACACAGCACAACAAACGTAACGTAACTTAAAAGAATGGAACCCCAGTGACATTGCAGCTTTCCAGCTGGGACCTACTGATAAACCAAAAGAAAATCAAGAAACTCAAGCGTCACCAACAACCTCAAGTTGGGCTTTCTTTGCCTTATTTCTTTACTTCCCACATTTTCCCTTTAAAATTATTACAGGATGATATTGATTGGAACTTTGCAATCCTACTACAGAGCAGTTTTTTCATTCATTTTAATCCTATAATCCGATTCCAGACCTGAAATCATATTTACTGCTTGTATTTTAATCATTATGGTCCGTGCTGACAAAACAGTTACTCATTCTTTGCGTATCCCTGTTGCAAGCGGACACAATATGAATGAAACAACTGAAAAGGGATCAGATTAGTGTAAGAGATGTTATTCTAATATTATGGCTTCTCCTAAAATATGGCAAAAAGTAGCCTGACATTTCAAATACCCATTCTGAAGAATGCTATAATACACACTAACATCAGTAAAGATAAAATTAATGATTAGTTTCGTTGTAAAATTGAATGCATTAGGCACATTCACTGCGATAATAGCTTAAAATGTAACCGAAATTTTAGACAGAAATGACAGTATTGATTTAATCTTCAGTTCAGTATCAGATCTACTACAAAGACAAAATAACAGCAATTACTGTTTTTTTCGTAACTTTAACCCATACTCAAAAATATAAAAATGAAAGTCATGACAAGGCAGGGCTATTTTGAAATGCTAGCACAAAAATTCACAAATGCTTTTTTTGTGGGTACTGCTGGGCAGCAATAGTGAGGGATGCTCTCAGCACACATTCTGGAAACATCTGGCTCTGTGCTGAAGCGGGTACCACTTTGAAGCGACTTCTTCACCAGTAACTGTACACGTACCCACAGTCTGAACAGCCCTAAATGAGAATGATAACCACGGTTATCCCTTGTGATGGAGAAAAAATAAAAGCAAATGCTGCCCATTTAGCATATATTGTAGAAACTGGGATTTCAGCTTTTATGGACTGACTGTAATTAGAAATGCAAGCGCTGTGCAATGTCTAATCACTAAGAAATGACAAAAAGTTGTTTTTATGTGATTACTACTGAATAATCACTGATCTATGATTCTTAATTGACTTAATGTAATGTATGTATTTTCTAGGAAAGGAGGATTCTATTGAAATGACTGCACCGGACTAAAACAGTGTAAACAGTTTATTAGAGTCTTATTGTGATATTCCTTTTCCTTATTACGATGCTCACCAACCATGTAATTCTAATGTCTCAGACCCCGCAGTCTTCAGTCATACAGAACTTCTATCGACTTTAACTAGACTTTTGCCTGAAGGTAGACTTGCCAGATCAGGCCCATAAAGTGCTAATATAGTGGGATTAAACTGCTAAAAGTGTAAGTATTCCTAACTAGATTTATCTGAGAGTGCAAGCAACCAGAAGATACTATCATATAGCAAATCAAGTACCAAGTCCCAGATACAGTGTTCATCTTTACATCTTTTTTTCATTGATGCTGAACTGTGGGGCACCTTAGCTACCCAACTGCCAGACTAAAACCAGGGTTTTAGCAAGAGCAAGCTTCTGAAACTCAACCTAACGACTTATGCTGATGCATCAGAAAAGGTATCTGGAAAGACTGGCAGGTATAACATCAGCTTTTCCTACACCTGAGGATCTTTTCAATACTTAGACCAGACAGCTTTATTAATAAGGCATTGTGTTGGGGCTCAATGGCTCTGGATTCAGGTTGTGACTTTTCCATAGTTTCCTTTGTAATCTTGGGCAGCTGGTTTAAAAAGTCGTCTTTATAACTACTGAGTGGGTCTGAATACCATACATTCTCCCTTGCAGGGAATGTACTAATAGGTATTTAATTTTCATCAAGATTCCAAAGTTCGGGTTCCTTCACAATTTCAATCATCTCGCTCTTCACCTTGCAGTGTTTCGGCCCTCTCGCCTGATAGTTTGCATTTCTTGATTGGTTAGATTATTATCACATTAATTCAGATCCTGGGGCAGCAGCTCTGTACCTCCCAAGTGGCTTTGTCCATGCACATAGACTTCGTCATTGTGTTTTTAGATATGAACACTGCTGTAAATATCTACACTTGAGTCACAAAATCAAGAGCATTTGACACCTACCATTACTAAGCAATGCTTTATGGGGCATTCTGCATGAAGATCACTGAGACAGTCCAGTGGATGAAGACTAGAAGTGTTTGGCCACTTCAGTACTGATCTGATAGACCTACTTCCAGATGGGAGTTTCCAACTTCTTGGTTAAGGCCAAAATAATGATCTTCACCTTCTCTGTTCACTTAAAAAACTTTATCCTGTCCGGGCATGACAGAGCTTTCTTAACTGGTTGTTAAACATGCCAGGTTGTTGGCACTGGAATATTACCTCTAAGATAGATAGATACCTCTAAGACAGCTCTGCTCTTCTTTCTCTGCTTTCCATGAAAGCCCACCTTAAGTTTTAAGGCACGCTATAAGGTCTACACCATGCTTTCCTAAAGAAAAGGAGTTTCTCTGGTGGACTACGACACTGTTTAATGTACCTGCTACCAAAGACAAAGATACATGTTGTTTTCATACCAGAAAAATAATCTGAATAGACTAATAAAGACTTAATATTTTACAGGAGAAAACGGGTATCTGCTGGTGCTTTGAATGCATCCGTTTGTGTGGCTTACTCTGCAGCAGCAGCGGTCAGAGTAACCACTATTCACTAGAGGGGAGAGGGAAGGCTCGCGTTGCACTGCAGCTCCACATCTTTCGTTGTAAGGTGACACTTCTCTTGCAGGATCCTTCTCTACAAGATGGGATCTCAAGCTAGATCTTTCCTCACCATGCTCGAGGGCAGAGAACACCTGCTTTTCCTCCTTCCTCCAACCTCTTCCTGCAATTCTTCTGGAGTCTGGAGGCCAGGGTGGTCTCTTGGAGAGGGACTGAGGAAGAAACCATTCATTCTTGGCAAGAGCTCTAACCATTAGGAGAAGCTTCAAAAATATGGAAGCATCCTTACTTGTGGCTGCCTTTGAGGTGCCCCCTCTTGAAAGCAAGCTTGGTGCTCTGAATCCCAAGGGGCCAGAAACGTCATGCCCGAAGATTAAGAATCAACTGCATTAAGCGTTTAAGCTGCTAGCGCAGAGTTAGACATGCCAGGAATGGTGTTTTACTAGGCAGCTTGCTCACTGTTGCCTGCACAAGCGAAGCGGTGTCAGCAAAAAGAGGGGAATCTCTGAAACTGAACTTAGGAAATGAGTGTCCCTACAAACTGTGATCTACAGCCCTCCACCCCCTCAACGAAGTAAGCACCTGCTAAGTGCTACGGGTAAGCTAAGTGGGAAAATTGTGCAAGGCATGGATGGTGACCGTCTGCCTCATGGAGGACAACTCAGCGGACCTGCAGCTGGATACCTGCTGAGGGAAAAAAGGATCCGTCCCTCCCTGTAACACCCACCACTAGGGACAGGAAACTGGCTAAGAGGTGCTCTGGGAAGGGCCCAGGCTGTGCCCCTTGCTGCTGTGGGGAACCCAGGAGCCGGGTGGACAGAGACCCTGCGGGCACTGGGCAAAGCACAGGGTGACCGGGCAAGGAGCACACACAAATGCTCCCGCTCCCCAGCGGCAGCCTGAGCTATTAAATTGGCTCACACACTTGTTAAGAGGATTTCAAGGCTCTGGATGACGGGATGGAAGTACTTGACATACCTACAGCCTCGAGGTTCCAACTAGCTCACCCTCAACAGCTCCCTGCTCAGCTTACCGGTGCTACGGTTCCTCCAACACAAGGCACCTGGTGTTTCTCCATCACCGAGCGGGAAGGATAGGCGCATAGCTCAGCAATGCACCCATACCTCAGGGATTACAGTACCCAGGAGGTCTAAACCTTGCCTCTTGCTTTATCAGCCTCTGGTAACAACTTGTACAAAATCCCCCTTCTGCACACTGTAGCGAGTTTTGGGTTTGTTTTCTCCCGTTCTGTTTTGCTTTGTACTTAAGTTTTAGCTGAGAGAAGGGTATGTTGGGACCCATATAGGAACCTAAAATAAAAGTAAAGCCTGGATGTGCAGGTGACGGGACAGGGACTTTACAGAACTTCAGTGCACAAAAAGCAGTTCCTTAACTATCTTTTTTTTTTTTAGCACAGGACTGAATCAATGGCAAACTTTGCAGCCTGCTCTAGCTCCTGGTTACTACAGTCTACAGGGGCAGGAGAAAGTCCAAACTTCTGCTCATCAAAGCCCAGAGGGCTTTGCTCTGAATATGGCCTCGTATATCATCTACCAGACAGCCAAGTGTTTTCCATGGTGTAATCTGCTGCTGTGAAGAAATGCAGGTGTCACGTTTATCAGCAGCATTTTTGATTGTGGGCCACCCCCCTCTCCCCCGAAATACCACCTTTTGTGCATTTAAAACAAGAAGTAATTTCGAGAAAAAAGAAAACATGACCTCCCGCCACGGATCACGGGACTATGCGTCAGACCCATGAATTTTCAAGCTAATCTATTCAAGTATTAAACTTTTTTGGTAAAGTACTTGAATTATTTGTAACAAGACATGATAAATTCATCCAGCACACGGCTGCTTCTGAGCAAAAACAGGCATTAAAACATAGCCATATATCCTATTAACTAGCGTATCTCCCTGTTTAGTAAGGAAATGTCATCACATTTGTTACAAAGGCAAACAGCAACATACCAAAACAGGATCCAATTTTTCTAAATAAATAAATCAATGATGTGTCAAAAATTAACAGATGAGTTAATATACCCGATGTTATCAAAACCAGATGGTGCTTCATAATATTCATCCTGTTCAGTCAAACCCTGAATATATTCTGGACCATCAGTATATAAAATAGGATGCTGCTATTTGTGATGGCAAACAAAAGCAATCATGCCTGCCAAGCACATACTATAACAGGCAGCATTTCAGCTCTGCTAGACAGAAAGTAATTAGAATGCTTTTAATGTCCAAAAGAATGATGCTGATAGGCTGCCACAGATGTGTAGATTTATGAATATTTATATGGTGGTTTATAGCTGACACTTTTATCAGTTGAAGAAGATAAAATATCTGCCTGACTCAAAAGCTTGACAGTCAGGTTAATAAAATCTCATTAAAGAGAATGACCTATGCAATTATATAGGATTTATTGTAATTCATTTTTGATTGTACTCTGCTTAAAGATGCAATTTCCCATTTCCTGATGCCAAATTTAGGTTGCATATCAAGATCTACGTGGTTTTTAACTCCAAGCCATCGCTAGAAGAAAGATACGCGTTCAGCATCTCGGTATCTTACACCTTTAAAGAAAAAAAATAATAAAATAACCCGCTCTCCCGTTCCTCGCTGCATCTTACGAAAACGGTGCAGGCAAGCAGCCGATCTATTTTCTTTCTCTTAAAATCACCACCACCTCCTGAACGGCAGCCTCTCCATTACCACCAGCTCCCTCCGGCAGCCAGCCCCAGCCTGCCGCCCTCCCCGGCCGCCGCCGCC
>JAVJGG010000054.1:21082527-21103307 GCA_035590195.1 Aviceda cuculoides | reverse complement strand
CGAGCCGCCGCCAAAACTTTGTGGTCCCTCCGCCGGGCGCGGAGCCCCGCCGCGGGGGTGCCCCGCCGGGAGGCCGGCCTTCTCCTGCCCTCGCCTGGCCTCCCCGCACGGGGCCAGCCGCGCCTCCCCCGTTATTAGGGGTGAAATAAATAATGCCAGAAATAAAAGTATTCGGGAGTCCAGGACCTGTCAGAGTTGATTAGGGCACAGAGGACATTTTCTTTCTCATTATGCAAAAGCATTTCATGGCGAAATAAAAGCGGTTTCGCTGTAACTCATGCATGTCAGATTTCCAGGAATCCGGGAGATTAATCACATTTAACATTATTTGCAGCGTCCCCCGCCTTCCCCCCCCAGCCCGCTTTTTTGCAAAGTGCTTAAATGAGGCGGACACGTGGGGCGAAGCCTCGTCCCGCTCCCCTCCGCCTCCCGCCCAGACCCTATCAGGGACAGTTAAGAAATAATGAAACGCTGGTGAAAGACAGGAAGAGAATGAGATGCCATCGAGAGACGGTTCTGAGAAATGGTGGAGATCTGGGTGAGATGGGAGACAGCTGAAACTGAATGATATGTTGAAGAAAAATAAACGATAACAAACCGCTCGCTAGCTCTCCCCATTCTTTTCTGTGAGGCAATTTTATATTTTGCATTAACATTTCCCTTCTTCTGTCCCACTTCTCTCCTGCTTCTGCAGCTATAATTTATCAGGATTACAATAAGCCCTCTGGCTTGTGGAAGTAAAATTACAGAACACCTTAGTTATATTTAAGCGGTGGTGGTGGGAAATCATTCCTCTGTCATCATGTGGAGTTTTGGCCACTTATTGTGGTCATTGCTCTCCCGTTTCAGCTTTATTTATTTAGTCGGAGTTGGGCTCGCTGGAAATGAAAAGCGACCCCTCTCTCCTGATGTAATTAACTTCCGTGGTCTTCAGCCCCTCTCCTGCAGAAAAGTCGAGCTAACTTCTGCCAGCTGGGCATTTCTTTCATGCGGGGCATACAAGGAACTGGGCTGTTTCTGATTTTGATTTTTTTGACAAGTAGAATAAATCGATTCCTTATAGCAGCCAAAAGCTTCTAAGTAAAGGCTGGTGTAATAGAAATCACTATTTTACTTAAGCAAAATCAATCATAAGTCTTTTTGTTTTCTGACTGACTCTTTGATCACCTATGCTTTAAAAAAAATACTGTACCCTAATGCAAAAGAGAGACTGGAAGTAAGTGTGAGAGAAACTGCTTCCACTCAGAAATGAAAAGCATCCTCCACCTTGTCTCATCTGACCGGCCTCTACCACAGCTGTGGCCAGCAGCTATTGCAGGTCAGTACGATAATGAAATTGTATAAAGATAATATTAGGCTCTTAGTAGTCAGATTCAAATAAACAGCCCCAAATTACCTGCTCAGGTGTCAACTCCATTCCTAGGAGCTCACTACTCTGGTGTTGACGCCTATCCCTCTGCTCTCGGTGGAGGAAACAACCCTTGCCTGCCACGAGCCTTGTACAACCAGAGAAAACCAGGGCTGGCAGGTCACGTCCTCCAAGCTGCCTCCTTTGTCCGGGGTCCCTGCAGCTCTTCAGGCAGGTGCAGGGTCTCTATGGACATGAAGAGAGAAGCAGGTTTGGGGTTAACAGGGTCCAAAGCCACTGAAATGGGGTGGGGACCTCAGCCAGGAGGAAAATGGAATACATACTCTCTGCACTGGAATTCCTTCTGCTGAGGTTTTCGGCACTGTCCATCACTGGACCACCAAAATGCCCCTTCAGATGTTTTTAGGAAGGCTTGGCTTTTCCTCTGCTCTGCTCTCAGTGATGCTTCTGGGTATGTAGACCTAAAAAATGTGTTGGGTTCTGTGAAATGTATATTGGCTTTGCAAAATGAGAACACTGAAATTTGCCTAACTACTGCATAAGCTACGTCCTGACAGGATGGTTGCCTCACTACCACTAAATTAGGCCTTAACGCAGGAAATGTGTAGTTGATAAATTCCAGACATCAATTGTATTTTATAGTTTGTAGGCAATAAATAGGCACAAGCAGAATATATAGTTTCCTCTGATGAGATAAGACATCCTGCAACTCAAGTAATTAAAGGATGTGTAGATAGATTTGTGAAAACACAGGAAAACAGACATATGGACTCAAGGACGAGGGAAACTGAGAACACAAGTAAGAAGATAAGGAGTGATTTGTTAGCATGAGAACAGCACTTTGGGGGTCAAAGATTATTTGGCATGAAAGATACAAGAAGAACAAAGGAAAAACAGAAGTTTAATGTCAAAATATTGAAAAACACAGCTGGAGGAAAAGTGAAAAGTGCAGCCAGAGGAAGACTATTGACTTCATCCCTTGCAGATCCCCAAAGGCCCCTCCGAACCACAAGAGACACACGCAAGTGGGGGTGGTCTGGGGTGGAGTTATGTTAATAGATACCTGAAATATTAAAATAACCCCTTGGAAACGCCGCAAACACAGTGTATAAAAAGGCAAGTTCAGGTATAACCAGCGCGCCTCTGGTTTCGACCATGCGCCCAGTGCTGTTTGCCTTTATTCTATAATAAACTTGTAAAATTAATGAAATTCAACGTGAGTGCATTTCTCACAGGTTCTTTATTTTTTTGCCTGCTTTCCTTCTATGACTCTTCCCCTGAGTTTCAGACGAGGGACTCTGGTGCCATGGCCCAAAGGCCGTGTGTTCTGCCTAACCCGAGGGGCTCCTGCAGCTCAGTCCTGTGGAGCAAACCCAGTGGTCCCACCTTTGGCTCTGTGGGATGCCCTTTTTTAGGGGAACACCGTTTTACTCATAAGCTCTGTACAGGTATGCAGTTGCTCTTGCAGGAGGACTAACGTGGCTTTGTAGCTGAGGAGCGCGGCCCTAGACCTGCAAAGAGCCAGGCTGGGTGAAGCGATGGTCTCAAAGTATGGGGAGATGCCACTGTACCTGCTGCGAGCGGTGGTGGGCTGCCCCCTTCCATGCACGTCCTGCAGCACCCGAGTGGTCTCAGGAGTAACAGCATGTAGTCACGAAATTATTATTAACCAAACATTTACCTCTGAATTACAGTCCCATTTTGGCTGTATGCTGGATTAAAACAGTTAACACATAGCCCTTGCCTTGATCAAGTGGGATAAAAAAAAAAAAAAAGCCTTAGCTGATACCAGCAGCTCATTTCAAGAAAGCCAAACACCTTCATTTCCCTTAGACTGTGCTACCACTTGGGATTTGACCCTGAAGCGAAGGTTGTGTCTTTCCCTACCTGTTTGCTGATGCAAGTTTCCACTGTTTTACTGACGCTAAGGGCTGGAGATCTGTAACAGGATTATTTCAGAGCACTCTGAGTGGAAAAAGGATGGGAAGTAACTGACCCTCAGAAAAAAACCTAATCAAAACAAAGACAAAGGGCACAACAAAAAATAAGAAACCCAACGTTGCTGCAGCATATGCTGCTCTGCTCCTAGAAATCACTACGAAGAGGATATTTGTCAGTATATAGAAAAATACCCAACCTAGACACAGGCTATCAATCACTGAACATGCCCGTGTTGAAGGTACCGTGAGGTACTCAAAGAATAAAAGTGTGATTCATCTCCATCTTCTGAGCAGGGGCTAAATCTTGCTCCACTTATTCATGGGAGCAGTGCTCCTGCGATAACTAAAGCATGCAGAATTTGGCCATGAACTGCCAATATTGCTCTGCACATTTGGAGTACATGATGAGAGCTAAGATTGGCAACTCTCCTCTGTAATCTAAACCACTCTGCAAGCAGGCTAGCCATAATTTGCTGCCCTAAACATTTAACCCTAGCTAGTTAATTTAAGCTTAGCTCAGTTGCTCATGTTTATGGATAAAGAAACAAAAGGGAAAGCATCAAAAGGAAAAGATGACTGTGGAATTCAATATTTCAGCAGCTGTTGATAGGTAAATGTTATTGAAGTGTGGCATTCAAAACCAAAGGCCTGTATTTATGATAATGAGCCTAACAAGGAAATGAGATTGACACAGCAATTCTCTGTTTTTGTTGTCCCCTGAGGTTAGAGATTATGCAGCGCATGGTGCTGTTTTTAGCCTCTTTGGTGATTCCAACTGTGAGAGACAACGCTGTGCATATTTGTCAAGGTTGCACTTTAATCAGGTGACTCAGGAGCTTTTTGAGGGAGAACATGAACTGCTGGTCTCACTTAAACCTTAATCCACATCCTATGTCAGAGATCCATCAGCCGAGCGATGTGGCTTTGAGCCCCTGCTTTTTTTCCCTTATGCTTACTCGGTGCTCTGTGAAAATGCTTTGAAATAATTGAAATGTATCTATCACGGTTACATTGTATTTTGAGAATTACTGGAATGTTTCTCAGTGACATTAATTGGTTTTAAAATATTTTTGTCTTTCTAATTAGTGCAAGATTGACGAGCAGTGGAAAGGCCATTTATACACAGGCAGACACATATTTCCATGCTACATTTGTGCCTTAATAAAATGGTAGCTAACTGGATTCTTGTGCTGAGTAAACACTGGCAAGAAAGAAAATATCCTCTAACTTTAGGAGAAGGAAATATCCTGTGTTTTAAACAGGATCACATTGTGTGAAAAAAAAAATGTACCATTCTCCCTGAGGGCTGGAAAATGGATAAATGAATTATTTAAATATAGTTAAAGGACACACAGGAAAAAGAAATGGCTTTGATACCCAAAGTAGGGAAAATTATTAATATTTTAAGGAATCAATTGTGGACACATGGAAAAGCTCATTTTAATTAAAGATAGCTTACATAAAGCAGTTTGGAGAAGGGAGAAATAGTATAGGGCACTTGTTGCTCAGAATTTTTTAGAAATATGTCATGGATAAAACAGATGATGTGACATAGTCCAAACTTTTGTCTGCCCTAAAAAAGCTTCCCTGCCTGTGTTGGAGTGATTTGGAATAGCTTCACCTCCCTGGAGCATTAGGTCTTGCCCTAGTCCTTGCCCAAGCTTAGTGCTCTCGTCTTGGCCAGCACCGCGTAATGCAGAGTTGCTCTAAAATGTATAGGCGCTCTTTGCAATGTGTAGTCCTCGTCTTGCAGCACTTGGCACTTCGAGAGCAGCACCTCCAATGGACCGCTGTCTGCGCGCTGAAAGGGAGAGCTGGTGCTCCACAGGTTGGGATCCAGCTTGAGTTGCCGAACCCGTGTGACTCTCGACGGTCCTGCTGGTTCCTGCCCTCCATATACTTTCCAACCTCTGTTATCCAGGCTTGCAAAAAGGTGGTCCTTGCAGGACAGAAGTCACAACGAGATAGAACTCAGAGTAGAAAATGTTGGTTTCCCCAAGTAGAGACGTTATTGATATTTTTCGTTGAAGTGTTATGTTCGGGCCCAGCACCTACACAGCCCAGCGGCTGTTCAAAAATACTGTTGACTTTTGTCAAGCAAGCTGTGCGCATCAATTGCAGTTGAAACACAGCTGGGATGGACAGAGGAAAGCAGCTGAAAGCAGAATCCTCCTTAAACTTATCCAGGTGAGCAACCTGGCTGTGGTTCAAAACCAACAACACGTGATCAGCCATGTGGCATCTACCAAGCAGAGAGTCAACTAGGCTTAATTTGATGAAAAACACAGGCCTGACAGATGCCTGGAGATACCACCGTTGCTGGAAGCATGGAAATGACACCTGACTCTTTGCTGGAGATAGGCTTCACCCCAGATTAGATGCCTTTCCCAGCTTTAAAGAGGGCCTATTAGGAATTGAACGGTGCAAAATCTTCACTGAGTTTGCCTTCATCACTATTCCATTCTCAGGTAGCCCCTAAACCTTACATGAAATCATGACAACTTAACAGCTCATTCTTAAATGCAGAGTTCAACCAGTTCATGGAGATGAAATGAAGGATTTCCTCTATATTAATAATCTTGTAGAAGTAACACTGATAATTCTGTGGGAAACCCCCAAAAGCTGTCCTAGGGGGCAAAATAATTACTTACGGTCCAGAAAAGAGGAAAGCAATGGGCAAAACCCAGAGTCTCCTGAGACCTCAGTTGCACACTGGCTGGTGCAGCACAAAATGGCTCATTTGGGAGAGGTGCTAAAATCTTTGAAACACAAACTGAACTGTGTGCCACATTAAAAGAAATGGAAAAAAAAAAAAAAAGGACAACTGTACGTAAAGGCAAAATTGTATGGGAGCAGGGCTGGGAGACTGCTGTGGTTTCAAGTGAGAAGAATTTCCGTCACCCTGCAAGTGTTTGTGCCTGGGAATGTGTCCATCACAAGCTGCATCTGCTTAGGAAAATAAATAAATAGGTGAAACTGTGCTTACTCAATGGTAAATGTACAGAGGTTGTGTTTGCAGAGGCTGAAATTCACCTGGTGCAGCATCCACCCCTGGCTCTGCACACAGATGAGTTGCACCCAAAGGACATCCAGAGGTGATCAGAACAGCACTTCAAGTAAGCAATGTTCTATAAAAATGTATGCTTTTACTTGTTTAAATGCAAAGGATCTGAAAAAAATTGATGATGTGTGTGTGGTTGTCTCAGATAATAATATGATAATACCCCAGGTATCTATCAGCTTTACTTTTGTGATTATTGTAACATGAGAATCTCTTTATGTCCTGGCCATTATTCAGCAACCCTGTTATTATATTCTTGTTTCTTTGCTATGTGACAATGGGTTTACGTCTTAAAACAGGAGAGAGACTTTCTCATCAAATCAAGAGAGAGAGGTAAGAGTTAACTTTAGCTAATGTTCTGTCCCTGAATCTCTTAATTTATAATTGAGGAAATCTTATATCATCTACCATCCTTGAAAATATCTACTGGTTTTGGTGCTGATTCTGCCACCTTTAGAGTAAAGGAGATCACAGTTTAGGTCATTTACATTATTTTAATCTGGACTAACATTTAAAAATTTATGAAAATCTTCTTCCCAGCTGGTAGGAAACTGGCTCTTCAAGGATGACAGTATTTCTTGCTCTCCCTCCACAAATATCCATTTCACTGATGAAGGATTTAGCTTGTTAAGAAAAAAAGGGTTGTGGTTTGGGGGGTTTTTGGTTGTTTGGTTGTTTTTTTTGTCTCTGTTATTCTCCAACCGTTTTTATTTTTTAATACTACGGTTATTGTAATTTTCTTTTGCTGGGATGAAAATCCTTTCTGATCAGCTCTATTAATGATGGAGGAAACCATGCTTTCCAAAGAAAGGGTGTTAGCTTCCCTAATTGTTATTTTCAGACCATATGTATGTATGAAAGCAAGAGACTGCGGCTCCCGGAAAACCGAAAGATAGCTGTCCAGGTTTGAAAGAAAATACGTTGCCCAAATACATCTGGCCAAAGCATGAGCACAGATATAGCCTTTCTTTCTTTACACTGTCTTGCAGACACACACGCATCCAGAAAACTGGAAAGCTAAATATTAAAATCTGACACTTGCACAGTTAAGATTTTACATGTTCACTTACATAGGCATCTGATTAAAAATGCAAATGAAGCTGGCTTCACTGACATGCTGACCTGAGATCAAGCTTTCTGAAGACAGGCTATTTCTACTTTCCTCAGAGGAAAGACAAAAAGAGTCAGGAGTTTTTATTCACCTGGATGAAACGAAGAAATGTGTAAGAACTATTTATAAATATGTATGAATAAATATTTAATTATATATATGCTGAATGGTTTAACTGTTGTTCAGCAAATACATAATTTGTTAATTTTGCCTGCTTCCACTGAATAATTTATTCATCAGATCAGCTTTTTTAATATTCACTAGATGATCGGCTGATCAAATCCTGTTAGCTGAATAAGTTATTTGATTTTTTTTGCCCTTTTCAAAAATCACTTAGTCTATTGGAAGAACATTGCTGTGATTTATTAGTGGTATATTCCATCCAGTCCATGGTGACATTCTTCAAGAGTAACCTCTGAAGACAGTAGATTTCTTGCTCCTGTCATGTGATATTAACCTTTTGTAATCCTGACACATATCAGATGTCTTTGACCAGGGAAATAAAATCCCATGTCCAACAGCACCCTTTTGTATCACACATTCATGACAATACATGTATGATGTGTTTTATTTTTCATTTGGTGACTGCATATTGAATTATTTAGATTAGCTACATCAATCAATCCTATCTTCCGGTTCATCCAAGTGTCTTCCCTGCAGTTTGTTCAGTAATATGTCTCTGCAAAGGGTTTCTTCTAACCCCTAAAATTGCCATGTAGCTTCAGAGATACTCTGACATTACAGTGCAGAACAAGATGGAGAAAGGACAGTGTCTAATCCTTTACAAGTCAGCCTTGAAGTCAATCATCTTATAGCCCTTTGTAGCTAGAAAAGGACTTCTTACACTTACCACTTGAAAAGGGAGATTCTTAGCTTTCGATTGTACTGTCTTCATACCCAGGGAGGTCTGCAGAGATCAGGAAGTAAAGCCATGTTATCCTTATGTTTGGAAAATTATTTTATGTTTTTGTAGTATTCTTTTACATTTTCATAATTTTTAAAGCTTCTGAGGACGTACTTTCCAAGTTACTGAAGCCTAAATATTTGAATAAGGCTAGCTTTGTAAGAAGGAGGTTGTAAAAAGCAGCATCAATTCAATTTAAAAAAAGTGTTCTCAAGCTAATTCTCTGTAACACTGCTCTATAAGATTTACAGTATATAGAGAACAAACAACAGGGCAGTGACACTGAAAAGCATTGAGAGTGCCACTCTGAAATGACCTGTGTAACTTTGTGCCAGTCAAGACTAGTGCCGACATCTAGTACTCAGATGTGTGTGCCACAGTCTGTGTGCTACAGCCTAATGTATTCCATATTTCAATATGCATGCATATGTAATAGGCTATATAATATTCCATACAAAAATTGCATTAAGAAAATGTTGAAGTTGCCTAATTCGGCATTTAAAAGTCAGGAAATAAAATTAAGGTTGTACATGCAACATTAACTCTGTTCCCTAGTGCATTTGCCTATGATACAGTCTAATTACATGATCAAATATTATTTCTCAGATTACACAGTATAATATGTACATTTTTTTTCATCTTGCAAAGTGTGAGGTGAATTAGGCAGGACCCAGCTAGATTTCTATAAACCTCCATATGAAAAGACTCCAAATAAGCCTGGACTCATCAGTTTGGAGAAGGATAACTGAAAGGGGTTATAACAAGGGGTTATAAAATCTTGAGTGGTGTGGAAGAGGCAAATGAAAAGCGATGATTCAGTATTCCTTTCACTGTGAAAGCTGGGGGACATTCACTCATCTGGCAAGTTTAAAACCAGCTTATTTTATATGCCACACACATGAACTCACCACCACAGACTGTTGAGGAGGTCCAAAGTGTAATGCATCCAAAAGACATCAGAGAAATGGGCAGAAGATAGAGCCATTGCAAGTTAGGGGTCCTATGCCCATGCCAAGAAGTAACTAAATTGTTGGTGGCTAAGAGTTGGGAGGATCTACCTGGAAAGGACTCATTTAACTTTTCTTCTGATCTTTCTCTAAATAATGTCTGCTAACGATGGTTTCAAGAGTAGCAGTTACCAGGGTTTCCATACAAAGTAATGATGATGATGACGACAATGACAGCAATACCCTGTATTTGGGATCCCTGCCACAAGGAAAGGAGAGATGAGTGTGACCCCTCAGTCTAGGGAAGATGTGGCCCCTGTTTACCAGCTGAGAATCCATCCTCTGAACTGTTTCCGTAAAAGCCATTCAAAGAAACTTTCTAAGACTCAATTTTGGAGTTTTAGAAAGTAGACATTCTTTTATTGCAGCGCTGGATGCATGGGGGATAGTTCCTCCTAGCGTGCATGCCGCTATCTACAGCAAGCAAAGCTTATATTGTTCTAATACATATATATTCATGACATCTCCTGGAACTGTCGTACATATTCATGTTATTTCCCAGAAATTATTTACATAGTGTCCACCCTTTGGCACATGCACTATTGAACGGGTTGGTGATCTTTTGGGGTCTTTGAGACCCTCTACTGGTCGTTTACTTGATGTCCTCTAATTGAGCTCTCCCTTAAGGCATGTGCAGTGGGAGTTATCCTAGATGGTTCATCTCTTCTTCTCATTTAGTTGATACTAAACTGGTTTTAACCAGCTTGTTTACAACATTCAGCGGAGTCTAAGGTCTGTTATCTATTAACAGATTATGTTACACAATAGGATTTCAAGAATACTTGAGTAAACATGAATTGAGCAATAGTTCCTCAACTTTGCCTTTAGTGATTATTGAAGGTATGAATTCCTCCTTTTCTTGAGACTTTGGGTTTATAAATCCAAACTTTCAATAACCAAATTTAATTTTTATACCTAGTCAATTAAAAAACCTACAAAGTTGAACCATTACACAGGCCAGAATACATATACAAACTATAGTTATTATAATAACAAACAAGGTCCTTAGCCATGTCCTGTTTGGCAGCCATGAGGTAAGTTTATGCCATAAATCTTCAGATCCCTAGGAGGTATCGTCCCCCATAACCTGATGTAAAATTTTTGTTTGTTCCCAAATTTCTGCTAAGTTGGTAGAGATCCTACCACTTTGGTCTACATACATACAACAGGTTGTATTAATAATTGTACAGACCTCTCCCTGTGAGGCTAACAATACGTCAAGAGTCATTTGGTTTTGCATCACTACTTGGGATAAACTGGATATTTCAAGTTGTAGCGCCTGTATAGCATCCATGGTTTTGGTTTTGGTATTTTCAGTAACAGCAGATATATTTACAATTGTTTTCTCTAATTCACTAACCCCTAACCATAGGAGAAAACACCTGACAAAGCTATGAAAACCTGAGGGGCGATCTGCAATGGCGTTATGAGTTCTCCTGGTTCGTTTAAGAAAGGTCCTTACCCATCTTTCCGACTGATGCAACTTGTCGACTATTGTCATGTTAGGAACCAATGCTCCTAGAGTATAAGTTCCTTTTCCTCCTAAAGGCAGAGCTTTTCTAGCTTTACTTCCACATAGCCAATACCATCCTGTTCCTTCAGGCACCAGTGTTCCAGTATAATCCGTTGCCATAAAAGTCTGAGTGAGATCACTAGTCAAATTTAGAGAAAGAGTTCTGTTACATTTCAAATTTTGTCCTATGTAGGTTCCATTTAATTTGCTTATTATACATGGGTGGGTTTTATTATAATTCTCTGTCATAATTCTAATTTCAGTAAACGTTGACGGAGGTTCTTTACTTAAAGTTATATTGCTCCAAATTGTGGGGGAGGTCCAGGAAATGTTATTAGGAAGTGGTATCCCTATTAAAGGTAGGCCTAGCTCTTGTCCCGAAGTTGGCATTTGAGTACAAAGCCAACAATCATTTTTACGGAGCATTTGGGTTATATTTTGTGTTAGAATTAAATGGAGGTTTTGGTCCCAAGGTGATGTCTGGAACACTTGACTCATTGCTACCATAATTGTTACAAACAAAACATAAAATTCAGTCATAGTTTTTTTAATTTCAGCTTAAGGGGAGACTGTTTTTTGACTGTCCAAGAAGTGGGAGTCCTTTTAATTCTGGAGTAATGAATCCACGGCCCTTTCCCCTGGACCTTGACAGCTGTGTAAGTTGTCAAGAGTACTTGGAATGGTCCTTTCCGCTTTTCAGTTAACGGCTCTGAATTCCATGACTTGATGTAGACCCAGTCTCCAGGCTGAAATGAATGGGCTGGTATATCCAGTTCCAAGGGCCTGCTTATTGTCTCATACTTTTGCAATGCCTGTAAAGTCTTTCCCAAAGACATTAAGTAATTATTTAAATCCATTTCCCTTTAATGTGGATTGTCCCTGGTATATGTGGGGCCTGGTAAGGCCTTCCATTAAAGTAACTAATAAGGGCTCAAGCTGTTTTTACCATGAGGTTGTATTCTAATTCTTAATAGTGCTAAAGGTAGTGCTTGTATCCAAGCCATTGATGTTTCCTGATATATTTTTCCAATTTGCAATTTAGGTGTGTAGTTCATCCTTTCTACTTTTCCACTTGATTGTGGCCCATAAGGGCTAAGGAGATCCCATGTTATGGCTAAGTTCTTGCTCAATTGTTTTATAACTTCACAAACAAGATGTCGTTCTCTGTCTGAGGACATTCCTAAAGAAACACCAAACCTCGGGATAATTTCCTTTAATAAGATTTTAGTCACTTCTCTAGTTCTGTTGGTGCGACAGCGAAAAGCCTCTGGCCATCCGGTTAAAGTGTCAACTAGAACAAGGACGTATCTCTATCCCCCTTTTCTAGGTAGTTCTGTAAAATCCATTCGCCAATTCTCCTGGGGAATTTCCTCCTTTTGTAACTCCAAAAATTAACTTATTGCTGGTATTTGGGTTATTTTTACAACAAATTTCATTTTTCAATAATGGATAGGATAATTTCTGTCATTGCCTGGCTTCTAATTATTTTTCGAAGATGTTTTACTAAGTTTTTAGTTCCCAAATGTACTTTATTATGTTCTCACCTAGCAATTTCTCTCATTAATGAGGGTGGGATTACTACTTGCCCTGTGGTTGTAACAGCCCACCCATCTGTTTGTTCTTGCGCCTGTAAGGCCTTTATTAATTTTGCATCTTTATTGTCATATTTAGGTGGTGTTTTAGGTAAAGTTATTTCTTTTTCTGGTAATAATGCCATGACGCCTGTTTCTGCAGACTCTTTGGCAGCTTTATCTGCCAATTGATTACCTATTTCTTGTGGGGTCTTTCTTGTTTGATGGGCTTTGCAATGCATTACTGCAAGTACTGTGAGTTTTTGGATGCTCTCTAAGTTCTTGTATTTGTGCAGCAAGCTTGATTTCAGTTCCTTGTGCTGATAGTAGTCCTCTCTTTCCAGATGCATTCATTGGTGCGTACAACTCCAAAAGCATACTTAGAGTCTGTCCAGATATTAACCTTTCTCCCTTTGCTCAGTTCCAATGCTCGAGTCAAGGCTATTAGTTCTGCCTTTTGGGCTGATGTTTTGGGAGATAAGGCTCATGCCTCTACTATGCCATCTAAGGTCATCACAGTGTATCCTGACAATCTCTTCCCATCATGAACAAAACTACTGTCATCAGTATATAACTCCCAGTCTGGATTTTCCAACAGAATGTCTTTAAGATCTGGATGGCTAGTGTACGTTTCTTCCACTGTTTATAAGCAATCATGTTCTGGTGGACTCTCCACTCTATCAGTGGAGAGAAACACTGCAGGGCTGACAACTGAAGTAGTCTTGAGATCGATGTTATCTTTTTCCAGTACTACTACTTGGTATTTCAGCATATGGCTGGGTGACAACCAATGCCCCCCTTTTTGTTCTAAAACTGTGGCTACCATACGAGGTACACACATGGTGATCTTTTGCCCTAAAGTAAGTTTACGAGTCTCTTGAATTAATAATACTGCGGCTGCTACTGCTTTGAGGCAGCTGGGCCATTCCTGGATCACATTGTCCAGGTGTTTGGAAAAATATGCTACTGCTCTCCGTTCCCCCCTAAAAACTGTGCCAGGACTCCTAGTGTCACTCCTTGTCACTCATAAGTGAAAAATTACAAAAAATTTGTCAGGTCTGGCAATCACAGGATGGGGACTTTCATCAGAGTTTGTTTCAGTTGTTTAAACACAGTTCTGCTGTCATTTGTCCATTCAAGAGTCCCTTTTTGGGAGTCTTTTAGTAATTCATGTAGACATTTTACCAACAGTCCATAATTTATAATCCACAGGCGACACCATCCTGTCATGCCTAGGAATGCTCACAGTTCTCTTGGTGTATGCGGCTTGGGGAGGTGGCAAATAGCTTCTTCCCATTTGATTCCCAGTCATCTCTGCCCTTTTAGAATCTTGAAGCCCAGATAAATGACGGTTTCCTGGATGAATTGAGCCTTTTCCTTTGATACTTGGTATCTGCTAAGTCCTAAAAAGTTCAAGAGGCTTATGGTCAAAGAAAAACATTGTTCTCGAGTTTCTGCTGCAATTAAGATGTCATCTACACATTGTAATGCAGTTCCTTGTCCATTTTCTTTCCCCCAAGTCCCCAATTCCTTCGCCAGCTGATTTCCAAAAATAGTTGGGCTATTCTTGAAGCCTTGTGGTAGAACGGTCCAAGGATATTGTGTCTTTCACCCTGTTTCAGGATTTCCCCACTCAAACCAAAAAGCTCCTGACTTTCAGAATCCAAAGGAATGCAGAAAAAGGCGTCTTTTGGATCTAAAACCATGAACCAGCCTTGTTCACTGGTGAGGGTAGTTAGTAATGTATACAGTTTTGCAACTACCGGATGTATATCTTGTACTGTCTGATTGATGGCTCTAAGATCTTGAACCAAATGGCAATCTTTTCTGTTAGCTTTCTTTACTGGTAAGATAGGTGTATTATATTTTGATTCACATTCTACCAGCAACTTACATTTCAAAAATTTTTGAACTTTTGGTATCAAGCCAGTTCTCGCTTCTAATTTTGAAGGGTATTGTTTGATTTTTACCCATAACAATCCTGGTTTTAGATCAATTCTTACTGGTTCCACTCTCTTAGACCTTCTTGGAACTTCTCCTGCCCAAACAATGGGAATCACTGCGTCTTCTATTTCTCGAGGTATCTCATCCCTTTTGGGATTTATATCCTGTAACGACAAGGCTGTGGCTTCAACATATTTGGATTTGGGGATTAAAATTTCAACTTCTCCATCCTTGAATCTGATTTCAGCTTCTACATTTTCATGTAAATCTCTACTCAGTAAAGGTTTTGGAGAATTTGGCAAATATAAAAACTGGTGGGTAAACAAAACATTGTTTTCCAAGTTTAAATTTCAGGGGTTTGAAAAATGGCTGGGTCTCACAAGTCCCTGTCATACTGAATACAACTATGCTTTTGTTACTTAAATTTCCTTCTAGTGTATTTAAGAACAAATATGTAGTCCCAGTGTCAACTAAAAATTTGATTTCCTCATCTCCCCAGCTTTGCTTTAACCAGAGGTTCCACCTGGGAGAGGTTCCTCCGGTCTCTGTCAATCCTCTCCCATTGTAAGTAAAGGAGTCGGAGAGGTATTTCGTTTTAAGAGGGGACAATCATTCTTCCAGTGTCCTTCCTTTTTACAATAAGCACATTGATTTTCTTCCAGGTGGGGCCTGGGATTATGCGATGGCATAAAGCCTCCCCTTCCCCATCCTCCTCCGGGGTGCAATCCTCTTCTTTGACTGCCCTCCAATACTGCTATCAGCCTACTGTTTCTCATTTCCTTTTGCCTCTCTTTATTTTTATACACAATCCAAGCTAGATCTAGCAATTTGCCTAGGTCTTGAGTGTCATTTCCTTGTAGCGTCTGCAATTTTCTCCTTATGTCATCCAATGACTGCCCTATAAATAAAGGAGCTAGTTGGTTTCTTCCTTCCTCTGAATCAAGGTCTATAGTTGTATATTTACAAGCAGCTTCTTTAAATTTGTTCATAAAATTGGCATGAGATTCTTTCTGATCCAGTTTAATTTTATATAATTTGGACCAATTGATAGCTTTAGGTATTGTGTTTCGAATACCAAACAAAATCCACTTTTGTTATTGATTCAGAAGCTGTCTTGATCCTGGTATATTTGGATGCCAATTTGGGTCTACAAGGGGAAAATGGACCTCAACGGTCCCTGGCAAAGTTCCAGAAGCAACTTGTGCCTCCACTTGTGTTTTAGCTGTTTTACAAACCATTTATTTTTCTGTGCTATCAAACAAAATTTGCATAATTGCTTCAACATCTTTCCAATCAGGATCTTGAGTTTTAATCATAATTTCAAAAGCACTAGCTGCCCTATCCAGATCACCCCTATAACTTCCAGCAGCAAATTTCTAATTATTAAGATCACTAATTGAAAATGGAACTTTTACAGTCACCAGTCCCTCACTTCCCACAGCTTGTTGCAGAGGTGCCTGTATAACTTCCCCTTGCTTGCCTCTTGTTTGCCTGGCTATTGGGCTAAAACCTTCAGCCCACAGGACCGACTCAACCCCTTGAGGGTGACATTTTTCACAACTTCCTCCATTCTCTGCCCCTGGAACATCATACCCAGTATTTGAGGTTCCCAATCTTCATTTAGGGGCTATTATTCAGTCAATGTCATCCTCCTTTTGCTTGGAAACTTTTAAACAATGTTACCCTATACTACAGGCAGAACAACACCTTTCAAAGTTTAACCCTTCTCTTTTTCCAAAGCTAAAACAAGGGGATCACTAGGTGCAAGATTTATGCCACATCCCTTTTGCATTCCAGATGTCTCCTCAAAGTAAAGAACATATCCGCATACAACATTTCATCCCAATTTCCTTCTCTCCTCAAGAATAACCTCAATTGTAATAAGGTGTTATCATTTAACGTACCATTCATGGGCCACTTTTCCCCATCGTCCAATTTATACAGTGGCCACCATTGATTACAATACTTAATCAAAATTTCCCATGTTGCAACCCCACCTGGTGGTCTGGCAATCTGTTTTCAATGTCTCAAGATATACCCCAAAGGTGACTTTTTCAGGATGCCTCCCTTAGACGCTCCCCCACCCGTATTAAACATGAGAAGCAAGATGACTATATGATCCAAGTAAATAGAAGCAAATCTGTAATTCCAATAGCCAAGTTCTGATAACCAAACCAAAATTCAGAGACCAAATCAAGACCGTTAGCCAAGCTGGGGACTTTTAACCCCTTTAACCAAGTTGGGGACTTTTAACTTCTTTTACCAAACCAGAACCTGGGCTTATCAGAACAAATCCAATAGGTACCTTTCTAGCCCAACCCTGTGTAGCTTTTGCTGCGTCTTATGGGCAGGCAACCAAAACCCAACAGATACACAGCCTTTAAGCTTACCAGGCGTCTTACTTCGAGCTCTTTGTTCTGGAGATTAGAGGTTCTCCCTGAGAATCCCTCGGTGCCAGCTGGAGGTTCTGTAATCCCACGGATCTGTCGAGGTCTAGAAGCAGTGTCCCACCTGGGTCGCCAAAACTGTTTCCGTAAAAGCCATTCAAAGAAACTTTCTAAGACTCAATTTTGGAGTTTTAGAAAGTAGACATTCTTTTATTGCAGCGCTGGATGCATGGGGGATAGTTCCTCCTAGCGTGCATGCCGCTATCTACAGCAAGCAAAGCTTATATTGTTCTAATACATATATATTCATGACATCTCCTGGAACTGTCGTACATATTCATGTTATTTCCCAGAAATTATTTACATAGTGTCCACCCTTTGGGACATGCACTATTGAACGGGTCGGTGATCTTTTGGGGTCTTTGAGACCCTCTAGTGGTCGTTTTCTTGGCGTCCTCTGAGCTCTCCCTTAAGGCATGTGCAGTGGGAGTTATCCTAGATGGTTCATCTCTTCTTTTCATTTAGTTGATACTAAACTGGTTTTAACCGGCTTGTTTACAACATTCAGCGGAGTCTAAGGTCTATTATCTATTAAGACATTATGTTACACAATAGGATTTCAAGAATACTTGAGTAAACATGAATTGAGCAATAGTTCCTCAACTTTGCCCTTAGTGATTATTCAAGATATCAGAACCACTCCTTACTGGAGGCAGTGATACCAACCTAAAGACTCTGAAGGACTGTCCCTGTAAGGCTCCATTCCTGCTTGCTGCTCCACACTCATGCAGGATCTTACATTGGATCTGCAGACCTGGGTGTTTTAAGCACTGAGTGGAGGACAACAGGGTCCTTCTTCGTATTTCTCTGCAGTTTGAGGCACATGTACCTGTGCTTCAGTGGCTTCTCTCCCTGACTCATGGGTTGAATTGCGAGGTGACCTGACTCAGGTGCCAGAGGTGTTGTTTATGAGATTATTGCAATCCATTGCTGTCTAGCACGGGGTGCCCTCGGCGGGTCAGCCAGTGATCGTGAGCATTCCTGGGAGCTCTGGACTAAAGGTGCCCAAAGGGGCATAGGAGATGACACACTCTTCAGGGTCAGGCTCTGTTCCCACATGCAGTGGGAAACTTAAGAGGGGATGTTTTCCTATGACATGGGAGTATATGTCAGAAAAAAACCAGGTGGAGATGTCAGCCATGTGATAGGCCATGTTCACAATAAATTCCATTTACCTTGCATATATTATCTGTCTGCTTCACCTGCACTGTGACTGCTAATTCATTTCTACCAAGAGTCTTTTTCTTATGCTAATAAGATTCTTTAAACAATTATTGCTAAAAACTCACTGAGTTGCTAGAGAAATGGTCTTTTCTTTTTCCCAAAATGCAGAACAGTCCTTCCTTGACTCCCTGACAGGCCTGAAATGACAGTTGTTCCACTGGCAGTTTTAAGGTCTGTTATTTCACTCTTCATTGGGTCTAGAAGTCAGTATTTTACATAGTTAAAGATTAAGAAATATTAGTTTAGGGAATCAGATTTTGAGGAAGTCTTGACACATAGCAAGGTATTATGTATAATTAACACCAAATAATCTACAATTAGAACATTATGCCTATACAAAGGTTATTTTGGGAAATTAATGATATTTTAGAAAATATATGAGTGATGATTTTTACTCTCTCTGAAGTCTGAGGTTCATGCCTTTGCAGATTGAGCAATATAAAAACAGTGTCAATTTTCATTTTAAAAGACCTGAATTCTTGATTTTGTGTTCTGTAAAATGTCCGTAACCATCTGTAATGCTGATCTCTCTGTAACATCTCAAGCCTACATCTGGGTGAGGTACCAAATAAAAAAGCTGGTCTGTCTTTATTGAAGGAGGAGTTATTTTTCTGTACGTGGTGAAAACAAGCTTGATGCTTACATCTGCCATGCTACGGTGGCTCATACAATAGGATTTTCAAGCTGGGAGGGGAAAAGTAAATGTGAGAGGAATTACAATCTTGTGATAAGGACACAAACTTAAAGTGCTGTCCCATTACTTACCTGTATGGTAAAAAAGAGGCCGTTAGTAATTTGGGGGGTTTCATTCCCTTTTGTTCTGCCATTTAGGTGGGGTATAAAATACAAGCGTTGTAGAAACACTTTGTACTGCAGTAAATCACTGCACAACACTCACAGCACTGGGGAATGTAGCTCTATGTCCCATTGCACGTCTTTAATGCTGACATCGTAAACAACCCTTTTTGTCTCTCAGTTTTATTTATAGACAATATTTCTTTTCTCTCCCAAATTGGAGACTAACCATTCCAGTAATGGATAGACAAAAGGGCACCAACCTTTTTGTCTCTGTGAGAGACCCAGCTACCAGCAGCTACCAGCAGCTATCAGCTTGCTGGTGGCAGGACCAAATGCAGTCCCTGGAGAGCTCAGCAGCCTTGGTCTGCTCATGGTCCATACTGGGGGTGGGGGGGGGAACTGTGTGAATCCTCTGTGGACTCTTCCCATCTTGTACAGCTGAATTTCCTTCCAAAAGAAGCATCCTGATGTTGTTCAACACTCAGCTCTGCTGGCCGATATTCCCTCCAAAGCCAGATCTGTGGAGGACAGCTGCCCTGCAGGATGGACATGGTTGGAAGCAGCTCTGTCTCTCAAGATGTGTCCTCAGTGCCTGTCCCCTACTCTGTGCCATTACAGTTGTGCCTGGCCATGTGCAGGATTTGACACTTGCCTTGCAGGTGACAACATCCCTGGAACAAAGCACAAAGACATTTGGGCTAGAATAGTTACTGCAACGGTGATGTCCAGGGGTGGAGCAGGTATGAAGGCAGCGTCAGAAGGAACCCTTCATAGCTGTGTGACTTCCCGGCACACTTCAAAACCTCCTACGAGCCTGAACCAGCAGTTTGATGGGACAAAGTAGTTTCTTTTGGAGTTGTTGGTGAAAGAGGGTGCAGGCAATAAGATCAAATGAATAAGATCACCTGCCCAAGCAAACAGTCTGAGGTAGCAAAATTCGTGGGGAAAGGCAGCATCAAAGATTTTGGGCTCTGACTACTGCTCTTTAACAGATCACACCAGCCATTTTAAGATTCATGTGATCTCAGCTCTCTCTCTGGTCCCACCACCAGAGATTTTTCTGCTTGTAGCCTGTCACAGGCAGAATAAGGAGGGAATGTAGTTCCATGATATAGTTGTGCAGTTCACAGTTTGAGCCTACGGGTTGGTCTGTCCACAAAACCCCAGAAAAAGAAGCAATGTTCAAATGCCTGAGACCTCACAGTCTCACACCTGCAGGAGAAAGCAACCAGAAACTGCTTCTTTTGAATATCAGGGGAAAAAAAAGAAAATATATTTAAAGAGGCAGGAACTTATGGATTCATTTGTTCAGACTGATAGAAGCCATTAAATGTTTGCAAAGTAGTTTTTCTCTGTAACATTACGCTTAATGGGAACAAATTAGCTGAAAGATATGATTGCAGGAATGGTAACAGCAGGATTCTGTATGAGCTTTGAGTTTACAGTGTTTTTTCTGCTCCTCCATAAAGGAAAGAGCTCTTCATGTATAACTTCTGTGGCATTGTAAATGTAGATTTTAAGCAAATAAAAGATGGCATAACTCTTTGCCCTTAAAATTGACTTAAGTTAGATGATGCACAGACACAGATGAACTATAACTCTGAACTATTGCATTCTTCAGGGCTAGCACAGTTCTTGTAGGCTAGGACTTTTTTAATCAACAGGATTGTCCTGGTTTTGGCTGGGATAGAGTTAATTTTCTTTCTGGTAGCTGGTATAGCGCTGTGTTTTTTATTTAGTATGAGAATAATGTTGATAACACACTGATGTGTTTAGTTGTTGCTAAGTAGTGTTTAGTCTAAAATCAAGGACTTTTCAGCTTCTCGAGCCCAGCCGGTGAGAAAGCTGGAGGGGCACAAGAAGCTGGCACAGGACACAGCCAGGGCAGCTG
>JAVJGG010000054.1:21043827-21065999 GCA_035590195.1 Aviceda cuculoides | reverse complement strand
ATTACTGTTGTCATTTTATTAGTGTTATCATTATTGTTATTAGTTTCTTCTTTTCTGTTCTATTAAACTGTTCTTATATCAACCCATGAGTTTTACTTCTTTTGCAGATTTCCTCCCCCATCCCACTGGGCGGGGGGGGGAAGTGAGTGAGCAGCTGCGTGTTGCTTAGTTGCTGGCTGGGGTTAAACCACGACAGGGTGTCGGTTGGGTCCAGAGGCAGGTACCACCCCAGGCCCCCATCCTGCACGTGTTTCTGGACCTGAGATCCTTCGGTTTCTTTGAAACCAGTTATCTTGTACATGCACATGGGGGCCTGTGAATTAGGGGTCTAGTTCGAAGTGGTGATACAGTGACTAGTAGCATTAAACTGAAGAACATGGGTGTCTGTATGGGTAGCTTGGTTGGATTTTGTTCTGTTCGTTTGTTTTGCAATCCCTCCTTTTATCACACAGTCCACCTGCTCTGAGCAGAGAAACAAAGCAGAGAAATGTGTTGAGTACTAGCTCCTGTGCAGCCTTGCTGGGCTTTGAGAGCAGGCACTGCAGACCCCCCAAGTGCTGTTTAAGGCAGCTCTATCCCAAACTTGAACCAAGCCTCCCTTCAGCTCAAGGAGTGGAAACTGTACCTTTCTTGTCCGGTTGCTCACGAACAAGGAGAGGAGCGGTGTGTCCATCCTGCTGCACCGAAATTAGTGACATCAGAGACACCACGCTGGGAACAAGACACCTTCATTTGGCCCAATATTTGCTCTCTGAAAGTGCCCAGAAGTGGACGCCTAAGAAAGCACATAAATAAGAGTGCACATGTAGCATGAGACTTCCCTTCAGATACTGAAGGAGTTTCTGAGCTAGAGGTTGCCTCTGAACCCGTGTTTAATAGGTGTCATCCTCCATGAATGTGTTTAAGCTCTTCTGAGCTCATTTATGCTTTTGGCCTTTGTAACATCCTCCGGTATTACAGAACAATTTAATTATACTTTGTGAGAAAAAGTACTTCCTTTGATTCCTGTGTAGATCTGGGCCTCTTAATTGTAAATGAGCATACGTGGCAATTAATAATCCTTTTAAAATGGAGAAGGGAAGTCATGAAGCTGATCACATAGATCTGGAGCGTGAGGCTGAATGGTGAAGTGTGCGAGTGGGCAATGCCAAAGGCCTGCACAACTAAAGGTTGGGCCTGGCAAAATGGAATAGTAGTACTTTACTAGACCTTGAGAGATTTACAGGCTTCCAAGAAGGAGAGAGAATAATTACGTGGGAACATGAGAATGTCAGAGCAATGATTAATTGCGTGATGTACGTTATCAGTGAAATTGTGGGTCATCATGCAGGTAACTGTGTATGATGAATGCCTGTAAATGAAGATTGTTTTAGCATATTTCCTTTCCATTCATCTTCTTACCAAGACTTGAACTGCACAGTCTTCAAAATCTGTGTATACCATGGTCTTGTACCATTGTATGGTGGTAGAATATATTCTTTTTTGTTCTCAGCCCTTTGTTATTATTTCTTTCTATATACTGCGTTCTCAAGAGAAATACAGAACCTTATTTTGAAGAGTGCCAATCTAAACCTAGGCCAGCTTTTAATTCATGCATTAATAGAGAAATATGCAGATTTAACAACAATGACTTAAAACTGTGCAGTTTCTATGCATAGGTGAGCTGTGGGGCTCCAGTTACATCAAGGCAGCTCACCCTGAAGGCTGTGGACAAACCTGGTGATCCTTATTGCAACCTGGTGAGCAAAGCATGCTGGCACATCCTTGCAGGAGGGCAGCGATTTTGCTGGCCCTCTCTGAGCAAGTGCTACGGGGACCCCTGCTCAGACCTGGCACTCCTCTTGCCACCTTGCTTGATCTTTAACATTGTTCTGTTGGTTAAGCAACCTGTTAGTGTCTAAAGACTGCTGATTTCCTTGTCTCCCTTCCTCCTGGCTTTGTGGCTTGCAGAGCTGACATCAGTCTTGCAGAGTGAGAATTTCCATTTGGTGCTGGGTGCTGAGGAGGACCCCAGGGCTGGCTACCCTCACTCTGCCTCTGACCATGCCCTGGAGCCTGCGTCTGTACTTTGAGCGCTTTAGAAAGGCACTTTGCTTCACGGCACTCCTGTGGAGACAAACTGGAGAGAGGCGAATGGGCCCACAGCTCGTTTGATTTCATGGAAGAGCCTCATTTTCAGTATTCTGGCTTGGGAAAGAGCTCATGGTCCTTGATCCAAAGTAGAGGCAGGGCATCCTCCTGGCATGCCACCAAAACGGGCTTCCTGAGGGCTGGTCTACATGCTTCCTCATCTCCATCCACATTGCCTCAGGTGGAGCAGAGCCTTTGCAGCCCTGCTGCCTTTGCTCATGTGCTGTTCCTGGCTGGGCTGATGCCCTCAGATGAGCCGGCATCCAGAGACATCTTCCTTAAGGTTTCTCTGTGTGGAGTGCAGGAGCCAACCTACCTTGGAGCCAACCCTGTCCTGAAGCTCTGAACCCTGAACTAAATAACATGAGGATAAAATCAAATTATTCTAGACCAAATATGTTGCAACAGATGTTATAACTTTTTAAAAATGTTTTATTAACTGAAACAAAATGTTACTGAAAATCTTCCTGCAAGACATTTCAGTATTATGGGAATTTTTCTAATTGAAACATTTTCTGACAGAAGATTTTAAGCACACTCTATATCTGTTTTGCTGTGTCTTTTAAGTGCTTTTAATGCATTTTTATAATTCCAAAGTGAATGAAAAAAGAATAATAAAGGCAAAAGAAACTCTTTCTGGGATTGAGAACATTTAGCAATAATGGACAGTGCAAACCCAGAAAGTATTTTTAAAGTGGCCTGTACACTCCTACTGTTTCACACTGAAAAGTAATTACTTTCGTAAGCTCCCAGCCTTCTTTTATACAATGCTTAGATGTTACAGTGCTTTCATTAATTTATGCTGACAATATTGTAAAAACCCCCTCCAGAAGTGCACAGGAGGGGGAAACTTCCTGGGGAAGTTTCACATCTCATGGACCATTTGTACCATTTGCTTTTAACTGTAGAAGACAGTTTCCTGTTTTCATGTATCTCTCTTTGGAAGGAGGAGAGTGGTTTGGTGACAAAGGAGCACTCAAAATACATCAATGCTGCCAAGGCAGAAATATAGTAATTTGAGGATCTTGAGGGCAGTGTGCAGACTATTAAACTAATGGAACAGCTGTTGCTGACAGAGGGGCAAGGTTTTCAGGGCTTTGGGAAACTTGTAATTACTTGCTAGGTTTGGCAGTATTGTTGCAGATGTTGGAAATTCAGACACTAACTGTTCAGCAACTAAACGTAGTGAATATTTTTTGCAAAAACAACTGAAGATTGGGGGGGATGTATTATCCAACAGGATGATGCTAAAAACCATTTAGTGGTCACTCAAAAAATGATGCCTTCTCCTTCCAGACCACCAGGTCCTCCACTCAAGGCTGTTGGTTAGTACTTCCACATCAGAGTCTTTCCTTCTGCTAAGAACATGCACCGGTTCCTCAAAAAGGTGGAACAGAGATCATCGTTTCTCTTTGGCCGTTTCATGCCCCCTGGAGCATGAAATGCAGTCGGGGGATCTGCTTGCTCTTCAGCAACAGTCTGTGGTTGGAGTGAAGACATGAGAAGTAGGAGGTCTGGGACAAGAGCCCCATTCAGCTTAAACCCACAGCTCCAGTCTAGCAAGATTGACCTGTGAGGTCGTTGGGTACAAACTCCTCTGTGTCTGACCATGGTATAAAAAACCCCCACTATCAACTGCTCTGAAGTCCTGATTCTGATGGTGTGGTTTAGGCAGGCTCAGAGCCTAGTCGACAGGGGATCTTTGGGGTGTAGGGAGAAGAGTGACTAGTTTCTGTTTGTCGGTTGTTCTTACAGAGGAGATTGATGTGTGCTGAACTGGAGGGTTCATCAGAGCTTCCCCAAGAGCTGCATTTCACTAGACTAGCTGGATACTGAGTGGGTTTCTTTGGATTTGAGCAGACTTGTGGTATTTAAGACCATATTTTGTCATAAAAACAAATTTGGGAGAAATTGAGAAAACCAAGACCTCAAAGTGTTCTTCTTTTGATCATCAGTGTTTCAAGGTAAGTGTAAAATTGAATAAAGTAATTTGAAGGGTTTGTGACTTTTGAGTTTTTAACAGCTTCCATAATATGTCTCTGAGAGAGATCGTTCCACCTTTTCTGTATCCTGAACACTAACTAGATCCTGTGCTTCTACCTGACAGTGACAACAGAGTACCTGCTACTGGGACTTGTTTTAAAGGTTTTGTGATTTGGGCACAGACAACCATGACAACAGAAATGGCATAAAATTTTCACTTATTTCTACATCAGTCTCTAAACAAACTTCCTTCTGTCATGAAATACTTATTTTTCAGCATCTCCTGGATGACTGCTGGGTCAGAATCCCATCAGTCTGGGTCTTGTACAAATCCACAAAATAAACAGCAGTTTGTGATTTCCAGACTGAGAATGAAGCTCCGGAAGCAAAAGTCTGATTCTCACTCTAAACACCTAGTGCCTCCCCTACTGAATTTGCCAGAAATTTCTGGAATCATAAGATTGGACTTTTTTTTTTCTTTTTCATTTTTTTAAACTGATAATGGAGAACTTTTAACAAAAATGCATACATCCAAAGCCAGTGCACAAATGACTGTAGATAGCACAAGAAAATTAAGAACTGAAGGGCTGTATTTATATTGATTCTGTTTTTTTGCTAATAATTATATGGTAACAAAATGCTAAACTAGTAGTACCAAATACAAAAGAAAAAGAAAAAAAGTCAATACTTATTATATTCAGACTCAGAATGGTCAGAGAGATATGACCACTTTTTGACACATTTGCCAATATTTCCTTCCCCCCTCCTGTTAGCAGCTGTCTGGCGAAACCTGATGAGTGAACTCAAAGGGACAAATTCATCCAGAGTGCAACTTCAGAGGAATGACTCTAGGGACATGTTCAGTCCATTATGGTGAGCAGGAAATGCAAGCTGATTGGCATCTCTCCAACATTAAAAGATTGTATTTAAAGACAGAGAAATTACATTTAGCACATACTGTTTCCCCCCAAAACCATATGCACCGCAGTGCATATTGTATTTTCAATAGTATGATTGTCCTTAAAAGATAAGCTGCTTGTATATATTTTTTATTACTCTTGTTTATTCATGGATTGGGGGGGAGGGCATTTCCTCTTGAGGGGGGGAATACTTTTGTTTCGTTTGGGTCTGTTCTAGGAAGTAGCCTTTATAATGAGAAGGATGGAGTCTGTAGGTGTTCAACTAACATAAAGTAAAATGTGAAAGCTGGTGTCACTACAAAGATCAGGCAGATCTCTTCAGGCTGCACCTTACCTTGAAAAACAATTTAGAAATGCCAGTAGAACTGTTGGCGATGCTGCTAAGATCAAACCTAGAAGAAATCCTCTTACTTGGAATCAAATATGTTTGTTTATAAGTGAACTTCACAAGGTTTCTGATCTCGAATACTTTAAAAATTGGGTCCCTTGAAGACCAATGAGCCAGAGCAGGAGTCACCTTGTTGCTCTGTGCTTGCGCAGTGGCTTGTCCAGAGGGGTCCAGGTTATGACCAAGCCACTGAAGTGCTACGGCAATGAAAAGCATTGCCCTGTTCCTTGCTCAGACCTGTGCTTTGCTCTCCTTTTTAAAAACTAGTTCCTCCAAATAACAGCTATGGGCTTGAAGGGACTGACATACTGAAGCTTGACAAACATAAGATAGAATTGCTAAGATGGGAAGGGTTGCTAAATGTGAGAGGGTGTATCTTCATGCCTTTTAAAAGCAAACTCTGAGTGAACTGAAGCTAGGGTGTGAAGCCAGATGGTTGCTCTGCTGAGGTGTGGTGGTGTTTTGAGACCCTCCTTTACGCAGAATGCTGTCACGTGTCCTGCACTTGAGAGTGACAGAGAAACAGAAAGGTCACAAATGGCCACGGTGCCACAGCCTTCCTTTCCGTGCACAGTTTTTCTGAAGAGGTAGGTGGTAGATAGCACTACTGATAATGCAACCAGCTGTCCAAAACTCATTTGTACAAGGCAATCTGTGTCATATTATGTCTCTGGGAACTGAGAATGTCACAGGAAAATGTCTTTGGCAAGCAGAATACAGGCTTCTTTTAAACCTTACTTCTAAATTACATGGTGTTGGATTATGTCTGGATTATATTAGCACTCACCTTTGGGGATGATGCTTTAACTCGAAATCTTTGCTATCAGTCCCATACTAGAAAGGTCACGGTCACTGTCTCGTGGTCATGATTCAAACACGGACATTTACTGCAGCAAGAAGAGTCACAAACGTTTACCTCCTTCTTCTCGCAGCGTTACCTGGAGGTCATGCGTTGCTATCTGGAAATAGTTCACGGTTACTCCTCAAGGGTTTAGGGCCTGCCTCGAGTGGCTTCAGGAGCAGCGCCAGGTCACTCCCCTCCATCCCTCTGTGCCCAGCCCGTGGCCCTGGCCGGGTCTTACCAGTGGGACGAGCAATCCCCTTACGCAGCGCGTAAGCCTTGAGCAATCCCCTTACGCAGTGCGTAAGCCTTGAGTACCGAGCGGACAGCTGGGGCTGGGGCGGCTGAGCGGAGGAGGCCCCGCCGGGGATGCCCACGCAGGGGACGCGGTGGAACCCACCCCGGCTGGGCTGAGGCGGCTGGCGAGGCTTCCAGGCCGCCCCTCGGGCCTCCCTCAGGGTCCCCGCCCGCGGCACAGGGGCCGGGGCCGGCAGCCCCCCGCCGGCGCAGGGGCGCGGTCTCGGCAGTACCCCTAGAGGGCACTCGCAGATTTCCTTTGGAAAGAGGCTCCTCAGGCCCCCGCCGGCCGCCGCTCCCCCCGTGGCCGCCAAGCGGCCGGCGCTCCCCGTGTCCCGCGGGGATTCGAGCCGATCTCGCGTGGGCGAGGCACCCGAACAGAGGCCGTGCTTGCTAACGAAAGCTGCTACCACGAGCATCAGACCTGCCGGGAAAAAAAAAGCAGTGAGGGGGGTAGAAAAGGTGGTTTGTTTTTTTTGTTTGTTTGTTTGTTTTTTTGTTGTTGTTGTTGTTTTTGGTTTTGGTTTTGGTTTTTTTTTTCGTTAAGAACCATCGCTTTGCTTAATATACAAAGTTCTGGAAACAGTCGGAGGACCACTGCTGCAGTGACCGTACACGGGGCAATGTGGCTTACGCGTGTTTCCATAAGCTCTTCCTTTCGAGGAGGAACCAGGACCAGAGGAAGAGGAGAAGGTGGTCAGGGTCTCGCGTGGGGTGCCTGTGGTGGGACTCAGGGTGGCTTTGAGGTGCTCCCTCCCGCTCTCCTCTTGCTCCTTTGTGCTTTCACTACAACTAGTTAAAAAGACTTTCTTATGCTTCGAGTAGTTTTGAGCATTCCTGAAAACGCAGACGCTGAGCGCCCTCACCTTTACTTCAAACCAAAGGAGCTGTGGGTGAAATAAAGCCTCAGAGAAGGTTCAGTGCTTCATGAAATCTTAGGAAAAGTAAAATTTTCTGAATTAATACATCAAATGAGATAACTTAGATTTCAGGCAGGATTTTTTTTCATGATTCTCTCTACTAGATAATTTTGGATGATGGAGGTATAGGTAGGGTACACTGTACTTTCCAAGTCCAATACTTTTTAATTGCATCAATACCTTTGGGATGGATCTTATTGAGAAGTTGTCCTGCCTTTCAGCTAATAGTGTATGGAGTTTGCCTCAAATAAATGTGGATGCTCCTGTCCTAATGGTGAATTCAAAGTCTGCCAAAGTATTAATCTGGTGGTCTGAAAAGAAAAGAGTATCAAGAAAAAGTCAGTGGCTTTAATTTATTCAGACCGCAAACAATGCGGTAAACTCATGCAAATGTTTGGGATGCGTCAATGTTTCCCTGAATCTGCCAGTTACGTTTTTTCAGGGCACAACTCGTATTTGTTTGCAGACACTGGCAGGGCAGACAGCGTGCTCTGACGAGCTGCAGGCACAGGCTGCTTCAGCAGATTCCAGGGATTTGCTCTCGCTGTTTATTCCAAAAATAAGCACATCTCCTCCTAATAAATGTTGTATGCAAATATGGCTCAGTCGTTTCTACATGAGATTCTAATTCATTCATTTAAAGATGTTCATTTTGTAGTGTATGCAAATTTGCATATGTAATTCGACAAAGGCAGGAGCAATCTTTTATTCTCATCACTTCTGACATTTTAATCAATGATTTATGTCTTATTTTTACATTTATTAGCCCTCCCTCAGAACGCTAAGGCAGATTATTATGCACTGATATTTCTATACATATATAAAGCTCATTAAGACTCTTTGACAGAAGAATGGTCAAAGTGCAGGAACAAGGGGCAGGCATTTGAGGGCTTATGCTTTACCTTCTCTACAGGCTTGTTGTGCTCATTTGATAAACAACTTCCCTGTGTCACCGTCATTCCATCTGTACAATAAAGATAGCATTGCCCAAACTCAGAGGGGCAACTAATTGGAGTTTTTAAAGCTTCTTAAGCTCCCTGGCTGGAAGCTGCTACATAAATATTCTTCTGGTCATGAAGAAAATGAATGAGGTACAGTGCTATGTAATGGAGATATCATCCGTTATTTCTAGGTTTTGTCTGCTTTTAAAGGTGGCTGCAGAAATGGTACCCTCTTCTTCTAGAGGCTACCTTTGTAGGTATTCACAGTCACATACTCACTGACTTTTTGACAAAATACAGCTTTTACTGCTATTTCCTTCTTCTGACTTCGTTGGCTTTCCAGATCTGAGGGACTAAACTGGATTTTATTACCTCCTAGGCACCATCAACAGAATAATTTATCTAGTTTCAATGCCAGTCAGTCACTCCTCTGTGAATCCTTGGAGGGCAGTTGAGTTACAAAGATGATTGTGAAAGGCTGAATTGTAAGACACAGAATTACAGGGGAGTCATTTTAAAGGCCTGATTTTACCTACAGACCTTTACGGCTGGGATGACTGTGAGAATAGAAAGAAATCAGCTGGGATCTCAGATCCCATTTTGAGTCTGAACCAGGTCTCCGTATTTAGAAGAGTTATTTGTGATGAGAGAAAACAACAAGGGCTTTTTCAAAAGTATAATTTCAGCTTGAAGGGTGGAAATATGGCCTTGCAAGTCTCTCAGAGTTAGAGCTCTGCCTATGTGATTTTTGGAAGTATATTTGTATTCCTATATGCAATAAAGGCAGCTCTGCGCCCTGCAGGAATCCAGTTCCAATTTCCAGAAGTGTAAATCCATTGATGGTACTTGTCAAGAGCAAAATCCCAAGCATGTTTACACTTAGAAATGGGACCTATAAACACTTTGTGCATAGGGGTGTGTGTTTGGTAAATGCCACACCATATTCCTGCAGAATGCAGGCATGTGTAAGAAACCTGTTCTCTATTCTGTACAGCTGCTGCACACAGCTGAAGTTCATGGTGTCCCTGTGAAAGGAAAATATCTGGAGGACATCTGAAGTCTCATTCAAACTCTTTTCAACAGAGTAGTTTATGAGCTGCCCCTGCTGCACACTCCAGTCTGCATCCTATGTTTTAGTAAATCCATGTGATTGCAGTTACTGGCTGGTTGGCCCAAAGGAAGGATGACAGGCACAAGAAACCTAGAATATACAACTGGATATTTTCATAATAAGAAAGTCCAGCCTGACATCTAATTCTACTCAGGTATTGTTATAAGTCCTATGACTGTCATATATACCCAGATAATTTGATGCCATGCTGTCAAGCCCAGGATAATGGGGATAAACAGGATAAACAACTTGCATTATGAGTTTCTAAGAACAACAAGTACAGTGACACTTACAAAAATAAACATTTTTGACATTCATCTAAAGCTAAAGATCATAAAGAGAGATGTGTGCACATCCCTCTGTTCTTGGGCTTGTAGCTTAAAAAAGTTCCAGTTGCTACTAGTGAAGAAATGCATTACTGCTAGGGAGGTGCTCAGGAGTCAAAGAAAAGTGGGGAAAAGAGACACTGAAGAATCTTACCAATCTCACCTCTCCTAAAATCATTAGTCAGACCCTTGTCTTCTCTCCTAAGCAAACTATTGTAAGAGTAGCCTAGTTCTACAGCTCCAAGGCTAGACAACAACTACTTTGACAAGAAAAGAAAAAACTTAAAATACTTAAAATGCCATTATTCCAGGGGCTGGAGCTGTAAGAAAGTCACTGTCCATCCTCCTTCTCCTCCTCCTCGTCTTCTCTCTCCTGACAGGAGGGGAAAAAAGCTCGTTTCACACTCTCAGGAAATTCAATTTATTCTCCACATTGCCAAAACATTTCCTATTCCATGTTATAAAGGCATTCCAAACACTTTTAATTTTTTTTTTATTTTATTTTATACCAGATGTGAAAAAGACAACAGGGACCGAAGTGGTTTTTTTTCTGGTTTATGTTTTTACTCAGACCAGACCTCGGTACTGCACAGAGTTGGCAAAATGGAATGAAGGGAAGAAACTTGATTGTAACAGGAATGGTTTATTATTTATTAATCTTTATCCTACACCATCCTTCCACTTTCTGAGGGGCAGTGGCACACTGACTCACTGTGGAATTACCCGACGAATAAGAGGCTGTCCAGCATCACCCCCTGGTAAGCAGGTCGGGTAACACAGGCTGTCTGAGGCAAATCCCGAGTTTACCCCTCCTTGTCCCAAGGGCAGCCAGGACAAGACACCCAGAGCCCTCTTTTTTTCCCTCTGCTGCCTCACTGGCTCTTGCAGGAGAGTCCCTGCGGCACAGGTAGCGTTGCCTCCTGGCAGCTTCACCTTCAGCACCATCCTCTGGTCCTGGGTACTCTTTGGATATGGGCTTCCTCCAAACGTAGGGTCTCTGCTACATCTGTGATTTCAGGTCTGGGAGGTCTGGGCAGGAGAGCAGGGACCTGACCCAGGCGGTCGCACAGCCGGGGCAGCCCCGTCCCTCCTCAACCTTCACTCCTCAATCAGCAAATACACCACTGCCTCTTTCTAACGAGCAAGTGCTCCGCCAGAGGAACCTTCCTCAGCACTTCTCAGGGTTTCCTCAATCTGTGCAAACTTCCTCAATTGCACTGCAAATCTGGATTAATAGTAAACATAGCAAATATAAACCTAAAGGAAAAAAGGATGCTGGAGGGGTGTATATAGTCTGTAGAGAATATACCAAAGGACTTACAGGAATATTAAACACAGAAAACAGATCAGGAGAAATGAAACAGCACGCAAGGATGACCATTGAATGGATTTCTTGGGAAGCTCAAATCTGCTTTTCACTTGCTTTACAAGTAGCATTTTTTTCATGTGTTGTAAAGAGACACTTGCTCTCTGCTATGAGGAAACAGTCCCGCAGCTGGATCCCCACGGAGGAAACGGTGCAGGCAGTGTAGTGCTGCCGCTTGTAGTTAACATTGCTGTTGTCTTTCTTTTATAGCACCCACCACCACGTGGATACCTTCGAAGAGGTGCTCCAGGCCAGAGGCAAGGTTGCACCAAGATGGGCAATGTTAGTGCAGTAGAGACTAGAATGGGATCTGATCCCCTTTGTGGAGTGGTCCCACTGACTTCCACCATCCCACGGCAGGCTGAAGACCCCATCACAGGCCTTCTTGGTTTGGGGAGGACCTTCTGAGGACAAGACGTAACTAGTGCTGGGGAAGCTAGGAGGCTAAGGGATGAATGGGGCCAGACCTGAGCATGGACAGTGTGTGGACCACTGCTGGGAGCTCGGTTCTTACACTGCAGGTTCTTCTCTCAGCTGGGACTTTTGGCTATGAAGCTAACATCATTCATAGCACTCTCCCTTTGGGGTCTGTGCTCCCATGCGAGAAAGGTCCTGCAGAGCAAACACTGAACTTCCTTTAAACGGGAAAACAGAAAAAGGAAAGGAATTTAGGCTATGAAAAGTGCCAAGTGATTTCTGCTCCTCTATCAGATGCCAACAAAATAGACACATTTTCAGTTAGGTACCCATGTTTTGAGTTTTTAATTGCACGATATACGGTGTCACTGAAAAGTCAACCCGGAGCAGCAGGTTCTGTGCTGCTGCTCCCTCGGCCACTCTTACTGAGCAGAGCCGGTTGCCTGGCGCATGAATCTCTCCAGCCATTTGAACATTTCATAAAAAGCTGCACTTCTGGAAGGTTTGATATGTTTGCCAGTATCCACACAGGCCCTAGCAATTTATTTTTTGGTAGTAAGTACTACTCATTCATTGAAATTCAGAGTTTTCCTGTGTGGTTTTAAAAGTAATTTGGCCAGAGGTAAGAGCTGCAGACCCCATGGGCCGTAGCCAGCATTTGTTTCACATAAATCATGGATTGCTTTAGGTTACATTTTCTTTGGAATGGAAAGCAAATTTGTTTAGTTATGTTGGTCTGAGGGCATCAAATTGGACCGTATTGTCACTGGTAATAAAAACAAGCTCACAGACTGCTCAGGACATCAGTAAAGATAATTGGTCAAATTACTTCACCCAGCCATAACTCTAAAGGTAGACATCTGATAAGTTAGTCAAAGCTTCACCTTTCATGAGCTATCAGTTCATACATCACTCTTGACATGAGAAGGGCCTCATTCCCACTGCTTTAGTACCAGAAGGGTTTTTTATTCTTAAAAATAGCATATGTGCACAAGATAGTCTTGGAAATTTTATACCAGCAACTAATATCTTACTGAATCAGACCTTAAGGATAGTTCTCCTGGGATATTTAAGTTTATTTTGTAATTGTACTACTCATTCACTGAAGTAACACCTTTCAAATCAATCCTTAATATTAAATCCAAGCAAAAGAAGCAATCATGCTTCCAGCTTCTAACAGTAAGATGAAATAAGTTTAATTATTCAGTAAAAGTATTTATGGACAAGTGGCATCTTGGTAGCCTCTGTCATCATTACGTGTCAGACTAACAGACCCATTTTTTAAATTAAAAGATTCTTTGCTAATTTATTAATTACATGGCCTCTCTGTTTAAAATTTTAGTGCTGCACTTCACAGCACTGTAAAATAATTATAAGGAACAAGACAGTGGTCTCATTCATGAATGGTACGAGGATGTTCCCTCTGCTCCTAGAGCAGGCGTTACCAAAACCCCGCCAGTGACCACTGCTGGTGGGCTCCCAGGCCTGGAGTCCTGAAGCTTTCCTCCTTTGCTTTAACATGGAAGTAACCCTGTCAAAAAGAGCTCTCTCTAACAGATAAGACTGGATATGGATCCCGATATTGTGTTCCTCTCCTTACATTGATTTTGCTGAAGAATTAAAATTTGGGAAGAGTAAAGACATCTCTGCCCCCAAACTTTAGTTCTCTTTAAAAACGGATAGGTTTTTCCACCGTGTTACAATTCATTTATGTCCTGCTTTGGTCATTTTTTTTGCTGTTGTCAATCTTTAATAGGTCTAGCTGCATTGGTTTTGATGGAATTAATGACCTTAGAGGATCAAAGGTGTTAACATGACCCTGGCTTTGTACAGCATTAAATAATAAAACAACATACAAGGTTTCAGATGCAGAAACTTCAGCCTCCTTAGTCTGACAATCTTTTAGTGTTATAAGGAAGGAAGCTTTAAGTAAGGCATTTGAGATGTGACTCATTAAACTTTTTATTCTAACACCATTTCGTATAAATGTTTTCTACAATTGAAAAAAAGATAAGTAAATTCTACCGTATCACATTTTCTTTTCATCCCTTCTTTGACAGGAAGGAGGAGAGGGGAGAAGAGGGGAAGGGAGGGGAGGGGGGAGAGAAAAAAATCCCCAAGCATTGAGAAGCTGTTTTGTGTGCTGCTGCTGGGATCTCTTACTTTTCTCTTGGTGGACAAATAAGTAACCTACACACTGGGAAGGAGAGACAGTAGGGACAAAGTGCAAATAGTACCGGCTCCAACATGCAACCTGGGGAAAAGCAGGGGCAGTAACCGCTCCCGGCAGCTGCTCCGACTCCATCATGGTTGCAAGGCCCTACGCCTGTACCACATCTTTACCAACAGCGACACTCATGCCAGCTATCAGCCTGGCCTAGGAGAGACCTAACGGCCAGGGGACCTGCGTCCATGCGGCCCATGGGTGCCCCCGGTCCTCCCCCGGTCCGCAGCCTCAGCCGTGGCTCCACGGATGCATTTCTGAATGCACCAGCAGCATCTCCACGCACATGGCTGCAAACATAAGTGCAAGGGAAAACCATGGCATAATGTACCTCAAGCGCAACCACTCGCTCTGAGGCTTGGAGACCTTGTACCAGACAGAGTGAGGTTGCTTATGGTATGGCTTGTAGTTGTGCTTCCAGCCACATCAGATAGCAGTTTTACCTTTTCCTTGGGCAGAAGGTTTTTTCCCTGCAAGATTGTCTAGTGGTTGTTGGGTTTGGGTGGTTTTTGCACATGTATACTTTTAGCATTGGAAATGGCCCATCCCAAAGCTTGATTAGCATTTCGCTAATTTTGTAGCTACCACCTGCTATTCCTAGAAGATATAGGGAACAACTGTTCCCTATCCACTTTTTCTACGCTACTCACAATTTAACCATATTCTCCCTGTGCTGTTTCTGTTCTATGCTAAAGAGCCGTAGCCTGTTCTTACTCCTTGTAGTGGAGATACTCTGTTTACCCATTCTTGGCACCATGCTCTTTTCTTTTCCAGTTGTCCTGTTATCTTTCTCCTCACCACTTCTAGCATGTAACATTCTCTAGCTATTTATATGTCTGTACTACATAGTTTACAACCAAACTAATTTGTTTGTATCATTTAGCAGAAATTCTGTCTCCTTATACATCGTCTAGTATTCAAAGAATGCTACTTCTGCAGTATCTAACTAATACCCAAACGTCCTGACGATAGTCAAGAATGGACAAATCAGCAATCACATCTCAAATAGATCTCAGCATGCAAGCCTTGATTATATGGAGCTTAATACATATGGGTACATGGGAAATCAGGCTGCTTCTTGTTGAAAGTCTACAATGTAAAGTTTAATTCCAGGCACTACACAAAAATATGTGCAGGCAGGAGACGTAAGGCTTTGTTGCTCTCTTCATTCAAATTTGGGTACAAGCTACTGAAAACCGGAACAAAATATTATGCTTTTAGCTGTTCCCATCAATGGCTTGTCTCACTTTTCTACCTGTTTTCACATTACAACAACTCATTCCAATACACGATCAGAAAAAGAAAATGGAGGCATTATGATATTGGGGAATTGCTCATCTGAGTTTAATAGCTCTATTTTTATAATTATTGATTGAAAATTACTCTCTCTGAGGGCTGTTGAAATATGTTTTCATGATACATTTTGCACCAAAAATGCCAATACTTACTGCTCAATAATCCTGCCTTTAGTTTGCCTAGTCCTTCCTCTGCTAAAAAGAGAATCCTTTGTGTAATGCTCCTTTGTGCAGCACACAAATACACCTTGGTGTAGCAATCCTTTGTAGTAGGGCTGTCTCACAGCATCGCTGAGATGAGGCAGATTAGAGGAAATGCTAACTTTAAGTGAATGACAAATGATCCAAGGGGATGCACGATTACCAACCACTTGATACTGGGCCGCGTGATAAGATCACTGTGGCTTGATTGCATGTCAAGGCTGTATGATGCTGCTTGTGCCCTGGCGCATCCTGAAAGGCGCCAAGAATGATCTAATATGGAGATCTGTGAGAAAAATATTTGTTGGATTGATAGATAGTTTCTATCTCTCGGATTATCTGAGCTGTAGCGTTGCATACAAAGTGCAATGGTAATCCTTTGCTTGAGCCTGGCAAGCTGGGAATTGCCATCTCCTCATTATATGGTGTTTCTTGAAAGCCAGGTTCTGCCTAGCTTTAGTGCAAGAACGGGGGCCTAAGGGTCCCTTTGCCACCCAAGGCCATGGACCACTCACCATTGCCTTTCTCTATATTAGTGGCCTCCTACCTAGGGACTCCAGCTGAAATATTAAGCGGGACTACAGATCTGACAGGGAGAAGGACTGTCATGCCGATTCGGATGCTGGTGTTACGGCAGAAGAGCAAACAGCAGCCAGCAAAGAAGCAGCAGCTTCTGGCAGGGATGGGGATTTGCGCTGCCTCCCAGGTAGGGAGCAGAGGGAACACCATCTAACTGCTAGCGTGCTAAAATTGGTCTGTCGAGATGTCGTTTCCTGGGATTACTGTTTCTTCTGTTTCTTCCTTTATGCTTTATAGAATATTTGTAGGTATGTTTCCCATTACTATTATGTGCACCAGGTAGTGCTGAAGTTTGTAGTGATTTCAGAGCTCAATCCTACAGAGCCACAAACCTGAAAAGTCTCGAAAGGCATGTTTAAGATTGCCAGGCATTTTTTAATTATGCAGTCAGCAGAAGTTTCAGTACATAGCTGTGATTTCTTTTTTTATTGTATGTGCCCTGAAAAGTTTTACTCCCAAAGGATGTTGATTAAAAATTTTAATGGGGGTTTTAACAGCCAAGCTACATGAAGATGCTCAGCCTTTAAGTACTGTCCCCAGCATTAATAAAATTAGTGGGAATACACTCTGCATTTGTGTAACAATTATCCCCCAGTTTCTATTTTGTTCCTCTAGATCATCTTGCTTGCTTCAAGTATCCTGTCTCCATGATTTATTGCCAGATCTGCTTTGTCACCATCTGCTCTGCTGTTGCTCAAGAAAGAACAAATCCCCAGAAAACATTACTGTCCAGACTAAGCACCATATAAGCATCCTTTGCACATTCAGCCAAACATTGACTAATGGCGAGCTAAGCTATAATCACAAATTCCCTCCTTTCCTGTTCACTACAGTTCAAATTCATATCAAAAACTTGGTGGAATTCAGCTATCCTCCTTGGGGATATAGGTTACCATCTGTCTGGTTTCCAGTGGTACATTTAAAAAACATTTGTCCCATTTTCATAAAACATCCTGCTGCACAGCAACCACTTTAATATCTAATTACACAGCATTATGTATCACATATGTCACAACCAGAATAATTTGACCTCAGTTTCTCTTATCTAGTCTAGTCTGTTTTGCTATTTTAAATTAAGTTATCCAAACACCTACAAATCCAAAAGTATGCCTCTAGCTAATGTAATTAAAAAAAATAAAATAAGTAAATATTGAACTGCCCGAGGAATATTTTGGATTTAATTTGGTAATTTATATAAGATTTTCATTTCAAAAGCAAGCTAGATTTTAAACTAAAGGTTAATGTACTTACCATTGCATAAAAAAAAATAAAACCAAGTTAGTAAAAGCAGGCAAGAGAAGAGCAAAAGATATCAGTTGTTACGCTGCCCACATAACACATACAAATGCCAAAAATATAGCAAAATAAATTGGTCTTCCCCACTCCTCAAATCTTCCTGGCTGTCCCCAGCGGCCTATGCAGAGGACAGACGGTCATTCTGTGGTCAGACAGGGCAGAGCATCTTCCTAAGCCATGTCTACTCAGGGTGCTTGACACGAGGCCTGCTCAAGTCTGTGGGAAGCTTCCCATTGACTCCACCAAGCCGTGGTGCTGTCGGGGACCCCTGGAGAGGGGCTGGGGGGAGGCAGCCAGGCTGCACCACAGCCGCGTCCCTCCTCCCTGGCCAACCCACGTGTCACCACTAACCGCCCCTCTGAGCACCTTTCGGTGCAGTTGATGATGATCAGGGCAGAGATGCTCTGGGAGCACTGTGATTTCAAGCGCACAGGACACCGCTTGATACCAAAATCCCATGGGATGGTGGCATTCACCATGCTAGACCAGTAGCTTGCCTTGCACCAGTTTGCCCAGCTGTGCTGTATTTCTGCTTGCTCATGCAGGGATGATGCTCCAGCGGTGGAGGGATAATGCCTGGAGCATTCTGCTTCCCCTTCCCCCAGCCAGGATGTTTCTTCTTCCACCCCAGCAAAGCGCTGAAGCAGAGCAGAGTTGCCATGAACGTGGGCTTAGAGGGGTAATGGTCTGTAGGTCCTGAGGGGCTTGTTGAGGGTGGGGGATAGGGAAGTTCTTGGAGACTCCACTCAGTTCCTCTGGGAGAGCTCCCAGCCGAAGAGTGGGATGAGAGTGCCTCAGGAGCTGGGGCTCAATGAGACAAGACAGAGAGAGATGCAGGGAAGAAAAAAAAAAATCCTTCCTCCTTCTACCCAGAAACTCAAGTAGACCCCTTGGCCAAAAGTGTTGGTATCCAGCACTAAGTTTTGTCATGATACTTTTTTCTGCTATCAGGTCCTGGAAGATTCAGATAGTATTTCCTATGGGTACCCCAAGGAGAACAGTTGCAGCAGACCACTCTTGAGATGACAAACAGATGATGGATAGTAGCAATTATTTTTTTTGAGCACAATTTTTTTCCTGTCTGTACCTAGCCAGAAAGCAGCTATCTCATTCACAGCTATTTATCTAAGAGAAGCTATAAATTTAACTGAAGTTCACAGGGAACACACACTCTTGAGGGTGGTAGGGTACTTCTCTGTAATCACATCAGTTCTGTCTGCACTGAATCTGAGGCAAATTACTCAGAAGTCTCCCTCAGTTTCTCTGAGTCTTCCAGATAGATATAGCATAGTTACTCCAAAGAATGATGTTAATGATGGAGTCTGTAGTGTAGGATTCTTCCCCAAAACTCAGAATCACCTTAGAAGAACAGCAGCCAAGCTTGATCAGTCAGCCTGACTCCACTGAACCGTCCCTGCGTTCTTTCACGTGAGGAGAACTCTGGCTGCTTTGCAAAGAAAAGGTCTGTTCCGAGGAAGATGTATTGTTGGACTGAGGGAGAGATGGGGTGGCTGAGAACAGAGAGGTACCTCGAGAGACTAACTCTGGCATCCCTAGAGCACGAATGACCTTTACATAAGGTGTATGACTGGGCAAAGGATGCTCGCATCACCCGCAACCGGTCATGGTTTGGTTGCACATTAGCGAGCGTCAGTTGTCTGGTGGCAACGTCCTGAGCGCACTGTGGACACTTGGCCAGGCTCCCCGGGGCTCAGAGGGGGAGGCAGGAGAGTCAGCAGCGCAGGGCTGGAGGCACACGTGTGGTTGGAGCTGCCCATCTTTTCTAAATGATTATTTTCATTATGTTATTGGTGTTAAACTGAATTCACAGTAGTAAATGCCAGATTTTATCAGACAGGGAATGATGTCATTTAAGAAATGGACATTGAATTCCTAGGAAGAATTGCAGAAAAAAAGGGAAAGTTTGTAAATCACTTAGATTTTAAAGAACTTGTTCTATTCTACAGACATCCCAGTAGGACAGAAAAAGCTCTTTGCAGGAAAAAACTCCACAGACATCATATAACGTTTCACTATACTGCTGAGCTAGTCAATGAGATTTAGAAAATATTCAGGCATCAATACCAAAGCCTGTTTGCTAACTACCCCCAGTGGTAGTATTACAGTATCGGGTGCAGCTAGCCGGGAGAAAAATAATCTGATACCCATTAAAATTTATCTGCTGTTTCAAGACAGATTATCTGACCAAGATCAGTATGACTCTGAAGTTATCTCAGAGGAGACCTCCTGAGCAATATGATATTCACACCAATATCTGAATGAGTAGAAAAGAATGCAGGTAGTATCATAACTTACAAGATATTTCATTATAAGTCTGTCAGTGGACCTCTTCAACTAACCAATAAACAAATAAATAAACACAGAAGGAAAGGGATCTCTGCATTTACCCTGGTGTAACTTTGCACTTTTTGCTCAGTGACAGGATTTATAACTTTATGCCCAGAACTTCATTTACACATTCGCTTTTGAGCACATTTGCTTATACAACAACTCTGATTGCCAGAGCAATCACGCTTGCAGCCAAGGTACAAAATAGTCCTCCATTTATGATTTGCCTATGCACAGAGGTCTAAGCACTCCAATAAAGGCAGGATTTAACAGTTCATCCCACTTCTCATCATGGAATTAATCAGGACAACTAATGGTAAGACAGGCTTCCCATTTAATAAGCAGATAATAGTCATGAGTTTTGTGCACATAAAGAGACAGTATCTGATGTCCCTGACCTGTACAGCCGGGCAGAAGTCAAAGGTTTGTATATACTTACTAGAGATGAGAGTGGAACAGAACAAATAAATTATCTGTGTAATTAAGTCACCTCGTGAATGAGAGAGGTCACAAGAGGCCATCGGAATAAAGAAGTCATGGCTCTAGCATGGTAAGGAAGACACCACTCTGGGCACCTACACATTTTCCATAGAGATTCCTGTGTCACAGGTTCCCTGCTGCTCATGTGCCAGTTCAATCCCATGGATGCTGCTATTTTATTTTTTAACTGAATTAGGGTGCAGCTAAGTCTCAGGATGTCTACAAATCCTTTCTGTGTCTGTGCTGAGTCTCCACAGGGCTGCGCAAGGAGCTGAGCAGACGTGTTCACTCCGTGCACTTCCAATGGTTTTAAGTGCAGTGCTTTTTTGGGCCCGCTGATAACTAGATTACCTATTATGCTATTTCTTTAGTGAGAGATATGAAGAAATCTTCACAAAAACCCCTGACTGTATCTAACCTTTCATCCCAAAGTGATGGGAATACTCTACAGCGTTCTTTGCATAAACCTGAAGTATGCACTAAGACAGGATGTTAATTCCATTTTATAACTGCTGGTAAATGCAAGAGAGAGTATACACATATATCCATCCCAGAACATCCATTAATAAATTTCATGAGTGTTTTAAGAATCTCAGATGACTAAACCCCCAAAATATGAAGTGTTTTTTTATGATTTTCAAGACTGGTAATTGTTTTAGTGTCTCGGTCTCAATGCAACTTCCACAACTAAATAAAAAGCCTTGAACTTGAGAATATGAGAAGTGTCTTCAGTTTCAAACAAACAGAGCTTCTGTTAAGCAGAAGTTGCCCAAATTCTGTTTTACAAAACATTTGATAAAATCTGCTTGGTTAGTTAGTAAGAGGGTATTAGAATGAGTCTGCAAAACACGGATGCATCTTTGATTACAAACCAATATGACAAAATGAGCTGTATTAGTAAAAATGAACCTGAGCATTTCTATTTTTACTATGCTAAAGACTGTGATTTCCCAAAGCACATTTTTAATACCTAAGGGATATTTGATGGAGGGTGTGGGAACAAGCTGTTATGAAATCTGTGAATAGTCTAGCATCTGCAGCTGAGAATGCCTGACGACTGGGTAATGATGGGAGAAGTACCAGTGTTTCATGTAAAGATGTGAGCTTATATCCTGTCTGAACTCTTAGGGGTAAAGACCTTGCAATTTCCTAGCAGAGAGTTTTGCAGAATACTTTCCTGATACTTAAATTGAACTCTTAAGTGCTTGTGTAATAGAGTAATAATGATAAACCATACAGCATGTGAGCTGCAGAACAAAAGTTTAGGCTAAAAAAAAGACAAATAGGTGACCGCAGAGAAGTACAATAATTCATAATTTGAAAATTGTACTAAAGAGTGAAGCAGCTTCTGAGCAAATAAAAAACTTCTCACAGAAACATAAGATTAACTCTTGACTAGGTTAATCTACATGGTGTTTAGCTTTTTCACTCCTTGGTACTCTAAAGTGCAGGATTTGTAATAGGTCTATTAATCAAAGTGATGGAAGAATAAAATCTTCACACTCAGCCAGGAAGGCATCAAGTCAGTATCAAAATCATAACATTTTCAGTTAAAGCCGTCTATCTGGACTTTGGAAATGTTTAGACTACACAACCAAAAGTTAGAAACCAAACATTTGTACTAAGCTGATAACAAGTGATCATTAATTAAGACTGAAGTCAACAATCTGGCACTGAAGAAATTTCTAGGACCCTGAGCCAAAAGTCTAAGGTAAGATGTCCAAAGTAAGTTCATAATAATTCATCATCAATACGAGATGAGATAAGCTCATTGGAGGAAGTGAAACATGGATAATACAGGGGACTACAGGCAGCCTGTATCATAAATATTAACTTCTTTTCTGAGAGGGAGGCTAATGGGGAATCATGATTCACCTTATTTAGGACTGGTTTTTATAATTGGATAAACAGTAATTTAGGGCTGAGGTTACTAACTATTATTGATGCCGTCAAAGATTTATATTGAGATGCCAGCTAACTACCAAACCCAGCTGTTGAACCTGGTTGTGCTAGGCTGTGTCCCAGCACATAGTAGTGTTGCCGAAAAACTCAGAATAAAGAACTTATCAACACCAATTTAGTGTAGATAAGCAGACACTTCTTTATTA
>JAVJGG010000054.1:20988773-21025396 GCA_035590195.1 Aviceda cuculoides | reverse complement strand
ATAATCAAGTAACAGTATTTATATAAGATACCCGATTTCTAAGTGGGACTGGTTCAACTTTTTGATGGAAATTTTTAATACCAACTTGTAATTGTTATGCACTGCACATGAAACAGATGGAAAAGTCCATGTGAATTCTACATTTAAAATAAATTTGAATTTTCAAACAATAATAACAAAGGCATTGTTATGAGCATTTTTGCCTAAACTGCTTTTTCTTTAAACAAACATCAACACACTCCCCTTATTTTAACAAAGATATGATGTACTAACAGGATGGTAATAGGTTATATTACTGTGTATTCAACATGAAAATAAAGTGCATATTGTATACTTGACCTGATTTAAAAATGGGCACACATAGCTAAGATGATCTTGTATTTTAAAATGGAATTGTATGAGCAATCGAAAAAGATAGTTAGAATTGCCACATTATCTTTTTTACTATTTCCACGCAGTGGTATCTTCCAACCACTAATTACCAGAAAAAATATAGAGACAGGAGAAAAACCCATTAGAAGTAATAAAACTGGAAAATGCACTTCGTGAAATACTACTTCAAATTCTGTAAAGACATAAGGATGAAAGGCTGTGGTAAGACTATCTTAAAAACCTTAAATTACAGTCTAAATTTAGGATCTTAGAGCTATTTCAGTTGCTTTCTTCCTTTTTAAGATAGTTAAACTGGGGATGTACTGTGTGTTATTTTCCACAAACTATTACAATGGTGAGACAGAATTCTATTTCATAGGAAGAATAAGACATCATGTAAATTTCTCATTGTAAATATTTTACAATGTATTCTAGTCCTCATGTCCTTTTCTGCAAAATCAGCAATTAAACCATTTAGAACAGAAAAAGCCCAATAGTAATAAAAAATTCACCCATAAAGAGTATGTACGTATGGATTGAGTCATTCTATATGAGTTAAGTTCACTGAAAGATTATAAAGGAGCAACAGTGTCATGGTTAATTTCAGAAATGTTTTGAAGTTGGTCATTGTCCCTTGGATGACAGAAAATAGGGATCCCCATTTTAGGAAAGGGGCATGCCCCCAAATTTTTTCTTGCCTTAGGTCAAGTGATTTGGCCCTCCCATATTGATCCATCTATTTATCTATGCCTGAAATGGCTTTTCTGAAGGCAGTTCTTGTCTGCATGACTGACTGGCAGTACTGTTTCTAGTGGGATACGTTCCCTTTGTTTCTGTGTCTTCTGTTTCTGTTTAAAGATCACTCCGGGAAAGTGAGAGGAAGACATTGCATAACATGCATATGAAATGCAGACTGTCCTCCCAGTGATACGCCTTCCTAAATATGTACTTTCATATAGTGCCTTTTGTTGGGCTTTCCACGTGCATTTATAAGTTTCTTTCAGAATAGAGCGTAAGAGACTTGGATAGTGCAATAAAGTTGTAAGTTAAGTGTTTAGTTAGATGAACGGCGAGGTAAAGTCACCTTTAGTAAGTATATGGGTAATGAAGGAGGGCAGAGAAAAGATGGGATTAGATGACTTGTTACTTTTAAGTTTAAAGTGGATGATTTGGAGAACAAAGAGGAAATTCTTAATTTAACAGATCATTGGGGATGTCATTGTTCTGCTTTTCCATCTAGTTGATCTCCGTTCAAAGAAAAAAAAAAAAAAAAGATAATTTCTATGTAACGCACAGAAATTTAATTAAAAATAAAACCAACTGCTACTATAGAAAAATGTATTTTAAATGTCATTATGGTGGCTTTTTAAACTCAGGATTAAACATGGACCAAAAAGCTACAAGATTTAACTAAATTCTAAAGTTAAAGTAGCTTTTCTTAGTTTGAAACCTGGTGGTTGTTGGGTGGTAAGCTGAGAAATACCAAGTATAACTACTTTAAAAAGTTATCACAATATTCTCATTTAACCCTCCCCCTCCCTTTTTTTTTTCTCCTTAAACCAGGTGTGTATCTTTTTCTGCAGTCACTTCCTCTCCATTTTTCATTAAAGGTGAGAGTATATAGGTATTCTGCATGACCAGTAAGTTGTAAAGAGGCTGCTGCAACGTATTTCACACCTTCATAGGAAGTGGCTTTAGTGCAAATAAAACAGTACATACCACAGACTAGCGAAGGGCATGCTTTGCTATTTCAATGTATGCATTTCAAATAATTTTAGTATAAAAATGTTGAAAATTTAAATAATTTTAAAAAATAAGTTAAAACAAACTTTGTTTTGAACCTACAGTATAAGCAGATACAACCAAGCATCACAAAAATAATTAAAGTTTGCTAAAGGGAAGTAAGGCAGAGCAATTCTTAAAAATTGAACAAAATAATATGTGTACTCAATTTTACAAGGTGGCAGCCATTTTCAACATACGCAATACTAAGTGAAAATAAGGGAAAAGCTTGTGTAAGGCCAAAGGTGCAAAGACTTGCAGTTTTGAAAGCAAATGCCATAAAGGCCACTCAAATTAGACTCGCTGTACTGTAAATCTTTCTCCTCAAGTGCAGAGACTTAAGCATGCAGTTCTGAGATCAGGACTGGAGTTAATTTCCTTTCAAATTATTTGTAACAACAGAAAACATTTATGGAACTTCTTTGGCAAACGTTTTTAGGTTAGTTTGACACAAACATCTATAAACATCTTGACTCAAAAGCTTTCTCCAAGAAGGTGAATTAACACCATTAAGATACTATTTTTTTTCAGCACTTGTTGAAATCAAAGGCTTGTTATCAATTGTATTTAATTACATTAACACTTAAAAACCTTCACAGATGCTAATGGTCTGCCAATGTAAAGTATGTTTAGCGATTTGACCATTGCCTTCCGAGTATATGACCAGTATTGTTTCAACTTCATTGTAAAATAAGCAAGCTGGCAAGATACAAGGTAAATTCCAATCTGTTTACAAAGGCTAAGCAAATACTTGTTAAAAAATTTAGAGATGCTGTGTTACAGTATAGTTGCACAGTGCTTATGTCTACTGAATACACAAATCCAAACTTTATGGAACAAGACCATTATAGATCTTTAAATCTTTGATAACTGGGCCATGGTCACAGCTCACAGCAAAGATCTAGTAGTCTGTCTCACAAAAGTAACTGCTAAGGCCTAAATCTCAAGCTGCGTTCCTTCACCATTCCTCAGGCCTTTGTTTTGTGGTATCATAAGCTCTTATTACTTCAGACTGGGAAACTATTCCATTTTCATCTTGAGAGAAGGCGTAGCCATCTGCAGATACAGAACAAAATAGAAACCAAGTAAGTTTTGACCTGATTTTTTTGTTAAAAGCTTTAATAAAAACAACTTAACAAAGGTCAATAGATGGGAATAAACCTCTTTTCAGCAACCAGTAGGTAGAAAAAACATGCCATTTCTTACATAATTTTGCAATTATAAAATAGCAGAAAGAACTCTGTGCAGTGTCTTAGGAATGAAGAGAAACCTACCAACAGGCAAAAAACATGGTCTGCTGGGTTTAGGATACTGTGTCTTTACTACAAACAAATGCAGTGAAAGGTAGAATTTTACTTCTATATTATTAATGGATATTAATTTTTATTTGTCAGTGAACACTTACGAAGCAAGTTTTGTTGCAGAGAGTCAGAGCGATACAAGTTCACATGGTTCTTCTTAAAAACATTCTTCAGTAGTTGGGCTCTTTCAGTTAAGCTAGAAAGAAAGTGAACATGTGTGAAAAGTATTTACTTATTAATTACAGTATCCCTTTATCTTTTGAGTCTGTTAAATGAGAATTAATCATTAAATGAAAAGTGTCCATTCTCCTTCTTCAACTGCCCCTGAACTAACTGTCAAGAAGATGATTAAAAGCATGTGCAAGGGCAGATTATGAAGTCCAGATCTCTGGTAATGTTTTTACTCGTCACAGGACAGGCAAAAAAATCCATTTGAAGCACTGTTGTGCACTGACAATACAAATAAATGAATAATATTGTAAACATTTGAGCATGGCTCCTTCAGAAACATGCAGTGTAAAGGGAAGGCATTGGCTTCCTTGACGTAGCATGACCTGATTAGTGCCAAGCTGAATTACCGTCTTTTTCTTACTTAAGACAGTGCTCTTGGCCTCTACTGACACAGTACCCCAAAGGGATGGGAAAAAGAAGATGGAGGGAAAGTCACATCCATGGCCATCAGCTGTGTGTACAGAAACTTATTACTTCCATGGAAAGTGTTCAAGCAAGGTGTATTCCCCATGAAACTCTAGAAGGTGTTTTCCTGGAGATCATACCCAAATAACAGACTACTATTACTACTAGAGGTTGGTCACTTCAGCCCATCTTCCTTCTCAGCAGTACTGAGTCTGTTGTGTTACGCATTTATTGTGCTTAATGTGACTGAAGTGATTCTCCATTTCAGCCCAACTAGAAAACAGAAATATTAAACAGATTTTAAACCGAGACTCAAACATTGGCTGAGTGCTGCAGACAGAACGGAGTAGTGAAGGTATCAAGTTTCCTTACCGTCCATCTTTCCTACAAAGTTCTCTCAAATAGGACCCTACATTACTAAATAAATAACAGGCAAACTAGCCATAGCTCAGAAAGCTTTTGAAATCTGACAGTTTTGATAAGATATCAAAGATGTGCAAGGGACTATGTTAAAAAAAACTCACAAAAAACCTTCAACTTCTTCCTCTAGATTTGATATTCACTGTGAATTAGAGCTTGTGTTTCAGAGAAACACCAACCTATTATTTGAAACATTTCCAATGCTGAAAAATCCCTCCCCACGTTAAATGGTCTAAAAATCAGTTCACTTAAAAAAAAAAAAAGTATCTTATGTTTATTCTGAGTATACAGTGATTTGATTTTGTTATAGTTTTGCTAGATTACCAAATTTGTCTCTTGTGTAAGGATGTAGTAAGTAAAACAGATTTCACATGTCTACATTACTGAGTTTTGATCAGTCAAATTACTTTTCAATATTATTGTCAATTAGCTCAGCAGACTTACCTTCCCAGGCTACCGATCAGACTAAGTGGTGCAAGGAATGGAACTAGATTGCTTCCCCTACTAGATTAGCATTCAAACCATTAAATTAGAAATGCTCATTCTTTCTTCAGTGAGTATGTACTTCTTATACATGAAGCTGAACCACTGTGTTAAACTGGAGAGACTAGTGGTCTACCTCCCCTTTCTGTTTCCCTCCAGTATGGTAGTTAAAGTATATACCAGGATGTGAAAGCTTGTCTCTTCTAAGATGGAACACGGAAATAAACCTACTATTCCCACACCCATAGAGGAATACTAACTGCAAAATCTACAATGTAAGGGGATAGGCAGGGGAAACTGCTTCTGTGGCTGTGTTTTGAATGAAAAGATGGAATGAGACTTCCTTGTAAAAAAGGAATTAGATACCAATTCCAGGAAAGCAGTCGGCATCTGCTGACTGAACCAAGAATGGAGAGGTTGGAGACATACCTTAGTTTCGGTGTTTACATAAGCTAGCTCTTTGGGACTTTTTTTTTTTTTTTTTTTTAATCCTAATTGCTCCTCTAGACTGTGTAGGAGCCTTGTTTTTTAGTTCAGAGCTACAAACTGTTGAAGTGACAAGATTAATAAAAATTAGGGACTGAGGTTTAAACCACACGGAAACACAAAGTGAATAAATATCTTCATGTAAGATGGGAAGTGAAAAGAGGTGGAAGACCAAGCGAATACTTAGATACAGTTATCAACTGTATCTCCTTTGGAATACATCTGAGAAGCTCTTAATGTGAGTTGAAATCAGTGAATTTCTATGAAATTTTTGGTGTTACTTTTTAATAAAAAACTATTTTATTAAAAATATAGCAGGCCTATTCTAGCATTTTTGGTACCATCATTATTCTTTGCTTGTGTTCCAGAATGAAATGTTCAGATTGCTTAAATGATAAGCACTGGAAATACTTCCTTAAGTTTTACAAGAACATGAAGTATGCACATTTCTTAGTTTATGTATAATGAAGTTTCCACTGCACAGATCTGACTGCTGGTACAGAAAACACAAATTAAGTAGGAAATACAGTTGGGAAAAGAAAAGTTCTCCCAGCTATTCAGGTATTAAATTCTGCTCTATTTCTATACTTGAAATACTGCAGGCTCTTTATTATGAATCATCCTGTTGCCATTCAAAAGCGTATTTAAAAACCTACATGCAAAGCCAAGAAAACATGGTTTCATAATTAATCAATGATAAATCATAGTAACTAAACGCCTATGCTCTTTATGTGTACCTATATGGACAAGCAGAATATTAACTGTTTTTGAACATAAAATGTTTAGATTCACAGGCAATTAATCTCATTTTTAGAAAAAAAATTTTACTACTTTATATATTCCTGACCAACCATTTAGCTGGTCTAAAAATAATTTCCAAGTAGACTGAATGAAAAACAATGATTATATGAAGCAGCATTTGCAGTATACATCTCTAAAGACATTTCCACAAGTTTGTGCTGTTATTCATGTTACTGTTAGTCTATGTAGTATTCAACCCAGTAAAAATATTTTTGTACTAAGTATTAATACTGCTGTTGCTGCCTAAGCATTATATACAAGGTATCGGAAAAACTTTTTGAACAATGGTTTATATACAAAAAGTATCCTTTTACCTTAGTCATTTCAATTTTAAGGAGAAATGGCTTTGGGGCATTTCAATTACAATGGCTCTAATGATAGAAATCATACTTTTTATGGCACAGATTTGTTAATCCACTGAAGCTGCTCTGTTATTCATCTATTATCTATCAAGGCACCCTCAAGTCAATACTACTCCAACATGGAAGTTTACTTTCTGTTGGAAAAGTGACCATGCAAAATTCACACTTTCTTGCTCAAGACATGTTCTTCCTTAACTGAGAAATATATAGGATAAAACCAATTTCAATGTGTTGCCTACAGAAAAAAGAATAAAGTATTTTTGGACAGTTTTGGGGAAAAATCTGATTACACATCCTTATGCACACTGAAACAGCAAGATAGGACAGGAATGCTCTTCCTCAGCCTTCAATGATAACAGTCTAAAAACCTTTTCAAATGAGCACTGTAAAAATACAAGGGATGACAGTTTTTAAGACTGTATTAGCATGTCCTACTTTTAAAGCATATGCTAAAATACAATAAAGATCTTTGAAGAACAGTATTTTAAATTATTTCAATGTAAATATCAATTTTATCCTAATTTTAAGAAAACAGCTGAAAGCGTAAATTTAGAATTTAAATAGAAAATTCCCATCCTAAGATTGATGGAAAAACATTAAAAGGTAGAGCCTTACAATCTCAGTTGTATTTAAATGCATGCAGTATCAGGTCAACGGAGTTCTAAAAATCTGCAACAAATATATTCTAGGTGAAAAAACAACAATAAAAATTAACCTAATATACTTCAAAGTAAATGTTCAGATACTGTCTGATAACAGCATCTAGCCAATAGTAGAATCCTGACCTGTTATCTGTGGAAGTTGAGCCTCTCACTTTGTGTTGTAGCATTTTTAAGACGGGGATGGACAGAGTGGAGAAGTTCATGAGTTATCTTTCTCATTATTTCCCAGTTACTTCTTAAGCAAGCAGTGATTTATATCTTCTTAGGTTACTTTGGCATTTCGTGAGAACAAATGCCTTACTCTGCTACAATATAAAAGGGTACTTCCAGAGGTATGCATACTAGAAAAGTATTATTTGGTGCTGAAGAATACACAGTAAGTTTTTTTAAAAAATAATTATTTGTTCTTGCATGAAAAGCGCTACAACTCAACAGTTTGCTTGCAAGAAAAGTGCTCAATAAAAAAGTCTCATGTACATATTTAAAACAGATGTAGAGGACATTCCTTATCAATTTAACTACTTACTCTGCACTAGTATCTAGTTAATCCAGGCTTCTGCAACTTAGAAGACTCAAAAATGTTTACAATAGTTCAATCAAATTTCTGAAGATGCAAGTAAGTCAGTTCATCAGACCATTCCTTTAACAGAGAATACTTTCTCCATAAAGGGTGAAGTTTTGGCTCTATTACCTGAATTAAGATATAATTTAAAAAAGTAGAAGGGAATAAATCCTTCAGAGATATTAAGATGTCTAACATCCATTCATTTGCATGTTAGGTGGATGCTTGTATACTTCAAATACTACAGGCCTAAAAATAACTTTGTGGAGAAGGAATGGATCTAAGAAAGACATTCTGGCAGGTAACTAAACAACCTTCATGAAGCCCTCCTAACTACTTAATTGTGGGATAAAAAGATAATTATAAAACTAGTGGTGAAAACACCAAGTTCCTCTTACCTAAGTAAGACAAGATTTGGAAGACATTCTGTAGGGTGAAGGAAGAGCACACTGCCTAGACAACTGAAGTAAAAGTAGCTGAATTTGGGAATACAAGAGAAGTCTTGGGAAAGCAAGTATGGAACACTAAAAAGGTACATTACCTTACTTTCTTCTACATCCACAAGATGTTTTCCTTTTAGCACTGTCTAGTACTAACATCTGCTTTCTTTTCTGCAATTTATTCTTTTACAACTTTTGCTGTTTGCAAAAGAGCGCACAGCATACATTGCTTCTGGCTCAAAAGTCAGCACACTGATATAGGAGTTGGTTAATTTGGAGGAAAATCTTGCCCTGAAGCTGCCTGAATCAGCACTGCCACTGGAGAGAGGCATCCATAACAATCAATGTAGATCACCTTTAAAGGTAAGAGAACTTACTCTTGCAAGCACTAGCTGCATCTTGCAATGATGAAGGAAAAGTATGCTCGATGCAGGAATTATGATCAACTAGGGGATTCTGCAGTACTTCCAGTCTGAAGCTATGCTACAAAGAGAGCATATAGAGCCTGATGGGAGACACTATGCAGGTATGAGCTCCTGTGTAGCCCATCACACTAGACTAGGTGTTCCGCAGGTGGTGGGATGAGCTTCCAGGCCTCAGGGTACCTCTCCTGGTATTTGTCTATGGCGCCAAGGAAGATGAACTGCACTAGAGACAAAACACTGTTGTGAAAGTAATTTCTAGGAAAAGAAAGTATAAGTAGGAGCAAACGCTCACAGAAGCTGGATATCCCACCCATTAGAAATGGTGGTCATCGCCTTGGTATCCAATGTAAATTGGTCTTCAACCTGGTAAATCCTAGTAAGTTGATTCCCACAAAACTGGAGGAGGGATATGGTAAGACTGAAGGAAAAAGGGAACTTAAGTATCTTTATGAACAAAAGGTGCTTCCTGAAAATTGAACCTACAATAAAAGAAGTGGCTGTTTGTGTTTTTTCTGGTCTCTTTCCATGCCTACCTTGGTAGGAAAAAAGCCTTCTTGGCTAAGCCCTTTGCCATGAAGATACTAAAAAACCAGCAGTCCAAAGGGAAGAATGAACAGGAAAATAAAGTATCAACAGTTTTGGCTTTTTTTGGAATTCATAAAACTCATGAAAATGAAGACAAGAAAAGAAAGCTCTACCTCAGCCAAATGGCACTAATGAATTGGAAGCTGGGGAGAGAGAGGCTTTGTCAACTCACACTCCCGTTCAGCAAGTGCTTGCTACAAGTTCGGCGAGGGTTAAAAAGTCTTAAGTATTTTAGTGAGTGCACACCTTTATACCGAGTTTACACATAGAAATTGTCCAATTTTTCAGTTTTACCTTCTCCCTTTTCAAACTACCTGCCTGACTTGTGACAGAGGATGTAACAAGGGAATTCTTGTGGAGTCTTAAGTTTAACCTATAGGAGGTAAGAAATAACTTTGTCAAATTTGTTTGCCCTGGACTGGCATTAGGTACAAGCCAGCTTGCTCTATTCAATTTCAGCAAATCCTAGACAGATTTTGCTGTGTTACCCTATGCTACCAAGCAGGTTTTAAAAATTTATTCTATTTTTGTGTGTGTGTGCGTGTGCTTAGGCCCAATTTACAACTATACTAGTAAAAGAGGCGGGTTTGAACTCACTTTATATTAATTGTTAATACAGCCAAAAGTGACAGAATTAAAATTGTACCTCAAGTTTGTTCTATACATATTAGAAACATAAAAGTCAGCTACAAAGAAACACATCAGTTAACGCCTTTGGTAAAACCTACATCTAAGCATATGAAAAAACATACAGGCTCAGTAGACCTGAAACCTCTTTACAGATGCATTTTGTTTGTATGGTTTTTGAAAAATAACCTTTTGTCTTTGATACATGTATAAGGCTGAAAATATTTAGCTTTTTTTTTTTAATTTAAAAAAAGACAATGATCTACAGATTTTTACAGTACCTCTTGCCATGTACAACTGCCCCAGGATCCTCAGACTTTGCTTCCAACTCCTGAACTTCATCTACCAGTGTCTTAAAAGTAGCTCTCTTTACTCTGTAAGTAATACAAAATACTGCCAGATTTACTCTTTTTGAAAGTAGCATAACAGATTGTTTTAACACTTATATGAACATTCAATTTACAAATCCATTTGCCCAGATGACTTAAAATTAAGCTTTACAAGAAGAAATATTATAAAGCAAGTCTAAATAATGCATTTTATCAGATGTTCCTGCAAATTAGAAATAAATACTTATTGAAAAGACATTACAATTATTTAAACATTCAAAATACTAGTAACACTTGTCGAAGTTTGTCAAAAACAAACAAGTTGAAAAATAATTTTATATAATCACCAGAGCCGATCTTCATTTGGTTTTCTTATATTAGTAATTAGAAAACACACTTAAAAGTCAGTATTTTCTTCCATAAACCTTGGCATTTCTGTACTCACACTTTGTATACTACATCAAAAAGTAAAGCTGTCATAGGAATACATAGAAGTCCCATCCAAAATACTCCAGAGCTGAACATCATAGCTGCCTGGAGGGAAAAAAGCATCAAATGTGATGATGTTGTGACAAGAAGTAGGAAAAAAAACTTAGAAATATCAGTTACTTGGTTGCGGGTATCAAAAGCAAATTTAAATGAACCATTCTAGACTCTCTAATGTGAAACAAAACTTCAACTCCTTTCTAAAATCCTGGGTCGCTATAGAAAACCAGTAGATAGTAAGCACTAATTCATGTTAAGAAGCTGGTAGAAAGACCGCACTGCTTAGCTATTTGAGGGAGGGGGAATCTACCCCTCCACAATCCTGCTCTACACCCCTATGCTGATTGTAGACATTTCCATTAAAATCAGATTTATGGAAAATCCCCGCCCTGTCCCTCCCCCGCACAATCTTTGTCAATACATTATGAGCACAATTTCTTCTCTGCAATCAACCCTAACAGGACATAATGGTTCCTGAACCTTCATATGGACACTGTTAGAATAATTTTTGCAATATAACATGAATCAAAGATATCTCCAACAGAACTCACTGCACCACAGTTCCCACACTGCCATAGACTCCTGTTCAACAAACAGCTTAAAAATAAGAACTAAGAAAACAACTAATTATGTAATTATGGGAGTATGCAACATATTGTTAGATGAAGATCTAACACATTAACACATGGTGAAATATTTGCAAACAAGATCATTGCCTTTAGCTGTGTGTTTGCTTTTTTATACACTGCTTTATATTAATACATAGGAATTTCTTCTGTTCATAACCTAACTTGGTCTGTAAACATACTAAAAACTAAAACACACTAAAAAACCAAAACAAACATCATAATGTACGGACATTAAAGGAAAAAAAAACCCCCTTCAATCTACCCTAGTAATTCATGCCAAAGTATCTACATCGATAATATTATAGATGCAAGGAGTATGATAAATACTTAATGAGGCATATTACTGAAAGATTGTTTTGCAGGCAGTATTCAAAATACCTTTGTAATGTAATTAGATTGCACAGAGATTGAAAGTAACATTGCTACACAACGATACCCTTTCAAATCCTTTGCTTCATTACTTGGAGACTAATTCCTTTCAAAGGTTAAACGTCAGTATGTAACTAAAATAAACAAGCTGGAATTTCACTAATATTAATTAGCAGACAAATGCAGGTAGCTTGCATTAGCTAAAGTCTGATTTCTGAATGTGTATACATGAACATTTTAGAATTATGCTCGATATGTTCATGTGTAAAACCAGAAGTGAATTATTTTTAGAAAAGAAATTTCATTCTCATATAGGTAGAAAGTTCTATTTACCTTGCTTTCACATCCAAATTCCTACTGACACTGATTGTTTGGAAAGCATTAGAATGCATCTGAGCTGAAAATTTGGTCAACTTTCCACAGCTATGTTAAAAGGACACAGATATTGCCCTGAGATTCTAGTAATTATTTCTGCCAACAGCTGTCAGCAAAGGTGTAAACACTGAGCAGTGACAAGTTCAAAATAAAACAATTCACATTTTCAATGGAGAAAAAAAAAGAAAGAAAATTTTGTATCAGGAAGTGGAGAAAATGTATTGGCGCAGTCACTTTATAAGCAAAACATGACTTTTGACATACTTGATGAAACACTCATTTCCTAAACCAGCAGCTAATAGGAAATGTCTATCACAACTACATTTTGCAAGACTTTTTATAATTAAATAGCAATTACAGAGACAAAGTTTCCTAAAACCCAAGAAAAAGCATAAAAACCACAACTTCAAGTAATTACAACTCTTACTTCCTATAATGAACAACATTTTTTAATTTATAAGAACGTAGCAAAGAGCCGTCCTTGCGTTAGCCACCCTGTATTAAATGTTTGCTAGTGAAACAGCAAAAGTGATAATGTAGGTCTTAGGATGTTAATTCTGACCATTGTAATGCTAACTATGAATGAAGGAACAACTGGCGCCTACTATTCAGTCCATCCAGCCTTTGGCTTTACAAATGAACAACATGAATTGAGGAAAAAAAAAAAGTTTTTCTGCGTCATATTTGAAAGCCTGTCAGATTTTTTTTTCTTTTACAGAGTTAATCCAAACCTAAAAGATTTAAAGCCGACATTCGCATTAAAGACAGAGGGCCTCTTTGTATTTTTTGGACGAAGAGGGGAAAAAATAAAATCCCACAGAGGTATTTCCTTCCTTTCTGTACAAGAAAGCTCCCCCCTCACTCTGTAGAAAACATTTTTGTCTCTAACTTTTCACATCTCTCTACACATAGGCAGGTCATCTGGGAAATGGCAAACCAATCCTTTTCAGACAATGGCACTAACAGGAGCAGCCTGTTCTGGGGACGGACTCTGGCTGCCTCTGTTCGTGGTTTACAAATTGTTCCTAATGTGAGAGATTTGTGGTCTATGCCAAGTTTTCCCCCTTTAGGCCTTGTGAAACCAAATGGAATCTGCCACAAAAGTGGCTCCCAGGGGAATTCAGAAGTAATCCAAAATGAGAGCTGGGAAGCCTAGTTTATTGTAGGACTTAGAAATCTTGTACGGAGAATAAATAATTTGTTGTATGTGTAGCTCATGCTCAATATTAGGACTTTCTAAAATGAATTAACATTGTTTATTAAGTGCAATGTACAGATTTTTATGCAAATTCTTATTTTTTAAAAAGAAGAAAATGCTGAAAAATACTCCCTTTCATTACTTAGTGGCAGATTAGAAATCCTGGCTGCAAAATATTTTTAATGCACTGATGATGTACTGTTAGGAAATTACATGCCAAAACGAACAGAGAATATTCCCTTTTTCTTCACTATGAAATGATCTGCCAAAACAGCTTGCTCAGATTTTGAAAAGTCTTCTAAAAGTAAAGAGAAAGATGAAAAGAACAGTAAAATTCTTGCTGCAGAAAAGCTTATGAAAACCCTTTCCAGCCTATTTCAGATATCATCTAGGTACGTATCCTCCACCTATAAACTACAGAACTATTAAAATAATACCTCCTCAACACCACCAAACCAGCAACAGTTTCTCTTCTCAACAACCTACAGAGACAATTTTATTAGTTTCAGTCATCTGCATGTTTTTGCCTTCGTACATGCCAAAGTACTTACTGTTGTAATATTAAAACAGATCTGCATTAACTCCGAGTGCAAAGTTCCTACAAGTGAGTTCTTGCAATACCTCTAGTCTTTCTTTGCTATTTTAGAGTTTAAAAAACATCTCATAGTTTCTATTAACTAAGTAGGAACTCTGCTTATTAGGTATATTAATTAAAAAGGGAGTCTCTTCATTTTCTGCAAATGCAAAACAAAGCCTTACTGGTATCCAAGAAATAGTAAGAGGTACTGAAACAGAGGGACTACCAGGCAGTCAGGGAGCAGGTAACTGTGGATATCTACAGGCAGAATCTATAAATTCTTACTTGAACAAATCTCCTATGAGATGAGAAAAATGGGTAAGGATAGACTAAGGAAAATGCCTTTACTTTTTCCCTTGCTTCACTTATTTTCTTCAGCTAAGGATACATTGCAAGATCACCAATTTCTTCACTGCAGGCAAGTATGAAGGGTGGACTCTATCCCACAGAGGAATGATTAAGATTATGGTCTTAATTATATAACACAAATAATAAATAATATTATAAATAATAAATACATATATACAAAAGCTTACAAACATAGACATGTACTATGAAACCTAGAACTTCAAGAAGTACCTCTGTGGTGACACAGAGCAATACAGAGAATTAACGGAGACTTAGGTCTCTCTTCTACAGATGTGTCCTTAGTTCAGTCCCTTGTTTCAGCTAACATTTTAATATTCCAAGTATCCACTGGAACACATCTTGCCTTTTCGTAGAAAGTACCTTAATCACCCAGGCTGAGCAAAAGCCAGTATATTGTCTCTTCTAATCTACTAAATATTTGATTATTCTATAGGAAGTGGAATAGCAGAAGTCACAGTTCTCTGTTCAATCACCCTTTCAGCAGAAAGTATTAGCTTGAAAATTGCAAAGTAGAGACAAACTTAAATCTGGCTTTTGGGTAACATTCATTTGGGGTGAATGTTCTTGTATTTAACTGTTGGATAAATGGGTATTTTAAAAAACATAGGTGATAAGGGTCTTACTGTGGGAAGTAATTCAGGTTTGTGAATTATCAGATCAGCACTTATCTCTAACCACAGTAAGGCATTTGAGCCCAGAAAGGGATGAAATGCAAGATTGCATAGTTTAGAGTGGCCGCTCATTTTCACTTTGTGAATTAAGTTCATAGGCATTTAATTCCTTCCTTGCATTTTATGGAAGCCTAGGTTACCTCAGTAGATATTTCACATTTGGAAAAAAACCCCAAACATATCAGCAATAAATCATGGTGCCAGAAATAGCTCTTATGAAGAGAAATGATCAATTGCTATCTCTGTTGAGTTTAGACAGAAATAGTGATGAAGTGCTTTGAAAGATAAAACCCAAGAAAACAGTAAAGAAAAGAAAGGCTTCACAATGAATATTAATACCTGGAAATTTCCTCAAAAAGCTGTGGAGGAAAATGATACACAAACAAAAAATGCTTCCCCAAGAATTAGGAAGAGAAGAAGGTTCTGTTAGCAGAAGTTTGGCTAACAGGGCTATGCTACAGCTTGAACTAAAGGACCTGAAAATAACCTTTAGAAAGTTAAAGAGAATTAGCCACCTGGATGTGAAATTAGACAGGCTACAAAATGTTGGCAAGGTGAGATTTATCACACTACTTTTAATTGTGCTTGTAATTAGAGAACATTAGTTGTTCTGCAAGAAAAGGCTGGACTGTCCTCTTTTGCCTCAGAGTAAAAGATTCACAGGGAAACCTATCCGAATTGATTCAAAGACGATATAAGAAATAGTATCTGGCAAAGGAGATGTAAAGCCACGATGAGCAGATGAGTTCTGGTGGTTCTACAGAGTTTGTTACCAGGACCGGGGCCATCTGCACTGCAATAGCTGTAACAGGAGGGAGGACAGGAAACCTTGAGTTTCACTAGAATTTGTAAAGAACTGAAGTCATTCCTCACTACTGCACATCAGAAGAAGAAGTTGCTACGGAGAAAGGCGGCAGCTGAATATCATTAATCTTTTAAGTGTTGTGGTATACATAACAACAGGAGTGTGAACTGAATTTGATTCCTAACATTTTAAACATAAAACCCCCATAACTTTAGTTTATAAAGGAGATTGGCAATAATATGCCAAGGGAAAGAATTGAGTTAAATGCTGATACTATGAAAAGACTAATCAATAAAAAGGAAGAATATTGGAATGTAATAAATACTACCAAGACAGACCACCATAAGCACAAAATGTAAATTTGGTAGTTCGAAGATCAGCTCTGCTGTTTCTATTTGAACCTGTGCAGTCAAAGAGCAAGAATGAGAATGTAACCATTGAATATGGAAAAGGATCTTTGAAGTGTATCTGGGAATAGAAGACTCTGGCTAACAAATATCTAGTACTAGACGAAGTACAATTAATCCGTGAAGGTCTGAGGACTCAAAATGGAAATCACCTAATGGGAATTAAATAGGAAAAGAACAACCCCTCATGAAAATATTTTGGATTCCTGAAGTGAAAGACCAAAGCAAACTTTATATTTAAAGAACTAAATAAGCTAAAATATATTAGTATCAGAATGGTAACAAAATTTTAGGCTCTCAGGTGAGGATAGATGACTAAAATGGATATCTGTTATGGGATGAATTCTGATTAACTTTAAAAAATCTTCAATAAATCATTTATTTTATGAAGTAATAATACTCTCCACAAACATACACTGAAACATTTTATTTCTCTAAACAAGAGGTTCACACAGGTACAGAAGGGAAGACAGATAGAGATTACTCATTATTGTTTTGTAAAGACTCACAGGTCTGTAAAAGACAAGCTGGGAAAAAACTTGGAGAAGGATGAAAATGTGCTAAAAATGTGGGAAAATGCCTATAGGGGCCTTTTACTGAGAATAGGCTTGAAAAAGTTTTGGACTATGAAGGAAGACCCTAGCTTTTTTTGTTTAATTATTTCAGTGTTCTTGAAAACTGTATTTCAGTCATGCTCTGTAAATAAGAAATAGTCCCTCACTGAAAATTTACTACACCAGTTACTCCCCCTAGAATGAAGACCCTGAATTTTAGATATCATTTTAATCCAGACTGGTAATAAGCAGTGAGGCAGGAAAAAAAAAAAAAAATTACTGGCTAACTCAGCATAACTACCCCATATATTAGCCATTGAAGAATGGCTATTTTCCACAAGTTTGTGATAATGAAGTTAGAATTGAGAGACTTTGGTATTTGTTTACCATGTAAGGCTTAAGGCAATTTTTAGAAATATAGATTATCAACTGAGTTATCCGACAGGTTCTCTTGAACGCATGGCACACTGCTTCTCTTGTTTCATTGAAGAACTTAAAGAGAATCATTACTTTTCAAATTTTAGGGGCATTATTTATAACTTCCCCTTCCAATATTGAGGAAAGGTACCACAGTAATCTTCTCAAATATACAACCATTTAAATTTATTTATTATGCTGTATTCTGCAAAAGTTATTAAAATAACACTCATCTGTTTTTAAAAATGCAAGAGACAAGTATCCATTAATAGCACCTTCTGCAGCTGGAGAGACAACACAGCAGGGCATATGCTATAAGATCCCCACAGAGAAGCTGTTGATGTACAGGCTGGATGAAGACAGTACGGTAAACTGAAAACTGGCTGAATGGCTGGGTCCAGAGGGCAGTGATCAGCAGCACAGTCTAGCTGGAGGCCAGTAACTAACAGTGTACCCCTGGGGACAATACTGTGGTCCAGTCCCATTTAACATCTTCATTAAAGATCTGGATGATGGGCTAGAGTGTACCCTCAGGAAGTTTGCTAATGGCACAAAACTGGGAGAAGTGGCAGATGCACCAGAGGGTTGTGTTGCCATCCAGAGAAACCTCAACAGGCTGGAGAAAAGGGCTGACAAGAACCTTATGCAGTTGAACAAGGAGAAGTGCAAAGTCCTGCACCTGGGGAGGAACGACCCCATGCACCAGTATATGCTGGAGGACACCCAGCTGGAAAGCAGCTCGGCAGAAAACGACTTGGTCCTGACGGACACCAAGTTGAACATGAGCCAGCAATGTGCCCTTGTGGCAAAAAAGGTGATGGTATCTTCAGCTTCATTAGACAAAGTATTGTCAGTGGAGGTCAAGGCAGGTCCCCTCTACTCAGCACTTATGAGGACACACCTAGAGAAGTGTCCCATTCTGGGTTCCCCAGTATAAGAGACATGGACATACTGGAGAGAGTCCAATGAAGGTCCACAAAGAAGGGCCTGGAGCACCTCTCGTGACAGGAAAGGCTGAGATAGTTGGGACTATCTAGCCTAGAGAAGAGAAGGCTTAGGGGGGATCTTATCAATGGAGATAGATTCCTGAATGGAGGCCGTAAAAGAAGATGGAACCAGACTATTTCCAGTGGTGCCCTGTGACAGGACAAGAGGTAATGAACACAAACTGAAACGCAGGAGGCTCCATCTGAACATCATGAAATACTTTCTTACTGTGGGGGTGACAACACTGGCACAGGTTGCCCACAGAGGTTGTGAAGTCTCCATCCTTAGCAATATTCAAAAGCCATCTGGACATGGTCCTGGGGAACTTGCTCCAGGTGTTGGGGGGCTGGACCAGATGACCTCCAGAGGTCCATTCCAACCTCAACCATTCTATGATTGTATACTAGCCTGAATACTGGCCCTGCTCTCCATTAGACTAAAACAAATTCCCGCTTTCGGATCAGACTTTAGACAAACATCTCCCTAGAGAAGACATGTTCATTAGAGGTTGAAGTATCTGGACAGCTACATTTTTAAGAAGTGTGGGTCTTTTTGTGGTTTGTTGGGGTTTTTTTTCTTTCTTTTTTTTCTTTTTTTGTTGGGGGGTTGTAAAATAAAAAATCAGTAAGGGGATTAAAGGATGTGTATCTAATATTTTAAGAAGAACAATTCCATATAAGAAGATTATGTGGAATAATACAGAGAGAAGCAATATTTAAGAAACTAATACTGTTAATATAGTATATTCCAATACATCCTTCCTACATAGTGCAGCTAAATCATCCAGCAAGGAATATTATTGTTTTTCACAAAGATTCTGCAAACCTCAATCAAATGACCTAAAATTCTGTAAAATACATGCTTGTTCCTTAACTTCAATTTCTGTCAGTAGTTTTATAGATCCCCTGGGTCAGACAGAGCAGAAACAGATGGTGCTCTGGAGAACTTTACAGTGCATTATCTACACTACCGCAATAAATCAGGACATTCTGCAGATACCGAACTTTGCTTTTAATCTCAATGTTATACTTCTTATTCCAGTCAGTGTTATAGTTTTAAGCTAACTTATTCAGATAGGTGTATAAAAAGAGGCCTAACAACTCAGAGCACATAACGGTAACAAACCCAAAAGAGTCAGGAGTTGTACTAGTGCAAAATATCCAACAGGTTGGTTTATTTTTCCCTCCTCCTCGATTATAGGTTTTCAACTCAAAGCACAACCATATTTGTTCAAGAAAGATAACCATACCAACTTGTATACATACCAAAATGTATCCATTTTATAATTTTAAAAATCAATTTGTTTTTTTAAGTGGCATTAAAAAGAAAAGTAGCCTTTTGAACTGCAAGGATGGAAGCAGTAATGGAAAGGTTCTAGCAGCATCGTAGCCTACTGACACATGAATGATAGCTACTCTTATTAGGTGATGTAAGTTACAGAAACTTCATTAGTTCATGCAATTACTGCAAAAGGACTACATAGATATAAAAACATATAACAATTTAACACAGCATCATTTATTTCTTTTGAGTGGGTATAATGCACAATATGACAAAACACAGACAATAGGAAACTTCTGGTAATTGACTGGTCCACAGATTTAAAATGCATTGTTTTCAGCATCGCAGAACAGCTTTCTGTGTATTGGAGAGTCTCAAAGAAAAAAAAAAAATTCATCTACAAAATAAATACCAGATCAAATACGAAGAGACTTGGCATTTCCTTTTAGATATTTATGCAAACTACATGTGGTTTAAACTGAAAGAATACTGTTATTTGTTTAAAAAAATATTGAAAAGTATACTTCACTGACTGTTAAATGTTATACATAAAAGAAAAGTATCAACTTCAGTTATATCAATGTAGTAGAGAAAGAGATCCATGCAGCTGATTTACTCAAGTCTGCAATGAAAATGTTCTTCTAGTCTGCAGTGGCACCTTTTTTGAAATTAAATGGAGCTTGTTTCACGTAATGGGTCAAAACAGGTGTCCTGGGCTATGACCCACTTCTCCATAATGGGGTTAAATCTAACCTCAAAATGCCTACAAAGAAGTTTTTTGGTTGTCCCCCCTTTTTTCTTGTGCATCTATACTTAAAAGCACAATCTTTACAGGTAAATATATTAGAAAATAACCTGTAAAGCTGGTTGTTCAGATACTTCCACACTAGACAGTACTGACAGACAACAAATGCCGGAATAAACATTACTGCAGATAAACATTGTACTGTAATAAAGACGATATTACAGAGACTGCACAGTTATTACAAAATCACTGAAAACTTTTAAAATGTTTTCCATGTTTCTCTCTCATACACTGTGCATCAAGTTCCCTCCAACAGAAACCATGTTTTGCTGCTACTACCAAAATCCTCCTGGTAGAAAAGGTATTTTAACTCTTTGCTATAAGCATATAAAACTTGAATTCCTAGTATTTTACGATCTGTGTCTAAAAGACTAGGAGAATATAGTCCCTAATTCTTAGAATAAACTCAAGAAGAGAAATTTTTAAATGAATGAGTCTGAAGTACAAATAAAAATAGTACGAAGGTAAATAATAACTTCAGCTTAATTAATGATAAAATACGTCAGTCTTGTTTCAGACTACTAAAAGACTCATAACTTAAAGCTAATCTGCTACAGTACATGAACTAGCCATGTATACTATATAATTAACTACTTAGGTTACCACCCTTTTTTTATCACATATCCTTCTTCAATTTTACAGCCTGTTTTTCCATTTTCTTCTGCTTTCATAAATCCCACTGCTACTCTCACATTTTTCATCCATTTTTCCTTCTAGGCTGTGTCTGCAGAAAGACAATGGTGAACTGACAGTTTTCATCTGAACATCATCAATCAGGGAAAATGAATGAAGTTTTCTTCACTACGGACTTTTTTTTTTTTTAAACTGGAATAGAAACTGTTTTAAGGTTCACAAAACGCAACTTATTTCTTGTTTGAATGTTGATTCTAAGGTTTTGCCAGAATTTTACTAAGGAAACGTGTTTCAGCTACCATAACCCAGATGCCTGTTATCAATCTCGAACAGATACCAGCTATATGACTACAAGTTATTCGTATCAGGAGAAGACTTGTGCCAGGATACCTCTGCTTATGTGAGCCAGAAGCCACCTTTCAACTCTTGTGGCAACCTAGTCACCACTATTTATAGGACTTCGGAGTATTGTAACATGCAGAGCCATCTAGTTCCCACACCGTGAGGGACAGTACTCTACGGTTGGGATGAGTTGGTCCACTGTGGGAGTAGCAAGCTTGAAAGACCAGAAAACAAAGGTCTTGATGCCAGAACTGCCTCAGCATTCTAGATCAACAGGGAATTTTGGATCAAAAGGGTCCTTGTTTAGCTTTTTTGGGAAAACTCAGAGCAAAAGAGAGAGGAAGAAAAATACACTCGATTACATGTCAAAGAAGGGAGGGTAGTGGCCTAGACAATGAACAAAACTGCTGGCACTCTGTCAGAAAGTAATCATTTTTCATTTCACTGTATTTTCTTTTAGAGCACAGTATTCTACAACCTTTCCTTCTGTATTACTAACATACACCAACAAATACATAAAAGCAAATACTTCAATTATCTTCTCTACAATTGGAACGATACACAAAATTATAGAAACAAAATTAGTGTAAAAAATAAGGAAAACCTGCAACAATATGTGACATACTTGCTTCTTTGTTCAGTAACTTATTGGGGGATGCTTTGATACTAAAAGATGAACACAGACCAACAATTCTTAAGATTTAACTTTGGGCTGCTACCGTCAGTGCTCCAACATAAGAGTGTTTTTTCAGCATAAACAGACTCCTTTATTGTTACAACTCTATTTTTTTCTTGAGGCATTATCTTGTAGTGTTCTCCATTTAAACACATTTATCAGAGCTGTATAGGTATTTTACAAGAATAGATGAAAAATCCAAATTTCAAAATATTTAGATGAAACCTTTCCTCTGCATCCAATGAATGAGTTTTCCATCAGCTCCATATGCTCTTTCTCTCCCCTTCAAGAGCATTAGTATTTTTTTTCTTGGAATAGAACCAGCAATAAGCAGCAAGAATCTTTATTATTTTCATGACATTAATATGAAGAAGTTAGACTGAATCCTTATTAAGAGTGTTTCAGTAGGCTATTTTCTGTCTAAAAGAAGCCATGAAAAAGATGTTTGTAGAAGACAGATATCAACATCTAGGTGGGACTGAACAGTTGGATGAATACTGTATCAAGAATACTGACTGGTAAGACTATAAACCTAATAAGGTAGAACTCCTGTTACCAGCTCTAAGGAGTGGAAAGAGAATACATTAAACTTCATAAGGATTATAGTCAGTAAAATTGCCTTATAAATCTACAGTTTATTAAAAAAAGGGGCATTTTTAATGAACATATATGGACACCCGCCCGCCCGCCACGCCCCGTCCCGCCCCCCCAACAGGCAAAACAGACAAAAAGCTACAGAGGTCAGCTTTTGACTTTTCATTTAATTTCTGCTAAACATACTTGGATAAGTCTTCAAGTCTGACTTGCACGTTTGAAAAAATTAGACAAGCAGTATTTGCACAGGCAAGCAGAGACTTCCATATGGATTTGTTTCTATCACACCACAGCCTTTTCCACAGATAAATTTGTCAATCTTTGAGTTCAAATACTTTTGGAAGGCCTGGACTTGCTTCAGAGAAATCCAGTGAATTCTGCCCTGTCAGAGACCACCAGGTCAGTGAGGGGGCTTCCAGAAGAGCATACAAAAATCCTGCTTTCAATCTGAGCCACAGTATTCATAAACAGGACTTTTAGCCACACAGAGTACAGCTCAAAAAGCTAGACCAGAGCTTTTGAAATAAGCCCTTATGGTCTATGAGATGTTTAGGAGACTTTATTCTGATTTTACAGACTTCTAAATATACTCTTAGGAAGAAAACAAAACCAAAACCAACCTCACCCAACAACACCCCCTTCAAACAACTGCATGCACGTACACACATCAAAAGCTATCATATACATAAAATACACGCATAAGCCAACACACTAACAAAACAAGACTATCCATTTCAAGTACAGAGACAGTTTTTAACACAAGAAATAAATGAATTTGTGTTCATAAGTCAGACTGCTTTGGTGTCATGTTGAATTCAAACCCCAGGAGTATTTATTTTTTGTTGACAGCTAAATCTCTTTACGAAGAACTGTTTTTCCAAGTTCATAGGAATTACGTTCCCTTCAAAAAACCCTTTTTCTCACAGTAACTTCAGAAACTGAACGTGTACTAAGTAAAACATTCAGTTATTTCAACAGTGAAGTAGCCACCTTTGTCATACCAAGTATGACACACCCTGCTGCTCCCACTAAGCTTATCACTATAAAAGTTCTTCTATCTTAAAGAACAATGTATGAAGTTTTTGCAAAATCTCTAAACCCAACAAATTCCAAAAACATTCTATGAAATATAGTGTGTATGAAGAAAAATGCTGAAGTACGATAGCTTCAATTATGTTATTTTAGAATAATGTACATAATTAATTTTGAGTACCACAGGCAACATGCTAAGGTACAAAATCTACATATACACATGGGTAAGAGGTTATAATAGAGAGGAAAAACAGCAGGAAATTGTATAATTTCAAGTTCATTTTTTCCTTAGGTGTCCAAGCACTTAAGTTAATTCCTTGTGCTTTCCATTAAAATCTAGTAATTACATAAATGTCTATATACTACTTTTCCCATAACTGCTTATGTAGGAGGTGAGATTTGAAGGTCTGAATTACCTCCAAGTGAGGGAGAGATATACACCTAAATTTCCAACATCCTGTATAAATTTTTAAATCGCTGAATTATATCACAGTGGTGGAGTTAAAGGCACTCACTATTTTACCGGTGTGAGGTTTGATTTAGCTGATATGCTTTGAGAACCATTAGAGGAGCATCTTTCTGAAACGAGCAGGTATTCTCAGTTTCTGATTCCCACTGAGAATGCACACCAAACTTGTCAGCTCGGGAGGGACTGGCCATGCCCCAAAGCAGACATTACTGTCTGGGAAATTAATACTAAACTTCAGATGTTTCTGGAACTGAATGGTTTTGAGAATTTGGGACTGAAGTTCCAATTAGATCAGAACAGGCAGCAATTAAGCATCTTTTATGGATTCAGTCCTATTTGCAATATTCAGAGCAGGTTTACACAAATGGGATAATAAATGAAAGAGAAACCAGTAATTACTGTCAAAAGGTTAAAGATACAGTACAATAATGCATTCCAAGCAGCACATTAATAGAAAAGGAAATGCGTGCATGACAAGCAGCTGCTCATGCAATGTTATGGCACCTCAAATTTTCCGAGTCATTTTACAGTTTCAATTACTTAGCAAATTTGTAAAATTGAAGATGAAAAAAAGTCTTAACCAATGCACTACTTGTGCTACCTCATTACAAAAAAACCCTCCAGTCACATAAGCACTGTAATTCTGAGTTCTGAATTTGGTTAAGACTTCTCTTAAGAAAATTAAAACTTACTGAAGAACTGTAAAGCAGCTTACCTGTCTATTCTTCCTCACTAGACCATATAATCACAGCCTATTGGTTGAGCTCCATTTTCACAAGAGTAAAAATTCATTCTATTTTAAATAAACATGGCTACCACATTGAAGGTATAAAAGCAACCCTCTTATGCACCTCTAGTTAGCAGAAGGATCCAATAAAGATTAGACCTGTAATAAGACTCAAACAGTATTTTTTGCACACATATGGATATTAGTTAAAATATACTTTTACCTCTCCTGACATATCAGGTGCCATAGGAATGACAGGCCACAAAGAAGAGTAGATTCCAAAAAACACTACCCACAGTGCTATGCTGCCCCAGATAGCTATATGGCTGAACTGTTAACCAAAAAAGAAAACAGAACAATCAGCACAGATGCATTATGACATTAAAAAAAAGATTTTTGCTACAACGTGATTCTGATATACCGGATGAATTTTCCATGCCTTGTATTAATTTAACTCTACTACTTAAGTTAGCTATTTCTTAAACCAAAACAATATTTTCAGCAGCAATATTACTGCATTTTAAGCCAATTTAAGTTCAGTTACAATCAGTTCAGAGTAATTTGATTTTTCTAGTTTAAGGATTACTTTAAGCCTTATCCCAATGTCCTCCTTTTCAATATTAAGCATTACTTTTTGTACGTGGATATTCTGTCTTTCCATGCAGTAACCACAGTTCAGTTTGACACTGTGGGGAGAGCTGACAAACTGTAAAGGCATAATATAATAAATAATAAAAGAATACAACTATTCATCCATCATATTTTATAGAATATTTGAGAATATGGTAAAGACATTTGCTTACCAAAGTCCAATATGAGGTCTCTAATCCAGCCTTCAAACACACGGTTAGAACCACAAACTTAAAAGAGAGAGAAAGAGGGGATTCTTATTTAATATGGGAATCTTACTTAACATACAGAATTTATTAGTTTCGTTAAACATTCAGAAGAACAGAAAAAAGTTTTATGATTTTCATACTTCATGTTTACTTGCACAAATGAAATACAGGATATGATAATCAATATCTTCAGTTTAAACGTGATTCTTTAATAATATTCAACAAAGTACTGTGTATGTCAATGCACCTAGCTGTGTAATAGGATCCAAACCAAAATTTGTAAAGCAAAAGGCAATAATTTCTATAGACCTGTAGAAGCTATGGAACAGCCTTTATGCTTTAATAGAATCTGCTCCCCCCAAAATGTAGGACTCTCAGCAGCCCCAAAGTGAAATTCTTTTAGACCACAGCTAGCTGTACTTTTTCTTCTTTTTGTAAGTGTGTGCACTTACATCTGAAGTTCAAGTGCCTATATGAAACAACAACAGTAAAATGCTACTAGAAGATTTAAAGATACACCCCAGTAATGAGCTAGTAATAGAACACTAAGAATTATTAGCTTTCCATTAATAATTGCCACTAATTTGATTTTGAAAACTCTTATTCTGTATTAGAAATCTTAAATATTTCCCTTGCCTCTTAGAACTCTGCAAGTCTGGCTCTTACTGAGTCGTTAGCTTCTTTATCAATGGTATTTTGGTGACACAGAAAGGTTTGTGGAAAGTGTAGTCAACTTCAGTAGAGATGGCAGACTCCCTAGTTATGGAGAGGATGACTACTACTTTCCACACGAAGACAGATTTAGAAGGTCTAGAGGCTGGGCTGACAACTTGCAATTGTTCAAGCTTGCATTAGTCTAAATTAAAACAAAACAAAACAACAAAACCCGAACAACAAAACAAAACATTTTGTTCACTTCATTAGTACTTCGGTAGCAAATGTGTCACCTTTGCCAAACACTGAAAAGCCAGAGTTAAATGCTGGCAGCCTAAGACCTATGTTCTGCATACAAATAAATGTTGAATAGGTCTGTTATGTCATTTTCATTCTTCCCTCTCATCTTTATTCTTATCTTTACTCTTTTTATGAAGCAGTCTCTGAAAGCATCATGTTATTGTCCTGTAGGACATGTTCCATTTTAGTTTCGAGATGAGCAGTAGTAGAAAGTTTATAATCCCACAGCAAGGACTAGTTGATTCAGGAAAACTGTTTATCTCCTTCTTTTGAAATTCACACAAACAAGTTTTCTGCTTAGCAAAGAAATAGTTATTACATTTTGTAACTCATGTGTGAACATTTATCACAAGTTTTGCTTTATGTGCAATCTGAAGAACACAAGGCTGAAAAACTGAGTCACAAATACCAAGCTGCAACTGTAACAGATATAGTTTAAACTCTAGTTTATTGGCCAGGTTGGCAGCAACGATGTGAGTTTGTCTGCGGTTGAACTTCAAGGAGCCTCAGAAACTCGGAAGAAATTTACTTCAATCACAAGCTGAAAATAACTGGTTAAATATACATGACAAGTCTTTCACTATGTGTGATGTGCAGAAGGATACCAATCCTGCCAGAAAGCTTTCACCCAAGCTATAAGTTTATGCTTTTAATTCTGGACTCTCCTATTTCAACTATTGCTGATTATTAAGGACAAAAAAACCCCCTGCCTGCGCCACAATTCCATTATCTAAAACATGTGTGAAATCTAATTAGAAGAAAATTAAGGACCATGATGAGTGTTGTAATTTACTTAGTCTATCCAGTTCTGGTGCTATATTTGAATAAGTAAAAAAAAATGAATTATGGCAAAAAAATTACTCATGTGGTACACTTGCTTGCTATTTTTGAGTCAGTCGAAAGAAAACATCCTTCTTTAGGATCAGATCAAGAATTCTTATTGCATAGACAAAATGTATACACAAAACAAGCACTGCAGGTCTGTAAAAGGAGATACACACTGTGTGAATATATGCCCTCCTTGCATCTTAACTGATACCCCTAACTACGCGCAGCAGCTTACTGAAGAATGTGGATTTTATTGCTCCCTCCTCCCCTTATCCAAACTAACAATAGCTCACTGAATCCTACCCAGGAAACAAGAAATCAAACTGGTATTCTGTATAAAGCACTGAGGTTTTTAAAAGGAGCGCTCAAGAATGGTCGTACAAATATTTTCATGGCACTACTTGAAATTTATGTTTGAAGAAATAATTCCAGGACATGATATGAATCACTGCACATTCCTACTTTCTTTCTGGATCCAAAGAAACTATATTCATTTCTGAATCCCTTTGCTACTGATTTTTGCACAAGTGATGAATGTAGACTTCCTCAAACCAGATTAAAAGCAGTAGGAAGAATGAGAAGTACCGTAGCCTTATAATTTTGATTTCAAGACAATGACTGACAACTGTCACTGCACATACCCTTTACATGCAGATTTTTAAAAAATCTTCAAAAAATGCCCTCCCTCCCCCCAGTTTTGAAAGTCTCTCAAATCTTCATGTGTGTTCCAGACTTGCTTGAATTCCCGTGCAAGAGCAGGAATACATCAATTGCAACCCCCATCTCTCCCCAGATTTTCAATCTGAAGTGAAGGAAAGTGGAGAATCTGGAAAATAGATGAAAAAGCAGGTTGTCTGGACTTATAATGGTGAAATAATGCTTTCTTGGGAAATTCTTGGCCATTCTGCAGGTTAGCAGCAAGCAATTAGCTTCTCAAGATGGTGAAGTTTCAGCTCTCTTAGTTGAAAACCAGTTGCAAAAGGTGACAAAACAACTGCACTGTGACCTCTGTTTTAGCGTTTATGGATAGAGCTTGACAAACAGTAATAAGTCCAGGTTACTATACTGAAAGTATCAGAAATTAACTAATTTGAGAAGGTGGTGGAATATGTTGCTACAAATCTGAAAATGTAGGCTTCGATGTTTGTGAGTCAGCTGATGTCACAGATGATACTCAGATGTTCTGCAGTACCGTAAGATTTCAAGACATCCATCAACTGATGGGTGACAATCTAAACAGCAGCACCACAGGACCTCGTGTAATCCAGTAAATGCTTAGTACAGCATATGTAACTTGTTTTCTCCTGGTGCCAACCTTGGCTTTTGAAAACAAGCACAGAGCAGAGCGACTGGATAGGATGAATTTCTGAGATCACTTCAGGAAAGAACTTCAGCTGTGATTGCAGCAGTATGCTGAGTAATTGTGTTTAAGAAGTGTACAGTGCTAACTCACTCAACAAAATGATGGCCAATACAAAGGATACTTTTAGAGCAGTCAAGGAAAAGGAGATGCTATCAGAAAACTTCACCTACGATAGGTGAAGTTATGCAATTATGTATATGCGCATACAATTAATAAAACAACATTCTGCTGAATGGAGCAAGGTTGCAACTTCTAAGTACAGTAAACAATGAAAGATTTGTAGATAGGGTGAAAACCCTGTGCAGAGAGCCTCTCCCCAAGAAGAACCTGTTTCACTTAGAACAACAGGTGGTTCTGGTAGATATTATTATGTAGTATTTATCAATATTGGGGAAAGCAGTGACATTCAGATAAATGACTGACTTCTAAACACTACTTGGTGTTATGAGATGATAATACAAATAGACCTGTGTCAGTTAAACTACTTCTGTCAGGATTGAGCTATGACAATGACTGTGACCTTACATCTTAATAAAATTAAGATGTACACAGAAAACACTTACCCAGGATATTCCATCCATCCCTAACAGAGATCAGTCCATCATATGATAGATTGTATGATCATATGTGACTACTGCTGACAAAACATGCTGTGCTTGCCTTTTGGAACAGGGAAAGGGAAGTGCAGAGCAAATAAACTTTTAAGAGAATGTGTGAACAAACCATTTTTCAATGTGCCTGAAAGAACCAGTTTAATGTCCATGTACTGACTGACAGAAGAAACAGTTTATTTTAACTGCCACAGCAACAGGAAATACACAGAATGGGCTGTGGTTACTTGGCCCTTTATGCTCTTTAACCTTTCTGGTTAGCTGACCAGACAACACCATTCAAAATGTTCTCTCATACATAGGAGATGTTGACAGTAGCTACATTCTCAAAGGACTACAATGTATTCTAGAACACTTTCCTTTTATTTCAGTTATGATGTTTCCCTATTCTGTAAGGAAATAGATTTTGATGGCATTTGTATTTGTACTACAGCCCCCTTATTTTGATGGAAGTATTAATTTCTTTTTTGTATCTGCCAACAACAGGAAGTCGAGGAATTGGTTAAACTCTTAATGTTGAAGAACAGAGGAGAGTAAGCACAAGTCTAATTTTGCTTCTAAGAGAGATCCTGGAAAACCCTCATCTATTGGCTAACACTGATACCTAGCAAGTGAAAAACAGATATTTAACTTCATCAACTTATTCTAGGAGATAAAATGTTACAATAAAAAAACCCAATAATGACTAATATCTATGAGAGTAACAGAAGATTACTGATAGGTGTGGGTCAGGTGTAACTCTGTCAGTCTCCGAAGAGGTATCTCACAAACCTTGGCTCCATGTGGTTCTATCCCTCTTTCAAGGCCCCATGACAAGAGAGCGAGAATAGAGTTGTGTCTTCAGAAGTCCACAAACCAGTCACATATTCAGTAACCCAGGATTTCTCCAATGCAGAAACTTACCTTAAATTAATGAGTGTGCTAATTAGGGAATTACAATTCCCATTACTTAAAAAAACAGACAGTTTCCAGTAAAGGACAGATGTATCTTCTGCATCTTTATTAAACTGCTTTGTTTTAAAAACTTGAATTAGAAAGCAAAATGCACTTCAAAGCTTCTCAAAGAGTCATTCAAGAGCCATTTCTTATTCTTAAGGCACTACAATGAATCAAGCCCTCTATGTAGAGAATTATAAATAATAATAAACCCACATCTCTTAAAGAGTTAAAAATAGAGCCAATATAGGTACTCCACTGAAAGAGCACCAGATAGCTGTAGGAAGACTTACAGTGTATACAGTGTTACCCAGGAGCAGGTAATCTGAAGTTTTACCATTGCCAAATACAGTACCTGGAGAAGGAAATAGTGATAAAAATAAACACATTTAAACATTTAAATACCCACAATAGTACTCTCTCTCTCTCTTTCTCTCTAAATTCTTATTTTTGGTACAAAACAGATGGTAGCATTTCCTACAGGGTACAAAGAGCAGATTTCACCTTGAACTGTATTGAACAGCAGAGATCTATGACTTTTATAATTTTTAGTCCTTTAAAACTTTCAGTGACTTCAGGAATTACACTAGAAACAGGACCTTTTTGTAACATCATATACCAATGTGATTAATATTGTATTCAGTAATAATTCATTTATAGTGACTCTTAAGATCAGAGATGCAGTATCTTATCTTCAGAAAAAATACGAAATATAATAACTATAGTATATATTGATTGTAACATATAAGTAAACAGAAACTTTAGAGAGATTTTCACTGATTCTGGATATTTTTGGTATAGAAGCTTATCTTTGCTCTTATCCATATTTCTGAGATTCAGTTTAAGTAAAAATACAAAATATACTCAATTTCAATTCTTGAGATGGTTGTTATTAATAGCATTTTCAAAATTTACTCAACTCAAATCTGTGGATCCATATAAATACATACCATTTTGCACATATGGATACACACACAGCATTTATGCAAAGAGCCAGTGCCCTAAAGAGAGGCGTTTGCATAAAAATCACATCTACTGTGGTTCTTAAGTTCTGAATTCTGAATCGGAGCATGTATGCTTATTTAACGGAACTTATTTTATGACTATTGCTAGAAAACGGGCTTTTCTGATCCCAGTTCTATGAAAGTTCTTGGCAGACATGGGACAACACACAACTGAACTATCTAGAGGGAATTCCTCATTCTCATTTAGAAGTATTGAGCTTGCTAAATTTTTAAGTGTTCAGTTTAGAAATTTTTAGCACTCGAGATTGTTCATGTGCTGCAGCTAAACCAGAACACTTACTCTGCTGTAGAGGTTCTAATCACTGGGATATTGCTTTTTATTGCCATCATATAAAGAGAGATCAAAACACCGTGCACGTAGTAAGGAAGGATAGAAGTACAAGACAAACAAACAAACAAACAAATAAACCCACTAATGCTGAGAGCACATAGGAAGGATGTTTTTAAAAAGCTGTGTTTGCGGAAAAGGAAGAATCAAGGTGTTTAGGTTTTTTAGGGGGGGCGTGGGGGGGGTGTGGTGGTGTTTAAAACTCCTCTGATTGGGCTGGTTAGAGGAAGGTGACAAGCTTATAAAAATGGTCTGTAGTTGAAAACATTTATTTTTATCACTAGCTGCCTCCTTAGCAAAAATGATAACTCATTGCATTCCTGGCCTTTCCCCAGTTTAACCTTCTCCCTGGACAGAGCAGCACACCACAACGGACTACAAGAGCTCTGGAAGACTGAAAACAAAGCTGAGACCATAGCTCATTTTAAAGGTTATACAAAAGAGGGAGCCGTTGGTGGGTTTACTTGTACATATAAGTTTGGCTACACTTATTTACTGTTATGTTGACAAAGTTGCATCAGAAGAAGCTTCTGCGAAGATTTATGTCCTCGTCACTTTCCATATCTGCGTGACAGTACATGGCGTGCAAAGACTCTAGTTTTGTGTACTGTACAATGGTTAGGTCCCAAGGAGCAAATTCTTACAACTCTTACAAATCCATACCTACTCTCTGATCGCATATTTCTTGGTAGACTCCACTACAATGCATGCAGTTTGAAATTTTCCACTTACAGGCAAGAAAGAGGTAGGCAAGTGAGACTAAAGAGTCTCAACAGGAGAAAACACTCAAAGAAAAGGATGACTGTGAGCTCTGAGAGATTTTCACAATCTTCAAGATTTGATTTTCAATGTTCTAATAAACTCCTGCTCAAACATGCACTTCACTGCTTAACAACATATACCTAGCAGTAAAGAGCATAATGAGGATAAAAGAGAGGAATAGGCAGGCAGCTAAATCTGTTCCCATCAGTCCCTTATGCACAAAGCTGAGCTATCCCCCATTCTTCCCATTCCTCTTTTCATGTCTCAGGATCCTCCTGCACCTCTTCGCTGCTAAAAGAAGGTGGAGGCTGAGACCTGTTCTCAGAAGTTCCTGTCTCTGGTGGATCTCTCTGGCAGTCATCAGCTCCCTCCAAGAAAACTAACTGCATTATTTCCCCTTCCTCTTTGCACACACAGCCAGAGATTTAATTAACAGCAGCTCCCATCCTGCGCTCATTTCCCCTTCATGCAGGACTCTGTGCACCAGCTGGACCCATGGCAGGTACTGGTTATACTGCCCACCATGTACACCATCCCCAGGTCCGATTTCTGCTCTCCTTGCTCACCTGGCCTTTCTCTAGGAATGAGAAAGGAAGACAGAAGGCAATTTGTTCAGACTTACGGAGGCCACTTGCCAGCACGTCAGTTCTAGCCCAGGGGCTGCAAGCTGAAGAAGCCTGCACTACAGCGCTCTCACAAGCGCTCGTGCAAGTATCTCAGCGTTGCCATTCTTACAGGAACTCTACTCTGCATCGCCACATATACTCATTAAACATTTCTCTACCATGTAATGCATAAATCTCTCACACAGATTGGCTACAGCTTTGAACGAGGATTTTGGTTTAGATTCGAGGTTGCGGTGTTAACAGTACGCATTGACATTTTGGCACTTCTTTCCTCCTGGGATGTCTGAACTTCCCCAGTGCAAACCGTTGCCACTGGACTCACATCCACTGTGGTGTGAATGGCCTTTCAGAGGAAACAGGCCACTACCTACTTCCCTTTACCCATCAGAGGTCAGTGAGTATAAAATACTCTGCAAGAAGTTTTCCCCCTTAACCTTTTTGGGCACAAGCAGCTGTGACTGTCTCATTACCTAGTCTCAGCAGTTCCAAAATGTCCACGGGAGTACTTCTGTCCCCTATGCCAGGGCAGACTGCCTGGCTATATCAGGGAAACTGAGAAGACTACTAATTTTACAGAAAAGCTGCAAAGCACACACTTTGTTTTTTTTTTCTCTCCACAAAGTGGAAGCAAAATAAAACCCCAGCCCTATGAGAGTTCCGCCTCCCCAAACATTCCCACAAACTGGAAACAGTGCTTTCAAGTTTCCTCTAGTTAATACAGCCTTCCTCCCAAGGGTCCCATTTTTTTCTGCAACTCAGGTGCATATACAACAGTTGAACTAGAAGAATGACAGGACTGAGCTGTCCAAGATGTCCCAGCTTCTTCTGTCAGAAGCCTACTCATATATATATGTAAACTAATGGGTTAGTATGCCCCTGAAGTAACAGGAGAGAAGGTATACACATCAGCCATAAAAGCTTACAAAACATAAGAGACAATGCAAGGGATGGTAGTGATTTAGGATCTTGTAGGTATTTACCATGATAGCATATTATATAAAAAAATAGCATAATTAAATTGCAATCTCTTTTTCTCCATCTTGTTTCAGGTTTTAAGTATAGTTTTATGCATATGTACATAATATTGCTCCTACTTTTAAACAGGTTTTAAATAAAACATTTAAAATGTAATGCATCTGCTCTAGTTCTAGAAATGGTATCTTGAAATTTTTAAAAAAAATTCTTCATATTTATAAACCTTTCCTAAGAAAAAAGAAAGTATTTAGATATTTCGTACCTTTCAACATTTTTATTTTTCATAATACTTACCATGCTGGAGGGCTTTTAGTGGAAACCAAAACAGAATGAATGAGTGGAAGAGGCCATTTAAACAATGAACCCAGAAAACCTAAGGGAAAACAGAAAATCCATGAGAACCATTTGCAATAAACTAGCTGTGTGAACCCTGACCTTTCTTTTTATCTGTGTGTTAGATTCACAAAATGTGTTTCTGTCACGCCACCACTGTGAAGTAACATAACTGACAGGCACTTTCTGCCTCTTAGCTCTTCATGGGTCATTTGTTTATTTTTATGTTTTGAAAAAAAGTGTGCATTATCTCCTCCTTTTAATTTCAAATCAGAAGGGAAATTAAAATGTATACATATGGGAATATCATCATAAAAATTAAACTAAACCAGACAAATAGAACAACTGCTACATTCTAAGTAGGGAACTAAAAAGGACTCAGGCTTTTATAATTTACATTTTGTGTAATAAGAAATTTGGATAGTAGAACAATCAAAACCTGAGTTTTACATATACCTACCTATGTATTTCCACATACAAAGGAATTAAAAAGGATAAATGAAAGTATCTTCCTTAGACTTCTCCTTACATGCTCCGTTCTTGAAATGCACAGCTTCATCATATCAAACTTCCTTTAATGTATTTGCTAAATAATTCAAATTTTACTTTCAAACTTATTTTCATTTGTAAAATATGCCTTCTGAAGAGCACTGTATTAAGTTTAAGGATAAACAACCTATTGATGCCTTCCATAATATATTTTATAAAGACATAAAAAGACTTAATAAAAAAATATGTAACCCATTTCGCTCAGGATAGCAATCATGTTTTTTGCATTAACAAAGCTTTTGACAATCATAGTCTTTGTTGTAACCAACTTATGTGTATTATGAGTGTTAAGGTGTTCAAACAATTGAAATTAAGTTGCCTGCCTCACAACATTTTCCACAATGTCTCAAAGTCTTTTGTTAGATTATACAACTACACTAGGTTGTATGATCCAATTTACACTCCAATAGTTTGCACATTTGAACTTGTGCTACTCATTAACCTTTGTCTCTCCTCCTTGCTATGTCATTACCAGAAGTTTTTATTTGACAGAAAGCACAGGTGGGTGCAAGAAAAATTAGTTCTACTTTTCCATTTTCCTGACCAATTCTTATTGTCACATGCTAATCCTTTAACCTCTGTCATGACCTCATAACCTTTGATCCCTTTTACCATAACAAACATCTGCATCAACATTCAAGGCCGTAATGTTTCCAAATCTTTAACACCAACTATTCAACTTATACAGGTGGGAATTTGTAGCTGGCAAGTTTGTAGACGTTTACTCATAGCAAGCATTGTATGCCAACAGCCACAGAATTTCCAATGAAGTCAACAATGCATCTGTGCAATAATAAAAATATTATAGACTTATTTAAAAACAGAAAAAATCAACAATTGTAACTCATGACTTACATTATTTATTAAAACACAACACAAAAGTGTCTGTATTAAGGGACCATGAGAAGTCTGATACTTGTAAAGCATTCACAGCGACACAAGAAACTATCTTCCCCAGTCTCCCTAAAACTTTCAGGTTTACTTTTGTGGGTGAATGGATGAAGTGAGGAAGAGGGAGAAAAATCTCACATGCTTCAGTGAACAAAGAGAGTTTAGGCAAATAATTCTATATAGATAGGGGTACTCCAGTTATACAGCACAAGTGGCAGATATACGAGAGCTCAGTATGCTCAGCTCAGTACCAGCTCAGCACATCTACTACAGACCAACACATGTAGGCATTGTTAATTCAAGGACAGGTTGAAAACGTCCCAAAGTTCAACATACAATGACATTACTTGAAATGTTCCAATTATATTTAGAAAAATCAGATAAAATCAGAAGGAACGCTTACAAACACCACGGCATTCATGAAATTGCAGATTCAGCAAGAAGTTTTTTTTTTTTTTTTAAGTTTTATTTAGTTTTTTAAAAGAGATTATGTATGGACAAGTTCTAGAAATTGTGTATGTTTTATGCATTAGAGTCCTACATTCTTCTACTACTTGTGCTAGTCTCTCCAAGATGAACGTTGCCCATTTCCCACCAAAAGTAGCCTCAGATTCCTTTTGATCTACCCTGACACATTCCTAACTGTCTCCAAGTACTTTTTCCAAAACCTCAAAATTAAACCATAAAATCACAACTCCAAATTGACAAAGAATAGTACCAAGTCCCTCCCTCTACAAATCTAATGACAGTTCTTATTGTCCTCTGCAACACTTCTCCACAGGCTTCAGTAATCCATTTCCATATAACAGTACAAATACATACAGCCCAGCAACAGAGAGGTCTAATCACTTCTGCCCATAGAAGACAGCTTTATTACCCGTAGAGAGAAGGAAAAAAAAAAAAAAAAAAAAAACCACACCCCCCAAA
>JAVJGG010000054.1:20955921-20974598 GCA_035590195.1 Aviceda cuculoides | reverse complement strand
TTTTATTAGTGTTATCATTATCATTATTAGTTTCTTCTTTTCTGTTCTATTAAACTGTTCTTATCTCAACCCACGAGCTTTACTTCTTTTCCTGATTTTCTTCCCCATCCCACTGGGGGCGGGGCAGGGAGTGAGTGAGCAGCTGTGTGGTGCTTAGTTGCTGGCTGGGGTTAAACCATGACACCTGGTTAATGCTTGCTGCTCTTCTTAGAAAAACCTATTTTCCTGCTTTCTCCTCTATTATTTCATTATCATTAAAGTATAAACATAGCGTTCTTTATAAATTGCACAACAGTAACTGCTGAGCTGATCAATTCTCTAAATTCTGAGCTAATTAATTATGTAAATAAAACATGTATAGTAGGTCAAACCACACACCAATTCAGTCCCTGAAAGGACTGAATATTAAATACTTCAGAGTGTCTGTGTGGTTAAGATTTATCAAATAACAACAAGATTCTCTCATAATATTTTTAACCAGTTCTTCAAACCTCATGTAGATGATAGAAAACTACACCTCGATCCCCTCAGTTAAGAAACAAGGTCCTAAAATATGTTGACTTTAGATGAGCTCATAGCTGCAAAGGTATGTTTTTTGCTTTATTCCTTCATTTTATCACAACATTCTGTATATCTATTCTGTTATTATTTATATTGGATTTTAAATGTCCAAGTGACTTCTGCAATTAAATTTGCTCTGGTCTCTGTTTTAATTACAGCTGGAAAGGAAACTAAATATTGCTATGGTTATATATCTCTGCATAACTAGACTGAACACTGCACTAGGTTTCTTTAAGAAACACATTTCTATGTGGTGTTGTAAAAACTATGGTGAGATCCTGTTCTTCACTCACAAAGTTTACAGTCATGGTCTGGGCTAACAAGGACTTTCAGGTCCTCTGGTTCTGAGTTTCACTAGAGATAGAGACATTTATGGTGTGAGTTAAACTTTACTATGGCTCTAAATGACAGTGGGTTTGGTGGGCAGCCCTATGAGTGGCAGCATAGCCTGGAAACTGCAGAGCCATGACCCTGACTATGGTATTCCTTGTATCTATAGCTGCACAGCACTGAGTCTTCTTAGTGCACACTCACTCTCTGAATTTCAGAGGTCCTTCAGAAGTAGTGTTAGGCCTGTCTTCTGCCTGTACCAACGGTCAGAATCCTCCTCTTCCTGGAGATGAAGCTTTCAGAACCTCTGCTTGTGGTAGAGAGGAACCAGAAAAAGGCTGAAGATATTACTCGATGATTGTCTGATGAGAGTGCTGAGACTCCAAAGATGAGATTCAGACAGTTTAAATCTCCTCTCTGCCTGAGATTGCCAGTGCTTCTGAAGCCTGGAACCAACCTGAATGAAGTGTAGTCAGTGGAAAATCAGTGACTGACTGACTGTGAGGCTGGTGCTTAAATTAAGTAATCCTAGCACTTGAATATCTTGGGAGTTCTCCTACTTTCACCCTTGCTTCCTCGCTTTCTTCTTTTGTACCTCTAGTCCCAGACTGCGAAATAAATTATTTTAATTTTCATGTTACTTAGTTTGGATTTCCATTATGTCAGACTGTTTATCATCCTTGAAATCCTCCTGGGGATTTATGTCTACCTCATCCTCTTAGATACTTTTGTAATCCTCCATGTGAGGGCAGTGTCATAGTTTTGCCATTGCTTTGTGTATCTTGTAATGTACGTAATTAATCCTGTAATATCCTATATATTTCAGCATTGCTGAAATCCTGAATCTTTCTATCAATCAGCCTTTAACAATGCCAGGATTGTGTGTTATGTCTGCTTGTAACTATACAATTGTCTAACATACTCTCAATCTTATGCTACCACTATAAACAGTAGTAATTAGGTTAATGTAATATTTTCAATACAAAATATTTTGAAAGTCATTCAAAGCTCAGGAAGGATAGGTCACTTGGCATCTATTTAATATAGTGGCGATGTTATGTTGTGGGATATTTGGAAAGCAATGGACACATAGTGAACAATCGAGACACAATGGAACTGATTCATCTGTGAGCCGGAGGCCTCTGCAGGCAGCAGGCCTCAAGGATGTTGCAAAGGTCAACTGTCGCTTCAAGTTTGATGAAGCAAACACAAAAAGCAGAACAAAGTTGGGCGTACGTGACTGAAAGCAAGATTCAAGACAGGATACAGGCGGAGGGAACCATTCGCGTGATCAAAAGACCTTATCCAATCAAACTATTGCTTTAGGCGCGTGGACAGCACATGCTAACCAATCAACAAGGGGCTTACGCATGAGCAGGAACTAGAGTGTATACTTAAACCGAGCTATTAGGGCAATAAAATGGCATTTGCTTGATCATATTGGTCGTGTGCAGTGTCTGTGACTTCCGCGTCGTCAGTGACGGTTTTATTTACTTTTCCTGGTGAAATACAGAAAACCATAAAATTGCACTACCACAAGTAACTGTCAGTGTGAGACCATTTTTTTGTTTTGTTTTGTTTTCTTCACCATAGAAGTGATGTGAGCAGCCATAAAGGTGACCCAGTTATAAGGGGAAAAATACTGAACAGAAGTCTGCTGAAATACTGACAGAGAAAGTGCCTGCCAGTCTGGGAACTGCTAGCCTGTGAACTAGGCCTGGGAACCAGAAACATCCTTGAGAAGTGCAGCCAGCATCTCTGAAGTACAGCTGGCTACCTAGAAACTGGAGACATCCTGAGATACCGTCAATAAGCGCAAAATAAGGAACTGTAACTGCAACCTATTGTCTGGAAAGGTGAAGAAGTTTGGAAAAGGGAGAAAACATCCTGCAAAAGTAGGAATTAGCAACTGCTATTGGTTGTTCTAGCTGAAAGAACAGGAAAACAGTCTGGAAAAATAAAAATTGGTCTGAGAGAAAAGAAAACACCATCATCTGTTGGCTGTCTCAGGTGAAAAATAGAAATTAGCAGCATCTATTGACTGCTCCAGGTGGTGGTGTCCTACATCCTCTTATGTCTCTGCCGTATAAAAATGACTTGCTTTTACCCCAAATGGAGCCTCTATCTCTAAGAGAGCCATCCTTGCATGAATTTTTCTGTGTGATCTCCTAGACAAGTTAATGGACCATCACCAGGAAGACCTGGCTGACTCCAGACTCTTGCTCTTTGAAGTGAGCCTTTGTCCATCATTGACTTTGAGGTCCCACTCCTAGGAGCGGTTTGGTGAGCACTGTACCAGTACTATTTCGAATAATATACGTGTGTGTGTGTACACACGCACATATAGGTAACTGATTTTAAGTGTATTTCTTCACTAGTGATAATTTAGTAGCAACTTGTAGTATATGGAAATATAGACTTGCTGCTACTATTAAAATGTCTACTTACTTTATTACTCATGAGTATACTTGCTTTACTAATCGTAATTTGTAATAATCTGTAGTAAAGAAATTTAGAAAATAAAGCCTCTGTGTCCTTGTGTGCTATGGAATCCTGCAAACCCACTGTCATGATCTCTATACACCCACAGGCTGGGAAAACCTTTGGGTTGTGACGAGGAGGCAGAAGAGCTGGTAATTCCCATGGAGTTGCCACGGGATTACAGATGGATAGAATACTTAATACTTCACTCAGAATACAAAACACTTTCCTCAGTCACAAGATTTGCCACTTCCATAAGTAGCTCTTGATGGGCCCATTACTTTAAAAATCTGTCTCAGGTTTAAGATGAAAATTTCTTCAGAGTGTAAGCACACAACCACAGAAAACAAGCACTGCTACAGAGGTTTGGGTACATCCTCTGTCAGCCACTCATTCTTTTTCTATGTTTAGAAGTATCAGTCTTCAGTCACAAAACAGGATCACTATATTCTGGACCTTTTTTGAATGACGGAGAGGAGATAAGGTCTCAAATCTTTAGAGGTAGGTCTTCTGTCTGCCCCATACAACAGCCAAGGTAACATGGATTATTCATAAAACTCATCAGACACAGCAGCACTAGTTGAACTATTGCTGTATTTCAGGTAAATACACTGGCATCCTAAATCAAAAATACATTTTAGACAAGAAGTTTTACTCTGTAACTATCTATCCTGGTTTCAGCTGGGATAGAGTTAATTTTTCTTCCTAGCAGCTGGTATAGTGTTATATCTTGGATTCAGTAGGAGAAGAATGTTGATAACACACTGATGTTTTCAGTTGTTGCTCAGTAGTGTTTAGACTAAGTCAAGGACTTTTCAGCTTCTGACGCCCAGCCAACAAGAAGGCTGGAGGGGCACAAGAAGTCAGGAGGGGACACAGCCAGGACAGCTGACCCAAACTGGTCAAAGGGATATTCCATACCATGTGACATCATGCCCAGTATATAAACTGGGGGAAGTTGGCCTGGGGGTATCACTGCTCGGGAACTAACTGGGCATCAGTTGGTGAGTGGTAAGCAATTGCATTGTGCATCACTTCTTTTGTATATTCCAACCCAATACCAATTTTATTAGTATTGTCTTTTAATTATTATTATAATTATTATTATTTTCTTCCTTTCTGTCCCATTAAACTGTCTTTAACTCAACTCACAAGTTTTATTCTTTTTTCAATTCTCCCCCCCCACCCCCCACCACTGCATGGTGCTTAGTTGCTGGCTGGGGTTAAACCATGACACCATCACAGACAGTTTCTGCTAGACTGTGGAGGTATGCTCCAGGGATACAGATGAAAATCAGTCATTAAATCAATAGATGGTACATAGTCCAGATATTGAGATACTATTACTATGTCTATTCTATACTCAATACTTGCCAACGAAATTAATTCTGGTGCTAAAAATTCAATTAACTCCTCTAAGAAAACAATTAGATACAAGTCAAAACCTCATTCAGTAGCACTGCTAGTAATGACACGCTGATGAAAGGACTAATGTGCAATTTGTGCCCTGAGAGTGGACATTCCTTATGCTTACTGAAACAGGGAATCACATGCTCAAAATCTTTGCAGCTGGTCCGGGTGAGAAGACAGTGCACATAGCCAGTGCAGTAAGCGTAAAGCGTTCTATGATTCTGGATCCTTAACTGACATAGTGCCTTGCTTCCCCCTGGCCCGCAGACACATACCCCAGGAGTTGGTTTTGGCTCCCAAAAGACAGCTGTGGTTTTTCTACTTGTTACAGCTCCAGATGGCAGAATAGAAGAAAGGGCACAACACCGCACAATTGCTTCTCTGACAGTAGGGGGAGCCCTGAACAGCAGAAGGTCTGAAAACTCCCCAGTTCCCTGAGCTTAAAGTACCACAGCAGTTGTGGCATCTGACCAGCGTATCTACTGGAGGCAACCTAAACTCAGCACAAGTTCTCAAGACACTGTTTGCTCCACAGAGATGAGCACTATGTTTTAGGAATACTTGTCAGCTGGTTAAGGATTATCAGTTGCTTTCAGTGTGCTCACCTGCCAGTTAGACTGAGAGCTACTTCCTTGCTATGAACAAAGTCTAATTAGCATATTGTATAAGTCTACTACTTCTCTTTTCACAGGCACAGCCACGGCCACTGTAAAAAGAGAATACCATAAAAGACAACTCTACCAAGCATTCCTACAAGTTTTACTTACATAACATACTTCTCTGAAAGACTATCCTAGCAAATGTTGACAGTGTTGCACTCGCAGAATAGTCTTATCTGGCTTGTACTGGAAGGTGGCAAGGAATTAGTTTGCGTTTTTTCTGGGAAAAACCTGGAACACCTGGAAACTCTTCACTCAATAGTTTAATCGCTACAGATTACTTCTCTGAAGGTACGTGCTCCTACCCATACAGATGGTGTTATGTTTTGGAGCCAAAATTTCTCTTGCTGTGGAACAAGGGCGACCTCTAGTGATTCCAACAAGTCAGTTCCAAGCAAAGCTAAAGACTACAGAATAAGAACAAAACCAGCTCTAAAACTGCTTAATAAAGTTGGGTAATTGGTATCCATCAAAAAAACTTAATCCTCCAAAGATTAAGGTTTAAAAGCAGTTCTCCTCTCACCATAGAGTATCACTGTTTAAATTACAGTTGTAGACTGACACAGAAGTTTAAAAAGATATATGAAATCAAGACAAAGATCAAAACCAGAAACAACATACGAATCCTTCACTGCTACTCCATGAATGCAGTATAAACTTTCACAGATGTCAAACTAACAATGCACTTTGTGCTACGTGCTTGCTAACTTTCCAGAACAGAAAGTGAATGAAGCGCCTATAGAGAAATGAAACCATGGCATAAATCCTAAAAATTTCAAGTATGCCCTCTACAATATAGAAAAACAACATTAACTGCAAGCAGTCATTAAAAGACATTCAAAACTATAAAAATTACTCTGTTGCCTTATTCTTTTTTCACTGTGGTGATCCTTCTTTATGTTTCACATTATTATTCCTATTATTATAACTATAGGCAACTACTCTCATTTCACCCAACCTATACATCCTCAGCCTGTCGCTCCAGTGTTGCCTTGGATTTTTATTTTTTGATCTTTTTGCTTCTTTAGCTAAGCTCAAGGGACACATAATAGGACAGGAAGGAAAACAATGATCACTTTCCGCAGGCACAATTACAAGTAATCATACCAAAAAAAACCCAAACAAAAGAGAGAGCGAGCTTCCTCTACTTACAAATTCCTTCCCCATCATATGCCAAAGTAAGCAATGGGCATACGCAAACACTTAGAACACAAATGGCATACATGGATACAATTTAAACAGATCTACATAACAAGTGTAACTGCATCCAGATTTCTTATGGGTACCTTTATAATTCCAACAGCTTTGACTGAAAATTTTTTACTGAAAGCAAAGTATGTGATAAACTCAGTTTCCAAGAAAAATAACTGGTCTAGTGATGCTGCTCAGAAAAGAACAGGTTTCAGTCTACAGTATTTAAACAAATCATAATTATGCAAGTATATTTAAGGTCAAATGCAAAATTTCATTCTATCAGTCAAGCCAAACACAAGTTATGTACAACACTTATTTGAACCTTCCCCCCCCAATATCAAATTTTTAGTAAATCACATGGTGTCAGGGCTTTCAGAAATACATTTAAAAGTTCAAGTACCTTCCTATACTGTCTTTTCACCTTTTTTTTTTAAGTTTTGAGACAAAGTTTTTTTTTCAATCTTTGCGCTAAAGCAAAAATGAAAAATATTAGCCAAAAAGGAGACAATAGGAAAAAATATATGCCTCTGAAAATGTTTTACAATAAATCAGAAGTGTGATCTTAATCATGTACACTGGTTTGCCTATAGTATGATCACATATTACAGAGATAAAAGCCACACGGCCTGCATACTTTGTCTGTAATAATATAAAAAATGCCAACATTTTTACCCATAAGAGAAATTCATAAAGTATTTTCACAAAAAGACACTAAGTGCACAACATGCTGTTTACCTGGTAAATTCCAGGACGTTTAGCAGCTCATATCTCTCTTCCTGTCCCAACTGAAGAATAAAAGAAGAGGAAAAAAAAAAAAAAGAAAAAAAAAAAAGGGTGAGAATTAATGCAAAAAAACGCAACCAAAAGAACCAGAACCAAACAACATCTCAATAGATATGTACCATGATGCACTTACTCTGAAATTACTTATTACAGCAAGAGTAAATACAGCAAATTATAATGCTACTCCAAGGTACTTACAGACTCTATGATTACTGAGTCAGGTGTCCTTCCCGTGAATACAAAACGAAGATGTCTGGCTGCTCTGACCAAAGCTCCTTCATCTGCAACAAGTCAATTAGTTATTTTGCAGATGTACCAGAAAACTGTTAGTTTACCCCATGACTTAATGGACACAGTCCAAGCTTTTCTACTTTTGGCTTCCTTTTTCCTTTATAGATTTTTAAGATTAGATGTGGTGCTGGAAAGAACTCTTTGTTTCTCCTGTTAAAACTGATGAAATGAATTTACAGGTCAGAGAAAATAAGCCCCCAAAGGAAGACGCCTCTCAGCTCACTAACGAGAGCATCCTTTTCAAAGCACCTAGGCAAGCACCTTCCTCAGTGGGGCACTGGACAAGGTACATTTCTTTTTGTATAAGTTCTGTTTTAGAAGAGAAGAGTGGTAAACGATTGCTGTAAATAACAAATAACTTCAATGTCTACATTCAGGAAACATTTCAAGCAGCAACCCAGTCTCCCATAGGCATCAGTTCTCTCCAAATGGCTCAGGATGTCAGAACAGAATTTGCTTGCAATGCCCAGTAAAACACTGCCATGACCCATTAGCTTTATTTATGGCCCTACCTCTGCCCTTGTCTTCCAACTGTTGAAGGACAGAATTTAGAGGAACAGCCACCTGGGAGCTGGGGCAGACAGGGAAGGCGAAGGCTGGAGACTCTCTGCGCTTCCTGTCATTTCTCCTATCGTAACTTCTTACAATACATTAGCTCAGCAGAGCTGTGCATATTTTAATCATTTTGCCTTGCTTCATCAATTCCTGAATTCAAAAATTGTCTATGAACCACAGTAGGCTTGAACCTGACTTTTTGCACTATAATCTTTTCTCACTCTCTAGTAGCACTTATCACAACTTTCATCCTATTAAAAACATTTCTTTTTCATTTCGGATTACAAATGCATTCTTTGTTCTAAATCAATACCATGTTTACCAAGTACAGAGTAGGTTCACAAGCAAGGACATCAATTTGTCTCCTGGTTTGATTTCTATTTGCATTTGAGCAGTTCCTTCAGACTTCCACAGCAATCTGACACCACCTTAGGAGTGCTGTACGGTTAATCACCCTTCACCCTTACATAATTCATAGGACATCCATATAAAATTTCTAAAGCAAATTAGAAAAATCTAAATCCTTTTTTGACAAAACTGATTTTAGCTGACACCAATTCTTTTTTTGAGGGATATGTTTTCTTTTTTAATTTTCAAAGATACTTCAAAAAACAATAAACTTTGAATAAAATTTACTTGTTAAGTTGATAGAACACTTTACTATATATTCACTCAATTATCTGAGTCTCACCTGGAGATGCTGCTTGATATATAATTTTATCACCTTCTCTTTCTGGAACTGCTGTATGACACACTGCCATCATTGTCAAAAACTCACATATTATAGGTGCAGTTGGCTTAAAAAAAAAAGTCACAGTGTGATTAGTCATTTAAGCAATAACTAACTGAAATGTAATAATAGATATGGACAAATAACAGTGAAGAAAAAAATTAATTAAAGATTTTTCCTCTCTTCTTTAAAAACTATCAACAGCTAAACAAAACAGGCATTATCTGCACACTAATCTCAGCATGCAGAATAACTTCTTGCTGTTTACTTCAATACCAGCTGTATAGATAGAATTTAGTGGCCTTTTTCTATCATTACAATCAAAAGTAGATAACCAGAAACACAGAATAATTCAAATAAGCATTTTATAGGGAAGGTAAATCTGAATGCTATATTGAAAGAATTTTACATTATTCACTGAAATCTCTTCGGATGTTCTTTTTTTACTAAAAATATTCCCTTTTACATTGCTTTTGTCTAATAATATATTTGACAACACTTTTTAGAACCTTTAGAAAGACGAAGCAACTGAACCCGAAAATCATGTGGAAAATGCTGCAAGGTCAGGCAGACAGCTTTTAAAGGAAGACATTTAGATGAATGTCTCAGGCACTTCAGAGTCCACAAAGCTGAAACAATTTTAAATGATTTAGCCAAAAGAGGGGAAAAGAGTGTATATAGGCAAAATAGTTGTTTTTGATGAATACAGCTAGAAACCTTATTAGTACAGCTGAAATTTGCAAAATGAATGATCTGACTCCTGAATAGTTGTTCAAAAGAAACCCCAGCATTCCCCCTAAGTAAGTTCAAAGCAGCCGCCACCTCGACTGAGGTTTTCTGTAGCATATTTATAATATTTCAGATTAGTAGCAGACTAAGAATGTGAACAATAAAGATAACATTACAATGACTCTATATAATACAGTAAGCGCTGAAAACCTAACTTAATTCCATAGCGCAGAAACACTAATGGGAGCAGGTTCCTGTCCTCTTCCACTGAGGGCCCCCAGATCATCTAAGATGTATTGAGAAAGCCGAATTACAGATTCTTTTCCGAAGCACTCCAGAACACATTTAACATGCTATGATGAAACCCCTCTTTGAATGTGCACCTGAATTTTTACTTTAAGATGTATACAAATGCAATTATATAGCTTGTATGCTCATATTTTATATACTTAATACTACATATCTACCAGAAAACTTTCAAGATTCAACCACCTGCATACCAAGGATTCTCTAGACAAGAGCAGTAACAGGACGATGCCTCTTCCAAGCATTCTACATTACTAGCACTGAAAATGGCCTGTGCAGGTAAGTATAAGAGCCCCCTCTGCTTTAGATAGGCTTGAGAGTTGCACTCAGGTGTCTAGCATTTAAGACTGCCCCATTTGTAGAACTAAATGCTTCACTGTCTGCCAGCTACCCTGAAATTTTTTTCCCAGGAAGACAAAATTTAAGGAAAGAAAAGAGTAATTTATTTACACTCTTCAAAAAGAGAACAAGCAGTCACACTATTTAAGGTAGGCGTTCTTGGTTACGACTAGGCAAAAACATCTCTTGTACAGATGACAAACAGAAAGTGGTAATGTTGGTACTGTTTCTTTGTCAAATCGTAAACTAAGCTATTAACTTTCTGTGAAATGTATTGCCTCTTTGGGGCAAATAGCCTCCAGAATGCCTGTTTCATTTCATCATCTGAACTAATAATCTAACCTCATGGAAGCATATACAAAAAACCAATGTATATTGTTAAGTTCTGACTCTTGTCTATGGTTGGGCACAGAAATACTAAGTCATGTCAGGATAGTAAGTTAACCTGACTGATCGTGAAAGCTTTGATGGGTGTCATGACATCATATGAACAGCACAGTGAATGTTAAAACACCCACAGAATGAAGAACTTAGGACTATTATATTTCAGACTCATAACATCCGAATCGTACCATTAAAAAAAAAAAAGGAAAGAAAAAAAAGGACAGAATCTAATTAACAAGTATCAGCAACAAACAATTATAGAAGTATTCACAAGGGCATGCTGATTTTGTGTAGGTACATTATTTATTTATTTTCTTTCAAAGGACATCATCTTTTGACTTACTGAAAGCAATGGTTTGATTTCACAAAACAATGTCAATTGTTTCTATATAGCTTACATGATTGCTTTGAAGGTTCTCTAGTAATGAGGAGTCACTAAATGTTTTTTCTTCTCCATTTTGTGAGCCCTGCCTAGAAATAATTAAGTAGAAAAAAGATCATCATTAGCATATTCTCAACAATTCATATACAAATCATCCACCCTGCTGTGCTAAGGTCAAACACAAATTTTCATTTGTAGCTGCTACAATAAAGGCTGCAATCACATACTGTGACAAACTGAAGTGAAAAGGTACTTGTTTCACATCTCTAAACTATCTAATTTTAAGAAACCTTGCTTTATATAAATACACTTATATCCAGGGAAGTTTCTCTGCTGACTTCAGATAACGCAGGATGAAGTAACAATAAATGTACAATGTAAGACTGTGGCTTCTTGTGTGATCTCTAGAATGGGATTATTGAAGAGATTCAGAACAAGATACGCCCGAAAGAGATCACATTTCTTTGAGAAATTAGCAATTTTGAAATTATTTTCTGCAAACATTTGCAAACCTAAGCCCAGTATCTGAAAGGGGTAAGCAAACTGAGTTCAGACATCAGGGAAGTCTGCACGGAGAGGGTTTGTTTTCTATTACTTATGACCAAAAAGGAACCCAGTAAACTGATGGATAAAGAAGATGCAGCAACAACGGTGAAGTAGGAAGGGACTGAACAGTTGCAAGGTGGAGATGGTTCTGGAGAAATAAAGTCATACACTAACATCTCTCAAATTGCACAAATCTTCCGGCTGAAGCTGAGAGATCAAAAATGTAGATACTTCTAGGAAGACTTGTTACTGCAGTTGACTGTTGAGTATTAAGACAATCTAGTTGAGTTTGAATCCCAGTGAAACAAAACAGTGCTGAAAAGTGAACCCAGTTGGAGGAAAGTATTCTTTTTTCATTTACTGTAGATCTTGCCTTGCCTCATGTAATCTTACAAGAAAGTGAACACATTCTGTGATTTAAGTTGAAGGATAAACCATATACATCAAAGGCAATCTAAAGATTCTCTATGAAAACCAAAAGCGAGCTGTTTTAGTCCTGCACTACCATAAAGGAATATAAATTTGCAGTTACCTCATCTATATAACCACCTAAGGACTACTTTTTCTAAAAAAACCTATTATTAAAGTGAGAAATTCAAAAGCATCCACATTCACCAAGACTTTTTTTTTAAATGCAAAGCAAATAGATCTTGAAGTGCCAAATGTTAACAACTTCAGATACAATAAATTTGTTTAGAGTCTAAGGTTTGAGCTTTGTTTGCTTAAAGCCTTCTGACAGAAAGGCTTCAAGACATTTTCTAGATTCTCAGTGCTAAAAAAAAAAAAGGAAAAATATTTGCCAGTATATGTTGTGTCAAACTGGAAAACAATTTTTTCCAACATAAAAAAATAAAGATTTGAAAGATTTGGAATTCAGTACATTAGTCATTTTAGGATTAGAAATTTTACTGTCATAAACAGATTCTATTAATCACAATAGATTTACATACAAAAAAATTTCTTCTTAAGTATCTCATTTCTTAAGTATTTACAAGATGTTCATTGCTTATAAAAGGGAGGTACTTTTTTTTTTTTAAGCTACTGTTCTTGCATAATTTTATCCATTTCAGATCTGCTTATAAAAATTTTGATGTGTATGAGTCAAAACCAGTCTTATTTCATAAATGCCTTACAAGCAAGCATGCTTAATTTCATTTAAGCATTGCATTATTTTAATGAAACCACTCACTTGTGTGCAGTTAAGCACACTTGTACATCTTTGTAAGAAACATCTTGCTGCTACATCAAGTGAAGATATTCAGGTCAGGCAGGATTTTGGGGTGTGCATGTGTGCCACTTTTTATGTGTATGTGGGGGTTATTTTTCAGGTTTTGGTTTTTTTTAATCTAAAGAAAGAATTATTAATTTTAATCTAGCAAAGCAAGGGTTTCTTCCCCTCAAACTTTTCTAAACATAAGATGACAAACACATTAGTTTTGTGTGACATACCTTGCTGTGACTTTCAGAAAATACAACAGTGATAACTTAAAGACTGTAAATGACATTTTTTCCCCGATCTATCTGAACTTATTTTGAATGGTATTGTAAATATTTAGTTTAAGAAAGTATGATGAAAAAGTACCAGGCATCATGCAGGTGGCAACAGAAAAGCAGCCAGGATTTAGTCTTTCCTGAGAGATTAAGAGATTAATGTTGGCCTCCAAGTGTATTTGGGTGCTTTAATCTCAGTTTCAGTTAAGAACTAGGTAGTGCTAGTATTCTAAAACTATCTATAGGAAGTAAAACATTAACAATAACTTATTACATATTTTTCACTCTCAAATATAGACCTTTCTTCAAACATATTAGAGATTATTACTAACCTATTACTAAGTAGCAATAGAAAAGCATGATTAAAGCTACCACAATACCAACTACCTTAATAAATGACAAAACTTTCTCTCCAATAAGAATTCTGAATTGTACAGGACTGTCATTAGAATAACTGTACTATACCTCAGTAACCCTATTAGCAATTCTGTTCTAGAGTACACAACCTAATGCTGTAGAATTTTGATGGCATAAATTTGTGTAAGACTCTGTCAGTCTGCATCAATTTGAAGCTAAAGTAACTTCTGAGTAAAATACCTGTTTCTAAAAATCTTGCTTACTGGTTTTAAGCTTGAATCTTCAACAAACACCACATACTAAATGATTTTTAGAGCTTACCAATCATCTGAAGGAACACTATAATCCTCAGGCTCAGGGCAATGGCTGCACAAGAAGTAAGGAAAGAATAGAAACAAGGAGAGGAAAAAGAATCACAAAGGCTAAAAAACTGGATCATGTATAAAAAAGAAGTCACTTAATGAAATTAAACTACCAAAAAAAGCTTTAAAGGTATCTCAACTGTGTATTTTGCTAGTGCCTAGATAACAATAAAATTTTGCAAAAATATGATGCTTCTCTTGAGGCTTCAAAAACTATAAATGATCTTTTTTTTCAATTGAATGCTGGTCTACTTACTAACCTACAACAGCAGATATAAAGGCATTTGCCCTCTTTACTAATCTTGGTTTATATTTCAGTATATATTAATTGTTACAGTTTCTCATTAAACAAAAGGTAGTTTTTTTAATTTTCTGAGCCATGCTAATGCAGCTTGTCTGGCTGAGTTCACAAAATGCTGATGAACAAAGCTAGCCATAGTACATGAAGCACTCCGCCCTGTGATGACACAGGTTTGAATATATCATGATTTGTAACACACTTAGAAAGAAGAGGCATGGGAGATGGAACAGTCACTTTGACCCTTTCCTGTGTTTCCAACTTCTTATTTGCATCACTACAGAATAGACAGAGTGACTCTCTTCTCCCAGTAGCTATGAGAGATGCTGTAATGGCTATTCACTGTAAAGAGAAACTCTGCTTTCTAAATAGTGATGTTAATCAGAAAACTGGCCTATGTCTTTTTCAAAATGGGGTGGATGGGAGCTGGAAAGTATAGCAAGAAAAAAAATCAGATTTTTTCTCTAAAAAATACATTCACACTAGGTTTCATAAAGGAGAAATTTTAGAGTTTGTGCTATACTGACTTCAGATGAAGATATATAATGAACCAAATATAAAATACTGATTTTAAAAATAATAAATTAAAAAAAATCATCAGTATGGTTAATGCATTAAGGATCTAATTTTTTTTCAAAACGGAAAGCCTAGATTAGACTCCTGAAAATCAGGATTTTCAAAAGGATCCTAATGATAAGGCCACAAAAGCCAAATCATCACCTTTAGCACAAGCCCAACACTTAATTTCACAACTTCTGTCTGATCTCTGCCCAGTTCTAAAGGTGTGTAATTATCTGCTACTGAATGCTCTGAGATGGGCGCAGATCCAGCATCTCACATACTGGTACACCACACTGGCTCTTACAATGTAGGTGCTTCTGCTCTATTTACTGCTCTAATGAATTTTTTTCAAGTAAACAGTCCTAGAAGTTTGAGGCTCTTAAAAACTCTGTGGAAGGAGTTGGCTGCAACTGCTGACAAAGCAATAGCAAAATGCTTTGTTTACATTTACTTGGAGAGATTTCTTAATAGCAACATTGATATTTGGAGTTATGCCACTATAACAGATTCATGAAAGCCACTTGGATGGTGGCTACAGTACTGTAGTTCATGCTACAATACTGTAATTGAAATTCTTGTTCATCCTGCATATTATTTACTGCAAGAACATGTGCCTACATAAAATATGAGCATGGACAATGACACAAGTCTTTCCAAGTATAAGGGAAGACTTCTTTTTAGTAACAACATTAAACAGACTGAGCAATAGAGAAAACATGCATGCTGAAGTTACGGCTTACTTACAGCAGTAAGCCTTTGGTGTCTAAACTTTTTGTTCCCCTTCGCAAAAAGAGATATCATGACTGAAGTGATGATACCTCTTATAAGTAAGATTTCATAGTCACAAACAAGCTGACTCCTATTTTTAGATATTGCCAGGCTTCAGTTTAACTGTAGTATTAATGCATGGGTACATATGCACAGGCAGAGGAAAAGGAAGACACACAGGTAAGAAAAGTATATAAAAATACCTACCCATAAGCAACTCCTGCTACAGTACACTTCTTAAATTGCATGACATTGCATGTCAGTGTACCCGTTTTATCCGAAAATATGTATTTGACCTAAAGGAATGATAAAATTCATTATATATTAATGTTCAGCAGTTATTTACAGATCTAGTACAATTCATGACTATCAACACACTGAATATTTTTACCAGTTCTGCAATCTTTGTAGTTTATAGTAAAAACAAATATAGTACATAAATGTGGCAGATGCACAGTTTTGATACCCATTTACAAACATAGCAGTCAACAGAGATGTTAGAAAGCTTAAGCTTGCTTCAGTGCATGGTGGTATACTTAACTATCCCTCACTCTACATACTGTTGAAATGAAAAAAACTAGCGAAGACCAATGGCTTTGCTAGTAAAACACTCAATTTCTGGCAGAAAGCAATATGGTAAAGGAAAAGTATCTATATGCATTTCTAAACCCCTCTTTTTGACATAAATACCTTCTTAAAAGCCAAAACATTACTAAATAGCCAACAGTTCAGAAATGCCAAGTTGCAGGAATAGAAGAAATACGTTCCTTTCTACCTACTCTAGGTCTCCTATTTCCGTAGCATCATAAACTCTTCCTCTCCAGAAACTACTAGTTGAAGTATTTTAAAAATTAAAGCTGAAATACATGTATCTGTGATGTATTTCAATTTAGTTCAAACCTAATCTTAAGAGAAAAGTTAACACATTAAGAAATGGTCTGTGATGAAACAAAGGCTCTATTAGTCAAAGGTAAACTTCAACTGTAATCCATTAAAATTTATTTATCATTAAAAAAAAACAGTATTCTTAATTAGGAATTAACTGCATTATACAGAGAGCTAATAAGTATATGTATTAGTAAAATACACTCAGCATCTCCTATTTAAAGATTCTGTTTCTGAGGGATTATGACTTAGCCAAATCAGTAGTTAGAAGAAATCTTTCATGACAGGTTTATGTCTCAAACTTTTTTTTTTTTTGTGTGTGGGCAGAATGGGAAAGCAGGAATTGCAGCTAAGAAAAATCAACCTTTTTTTTCCAACACTAAAGTTTTGCCTTTCTTGAAACCTGAAGATCTCTTGGGGGAAATCTTCTCTTCATTATGAGTAGTCCTCACGTACTTCAGAGAAGACACTTGTTCTTTTTGTTAGTAGAGTCCTTTGGTCTCCGTACAAAAATCTGCTCAAATTAAGGACCTGTCCAAAAAGTGAAAGTGGAGATCCCGAGCAGTCTGACTAGATCTTGGTGGTGAAGGAGACTTTGATGAGAAACTTAAGAAATGAAGACAAGAACTGTCAAAGTCAAAAAGAGGGAATGCATCTGGGAATGTGAATAACAAACTAACTGCAGGGAGAGAAAAAACTAGATAGTGTTAAATGAGACAGAAGGAAAGCTAAGATTCAACAGAGTCTCCACCCCACTAGAGGAGCTTATACTCCTCATTAAGGCCAGGGAGAGAATGAAACTTTCTGCTATCTGCACATACTTCTTAAACCCAGTAGGCAGAGGCCCTGTCTTCCTCTATGTAGACCAATGTCAGCGCATGTTTACCTGCAACTACTGTTTTCCCAAAAGGCAGATGTCTTAAGTATTAGTCCCTAAAGACTTGTTTGCTACATGGCTAAAATTAAGTTATTATTTATTGTTCTTGGAAAGCTAAAAACAACTTTTACATTCCCATGTGATAAACTTATGAAAACTTCTAGGTTAAGAAATGCAAGAATACGTATTCTTGGGCGTATAACAGTTCAATTAAATGAGCACATAATAATTTTTCCACAGAATCAGTTTACCATCACCAGTCAGTGTAACAGAGAGCATGTTTAGCATGTTTTTAAGCAAGACTGCAAATACAGTTGGCTGAAACAGCAAATCTAACGTGTACTGCTTCTGGAAGCATGCCCTGTGTCCCAGACACACTTCTACAAAGTCATACTTCCATAAAATGAAGAACATACAATAAGCGATCTCTTGTAAAAAGCCTAACTGACTTTATAGTATTAAAAGAGAACTCTAAAGCAACATGAGGAATTAAGCCCAAATTTCCAGGGCCCAATTCAGTCATGAGCCCCCATCCCATTCACTGCTTCTAGTCTTCAGTGGCAAAAAAAGAGGGAATGTATACAACCATGAGTCAATCCTAGAGCATACCGACTGCCTCTTCTGAACAAGGCAGAGCATATGAAAAAAATGACATACTGAAAATGCACACTATCATAATGTACATAGAGACTAAATTTTTGTGCCACAGACAGCCTTAATGCACAAAATTCCTCTGATTTTGTAACTTTAATGATACACTTCAACCTTCCCTGATTACCACATGCAAATTTATACATAAAGCAGTGTTTGTTCATTTAATACTGGTTTCAAAAATTTAACTCCCACATACTGCAAAGTGTTTTTAAAAATATCTGACAAAATCAAGAGAATAGAAATAAGCGAAATCTAAGGCAAGAATCTAAGTTTTTTGAAATGAATCATCACGTTAATAATTTACATTGTAAACCAACACGAATAATTTCAATACACAGAATTAGAACCAGTAATGTTTTTCTACCTGTCCGAGTTCTTCATTGAGATTGGAAGTGCGAGCCATCGCAGCAGTGTCTGTAGGTTCATAGTGCATGTCTATGTCCTACAAATAAAAAAAAAAGTATACATATTTCAAAACTAGTCTTACAGAACTTATTACAAGAAATCTAGTACATAAATACAAAAGGTAAGTGTAGAAGAGCTGACCAAACATGACTGCAACTTATCTGCTTATGATTATTTCAACATAGGACGCCAGAGACACCATCAGATCACTTCCAAGAGTCCCCAGAAAAAAATTAATTTCCTCTTGTGGTGAGCTGACCCCGGCTGGATGCCAGGTGCCCACCAAAGCCGTTCTATCACTCCCCCCTCCTCAGCTGGACAGGGGAGAGAAAATATAAC